>CM067361.1:23402377-23661373 GCA_034401795.1 Chaetoderma sp. LZ-2023a | reverse complement strand
CACGACACGACGATGTTACGCGCTGAGCTGATTATGACATTATACAAGGTCATAGATGGATGGATACGCTGGAAAGGTGAATTATTATTATTATTATTATTATTATTATTATTGTTATTATTATTATTATTATTATTATTATTATTATTATTATTAATGCTGGATTTAACAAACTTTCATCACGTCTATACTTTTGCGCATGAAAACACATTCAAACAAATAATATACACATCAATTGGATAAATAATATTAGAATGATTCTTGGTTCAACGGGACAGAGCAACGCCTTTAGTTTAGAAGATACTAACAAAAAAGAACTTGTTAGGTGAAGCAGACAATGCTTAGGCCGTGTTCTCACTAGAGATTTAAAGCTCTCGTGTTCCATTAAATATATACACTTTTGCATGAAATATGAGATGCTTGTTCAATTTACCCAGCATGCAATGCAACCCGGCATGAAATGCTACCCAGCATGCAATGCTCTGACTCCATAATCATTGTAACTATTGGACGCCATATTCGTTTAGTCTATTGTCTTCACAAGCCAGGATTTCTCAAACAAAACCAACCTGCTTGCACGTGCAAACAGTCATTTGTCCTCCAGCTCTGGACGCGTAAGCATGCACCTAGGGCGTATTCACGGCAATACATTCGGGAGTCTGTGTTTCAATACTGTTCAGAGAAAGTGTGCCAATGTCCAGGAGAAAATAGGAGAAAGCTTTTATATATATAGTGACGCAAATTTCTGTGAAAGTTGTTGCTATCAATGACAGCACCAACATTCAATCAAATTGTTGTCAAAATAATTAGTATGTAATGCAATTGCTACCTGCTATATATTTGATACGAATTTCATTTAAGTCTTACTGCCACAGCTTTCAGTCTATGTATTCTAAAATAATCATCATAAATTTCAGTCAACACTTCCTGTAAGTTGTTGCTGACTAAGGCACCAACAACGTTATCAAATTGTTGTCCATAGAATCACAAGGCGCTCAGTGTTACTATCTAAGTAGAGTGAGTATATAGCCAAAATACGCTTTGCCTGCACGAACGAAATACGAAGTGTACGTTTCTGTTCGACCAATGCATTTCAAACAAATGCACACACCTTTGAGAGGCTACATGTCTAACTCGTCTTTTTCTTGACTCTGGGAACTCGTTCAATCGTGAAGACCCGGCCCCCACCCCCCACCCCCCCCCCACCCCCTCGTTAAATCACATGGCTCCTGGCATCCAATGAAGTGTGCTTAGGGTAATCAGCGTAATGATTAACATGGGTTAATGCATAGCGTAATGATTATTGACAGGCTGGATGTCTGGACACGTCTTTTTCCTGACTCTGGGAACTCATTTAATCATGGGAGAATAATTCTAAATGGTCAAGCTATAGCATAAAGACTCTGTTAGTCTAATGGATTGATCATTAAACTTCTGAACCTCGTCGTTTTTAGCCGTGACAATGTACAAAGGTCGATGTATCACGTAAGGACATTCGGTTAGTTATTACCCCAACAAATTAAAAAAAATTAGCCAAGCTTTAAAACAACTCTGACAACGTATAGCTATCATCAGAGTCGTACAAAGTTCAGCGAATCAATTTTCAATCGTGTAAAGATGAATAACAACAACCTATTACATTTTAACGGGCACCGAGCGGCCCCTCAAAATTGGGGGAAATATTCCAGTCTAAGTTGACTCAGGGTTTGCACAAGTTATAGGCTCGCTTCTTTCAGGTTTTGCACGAGTTATAGGCACGCTTCTTTCAGGGTGTGCACGAGTTATAGGCGCGCTTCTTTCAGGGTTTTTTTTCAATTAACACAGTACGAGTAATTTCACATTTCACAATTTTTAAATAAAATAAAGTTTCAGTAACTATACAACCAATACAATATACAGACGATAAATATCCAGATGATAAAAATATACATACGAATAAGCGAAAAATATAAACCGAAATATATGTAAAACAAAAACAAACAATAATTTAATTAAAATATAAAATGTACAAATGTTTTCGAGCGGGATCCAGCGACCTGTAAAGTTAAGGGATAGACATAGAAAATGAGTTGACTGAGGCATTACGTAAAACTGATTTTAGAACTATTATTTAAATAAATTTGAAAACGATCTAAGCGATACCGTGCCCCTAACATGTTGGGGGTGTAAAGATAGGGCAGTGATTTGTACAGAGGTAGGGTTTGGAGATATTATTTTTCAAAGTGTGGGAGGGTGTGTAGGGTATATTTTAAATAGGGTTAAATAATGGTTTTAAAAACCAGCTCAACGTATGAATATAACATAATTTACTCGAGTCGACCCCTTCCTGGCTCCCCACCCATCCCACAATCCCCACCCACACCCCCGCCCCTATAACTATGTATCGCCCTCCACACATTTTAACCGATGATAAAGCAGATTACTTACACACACACACCCACCACCACCCACCCCCCCCCCCCCCCCCGCCCACCCTCGATGAACGGTATGTTAGTAATCTTCTATGTTACGCGTTAGCGAATATATGCTGTACAAACGGGACATCTCAACCGCCACCAAACCCACCCCACTATAACTACGTATTGCCCTCAACACATTTCTAACCAATAATAATAAAGCAGATTACTTACTCCCCCTCGATGAATGGTATGCTAGTAAACTTCTACATTACGGGTTAGCGTATTATACAATGTACAAAAGCTCAACCAACCCCAACCCAACAGCTACCCCACCCAACCTGCAGATTTTCCCCATTTGCTCACGCTCAACCCCACATACTCCCAGGTTATGCTCGACACCCCCACCCTACCCCAAATCCAAAAAACACCCCTCAACTTTCCCACCCTAATGCTATCATAAAGTTAGATCCTAGGGATACCCTGAAGGCCATACAGTTTAGTATGATAGTTGTTAAAGATTATTCATTTTTTTGTAAGTAAATCCGAAACATTTCTCAGTATCCTTACTCAATGTTTATGATCTTTATTTCTAATGATAGTATTAGGATATTGAGCAAACGTTTCGAGATTATGATCGTTGACCGTGGCTAACAGAGTATCAAATCCCAACCCCTTATCCCTGTAATTTAAAATTAAGCTCTTAATTTTGCCGACATTGATATCCCTCGTCTGTCCATCTAACTGTCTGTATGCATAACTCTTCGGCCCAGTACTGACAAACTCTGTTATTTCACTGCGGGAAGGAACTTCGTCCATGAAATAATGTATGTTGTGGTAAACGTATCGTACTATCATACGCCTACTCACATCGCTTCGCTGTTTGAGGCCGTACTTGCAAACTCGCGATTTCTTGCTATGTTGACTGCCAGTTTTCAGGTAGCCAATCACATTTCTGCCTACTTCAATCTCGCTATAAATCTAAAAATAGAGGCATAGCTTCGTGCCCATATCGCTGGAGAGCTTGCGAGACACGCGTGTCAATCTATGTGATTCATAGTATATTAGTAGGATGATAATAACTGAGCAATTTTATTAGGCAGTGGTTGACTGACCTCATTTATGAAGTTTCACGAACTTAGTGCAAACATCAGAAGCATGAAAATATGGGACTCGATACGAGAGCGTTAGTGGGAGGGCGGGACCGTGCGATAGGGTAAACGAGATTAGGTGAGGTTTATCACGTTTTTGAACATACACGATAGAATCTGTATCGTGATAAATGCAACTCGAGCCTACAGCTACCAGACTTTGTAGCAAATGAACCCTGGCATAACTCGTGACTCGTTAGTGGGAGGGTGGGACCGTGCGATAGGGTAAACAGGGATTAGGTGAGGTTTATCACGTTTTTTAACATACACGATAGAATCTGTATAGAGATAAATGCAACTCGAGCCTACAGCTACCAGACTTTGTAGCAAATGAACCCTTGCATAATTCGTGACAAACGGAGCGATCACAACATTGGTGCGATTATGTCCATCATACGAAAAAATCATTTTCGGCCAGTCCTTCCAATTGAGTACTCACTCATTTTTCAAACCATGGCTGATGGACTAATAGTTGAAGCCACATATTCTTTTGTTTCTAGTTTTTTACATTCACAGCGATAGGCTTACTATATTGTTATTTTTATATCTGAATTATGTGACAATATGGCATACAATTTCAACTTATCCCATGTTTCCGTAGACATTATCTAGCAAATATTGATAATATTTTTAATACTTTGAGAATATAATAATGCCCTGTATACCGCCTTGATTTAAACGCACAAAATGTATTACGATATGTTTATTAGTTCCAGAAATACATGCATTTGAAATGGCGTATGCTATCCCTTTTTTCTAGGCTGCGATGCATACAGCATGCAGCTTACTGCCACCATCAGGTGTAGCACGGATCGCTGTCGGGTGCGAGCCGACCGGGTTAGCTGGGTGCAAAACAGCCCGGTCTGAGATGCTCCAAGCCACAGCCCCGTTGGTCCTTAGGCCAGTGCGTGTAGCCACAATGCAGAGTATAGAAGGATAGAGTCCGTAAAAGGGCCTATCACGCATGTGCACCACTAAGAGATAGACTAACCTCGCTGCACTGACAGTGTGTAGGATGGCATTCTTATGTATATAAGTTGCCTTTATCTCGGGAAATCCTTAGTACTGTGCCCTTTCTATCCATCTTGGTGTCAATCGACAGCAGAATTCGTTCAGAAAGACGAATCTCTTTACAGAATTGAAATCGGTCCAGGATTGGCAGAGGTATCAGCCAAATAAGAAGTGGCCTTATTCCTTCTTTCTAAGTTGGTTAGAGTGACTCGTGCATGTGCTGATAGCATGTGATGTCATAGACACGTGTTCCGTCATATGCTATCCCCTCTATGAAGTGCGCGATGATTGGTTGAGCACTGCTATGGTGACTGGTGATTGGTCACCATACAGTATAAAAGGACTCGCTCTGGCAGTATTCTTTGTAGTAGGGAGGCAGTAATGAGCAGAGCTGTGAAACCGGCAACCCCGGGATCGCATCTCTTTTCGGCCAACTGACGATCACTGGAAACATTGGCAATCTCCTTCACTCCTCGTTGCCTCTCCACCCAGGAGTATAAGTGGGTACCAGTTAATATCTGGGGAAGTTACCAACAATAGACTGAAATAAAACCAGCCTAGAATGGCATGAATGGGACCTGGCATCAGGGACTCAATACACGCCAACCAAACCAATAACTTCTATTCTTTAGTATAGGGAGCGAGAAACATTATCCTTGCCTACTGCGTAGAGCTTGCTGTTCTAGGAATCTACACCTACGCAGCTTATTTCAGTTCCTGTTCTCATTTCGGAGACTCGCTAAGCACGGTGAATGCGACTCAATTTTTATACGACCCACGCCAACAGGGCCTAGTAAACTAAATCAAAAATAAGGTTTCCCATATACTAACTGTAGGGACCTTCTACAAGTCGCGTCGTCGTTTCGGCCAGGACATCTAAAAACCATCATGGTAAACGATTGGCCAATACTGATGTCTCACCAAACCTTCCGTACCACGCCGACTAGTGGAAAGTAGAAGTAGCACGTATCTATATATAGTGCATTAACATGTTTAAACTTTCGTTCCTTCCTGCGAACATTGCCTTCAACGCTGTTAATGAGCTAAGCGGCGCGGATGGTCTTATGCCGTAAAACTATAACTTCACCCCTTCAGCAATAGAGGCATCTTCATTTCAGTACCAAGTTTTGTGTGCTTCAACGTCGCAGTAAATTACTGTTATTCTATTTGTATTATTAGCTAGGTGTCAATGACTAAGAATCGCCAACAACTTCGAATACCGCACTAATTCCAGAGACCCTCGCCAACAGACGACAACACGCGCTGATGACTAACAGGCGCCAACCGCCAACTTCGACAACAGATGCCAATATACGCTGATGACTAACAGCCGCCCAGAAGACTATTAATCCTGTTAAATTTATTTGAACATTTTAAATTTTACCATCAGGATGATACGTGTTAAACAACTGCGTCAGGATTGCTGTTACAGCAGCAAGACTCTTTATCAAGAATCCTTACACAGAAAACTGTTTATTACCTCGTTCACTGATGAAATGCCAACATGCCATTTTCAAGGCAACCATACAGGAAAACTTGAATATTTCGAACAAAATTTGTCTGGAAGCCGTTGCTGTCTCAGGGAGCAACGTCTTCCAGTCAAATTAATTTCATAATATTCAAGGGAATAACAATAAAGAATAAACTTCTTCAGGGAGTTATCAGTGAAAGGGGCAACTTTAGAGGTATTTTGGTACGGGCAGAAAATTATTGATAAACGTCGTAGTATCAATGTTGAGAGTTTGGATAACGATCTGTTAGGCAGTCCCAATGGCCCTTTACATTTTTAGTTATTCCCCGCCCATATCTAGCTAAGCGCCACCCACGCCTTGCTCGTGTTGGGATTGATCAATCTCTGAACTCCATGACTATCAATTTCCAGAAAACTACAGCTAAGCTATTGAATATTTTAAAACTAATTTGACTGTGCCTTGTTGCCGCCTATAGCAGCAACAGTGTCCAGTCAAATTAGTTTCAAAATATTCAACAGCGTATTTCTTAAATAGTAGAGACATACAATTCATACTTGTCGGACTATTAAGAGTTAAAGACGAGCCAAATAGAATAATTTATGACGTAATGATTATGACATCATTCTGCACGTCGCTTAGCTGATTATCACATCATATAACGTCAGATTGATAGATGGATAATCTGGAAAGGTGAATTACGTCTATGTCCCTAGAGTAGTATATACGGTCTTTAGTGATTATCTGTAGTGTCATAACATTAGGAAAGATTAATGGCATGGTACTGGTTCGAAAGCGGTATATCTTGGATTACCATTGGACCTTTCCAGGTTATCCATCAATAGTATCCAATAATCAACTACATGACATGTAGGATGACGTCATAATAAATGACGTCATGAGTACGGTAATGTAGCTAAGTTCATCACGAACGCTTAATTGATGATGGACTAAGCATTGCTGTATGTCTTCATCATTTAATGAACATGCTGGTGAATAATTTGAAACTAGTCTACCTGGGCACTGTTGCTGCCATAGACTGCAACATCAACCAGCTAAATTAGTTTTAAAATATTCCTGTACATGTTTCTGGAAATTGAGAATCAGAGATCGATACATCCCAACATGAGTAAAGTGTGGGTGGAGCTTAGCTAGAGATGGGGTATAAATAAAACTAGATTCTTCCATCCACCCTATTCTGAATCTGATTTGAAGATTTGTAAAATGAGACACAATATAATTTGATTAGCTGTTGTACCAACTTCCCTCGTCAAATGGGTGCATATCAAATAACAGTTTTAGAAGTATCATCATTAGCACGCAATATGACATCGTACTAACATAAGCCCACTCACATAGCTATGCCGTTCGAGGCCGTACTTGCGGACCGTTGATATCTCGCTATGTTGATTGCCGGTTTTCACGTCACCAATCAGATTTCTGCCTACTTCAATCTAACTAGCAATCTAAAAATAGAGGCGTGGCTTCGTGCCAATATCGCAGGAGAGCTCGTGAGACACGAATGTCAACCTATGTGACTGACAGTATATTAGTACAATGATAACAACCGGGCAATTTAATTGCACGGAAGTTGACTGACCTCATTTAGGACTTTGTTTACTTAGCTTGGATATCATAGCCTGCAAGCACGGTACTCGATACGGGACGGAGTGGGAGGGTGAGGATCGTGCAATAGGATGATGGGATATCATATCCCGCAAGCATGGTACTCGATACGGGAACGGAGTGGGAGGGTGAGAATCGTAGAATTGGATGATGGGATATCATATCTCGCAAGCACGGTACTCGATACGGGAACGGAGTGAGAGGGTGAGGATCGTGCAATAGGACGATGGGATATCATATCCCGCAAGCACGGTACACGTTACGGGAACGAGTGGGAGAGTGAGGATCATGCAATAGGATGATGGGATATCATATCCCGCAAGCACGGTACTCGAAACGGGATCGGAGTGGGCGGGTGAGGATCGTGCAATAGGACGATGGTAATATGAATAAGCTGATTAAATAGAAATCTTGTGATGACTACAAATTATTCTTGACTCGTTATTAGCCCCCCCCCCCCACCCTTAATGGACATACCAGCCAAAACCAGCCTCTCTTGTGGTCTAGTATTCCATTTACGGGTCAAGAGAATACAATCTTTGAAAATTAACGATTGGAATGACTGGCTCAATAACCGAGCCAGTCATTAGTGATAAATTTTCAAAAATTATATTCTTTTGCCCTGTAAATGGACATTCAATGGGCAGATATTTAAATTTTCTTGAACAAATTTTACCATTAAAGTGTTAAGTGTACAATTTTAATTCCAGTAACTCTTTAATGCCTAAATTTTATTTTTAACAAGAAAATATTTGCTAATTAAATGTCCATTTGCAGGCCAAGAGCAGACTATTTTTGAAAATTTACCACTGGAATGACTGGCTCGGTTACCGAGCCAGTCATTCCAGTGGTAAATTAAAAAAAATAAGCTTTCTCTTGTTCTACAAATAGACATTCCTCAAGACCACTGTAGAGGTCGGTTTCATCACGAAAAGGTTAACATTATCGGGGCAGTCGGACAAAAGCGGCTTCTACATGGGGTCTTGAGGAATGTCGATTTGCAGACCAAGAAAATACTATCTTTTCTCACCAAAAGCAGTTTTATTGAGATTATCCACATGCAGCTAGCCCCATCATGTTGACAACATACCCCAAGTAGACGACAAGTTATTGAAAGACAGACACAATGATGGAAGCAGACACATAATAACATAATCACTCCCACTTTCGCAGGTATATGGATAGGGGGAGGAGAACTAAAGATAAAACATGAATTACTTGGCATTTTATATTTTCTTTATCAAATATAAAATATTACACAAGCATATAGTAGTGATAATTTAATACATTTTACTCACTTATAACTGAGCTCGAAGATGCTACAAAAATAGATGTGTTTACTCGAACTCCTTATTGGTCAAGTCGGCTAAATCTGGCCTCTGCTACGTGTATTGCTCTTGAGCAATGTCGAGTTGAAGGCCAAGAGAATAGTATGTCGGATAAATTATCACTGAAACCCATGACTCAATGACCAAGCCAGTAATTTCAGTGATAAAATTTCAAAAATAGTCTTCATGTCTTCAATTTTTCATTAGATATTTTCACAAATTTAAATTGTCTTGATAAACTTTAATATAGTGTGTGTGTGTGCGCGCACGCACGCGCGTGTGTGTGTGTGCGCACATGCGAGTGTGTGTACGTGGTGTGCGCAAGTATGTGTGTGTGTGTGCGTGCATGCATGCATGTGTATTGTGTGCGTGCATGAGTCTATGAATGATTTATGTCACAGGATGGCTTAAGAATGATGATCTATGTTGAGAGGGGCCATAGAATTGGTGTATGTTGATTGGAAAGAGGGCTCTAACAATGATGTATTCTGGGTGGGATTATGGCTCTAACAATGATATCGGGTGAGTGAGGTAGGGGGCTCTAACAATGACGTATGATGAGTGGTGGAGGGGACTCTAACAATGATGTATGTGAGTGGGGGGGGCTCTAACAATGATGTATGGTGAGTGGGGGAGGGGACTTTAACAATGATGTATGCGAGCAGGGGGCTCTAACAATGATGTATGATGAGTGGGAGAGGGGCTCTAACAATGATGTATGGTGAGGGGGCTCTAACAATGATGATGTATGGTGGGTGCGGAACCTTAATAATGTATGGTGAGTCTGGGGGGCTCTAACAATAATGTATGGTGAGTGGGACAGGGGCTCTAACAATGATGTATGGTGAGTGGGGGGGGACTCTAACAATGATGTATGGTGAGTGGGGGCCCTAACAATGTATGGTGAGTGGGACAGGGGCTCTAACAATGATGTATGGTGAGTGGGGGAACTCTCACAATGATGTATGGTGAGTGGGGGCCCTAACAATGTGTGGTGGGTGGATGAGGGGATCTAACAATGATGTATGGTGAGTGGGAGGGGCTCTAACAATGATGTATGGTGAGTGGGAGAGGGGCTCTAACAATGATGTATGGTGAGTGGCGAAGAGGCTCTAACAATGATGTATGGTGGGTGCAGAGCATATAACAATGTATGGTGAGTAAGGGGGGGGGCTCTAACAATGATGTATGGCGAGTGGGACAGGGGCTCTAACAGTGATGTATTGTGAATGGGGGGGGGGGGTCTAACAATGATGTATGGTGAGTGGGGGCCCTAACAATGTATGGTGAGTGGATGAGGGGGCTCTAACAGTGATATCTGGTGAGTGGATGAGGGGCTCTAACAGTGATATATGGTGAGTGGATGAGGGGGCTCTAACAGTGATGTATGGTGAGTGGGGGTCTAGGCTCTAACAATGACTATGCATACCTGGGAGGCTAATAAATGGTGATGAATGATGGGAGCGGGCCTGATGAATGGTGCATTAAGGATGGGGCCTAAAAAAAAAAAAATTCATCTGTACCTCAATAAATGATGGGTAGTGAGGGCCATAAGAACGATTATGCGTGACAGGGTGGGGGTCAATAAAGACTGAAGTATATCTGGAAGGGGGGTGGGGGTACCTCTGAATTATAAAACTTGCAATTCCTTTACATCTATATACATGCTGTTGGAATACATTAAACATGGGAAGCCATCTTGAATGAAGCACTTCAATTTATGCAAAAAATACAATTATTAAAAAACATATTGATAATAATCTTAGCACCAAATGAGAGCAAAACATGTTCAAAGTCAAAATAACCCATCAATGGTGAAAAATTGGTAAAAAGATTCAAAATGGCTGCTTATTGAATGTCCGTTTGAGGAATAAGAAAAGGCAATTTTTTGACAATTTACCTCTGGAATGACTGGCTCGTTTATCAAGCCAGTCATTCCAGTGGATCAAAAACAGTCTTCTCTTGGTCTGCAAATGGACTTCCTCAAGACCACGGCTGAAGACGTTTTGGACAAGCATGATCATTTTCAAAAGCGGCCTAACTGTCTGACTTCCGCAAGCCAGCACACAATAATTTCAATGAGCAATAACTTTGGAGCTGTTGAATATTTTGAAAACAATTTGACCGAAAGTTATTGGTGGCTTAGCCACCAACAACTTTCAGTCAAATTGTTTTCAAAATATTTAGCAGGTCCAGAGATATAACCCTTGGAAAACGTCGTCTGAAAAAAATCAGCAGTCGGACAGTTAAGCAAGATACGTTACGTAGTACACTTGTCAGTTGAGGAGGTGGTGACGAGCAGAGCTGTGAAACTGGCGACCACGGGATTGTCTCTGTTCGGCCAACTGACGATCGTTGGAAACATACGCAATCTCCTTCACTCCCCGTTACCTCTCTCCACCCAGGAGCATAAATGGCAGTTAAAAGCTGGTGAAGTTACCATTAATAGACTGAAATAAAACCAGTCTAGAATGGCGTAATTAATGGGACCTGGAATCAGGGACTCAATAGACACCAACCAAACCAATATCTTCTTCTGTAACTGGTCAGTGTGATGAGTTGATGGTTGCTAAGTTACCATTGCCTTAAAAATGATTATCTTCAGATATAACCAGCCTTTAGAGTATGTCCTGTATTAAAGCTAATATGTCATGCTGAAAGATGTTTAACGCCTATCAATAAATTTCCGTTTTTAGTAACTCGATTATGAGTCTGAGCATTGATTCCTTAAACAGGACTCATGCAACACTTCTGAGACACTATAAAAAGATTTGCTCAGTACAGCAGTTATCAATTAAAGGCGCATATTCACACCAGAATGATGGAAAATAAAAATTTCAAAATTGTATACTTTTAGAGGCTCACATTGTGTGGCTAGATGTAGTGAAATTATATAAATCTTAGCAAATGATGATTTCATTATGTATAATTATATATAATTTTTTTAAACTGAAATTTAATTAGAGACACGTGGCCCTATATCAACTTCACAACTTAAAAATTATATTACTTTATACGGAATGAAATCATCATTTGTTATTTCATTTCATTACATTGATGTGCACAATTTAAGCTTCTAAACGTATAGAATTTAAATAATTTTATCTTAAAGGAATGCTAATCTCATCTCAAATGTTGTATTGTACCGATAGTTTATGGTTTATAGATTCCATATCATTAATATCCCGTCAAATTCCCTTACCAGTATCACGGTTATCTGCTTTGTAATATGGCGTACATGTTGAACAGCGATCACCCCCATTTTGTCTCCTCAAGCAATACTGCCCTACAAACGAAGAGTGCAGTATCTGCAAAAATTTCGAAAATGAGATATGGTATGGATTGGCTTCTTGCAACACGTTTGCATTATATGAGAGTGTGCTAGAACGTCATTGATAATTTTTTCCATAGAAATACAGGGTATACCATATGCAGTATCTGCAACCCATTGGCTAAAACAATGGAACACCGCAGTATCTGCCACTTACTGCTGGCTTGACTTGTAACTTATATCCAGGTTTCACTTACTGCTGTCTTGACTTGTAATTCATGTTTGAATGTTTCACTTACTGCAGTCTTCATTTGCATCAGCATGACACGTGTTACGTAATAATAATTCAGTTACTGCTGCCTAACTTGACCTCTAATAAGCCACGTGCTTCTTGTTTACTGTATGATAGTCAGCTAATTTTTAGGCGAGCCACTCTAGTAGATAATTGCAATATATTTAGTGAATTCATTGCCTGATAGTTTTGTATCTTTCATTTACAAGCAAGTGCGTTCAGTTTATTTCAAATAAAAAATATGGCTTTATCTCGTGCAAGAAAAATTATGGACCTCGCTCTGCAACAGAACAAGAACACAAATAAAGGTAAGTTTATCAAAGAAGAATATGTGGTTAATGGTTGACGTTGTGACGTGATTCAGAGCACGCTAATCTTGATCGTTCATGAATCATGAGTTGTTTTAAAATACAATGAAACCCCTCTTATTAGCGATCAGAAAATAATATGTACGCTTCATATTATAGTCAATGTATTATAGGGTGTGTGGTCTTACGACCACCATATTTTGGTCTCAAAGAAAGGTGGCCGCTATAAAGAGTGTTTTATAGAACTATCATGCATTACTGTGGTAGGCTCTGCCCGCGATCGCCCAGGGCGACTAATCCTCAAGGGAGGTAATCCTTCTAAAATAAAAATCAATTTATTTATTTTCTAAAGATATACAGAAAATGTGTTGGTGTTATTTAACCTTATGAATTTCAAGTATCACAATGTGGTAGATATATGATAATTCTGACACTAGCTGATTTCAATCCTTGTTTAAATTTAAGCGCGCGCCAGGCGGCCCGGGCACTGGCTTGCTGGTGTTCCGGCTCGCATCAGGTGTAAAATCCTGCGCGCTTCTTTAAATTTAGCTTGCGACAAAACGTGGCCGATGCCGGCGCGTAGAACCCCCGCCGTCTTCTCGTGGGTTCGAAGGTAACCGGGCAAGTGACGCCGATTGGCGTAGTACTGAAACCCACCCGCTCTAGTGGGGGAGGTGCTGCGCCCTTCGTGCGTATCAGGTGTAAAATCCTGCACGCTGTGTGTCCCACCCGTCTTCTTGTGGGGCACCAAAAGGAAGAGGCATGGCTGATTTGGAGAAATCCGAGTATGGCCAATAAACCCAAACAACAACAACAACATGGTTTCATCCCACCCTACCAATATGGCAATGTTTTCGACAGGGCGTGAGTGGTCTGAGACCTTCCTGGTACACTTTGTAGGAAGTTGGTGACTATAATTACACAATTGCAATTTTTGTCTAATCTGTTATCAGGTTTAACTAAACCGATGTTTAAACCTGCTTATTGAATTCAGGCCTGGATGTTATGCACATATGTAACTGGGTGACTAATAGTCACCCAGTTGCATGTGTATGACATTCAGTGCAAAAACTTACAAAGTTACAATATTTACTCATACAGACTCGTCCAGACTGGCTATCAATACTGTCTGTCTGTCACAGTGACTGATTATGCAACACATATTGAATACCTGAAAAATATTTTGACTGGAAGCTGTTGAGCTAGAGCAACTAGCATCTCTCATGCAATTTGGTTTCAAATATTGAAAGGGTTTCTTGTGTGATTGAATTGGGAATTTCTGCCTTGAAATAATGTCAAAAAGTAAAAAGCAAACACGTGAATTATGACCAATTGAGTAAGAATAAATTTATTAACTATGTGTAACTTAGTGTCAATAACATTTCTAGTACTGTCATGTGTCATTGTAATGGATTAACATGTGATGACATGTGTAGATTATGGCAGCTATTACTGTAAAACATTATCAAAAGTTGGACAGCGATTGCCCACCCGCCCGCCCACACGCACGCACTTACACCCTCATCGCAGATACTCCCGTATCTATGTTCCCAATATTTAGCAGACCGGTGTACATTTTAAGGCAAATTTGGTGGAAGACGTTAAATTGATTAAAAACATACAGCAGTTTGACTTTGAATTAAATTGGATTTTTCCTCACTTTTTGGCATAATAATGGTAGGGGTTAAAAAGTTCAGGTATATAATTGGAGGCTTAATTCATTATGCTTAAAGTTCCTCTTTCTTTAAATTCAGATGATGTTGGTCAACGTGTTCCCAAGATGCCCCATCAAGAAACGCACATTACGGCCGCTTCGTTGTTTGCCTCCATGCAGGTCGAGCATCAATATGACATCGAACCTTACGAAGAAGAGAGGGTCGTCTTGGCGAACATACTGACTGAAAATAAAGCAGATGGTATCATTGTGCCGATGCTCGATGTCTCAGACACCATCCCTTCGGAAAAGGTGTTTGCTGTCGAAATTGTTCCAGGTATTCTGGGTGTGCCAGCAACTCAATCTGTTAGTGTAGTTGCGGAAGTTGGTGATCAGAATATCGACAATAATACGTACAACTCTGAAGTGGCTGACAGTGAAAATGATGGCGAAGGCAGCGACGAGACTGTTCCAGCAGAACCTCGAAAAAAGAAGTTGAAGGCGGAAAAGCCTCCTATTCAGGAACCCTGCAAAGAGACTTGCAAGAAGAAATGTATCAGCAAAGTTTCACAAGTTCAGCGGGAGCAGATCCACAGGGAATTCTGGAGCCTTAAGTACAATGGGCAGAGAGATATGATTTTCAAGCATGTTACGAGAAAACATAAGTTGCGTACGACCAAAGGTGATGAGGCGTCCAAGCTTAATATGACATTTGAATACAATTTGCCAAATGCAGATGGAGCAATGCAGGGTGTTTGTAAGGTTTTCTTCTTAGGAACTCTGGGGTATCACCCAAAGAACAACCGGATTATCACCACTGTGATGCAGACAACATCAATTACATCTGTGTCGGCGACCAAGGACATGCGGGGCAGAGACACTAACAGACCGCACACAATGAACACTGTGGAGATTGCTGACCATATTGAATCATTCAACCCATGTGTTAGCCATTATAGAAGAGAACATGCTCCACTCCGGCGCTATCTCCCAAGTGACAGTTCTATTCGTTCAATGTATAATGACTATAAGTCAACCAATCCACAGAGACTGGTCACGTATGAGTCATACCGCAAAGTCGTGAGTGATGGAAACATCAGCTTCGCAAAATTAGGGGAGGAAGAATGCGAGAAATGTGTGAAGCAAGAGCAGCATCAAATGGAGGTGCATCATGATGGCCCCAATGGTCAGCGTGATACTTATGATCAAGACTGTGAACAATGTCAGAATCACAAGAAATACAAGGAGGGAGCTAAGCTTGCGTGTGGGAAATATCGCTGAAAAGGACTGGGGCAGAGAATTTTCCGTCTGCAGTGTGGACCTCCAGAAGGTCATCATGCTGCCAAGGATGCCGGGCAATAAGACAGCCATTTTCACGAAAAGGATTGTCGCTTATCACGAAACCTTTGCTGCTCTTGGTTCAAAGGAGTGTAAGAAGGGTGTCAAGAAAGACACTATATCGGTAATATGGCATGAGGGTATTGCTAAAAGGAGCGCGGAAGAAATAACGTCAGCATTCGTTTCTGCCTTCCAGAGAGAACGTGATGTTACCAACCATATTATTTGGCTAGATAACTGTACTGCACAAAACAAGAACTGGTGTTTGTTTACTTCCATGGTGTTGTTGATAAACAGTGATAAGATAATGGCACAGGACATAACATTCAAGTACTTCGAACCCGGCCACACATTTATGTCAGCGGATTCTTTTCATCATGGGGTGGAATCTGAGATGAGGAAACGCCCTGGAGGAAATGTGTATGATTTCCCAGATTTCCGCGACGTTATACAAAAATCCAATGGAGGCAGAGTTGTTGTCGTAGAAATGGCTAATGGTGATTTTCTGGCTTACAAAGGAGGGCAATCTGCCCATCGGCTCAGGCAATTTGGCGAGGAAATGCTCCTTCGCAACATGGTCGTAGTCCAGTTCCGCAGGGGATCGAAACAGATTCACGTGAAGAACCGCCATGACCAGGAGGATTTCAGCGAAATCGAATTCTTGAAGAAGAATTTCAAACTAGAAATGCCCGGTACACTCAGAGCGCAGAACAGGGGGATAATGGCCAACAAGAACAGATATTGTTGAAAAATTGTGTCCTCTAATGCCACAGAATAGACGCCACTTTTGGGTTAATTTGGCAGTGGGCAATTGTGAAAATGATGAGACCGTGTAGGGCAACTATTACAATCACAACTCCAGTTTTTGGGAGTAGACAACAACGTGTTTGAGCATCAGTTATTGTTTTCCAGATGAACAGCTGCTGCTCACCACTTAGAATTTCGTTTAGTTTCAGAATTTTACATTTCAGAAACTTACGAGTTAGTCTTTGCAATTTCCAACATATAAATATGGTCAACGATTACAACATAGTCACACATGTGCAGTGACTTTCGCATTATACAAAACCTTGATGCTATATTCATTTCATTAACCCCTAGCACACTGATGTCAACATAGACCTCTTTTACTGCATCAGTAGCAGGGAAACTGGTGTACATTTTTCAACAATTTTGATGGAAGATGTTGCTGTCTATCATAATGACAGCACCATCTTCCACCAAATTTGTTGAAAAATGAACACCAGTTCATCTTTTAATTTAATTTGAAATTTTTTAATTTTGACATCAGCGTGCTAAGGGTTAAAGGACTGGCATTATTGTTTAATGTCATATTGACTCATGTCCTCGCCAGAATGACCACTTTACAGATCAGGATTGTCATAATAAAATGGCAAAAAACTCCTATCAGATTATAAGGCTATATATTATACCAGTCACATTGATATATAACAATTTACTAATGCCTAGTCATATGATTTATAATTGCGTTGTACTGGATATATGCATTTTTGTCTCAATGACATTATTTTGGCATGATTGACATAATAATTGATTGTACCTGATACGTAAAGTTATGTTAGGTCGTAAAAGAAAACATGCAATAATCATGATTACATGGTCATATATATTCATTTGAAATTGGAGATTCTTTGAGACAGGTTCACTTTAAACTCATTCAAGAACAACAGTATTTGGATGAAAATATAAAGCAATCATGTTATTCACACGTTATGACATTGAGAGTATCATCTTGATGTTGAAATCACTTATGGTTTGCAGATACTGCAGTTTTTCGTTGCATCAAGCTGTCATTATTTGCAGTATCTACTCTATTATCCTAATCCAGTGATAATTATGAATTACCTTCAATGTCAATATAATTCGCCTAGAATTAACAAACACAGTACATCCAGCACTATGGAAAGGAATACAAAGGAAGACGTGTGTAGTCAAAAACCTTTACTGCCATTTTTCTCATTTTCACATTTTTGCAGATACTGCAGTCTTCGTTTGGACGGCAGAATAGCGCGTGATGTCATGTATGTGCCAATGCATTACATTCTTTAATATATAATACTCATCCCGATGATTATTTTGAAACTATATCACTGGAAGTTGTTGCTGCCTATGGCAGCAACAATTTCCAGTCAAATTAGTTTCAAAATATTCAACAGCTTACCTGTATAATTGCTTTTATACGACATTACCAAGCTATAGCTGGCACCTCTATGACTGAGCGTATCTACAAAGGCAAACACGCTAGGTTTTTTCTGATTTGTTGAAAGGCAAATCATGATAGCCATCATAGGCTGCAGAAATGTATCAACATTTAGCTACTTTCATTGGCGGCATGATAAAAAGCTAGTGTCCGGAATCAATTATGGGTGGCAAATTCTATCACATGAATGGTTAAAATAAGATAAGGTGAGATTTGCTTTAAGAGCATTCTGGTGTGAATGCGCACTTTTAACAAGCAGGTGTGTTACGTGCACAACTGACAAGTAAGCATTTATCAGTACCATGATATGCATGCAGACCCGTCTCCTGTGCATTATTTACCTGTCAAACATTCCCGACAACACCTACCCGCTGACACTGAGCTTTATGTAATGAGCGAATCCTTGCATAGAGCAAGAGGAATGCTAGGCAAGTCTGGTTAAAGGCATCAATACCTGGAGCCACAATGGAGGATTCCAATTTATACATCAATCATGACGTCGTAATCAACTACATGACGTATAGTATGACGTTATAATCAATTACTGAAGGACTAATATTCTGTTGAATGGGTGCTGTTGTTGCCTGCACCCAGTCAAATTAGTTTCAAAATATTCAACAGCTTAAATGTAGTTTTCTGGAAAATTGATAGTCAGGGATCGAGTGATCCCAATGCCGGCAAAGTGTGGGTGGAGCTTAACTAGAGATGGGCGAGGCATAGCTAAAAGGAGATTCCTCCATTGACTTGTCGAAAACAGAAATTTATTGATAACATGGTGGTTAAATGCTGTTATCCTAAGCATTACATGTCAGCTTTAACTGACACATGGAAGCAATATATCAGACTTGTTAGTAGGCTTGCGCGATTTTTCGATTTAATCGTGAAGTTCGATTTATTTTTAAAATCTCAATTTTTACGATGTAATTGAAGAAAGATCGGAAAATCGTCAAAAATTTCATGTTTTAAAAAAATCCGAAGTGTGTACTTTTCCGTCGCATTATATCAGTACATGAGTACAATTATAATCGATTCACTCCTGTGTTCATTGTGTGTATATCCCGCCATGCCATGCACATGTCGAATAATTACTAATCACAACACAAAGCGCTACAATAAACAAGCTAACAATAGCGATACACCTTACTTTGTCATTGAGAAAATCAGCTAGTTACTTCGTCGAATCGCCATATAATTTTCTTTTTTTCGCTGCAGACCCTGAGTCTGTTGTGAAATGTCAAGTATATACAGTTTCAGAGTGTTAGGCAATCAGTGAATATAATTCTGTTTAATTCTAGAGATAGCAATTTCAGACGGTCTAATAATTTTTCCTTTTTGATTCGGTTGTCATGTCAAATTAAAGAAAATAAAGCAACAGCATTCCAGATTGTTTGATTTTGAACTGTGCGTTCTGTTGATTACTCTTAAATGTAAATCATACGTTCTGAAAGCAACTATAAACCGCACTATTGGACGAGTTCACGCCGTTACACTAATACCTACTCAAAGCTGCCGTCCTATGTATGTGAATTGCGCAGTATCTCCCGCGGTACTAATATTAGCGTCTTCGCGTTACTCCGGTAATGACCTAAACTCGTCCTACAAAGGGAGGCTATAAGCGGAAGCATCATGTAATTTATATTTTTTCTCGGCGACATTTTTATCTCAAATTTTGATGAATTAAATAATGTTTTTAAAACTATACGCAATATTTAGGCGGTCCCAATTAATAATTTCACTCCCGCGATGCTGGATATAAAGTATACATCAAGCATAGACGTAGGATGGTAAGAATTCGTCGCATGAACATGTGTTCTAATTTCGTGCTATTTTTGTATCATTTATTTCAACTTTTTCTAGAAACAAGTCACGTTAATCCGGTTTATACTTTTGGGAATTTGGATCTACGATTTAATCGAAAATCGCGATTTTTTTCATAAAATCGATCGCGATGTTTCAAATCAAAAATCGCGCAAGCCTACTTGTTAGTAATTCAAATTAATCTTCATGACTGACACATTGGTTTTGCCACAATTGTCATTGTTAACTGCAGATGTACATGTGCTGGATGAGGGGGTGAATGTAACAGCAGCTTTACTCTGGCTATTCCCATCAATCCCACGTTTAGTTTTGTGTCGAATGAATGAGCTGGTACATGGAGAACCGTCTTGCGCTGCAGTTTCTAGAACTTTCTGCGCATGCAGAGAGAGTGAGTATGTCGCAGCTGCCAGTTCATGTGCAGCAAACTGTAAATGTTCGTGTTGACAATCAGAAAGCATTGTGTTATCTTCCTCTGACCGCCTGGTGTCTATATTGTCATCTGTCCGTGTAGGACGATCTGTGCATGGATTGTCCTTGGACACTGAGTCATTGTGCAGAGTTATTTTCTCCATCTTACTCACCGTCACGAGACGCATGGCAGATTTCTGTATCATGTCCGCACATTTACACAGCTCATGCAGGTCACGGTCAGATTCTAGAAGATAGAAGAGGGGAAGAGAGGTGTAGAGAAAGAGGGGCCGGCAGAGCGAGTGAGAGTTAGAGAGGGCAAGAAAGAGATGGGGAGAGAGAGGGTGATGGATAGAGCGAGGCAGGGAGACAAAGAGAGAAAGTGATGGCGAGAGAGGGTGGCAGGGTGACAAAGAGAGCGAGAGAGAGAGAGAGAGAGTAAGAGTGATGGAGAAACAGGGAGGGAGAGAAAGAGAGTGAAGGAGGGAGAGAAAGGAGCGTGAGGAGGGAGAGTGAGAAAGATAGAAACAGGGAGGGAGAGAGCGATAAAGAGAGGACGTGAGATGGAGGGAGAGAGTAAGAGGGACTGACAGACATGTACAGAACTAAATCAATATGAGTGAGTGAGACTGCCACAAAATATGATAGTATATATATGAATAAGTTTGTGTGTGTATCTGTTGTGTGCCTGTGTGTGTGTGGGCTTATATGCCTAGATGTGCATGCAGATAACTGTGTGTGCATGCATGTACGTATGTGCGCACCTACACATGCGTGTGTATATGTGTTGGTACCTTCAGCCAGTCTGTCTGACACAGACATCAGTACAGAGATACTGTCCACCAAACTGCTGATCTGAGAGATTAACTCCTGACAACGACTGTAACTCTGGGCGAAGTAAGCTGCTGATTTTATTACTGCACTTTCACGTAATGTTGCGTCTAATTCGACCTGAACACAACACAGAAACAATAAATGTATTAACACTTTGAACCATGAACATATTTCTGTGGTGGCCACTAGTGTTGTTCTAATTAATCGATTTGATCGATGATTGATTGGTTTGCATGTTCAACCAACCGATCGATCATGATTTCAGAAATTGATTTTGTTTATAAATTGACATTATTAATATATTTTAACTGGTCAAGCTAGAAAATGATATACTTTTTGGAAAATAATTGAAACTTAATTGTTACAACTATATAGTGTTACTCCTAATTCTAAGACATTAATTTTTTCAGCACTGAAATAGTATGTTAATTTCAAAGCAACCATACCAATAACATATTGAATATTTTGAAACTTATTTGACTGGAAGCTACCAGTCAAATTAGTTTCAAAATATTCAACAGATTATTTCTTAAATTATGAAGAATCTGTCATACCAGCGAAGGGGTAATTATCCTTGCATATGCTATGATTACTGCATTCAAAATGGGTAAAAAATGAGACCCTGTTATGATAAATCATTAATTGTACATCGGTTAGTATATAAAACCAATCATCGATCACAAAAATAGTACCAATTCCTAACAGTAGTCGCCACGCCCACCTTGAGTTTATAGTGATAGCATTCCCAAGATTTAAATTTTTTTAAATTATACTTAGCCCATATACACCAAAGGCCGTTATTACGGCCTCAAACAGCTTCAGTGAGAGTACATACACCACCCGAAAACCACCCTCCATGTGTGTATGCTTATTTTTTTTTCTGCCAGCCTATACCCATATGTACAAGCAGGGTCGGAAATCCCGCCTTTCAGGTATGTGAAATTTCTCACTAACACTTTAATCCTTACCACTTCGATGTCAATATTTTAAATTTTCAAATTAGCCCCTCTTGTGTCAACTTGTGGTTTATAATGGCAAAAACGGGCAAATACTTCCTCTACAGTCTTGAGGACTGTCTATTCACAGGCTAAGAGCAGACTATTTTTTTTAATTTACCACTGGAATGACTGGCTCGGTTACTGAGCCAGTCATTCCAGTAATTAATTTTCAAAAATAGTATTCTCTTGGCATGCAAATGGACACGGAGTAAACATAGTCGTCTTTTGAGTGCTTTGAGATGCGGTTGACACAAGATGAGTTAAATTAAAAGATAAACTGGTGTTCGTTTTTCAAAAAATTAGGTGGAAGATGGTGCTGTCATAGACATTAACATCATCTGCCAAAATTGTTGAAAAACATACACCAGTTTCACTGCTATTGACATAGTAAAAGATAGAATAATGACATCAGAGTGGCAAGGGTTAACAGTCGAACCGGCAGAAAAGGGTGTCTATCTACAGTTGTCTCGTGAATGTCCATTTGGGGACGAAGACAACAGAGATTAGCTAGACATGGGTGGACACAGTTAGAAACAAATTTATCTATTGGGGAATGCAGAGGCGCTTGACCACAACTACCTAGGGTTGTGCGATTACGTGATTAAATTGAAAATCGTGACGATTTTTTAAATTGTGAATTAATATGATTAAAAATTAAATAATCGAATAATCGTGAATAATTTGTTCTTCATAAGATATTGCAAAAACCTATCTTTTAGTTACTCTTTAATGCAATTGTCCAGGAAAATTTACATTCTGCTCAGCAAATGTATATGCCTATTTGAAGACTAAGAGAAGACTATTTCTTTTAAATGTATCGCTGCAATGACCGCAGGGTTCCCAGCAATTTATCAAAACAAAATTCCCTAATATTTCCCTGAGAAATTTCTAAAATTCCATGAGAAATATTTTCACTTTAACGAGGGTGCTGGAAAGTCAAGAAGTAGTTGCAGCACAGCAACTAAGATACTGAAAAAACATACAACAGCGTGGTAGCCTGTGCGTAGAATAATTGTAATTTATTTACTTCTTCAGTCAATAGACACAACTTAGACACATGACACATACATCAAACTGGCACAATGTGAACACCTTCAGTTCTGGGTCCTTGTCAAATTCCCTGATTTTTTTATGTTTTTTTCAAATTCCCTGTGTTTTCCCTGACTGGAAAAAGGGAAACTCATTTTCAAAGGGTTTCCCTGATTTCCAGAGTAGCTGGGAACCTTGGACTGGCTCGCACATTGAGCCAGGCATTCCAGTGATACATTTTCAAAGATTGTCTTCTCTTGGTCTACAAATGGACCTCTCTTAAGAGAATTGCAGCTTTCTTCATTGATATGCCTTTGTTGTTATGTCGGGGTAATTTCTAACCAGGTTGACTAAACGAGTAATCAAGATTATTTTCAAATAATCGATTGCGATCACTCAAAGTAATAATCGCACAAGCATAATCCCACGCCAAGTCTCACTGCTCGACCAGCTTGACCACCACCCCGCTCACCTGTCTTGTGTGTATTTCTGCTTACCTGTATGTCCTGACATTTCTGCAACAGAACATTAGCGGAGGCGACGATCAACTCAATGTCACGTGGTACATCTCCCATGGCAACCTGTTCAACAATACACGACATGAGAACAGCTTCTGATTGCAAAACACAGACAACTATAAATTTAATATTGATGTAACCATGATGACACAATGGTGGGATCCCATCCATCACTCAAGTACCTGACATCACAATCAACAGGACATAAGTCTGTCATTAACCCTTTAACCGTAGAATTTGTTCAAGAAAATTTTAATTTTCTCATAGAAAATGTCCATTTGCAGACCAAGACAAGACTATTTTTGAAAATTTACCACTGGAATGACTGGCTCGGTTATCGAGCCAGTCATTCCAGTGGTAAGTTTTCAAAAGGTCTTCTATTGGTCTGCAAATGGACATTTCTCAAGACCATTGCAGAAGTTGTTTTTGACTGATATGAGTGTTAACTGGCTAAGTCATGACACTGTATGAATAGACATTTCCACTGTAACCATCTATAATATGACATCATAATTAACTACGTCTCGTGTAGAATGACATCACAATCAGTGACGTCATAAATGACGTAGATAAGTACGTCACGAACGCATATTTGAAGTCGGACTATGCGTTGTTGTACGAATTGTATGTTTTTACTATTTAATAAACATCCTGTTGAATATTTTGAAACTAATTTGACTGGGCGCTGTTGCTGCCATAGGCAGCAAATAGCAGCAACAGCACCCAGTCAAATTAGTTACAAAATATTCAACAACTTACCTGTATAGTTTTCAGGAAATTGATAGTCGGGGCATTCGGGGATCAATCAAACCCAACAAAGCGAATTGTGGGTGGAGCTTAGCTATAGGTGGGCGGGGCATAGCTAAAACTGGAAAGGTCTATTGTATGGCTTTGCTGAACTTGCAATTTAAAAAATATTCTCTTGAATATTTTAAAACTACGAGAGGTACTCTCCATGATATTAACTGTTTAACACTTAAATTTGTTCAGGAAAATTTCAATTTACCCATAGAAAATATCCATTCGCAGACCAAAAGAAGACTATTTGTGAAAATTTACTACCAGTGGAATGACTGGCTTGATAACCAAGCCAGTCATTCCAGTGGTAAATTTCAAAAATAATTTCTTCGTCTTCAAATGGACATTTTCTGAGTAAATTGAAATTTTCCTGAACAAAATTTCAGGATTAAAGAGTTAACATCAGGAACAGTAACTCTACATATTAGGGCTGTACCGAAAATTCGTTGGGCAGCAACAGCTTCCAGTCAAATTAATTATAAAATATTCAAAAGAGTAAGTTTTATATCATAGAGAATCAACTTTTTCAGGGATTTGAGGGCTAATAGACCAGCAATCTCTGAATGGAGATTTATGAATATGACCATGAATGGAACTTAGCTGGCTATGAATCTTATATTATTTTCTAACATTTGTTGTCAGAACTTGTTATTTGTCTTTTTCTACCATTTAGCCGAAAAGCCGCCTGCCTGCCTTTAAATGTTATCTTCTGTTAGGAGTAATTTCTCACATACAATAGCATACTAAAAAGGTTCATGAACCAGTTCATGATTTGGACATCTGTATCATGAACCGGTTCGGTTCATGAAAATCTTCACGAACTTCAGCCATACTACCTATTACACATATGTCTTTATGCATGATGAACATACCAGATTTAGCGTGGACATTTGCTCAGTGAGGTCCTGTGCTTCGAGCTCCCATTGTTCTAGTGTTTTTATACCACCCTGTAATGTCTTGTCTACAAAGATATCACACCCACTAAGGAAACACTGGATCACATCTGGAGAGAGCTGTAAATAACAAATATACAGTGTACATGTGTCTCTAATTCAATTTCATAAATTAAAAAATTATATTAATTTTTATCATATAAAGAAGCCTTCTAGCCCATTCCATATTTTTCGATATGCGCACGCGTGCCATATTCAACGGAGTATTTTCATTGGCTGTTGGGTGCACACCCCATTTACATCAACCAATTAAAACATCGACTGATGTGAGCGTGATGCATAGGGATTACTGCGCGGTACTGTTTTACTACGATTTGTCATTCACGAAACGTCATCGCACTATGTCATCGTTTGACAGTTTATCAGTCAGCAGCGAAGTAATGATTGATGGCTGTGGCACTACGATAATCTTAGAAGAAAAATTTAGTTTACCGCTGATATCGCCAGATTTTGTGTTTGTCACTATATTTTGCTGCGCATTCAGTATCTGTTATCAAGTAGTGGTGCGTCACAGCGGCGGTATCGATTTCACGAAAATCAACAATGAGAAATCAGATAAAAGTCACATCAGCAACTATTGGCATATATTTCAAAATTACAGTTTATATGATAAATAAAATCTCAAACTCGGTCACTTCTCATATCACTGTTATGAACCTCGCTGAAAATTATCAATTTTGCTCTCGCTAAAGCTCGTGCAAATTGATAATTTTCAACTCGGGTCTATAATAGTGATATGAAAAGTGACCTCGTTCCAGATTCTCTATATAGGGAATGAAATCATCATATAGTACGGTTTATTTCGGATCATTAGAGCCACACAATTAAAGCCTTTAAAAATATAAAATCTTAAGTACCTTTAACGCTTTAACACTCATATCAGCCAAAAACGGCTTCTGCAGTGGTCTTGCAAAATGTTTATTAGCAGATCAAGAGAAGACTATTTTTGAAAATGTACCACTGGAATGACTGGTTCGATAACCGAGCCAGTCATTTCAGTGGCAAATTTTCAAAAATAGTCTTCTCTCGGTCTGCAAATGGACATTTTCTATGAAAAAAATTAAACTTCTTAAAACAAATTCAAGGGTTTAAAGGGTTAATGACCGGATTTGAATTTTAAAATTTCAATTTTCTCATAGACAGCCCCAATTTTCAGATCATGCATGGTGTTCATGCATATCTTCTATCTATGCTTCTGTGATATTGATAAGTTTTAGACAAACAAAAATTTTTAGCCATGCATCTTCTTGGATCAAATTCATGAAAAAACCCCAATTCTAAGTTAATAAGTACTCTGTTAAATATTTTGAAACTGATTTGACTGGAAGCCATAATTTTCAAGCATTCGCAGGAATTGCTTCTAAATCTTTACATTCCATGAACTATTCCATGAGCGGTGTATACCTCACCTGTATAGGTGTCGAGTGAGTAGACTGTGCGAGCATGTACATATCCGTGTCCGTAGCAAGAGCGAGTTCTCCGCACAGCTTACACACAGAATGGACACCAGCTACAATCTTACCGCCACAGTCCTGGCCCACTGCTGACAAACTGTTATCACACGCCTAGCAATGAAAAACAAAAATAATCTCTTAGTCTGCAAATGGACTAAGGCCATCCTTAAATAATAATTCGGGTTGTCCTCTCCCGACCGACCTTAAAAAACGAGCCGACTCAAAATCTTTTTTGTAGTTTCCTGTAAAAAATTATTTTTATTTTCAGATGTAACTCGTTTGGGAGATTGAATTGACTCATTTCGTTGAAATGTGCTCATTTAACCTCTAGAAACAGTTTGCCGTACAGTTTCGTTTCCAGTTCAAATAAAAAGCTTAAAGTTTCATTCTCTAAATTCAATTTTGTAATGTTATAATTCAGAAGGTAAAAAAAAGAATTTCCCAACCTACCTATCCTACTCCAACCAGCAGGATCGGGAGAGAACCAAAAAATCTTTTAATGATGGTCTAACAATAGCTATTCAGATGATATAACCTGCCACTCATAAAATAAGCGTGACAGAATATATGCTATGGACAACCCCTATTCAGGTGCTCAGACCTCTGTGACCTAATAAATCTGTGTTGTCATGGTTATGTGCAGAAGTGCGTAGTCTGTGTTGTCACAGTTACATGTAGGAAGTGCATTTTAGATTCATCTGGCTTTGACATGGTTACGTGTAGGAAGTGCGTAGTCTGTATTGTCATGGTTACCTGTAGGAAGCGCACATCTGAATTGTCATGGTTACCTGTGGGAAGCGCATATCTGTATTGTCATGGTTACCTGTAGGAACTGCATATCTGTATTGTCATGGCCACCTGTATGAAGTGCATATCTGTATTGTCATGGCTACCTGTAGGAAGTGCATATCTGCATTGTCATGGTTACTTGTAGGAAGCGCATATCTGTATTGTCATGGCTACCTGTAGGAAGTGCATATCTGCATTGTCATGGTTACTTGTAGGAAGCGCATATCTGTATTGTCATAGTTACCTGTAGGAAGCGCATATCTGTATTGTCATGGTTACCTGTAGGAAGCGCATATCTGTATTGTCATGGTTACCTGTAGGAAGCGCATATCTGTATTGTCATAGTTACCTGTAGGAACTGCATATATCTGTATTGTCATGGTTACTTGTAGGAAGCGCATATCTGTATTGTCATAGTTACCTGTAGGAAGTGCATATCTGCATTGTCATGGTTACTTGTAGGAAGCGCATATCTGTATTGTCATAGTTACCTGTAGGAAGCGCATATCTGTATTGTCATGGTTACTTGTAGGAAGCGCATATCTGTATTGTCATAGTTACCTGTAGGAAGCGCATATCTGCATTGTCATGGTTACCTGTAGGAAGCGCATATCTGTATTGTCATGGTTACCTGTAGGAAGTGCATAATCTGTGTTGACACAGATCGTATTTCAAGTTGTAGTTTGTTGGTGAGTTCCTCGATAAGTGACGAGTCAAGAGAAGCGTACAATCCGGCCCACACTGCATTGTGGGACTGGAGCAACTGTAGAGATGTGAACACCTGCAAGCACTTAGACTGCACCACTTCACATACACTTGTCACATCTATAAGATGATATAGTTAACCATTTAACACGTAAGCTGACGAAAAAAAGGATTCTGCAGTGATCTTGAGAAATGGTCATTTGCAGAGCAAGAGAATATTTTTGAAAATTTATCACTGGAATGACTGGCTCGATAACCGAGCAAGTTATTCCAGTGGTAAATCTAAAAAAATAATCTTCTCGGTCTGCAAATGGCCATTTTCTATGAGAAAATTGAGATGTTCTTGAACCAATTTGGGCTAAAAGGTTAGTACAACAACAAGCAATGGCGGCAATACAAATCCTCTCGAACCCCACCTTTGTTGAAACTACATGTCCGGAATCTGGGCAATTCACTTGCCTGCTCCCTATAACTGGTATAGATGTACTTAAATTAGTGTTTGTTGTAAGGGATAACAAAATTTTTATTTTTTTAAGGGTGATAGCGCCGGTAATTATAGATGGAAACTAACAAAACAGGAACTTCAGCTCCCTCTTAATACTATTAATCTAAATTCTGAATTTGGTTCAAATACGTTTAGTCTAGCCCGAGTTATTCCCTAAAACGGACAAATTAACGAAATTTGTATATCTCAGTGGTGATAACTCTGGCAAATATTGTCAAAACGTAATGGAACACGAATTTGACATCTGCCTCAATAGTATTGAGCTGTAATCCGAATTCAGTTCAAATCAGTTTAATACAAGTTATTGGCTGGAAACTGTCAGATTAAGATTTCTATTTTTTCATGGGGGTGGGTGGGGGAAACTCCATGTAAATTTGACATAGCAGAATTCGAACTTGGCCTCCGTATTTGCATTACTAAGCGGTATGCTGAAGCTGGTTCAAATCGTTGCCGGCAAACACAAGTTATTGTCTGGAAACGGATAATTTCTTGAATTTCATTCTTTTAAGAGAAAATAACTATGGGTAAATTTTACGCAAATTGACGGAATTCGGATTTGGCCACCGTATTCGTATCACTAAGTGGTATGCAGAAGCCCGCTCAAATCGGTGCCGGCAAACAAGTTATTTTCCAGAAACGTATTTGTTCAAATGTTATAGTTTCAAGGGCAAATAACGTAAATTGACAGAATCCGTACTTGACCTCTGTATTCGCATTACTAAGCGATATACACCAAAGCTGGTTCAAATCGGTGCAGGTAAACAGAAGTTACTGTCTGGAAACCAATCAGTACGAACGAATCAAAAAAGCATCCGCTTTTGTTTCTACGAGAATTCTTAATACTTACCAGATGTACTATTATGATAATGTCTATTATCTAGTCTAGCTCAAAATAAACAATTAAAACTCCGCCCTCTCCTGGTCCTGCCCATACTGTGTCCGGGAATTACCTTAGCCCCAGGTACCGAGTCAATTCCCAATCACAGTCAGATTCGTCTTATATTTGCCTTGACAAACAGCGATAGCAGCTCAGCCTCACCTCAGCGGGGCGGCTGAGCAGGGCCATAGTACATCTGGTAAGTATTAAGAATTCTCGTAGAAACAAAAGCGGATGGTTTTTGATTCTACTTCGAATAATACTTACCAGATGTACTATTATGATAAACTCCGGATTTCAACAGCCAAGAAATACTGGTGGGAGGTGATGCTCGAACCAGCACTCATCTACCATCCAACAGAGAAGGTTGTGAAGAGACTAGAAACCTGGCATAGGCTTGGGTTCTGCCATCTGACTCATAGAGTGCTAAACTTCCATGGTCTAGCCCCCCCACCCCTCTTTTGTCCACACAAAATCCAGAGGGCTGTCGAAAAAGGGGATGCAACACCCACCAGACCCGTGTCAGCCCCAAGTCTCAGCTAGGGCAGTCCAGTAGAGTGCAAAGAAGCTACTTTTTCAAGTTGGAATGAGTCTGATGTCTGTTTGAGAGGATACGTACACTCTTACAGCAGACTATTTACCTAAGCAGTCTGGTATTTCGACTGTAAGTAAATTATTTTTAGTCACTTAATTAATGTAAATACTCACCATTTTGAGTGCTTGTTCTTTCTTGATCATCCCTGGAGCTCGGCCCAATCCACGGTCGTTCACTGGTCATGTGCGTGACTCTTGTTCAGTGCAGGAGGAAGTAACTTGCGATGTTTGTGAAATAGTGGTCGGATGTGGCTTAACTAAGGTTCGACAAATTAGCGACGGCTACCGGGTTAAGTGCGCTGGAGATGTCGCGAAGGTAGAAATCAGTAAATGACGACTCGGCATGCCATTGTACTACAGACATCACCTCCTCTAATGAGATACCCGTAAAAAGGTCCGATGATGCTGCTAATGCTCGGACCTGATGGGCGTTCGCACGATCAATCTGCTTTCCTGTAGCGATTTTGTGCAACATCTGAATAGCATCAACTATCCAACGAGAAATAGTATCTAATGAGACGCGCAAATGAGGAGCTTTGAGACATAACCACAGAGATTTCGGGTCATCTCTCCACTCCTCAGTATGTTTCTTATACATTTTCAGATCATCTGACAGGACATCAAGCAGAAGAGTTTGGGTCATGTCTAATTAAACTTGGCAAATTGATCGGTTGACCTGGATATTTAAGTGACTGATTCTTTGCCAGGAAACAAAGACGTGGAAGTAGTCTTAAACCTTCACCCGTGACGACAAAACGGTCTTGCTCGGCAGAAAGCGCATGAATTGCGCTTCTCCTTCTCGCCGCTGCTGCAGCAACCAAGAAAACTGATTTAATAGTTAACAGTTTAATATCTATAGATCTAATCGGTTCAAAGAGAGCATGCCCTAAAACCCGTAGAACAAGAGATAGATTCCATGATGGGATAGGAACTGGCTGTCTAGGTCGCAGATTGCTCATTCCTTTAATAACTTCATTCAAAGTGTCATTCTCCACTCCTTCAATGGCCAGACTGGGAATGACTGAAGCTAATGCAGACTTATATGCTGCTAGGGTTGAAGGTACAAGTTTTTCAACTTCATATAAATGACAGATAAAATCTGCTACGTGTTGAACAGATGCAGAAAAGGGATTAATATCTCTTCTCTGACACCACTCTGCAAATTTGTTGATTCTATAATTATATGTCTTAGTGGTTGACCCTCTTCTGGCTGAAGCGACAAACTTCGCTCCTTGCTCAGAAAAGCCACCCTCAATTGCACGCTGCTTGACAACATCCATGCAGTCAATTTGAACATTTCCGGTCTGTCATGAAGACACAGACCCTTGTTCTGAGTGATTAGAGCCCTTCGGTCTGGAAGAGGGATTGGATTGCAGACCAGAATGTCCAGCAGATCCGTAAACCATGATCGGCCTGGCCAATGAGGGGCGATCAGTAGTACTTGGCATATTCCCTCTCTTATCTTTGCCAGAACATTCGGGATGAGAATCGCTGGAGGATACACATACATTCCCTTCCAACTTATCGCCAGTGCGTCTACTGCCAAGGCTAGCGGGTCCGGGATCGGTGACACGTATGTGACCATCTTTGCGTTTAGTTTCATCGCAAACAGATCCACATTTGGTTTGCCCCAATGTTTGAATAGAACCTCCGCTACCGATTGGTTGAGCTGCCATTCTGTAGGACGACAAATCATCCTTTGACTGAGCGCATGTGCTAGGATGTTCAGTCTTCCTGGAATGTGTGCTGCCCGAAGAATAATATTCCTCTCTTGGCACCACAGCAGATGGTTCCAAATCATCATGCACAACTCTGGTGACTTCGTCCCGCCTTGGCGGTTCAAATAAGACATCACTGTTGAGTTGTCTGTCCTTGAACTAAATTCTCGAACTTTCGAAGTGCCAATACCACTGCTAATAGTTCGAGAACATTGATATGTTTCTGCGCATTGGTCCGATCCCATTCCCCTGACTGATCATCCAATACTGCTCACCAACCCGTCGTCGATGCATCTGTGAAGATGGACATCTGTGGTAGAGGAGGTTGTAGAGGAGGTGGAATATCAATGGTTCTCTTACTGGTATCCTCAGAGATAACGGATCCGTTCTCTGAGACCAGAATGACATTAGATACATCTGAATTGGCCTGCGCCTGAGTGCCGCACAAGGAACAACTTTCTCCAGAGACACTAGTAAACCCAGTATTCTGAGAAATTGGCGCGCCATCAGATAGGCTCCTAGACAAACCGACTCCAAAACTGCAATCAGGCTCTTGACTCTGCTCTCCGCCGGAAAAGGTACGCCGTCCCTGAGAATGAAAAATATTCCCATATAAACAAACTCCTGGGATGGAGTCAATTCAGATTTCTCTAGATCCTTTAGTAAGGCTAGGACTACCTGAAGATTGTTGCGCAGAGTGACTGGATTCCCCGCCTTCAGCAGCCAATCGTCTATGTAAGTATGAACAGCTATGTTTCTCCTGCGAAGATAAGAAGTCATGGCGAGAACCACTTTGGTTAAGACCCTCGGCCGAAAGGAAACGCATTGAATTCCCAAACATTGTCTTGGAACGCAAAGCGAAGGTATTTCTGAAAAGGAATTGACATTGGAATATGAAAATATGCATCCTTCAGATCTATCGACACTGCCCACATGCCTTTTCTCAACCCCGACCTCACTGCCACTACAATCTCCATCTAAAATTTTGGTGACAGAATAAACTTGTTTAACGGTTTGAGATTGAGAATCGGTCTCCACCCTCCGGTGCATTTCAGAATGAGGAACATCATCGAATAGAAGCCTAGGGATGACTGATTGCGGACTAAGTGAATCGCATTCTTGCACTGAAGGTCTTAGATTTCTGAGCAAATGGCATCTAGACGATCGGATTCCCTTGGAACGGGAGTCCACACTGGAGTCGATGTTAATGGAACTAACGATTGACGGATGAGCCAGTCCGGTTCGTAGCCGTTTCTTAACCATTGACAGACTAAACAATCTTGCACGATCTGTTCCCACTGGTTTGAGAACAGCTGAAGTCTGCCTCCGACAGAAGGAATCTGCACACAATTTGCGATCGATATTGCACGAGACGACGTTAATTCGCCTAGGTGAAGATCCTCGACTCCCCTCGTTCCCGGTGATACCGGAGCGGATTCCGCCGGAAACCAGTCAGGACCGTCCCCCACAGCCACCCCGTGGTTTCTTGGCAAACGACGGTCCGGAACCACCACCACGGCTATCCTTATGGCAGCAGCCGTGAGCCGAACCGCCACCCTTCCTATCCTCCTCATACGGCCTCTTATTAGAGGACTTGTATGAGGAAGAATGACCAGGACCTTGCGAACTGGATGCCCGATGGGTATCACGGCCAGAAGGACGAAAGGGCGATCTTTGGCGCTGCCTCTGCTGCTCCTGTCGGTGCTGCCTGGAGGACTGCTGCGGCTGCGTCCTTTTCGTCGACTTCCACGACTTGCCGACTACTTCTTGTTCCGCAACCATTGATGCGACCTTGGATAAGGCTTGCCGTGCCGAGCCGCCGAACAAGCCTGGACCTATGAATGGCGCGGAAGACAACGCAGCCCTCATTTCAGGTCCTGGTTCTACAAAATCGAGAACCATTCTCCGTCACTCAGCCAATGATCTCGTGATCACCCTGGCCAGGGAATCTTGGCGCATGGTGTCCTGGATAATTCCGGGAGCAGCCTCTGGCACTACCCCACCTTCTGCCGCGCCGCGCAGGTCAGCATACCCTGCAGGACAGTACAACCATGCGAAAGCGCTGCCATGGCAGCTCTCGCCGCATCCTCAATGAGGGTCAACTTTTATCTTTATTTGTCTGCGAAACTAACGGACGAGAATGTCCCTTAGCTTTGCCACCCAATGGCCTATTCAGTGCCTCTCTCTCCTCAACGGAAAGCCGTTGGACTCGGGCATACTGATGATAGGCTTGCTCCGGAAAACGGACCCTACTGCTAATCCCTTTCGGGGCCTTCGGAAGCGTAAAGTCCGGCTGGACCATACGATACGCCGCCACCTCCAACATGTCAGAGGTCAACGTATCCAAAGGCAGAGCAGGCATGGCAGAAGAGCCACTGGACAGAGCGCTAGCCGCTCGCTCTGACATCCGCTCCATTGCCGGATCACGCTGAGATCCTTGATCCGATGCCAACCCAAGACGGCCGGACATCCATTCAAGGCCCTGCACCCATTCAGCCACGGTGGAAAAGGACGACTCATCCAACAAGGGACTACTGTTCTCAACTTCTTTCTCGCCCGTGGACGAGACAGACACCAACGATCCATGCTGAGGACTGCAAACTTGCTTACTAGTGTAAAGAATGCCCACAGACTGTGCACTCGCGGCTCCAGTATCCAACGATTCGCCGGACACGGACTCACTGAAATCCATCGGCTCCAGGACGGGAGCCGGGATCACAGCCGCATTACTCAGTGGCCAACGGAAATCTGATCGAACCCGTAGTCACTGGCGCCGGGATGCCGTCAAACACGACTCCAACGGCAGCACAGGCTGAACAAAATCCAGATGGAAGATGCCCGACGGAACGTCAACATCACCACCCAGCTGGCAAACCCGTACATAACCCGAAGGAGAACCTTGGGATGTACCAGGTACAGCCATCGCGGAAAGATCTGGCATGCCGGAATCCTCCATGAGCAAAAGCTCTTCCTCCTCTGCCGTCGGCTCTTGAGCCAACGCAACAGGAGCTACAGGTGCAACACCCTCCGCAGCACTACCCTAAGGTAGACTGCATCGACGGGATCGGGGATTGCAGGGACTCAAACATGGCTTTAAACTGGGCCGCCCAGACACCCAAAGACGAGTCCATTCTCTCATTCAGGCGTTCCTCCAAGCCTCTGTTGGACGCCTGGATCTGCCTTAGCCGCCTTGTGCCTCGCGATTCTGTCCAGTCGCGCACACCGATCACGGTCGACCTCCGCCACTAACTCCGATGACCACTTCACACAAACATCGCAAGGACTTCCAACCTTGCACTTCGCGCAAGCTACGCATTGGTAACCAGCAAATCTCTGTTTCATGAACCGATTGCATTCAGTATACAAAGTGTCCAGGCCTTCAGCCCTCTGCGAACACAAAGCAAAATTAAAATGCTGCACATGACATACATGACGAGCAAATGCACAATGACTTGATTGTAATATTAAAATTACTTAGAAACAAACTTTTTCTTAAATTAATGATAATCAAGACTTAAGGCAGGAGATATTTGAAAATTTTTAGAGTGAAAATTAATAAAAAATTTTAAAGAGCTTAGAACACGCGATTTCACAAGTCAGCAAAATAGACGAATCTGACTGTGATTGGGAATTGACTCGGTACCTGGGGCTATGGTAATTCCCAGACACAGTATGGGCAGGACCAGGAGAGTGCGGAGTTTTAATTGTTTATTTTGAGCTAGCCTAGATAATAGACATTATCATAATAGTACATCTGCAAAGTATTATTCGAAGTAGAATTCCTATATCCCCTAGAACTGCTTTCGATGGGATAATAATAGCAAGAGCAATCAGAGATTAATTGGAAAACAAGAGGTTAAATAGCAAGACTAGAATGACCTTCACCTTTGACCTAGTGACATCACTCTCATCCTGCTGGATCCTTATGGGTAACGTTTTTGGTCACATTCTAAACATTATTCAGATTTGGGCAAATCGGACTAGTAATTTCCGAAAAATCCAGACCTCAAAATTTTATCCAATCTGCATACATTTTTTTATCCAGATAACGATCAGTCTAGAAACCCTTTAACCCTTTCGTGACGAAGCCTCGGTAGTGGTTTTGAGTAATGTCCATTTACAGGCGAAGAGAAGACTATTTTTGAAATTTTAACACTGACATGGCTGGCTCGCTTACCGAGCCAGTCATTAAAGTGGTAAATTTTCAAAAATAGTCTTCTCTTGGCCTGCAAATGAAAATTCAATAAGTAAATATTTTAATCTTTCGAAGAAATTTAGTCATTAAAGGGTTAACAAAGTTTGATATTGATTGCTCGAGATGAGCCTGTATTTTTCACGCATCGAATAATTCTAAAGCTTAAATGACACTTATTCTGTGATCATATTTCTAAAATGTTGGCCCCTATTCCTTCACCTCTGACGACATTGGGGTTTTTTTGTGAAAAATTTGTCTTGCAATAGGCAGCAACAGCACCCAGTCAAATTAGTTACAAAATATTCAACAGCTTACGTGTATAGTTTTCTAGTAATTGATATTCAGGAAGTTCATTGATCCTAACACGGGGCGAAGTGTGGATGGAGCTTAGATAGAGATGGGCGGGGCATAGCTAAAACTGGAAATGTTCAATGATCTATAAGATGCGCTTGAACAAACTTGCTTCAGTTATTGCCCTAAATTTTTTTCAATTTCATGTCAATCGGCCATGCAGTTTTGGAAACAAAATTTAAAATATATCACATATATATGGGCTATAACGGTGGCAATTTTGTGCACACAAGTCATCCTATAAGACACCATATACATGTATCTTCCTTACACCATAATTTCAGAGAATATCGACCTCAATCGGTCTGTTTAATCCGATAATGGCCAATGCATGCTGGCCAGTACCAGCCTTTGTAGTTGTCAGGTGACGAAATATGTGGATACTAAAACAAATTCCGCTTAAAGTATCTGCCTTGTTTACTATTAATTCCAATGGTGGGCTGAGTGAACCACGACTATAGTGACATCATTGCAGGCAAATCATTGCTAGCCAGCCGGAGTTGAAAAATCAGAATATCAGTTTTGTACATTTTCAAATTTGCACTGCTCACACACCTTGGCTCTCAGTGACTATGCTCACAATATTTAATGCGTCAGACAGATTTTGATTGTGTGTCAGTATATAGTATAAATAACAACAAACAATAGAGTGATACATTTCTGGCTATGATCACCCCCACCCCCCCACCCCCCCCCCCACCCACCCACACACTAGACAAGCTCCACCAACTTTTGTGCGTGTTGGGATTGATTTATCTACTTCGAACCTGAAATTCCCAAATTCAAGGTAACTACACATGTAACCTGTTGACTACTTTGAACCTAATCTAACTGGGTGCTGTTGCTGCCTATGCAACAGCACCCAGTTAAATTAGTTTCAAAATATTCAACAGAATGTTTATGAAATAGTAGACATACAATTCGTAGACGTGACAGATTTTTCACTGTTCATGACGGAGCTAGATACGTCACTATGCATTGTAACATCAACCTACATGTGATGCAATTGAGCATGATGTCATATACTTGAGCAACAGATTGGTTTCCTCCATTGCGTTGGCATATTATACATTCAGTGCAGACTCAGGGACAGACCTACCCATCTGGAATCATTATCCCGTAATTTAGTCTATTTTTAGATTTTATTAGCCAAATCTCAACTTTCTTAGCCAGTAAATTAACATATTTTGACATTTTATTAGCGGTGTAGCCAAATCTCAACACCCCCTTAGCCAGTAAATTAACATATTTTGACATTTTATTAGTGGGGTAGCCAAACATCAACCCCGTTAGCCAGTAAATTAACATATTTTGACATTTTATTAGCCAAATATTACATGGATACTAATCTTGCTTCAAATGTTGTATTGCACTGATATATTATACCTCGATGCCATAATTCATTTCTTGTCTAGGGCAGCAACAGCCTCTAGCATTCCAGTCAAATTAATTTCAAAATATTCAACAGCTTACTTATATGGCTACACGAGGCTACTTTTCCTTTAACTCGCTTAGCTAGTAAATTAGACTATTTTGGGATTTTATTAGCCAACGATGAGAATTATTCTCCAAAAATAATTGGTGAGAAGGTTAGGTCTGTCCCTGGAGATTAAGTCCACAAACCTGGAGCGGTATCGAGCACAGATACATTCAGCGCGTCAGATTCTAGGATAAAGTTCACGTCTGTCTGAATATCGTTAGCGGCACACAGGACTCTGTCTGCGACGCTCAGGTCAGGCAATGTCTGCACACCTAGAGAGGAAAGCATAAACTAACACGTCAGGGAGCTTAATACCACATCAGCTTAAGACAAGAGTTCTCTCCCTTGACTTAAGCTGTTAACCCGTAAACACCAGCAATGACAAGTTCTTTATGATGTAAGAAATATACTGTTGAATATTTTGAAACTAATTTGATTGGGAGCTGTTGCTGGTAATGGCAGCAACAGGTTCCAGTCAACTTAGTTTCAAAATAATCAACCGCTTTCCTGTAGTTGTCTTGAAATTGGGTCATGGGATTTCAAGGGATTAATCACAAAAACTAGATAACTTTTTTTGAAAATCTACTACTGGAATGACTGGCTCAGGTAAGGCAGCATCAAAAAAGCATCCGCTTTTGTTTCTACGAGAATTCTTAATACTTACCAGATGTACTATTATGATAATGTCTATTATCTAGTCTAGCTCAAAATAAACAATTAAAACTCCGCACTCTCCTGGTCCTGCCCCTACTGTGTCCGGGAATACCATAGCCGCAGGTACTGAGTCAATTCCCAATCACAGTCAGATTCGTCTTATGTTTGCCTTGGCAAACTGCGAAAGCAGCTCAGCCTCACCTCAGCGGGGCGGCTGAGGCAGGGCCATAGTACATCTGGTAAGTATTAAGAATTCTCGTAGAAACAAAAGCGGATGCTTTTTTGATTCTACTTCGAATAATACTTACCCAGGGTTCGTACAGGTTTGGGAAAATCAAATTCAAGCACTATTTAAGCACTTTTCAAGGACAATATATATCATTTTCAAGGACTATTTTCCCATTCCGAACAACAAAATTTGAAGCAAATGATCGATCTCCTTGAGTTTACACAAGAGGTGTTCAATTTCCAACCAAACATCTCTGAGAAAGGGGGTGGGCTTATATTACAGTTTTCCCAAAAGTTTTCTAAAATTGATACCACGGAAATTCAACGTAATTTCTCCCGTAAAAATTCCCACCGCCTACGCCTATGTTTAATGTATACCTCAAAACATCACCGGGGAAGTGAAATTATTTGATTTGAGCGCCTAAATATTGCGTATCCTTTAATAAAGCTCGTTTATCACATCAAAATGAATCCACAATTTGATATAAAATGGCGCCACGAAAAAATACAAATCACGTGATTCGCCTCCAATTGAAGAGTTTATTTTAGAGCGAGTACTCGGATATAAATATTCTGGAATCGGGGACTCGGAACTCGGGAATATCCATGTATTATCATTGCGCGATAGGAACTGATTATTATACTGATTTAAAAAAATGGGTACCCGTTTGATAAACTCCCATTAGCGTATATCTCGCGAGAACATGATGCCTCCCATCGCAAGAACCGCTGGCTCGCCAACTTAAGAAGCCGACTATATTGTCGTTCGTAATAATTCAATTTGGATCATTTAATGTTGATCGGCGTTACAAAATTGATGCGCATTTTCTCCCGTCCTTGTTGTTTGGTACATAAATTTGGTCTTAAAATATATTTATAAGGAAGGTATTTAATCACGCCAAGACTGGTTTTTTTCGGTGATTCGCGGTTAACCATAGGGGGTGCATCACTACAACTTCTAACTTTGAAAAAATATCAGTATATCGACTAGATTTTCAAATTGGAATGAGTCTAATGTCTGGTCGATAGGATAAGAATACTCTTGTACCAGACTATTTACCTAAGCAGTCTGGTATTTCGACTGTAAGTAAATATATTTATAGTCACTTAATTAACGTAAACACTCACCATTTTGAGTGCTTGATCTTTTCTTGATCATCACAGGAGCTCGGCCCAATCCACGGTCGTACTCAGTCATGTGCATAGCGTTTGTTCAGTGTAGGCGGAAGACTTTAGTGATGTGTGCGAAGTAGTGGTCGGACGTGGCTTAGTTTAGGTTTGACAGATTGGCGACGGCTACCGGATTAAGTGAGCTGGAGATGTCGCGAAGGTAGAAATCAGTGAATGACGACTCGGCATGCCATTGTGCTACAGACATCACCTCCTCTAATGAGACACCCTTATAAAGGGCCGATGATGCAGCTAGTGCTCGGACCTGATGGGCATTCGCATGATCAATTTGCTTTCCTGTAGCGATTTTGTGTGATATCTTAATAGCGTCAACTATCCAACGAGAAATAGTATCTTTCGAGGCACGTAAATGGGGAGCTTTGAGACATAACCACAGAGATTTTGGGTCATCTCTCCACTCATTAGTACGTTTCTTATACATTTTAAGACATCTGACAGGACACCAAACAGAAGAGTTTGGGTCATGTCTAGTTAAACTTGGCAAATTGATCGGCTGTCCTGGATATTTAAGTGACTGATTCTTTGACAGGAAACAAAGACGTGGAAGTAGTCGTAAACCTTCACCCGTGACGACAAAACGGTCTTGCTCGGCAGAAAGCGCATGAATTGCGCTTCTCCTTCTCGCCGCTGCTGCAACCAAGAAAACTGATTTAATAGTTAACAGCTTAATATCAATAGATCTAATCGGTTCAAAAGGAGCCTGTCCTAAAACCTGTAGAACAAGATATAGATTCCATGATGGGATAGGAATTGGCTGTCTAGGTCGCAGATTGCTCATTCCTTTGATAACATCATTCAAGGTGTCATTCTCCACTCCTTCAACAGTGAGACTGGGAATGACTGAAGATAATGCAGACTTATATGCTGCTAGGGTAGAAGGTACAAGTTTGTCAACTTCGTATAAATGACAGATAAAATCTGCTACGTGTTGAACAGATGCAGAAAAGGGATTAATATCTCCTCTCTCACACCACTGTGCAAATTTGTTGATTCTATAATTATATGTCTTTGTGGTTGAAACTCTTCTGGCTGAAGCAACAAACTTCGCTGCTTGCTCAGAAAAGTCACCCTTAATTGCACGCTGCTTGACAACATCCATGCAGTCAATTTGAACATTTCCGGTCTGTCGTGGAGGTACAGACCCTTGTTCTGAGAGATTAGATCTCTTGCGTCTGGCAGAGAGACTGGATTGCAGACCAGAAGGTCCAGCAGATCCGTAAACCATGATCGGCCTGGCTAATACGGGGCGATCAGTAGTACCTGGCACTCCCCCTCTCTTATTTTTGCCAGAACTTTCGGGATGAGAATTGTTGGAGGGTACGCATACGCGTACATTCCCTCCCAACTTATTGCCAGTGCGTCTACTGCTAATGCTAGCGGGTCCCGGGATCGGTGACACGTAAGTGACCATCTTTGCGTTTTGATTCATCGCAAACAGGTCGACATTTGGCTTGCCCCATTGTTTGAATAGAACCTCCGCTACCGATTGGTTGAGCTGCCATTCCGTCGGACGACAAACCGTCCTTCGACTGAGAGCATCCGCTAGGATGTTCAATCTTCCTGGAATGTGTGCTGCCCGAAGAATAATATTCTTCTCTTGGCACCACAGCAGACGGTTCCAAACCATTATACACAACTCTGGTGATCTCGTCCCGCCCTGGCGGTTCAAATAAGACACCACTGTCGAGTTGTCTGTCCTTATTAGGACAACTTTGCCTTGAATTAGGCTCTCGAACTTTCGAAGTGTAAATACCACCGTTAATAGTTCGAGCACATTGATATGTTTCTGCGCATTGGTCCGAACCCATTCCCCTGACACTGACTGATTGTCCAATACCGCTCCCCAACCCGTCAACGACGCATCCGTAAAGATGGACATCTGAGGTTGAGGAGGTTGTAGAGGAACACCTCGCAGGAGATTCTGTTCGGATAACCACCACTGAAGGTGGAATATCAATGGTTCTTTGACTGGAATCCTCAGAGATAACGGATCCGTTTTCTGAGACCAGAATGACATTAGATACATCTGAATTGGCCTGCGCCTGAGTGCCGCATATGGAACAACCTTCTCCAGAGATACTAGTAACCCCAGTATCCTGAGAAACTGGCGCGCCGTCAGATAGGCTCCTAGAGAAACAGACTCCAGAACTGCAATCAGGCTTCTGACTCTGCTCTCCGCCGGAAAAGCTACGCCGTCCCTGAGATTGAAAAAGATTCCCAGATAGACAAACTCCTGGGATGGAGTCAGTTCTGATTTCTCTAGATTTACAATCCACCCTAGATCCTTTAATAAGGCTAGGACTACCTGCAGATTGCTGCGCAGAGTGACTGGATTCCCCGCCTTCAGCAGCCAGTCGTCTATGTACGTGTGAACAGCTATCTTTCTCCTGCGAAGTAAAGAAGTCATGGCGAGAACCACCTTGGTGAAGACCCTCGGAGCAGTGGTCAGGCCGAACGGGAGAGCATTGAATTCCCAAACATTGTCTTGGAATGCAAAGCGAAGGTACTTCTGAAAAGGAATTGACATTGGAATATGAAAATATGCATCCTTCAGATCTATCGACACTCCCCACATGCCTTTCCTCAGCCCTGTCATTACTGCTGCAACCGTCTCCATCTGAAATTTGGGAGAAAGAATAAACTTGTTCAACGGTTTGAGATTGAGAATTGGTCTCCATCCTCCGGTACGCTTCGGAACGAGGAACATGATCGAATAGAAGCCCAGAGAAGACTGATCCTTGACTAAATGAATGGCCTTCTTCTGATGAAGAGATTGTATTTCTGACCGAATGGTGTCTAGACGATCTGATTCCCTTGGAACAGGAGTCCATATTGGAGTCGAGGTTAACGGAACTAATGATTGATGGATGAGCCAGTCCGGATCGTAGCCGTTTCTTATCCACTGACAAACTAAACAGTCGCGCACGACCTGTTCCCATTGGCTTAGGAATAATTGAAGTCTGCCTCCGACGGATGGCATCTGCACACAGCTGTCGGTCAAGATTGGCCGATAAGACGCTAAGTCGCTTGGGTGAAGATTCTCGACTCCATCTGTCTCCAAAGCCATCGGTAGTGGTTCCGCCGGAAACCCGTCAGGAACGAGCCCCACGGCCGCCCCGCGGCTTCTTGTGGTACGCCGGTCCGGAACCGCAGCCACGGCTATATCCTTACGGTAGCCGCCTCGGCCCGAACCGCCACCCTTCCTGTCTTCCTCATACGGCCTCTTACTAGAGGACTTGTATGAGGATGAACGGCCAGGTCCTTGTGATCCGGATGGCCTATGGGCATCACGGCCAGAAGGACGGAAGGGCGATCTAGGACGCTGCCTCTGCTGCTCCTGTCTATGTTGACGGTAGGACTGTTGCGGCTGAGTCCTCTTAGTCGACTTCCACGACTTGCCGACCACTTCTTGCTCCGCCACCATTGACGCAACCTTGGAGAGCGCTTGCCGTGCCGAGCCGCCGAACAAGACTGGACCTATGAAGGGCGCAGAAGATAATGCAGCCCTCATTTCCGGTCCTGGTTCTACACAATCGAGAACCATTCTCCGTCGCTCTGCCAACGTTCTAGTGATCACCCTGGCCAGGCAATCCTGAGACAGGCACATGGTGTCCCGAACAATTCCGGGAGCAGCCTCTGGCACCTGTCCGCCTTCCGCCGTGCAGTCCAGCATACCCTGCAAGACGGTACACCCGTGCGACAGCGCAGCCATGGCTGCCCTCGCCGCATCCTCAATGAGCGTGAGCTCATTGAACGGGTCTTTGTTGGTCTGAGAAACCAAAGGACGTCACCGCCCCTTAGCCTTCCCAGCCAACGGCCTATTCAGCGCCTCTCGTTCCGCTACGGAAAGCCGTGGAACCCGGGCATACTGATGATAAGCCAGCTCCGGAAAACGGACCCTACTCCTTATCCCCTTCGGGCCCTTTGGTAATGCATAGTCTGGCTGAACCAGACGGTATGCCGCAACTTCCAACATGTCAGAAGTCTGCGTATCCAATGGGAGTGTCGGCATGGCAGAAGAGCCACTTGACAGAGCGCTAGCCGCACGCTCTGACATCCGTTCCATCGCCGGATCGCGCTGAGATCCTAGATCAGATGCCAACCCGAGACGATTGGTCATCCATCCAAGGACCTGCACCCATTCAGCTTCGGTGCAGAAAACGGACTCGTCCATCAAAGAACTGCCGTTCTCATCCTCCCTCTCTCCCTTAGATGAGAGGGCCACCGACGATCCATGTTGAACGCTATGATATGCGTCTCTGCTAGGACAGAACGCATCCATAACGCGACTGCCAGCGGCACCGGTGTCTAACGAATCGCCAGACCCGGATTCCCCGCAGTCCATCGGCTCCCGGACGGGATCCAGGACTACGGCCGCCTTAACTACGGCTGGTACCGTCACTCCGATAGGAGCCGCACCTAACGCCGCCGGGATACCAGCAGGAACCACAAAACACGGCTCCGCCGGCATGTCCGGTTGCACAAACAGCGGATGGAATATGTCCGACGGAACGTCGACATCACCATCCGCCTGGCAAACCCGTACAAATCCCGAGGGCGACCCCTGGGACGTACTAGGCCTTGCCGTCATCGAAATATCCGGCATGCCGGAATCTTCCATTAGCAGCATATCTTCCTCCTCTATCGTCGGCTCTTGAGCCAAGGACAGAGAAGGGGCAGGTGCATGACCCTCAGCAGAACTAGCCGGACCACCTAATGGTTGTCCTGCACCAGCTTGCCTCACCGGGACCGTGGACTGCAACGAGTCAAACATCGCCTTGAACTGGGCCACCCATACGCCCAGCGCTGAATCCATTCGTTCATTCAGATTACCTTCAAGTCCCATAAGAGACGCCTGCTGCAACTTCGCTGCCTTGTCCTTCGCGATCCTCTCCAGCCTCGCACGTCGATCCCTGTCAAACTCTGCCACCATTGCCGACGACCACTTCACGCACACATCACAAGGGCTGCCGACCTTACACTGAGCGCACGCCACACAGTGATGTCCCAAGTACTTCCGCTTCATGAACCTGTTGCACTTCTGGCACGTGTCCGGATTCTTAGGTTTCTGCGAACACACAGAAAAAATTACAACGCTGCACATGACAAATGATGATGAGCAATACGCACAATCGACTTGATAGTTAAGATTTCTTAAACACATTAACTTTCTCTTAAATTAATGATAATCAAGTTCTTAGGCAGGAAATATTTGAAACTTTTTTGAGTGAACATTTTTTAAAAACACACAACTCAGCCTTTAACTAACGTTAAATAACCAAGGCTACATCGCCGATCGCTACAAACACCCTCGACAATGAAGCGAAAGCTAATATCGGCGATAAACAGAGTGCATAGACACACCAAGCCAAGAACGACATAATTCATGGGCGCCGCCATCTTGGCCAAGGGCGCATCCATCTTAAGAGGAACCGAGTCGCAAGAGAAAATTAACCGAGTACCCGAATTAAACTAAAAGTTAACAGGTACAGAAGCGACTCCAACAATGGCTAACATTTTAAAACAATGTGCCAATTTAAGGAAATTTCAAACAGTCATTATGGGACGAATGTATAAATTCTAGATTGATACAACCTGCCCCTGTGATGATTTCCCTTTTTCTTCCATGATGCCAACAGTAACACACTCCAACAACACTTAAATCAGTTAAAATTGAAAATTTTAAGAGCTCTGACAAAACGTGACTTTCTCAAGTCGCAAAATAGACGAATCTGACTGTGATTGGGAATTGACTCGGTACCTGCAGCTATGGTATTCCCGGACACAGTAGGGGCAGGACCAGGAGAGTGCGGAGTTTTAATTGTTTATTTTGAGCTAGACTAGATAATAGACATTATCATAATAGTACATCTGGTAAGTATTATTCGAAGTAGAAACAGCTTTCACTCACATTAGTTTCTAAATATCCACCACTTTGGCGCTAGTATTTATTACCACTATTACCAATACGTGTATCCATTCCGAGTCATGCCACCATCATCACTTCTCACCACCCACCACCCCTAACACACACACAGACACACAACCCCCTACCCCAACCCAACAGTGAGACAGGATGCATATATCGCGATATTTTCTGTTAATATCCCGCCCCCTCATGACTACTCACATGTGGTTGAGTTGAGAGAGTTAGCGAGGATCTCTCGACAGAGCGAGATGGCTGATGGACCCGTGAAGGTGGCGGCCATCTCATCGATGGATTCTGTCCTACCGATAGATCCTAGAGTACAAGAACATAAACTTCAACAGATAATCAGAGAGAAACTCACTAACGGAGCTTTCCAGTTTATCCATCAATCATATGATATTATAATCAACTACGCGATTGTAGGATGACATCATAATCATTGACATCATGAATGGCGTAGATAAGCCAATCACGAAGGCTTAATTCATGACGGACTAAGTGTTGTTGTACGAATTGTACGTCATGACTGTTTAAGAAACATGATGTTGAATATTTTGAAACTAAGTTGGCTGGGGGCTGTTGCTGCCATATGCAACAAGCACTCAATCAAATTAATTTCAAAATATTCAACAGCTTACCTTTATAGTTTTCTGGAAATTAAGTCAGGGATCGATCGATCACAACACAGACAACATGTGGGTGGAGCTTAGCTAAAGATAGTCGGAGCATAGCTAAAACTGGATTCCTCTATTATTATCAAAAGAAAAGCAATTAGATTTTTTTTCAGTTAACGAAATTATTTTGGGATTTTTATACAGATCATGATTAAAATCGTTTAATCCTAGTATATGAGCTAAATCAGACCAGTAGTTTCCGTATTCATATATATCCAGAATTTGATTTGATCTCGATCAGGGTTTTTTTAAAATCCGGATCAAAGTCAGATGCTGGAAATCCTGAGATTGTAACAATGTTTCGTGTCTTAAAATTTGTGCCCAATTAGATCAGTAGCTTTTGTGGCACACATACATGCACTCAGTCATGCACGCACACACGTACGCACGCACACACACACGTGCACATGCATGCACACAGGACAGACAGCAAGACAGAAAGACAAACAGAATGACAAATACACACACAGACACAGAGACAGACAGACCTGATTGCAATACCTTCTTCCCTTAAGAGGCGAGGGAAAGTATCAACTCATATTTTAAGACGATCATTTAGCATCAGAATTAACAACTGAACAAACCAAACTTGATTTTGAATAAAAATGACATGTATATGTTTGTAATGCAAGATTATTACATGGACTGACTGAAGTTCTATTTACCATGTACGTGTGTAGACAATATTTACACATGGTAATGGCTTAATGCTAAAATTAAGATGAAGCCAAGCTAGCCAGCAAACCGACATCTGCTGTGGTTTTGCGTAAGGCAGCAATGTTTTTCCAATCCAATTATGTCCAAAATATTCAACAGAACAGTACTTACTATTAAACTAACATGCGTTTGTTTCTGTTTTGGAACACGTACACGTATCTATGAGGTGTACTCTGTTAGGGTCGATTGGACAATAGTATGAAATAATTTGATACATTTAAGACCAAATAATCTTGAAGTATATGAAGAAATGTGTTACCATGGCTACAGATATTTACCTCTACTAATTCTGCGGCCAATGCCACTCCTAGCCGAGGTTGGGGTACTCTGTGAAGAAAGGCGGCGACTACCACCGGATGAGAGACGACGAGGCACCATTTTACCAAATCTATAATAAAATTACAAATATGAAATAGCAATATTAGCATGAAATAGCAATGTAGGATGTAAATAATGATTTTATATCTTCTTGATAATAAATCACTCCCCGCAGTGGCAACCATATTAGTTGGATGACATAATCCCACCAATTTGCCTAGACGCATTGATGCACACACTATCAAGAGAATAATGATTATGAATAACAAGAATTCCGCAGAATTAAATGTATCACCTGGACCTCATGTTTGTCAGAATGGCATTGACCTTTGACCTCCGTGTTATCATGCTGCTTCCTAACATGATAGGTAACCATGTATTCAAGATTAGTTCCAATAGGATTAACCAATCCTGAAATATAAATGATTTGCTAAATGGAAAAACTTAAGTTTGAAAAAGCAGAGGTCAAATAGCAATATTACAATGGCTTTGATCTTTGACCTGGTAACCTTCATGCCACCATCCTGTATCCTCTTGGCATAAGCAAATGTATTCAAGTTGTGTTCCATTAGGGGTAAGCAATCCCGAAATATAACATGATAAGATTTGCTAAGTCTAAAAACTTAACATAGAAAAATAACAGTTTTGTAGAGGTCAGAATGACCGTGACCTTTGCCGTTGTGACTTCAGTGTCAACATGCTGCTTCCTAACATTATACGTAACAATGCATCTAAGTTTAGTTCCAATAGGATTAACCAATCCTGAAAAATAAGCCAAGAAGTTTCGGTAAACGCTAACACTTAACATTAAAAAGGTGACAGTGACCTTGACCATGTGACCTCAGTATCATCATGCCGCTTCCTAAACACAAAAACGTAACATTGTCATCGTCAGAAAAGTGACACATATGTCTCGCTTTCTGCTTCGCAGGCGAGACAAAAACTATAACCAATAACTTGACAATTTACTAAGAACATATTCATATGTATTTCAATTTTCTTGACAAAACATAACCTTTATAAATCTAATGTAAACTTTCAAGGGAATGTGGTCAACGTCATAAATAAGTAAGTAATATATACGAAATTCCTAGTCTTGTTGAAATCAGCATACAATTATAAAACACCACAGCAGTAATATAAATCATAGTTTTACCTGTCTGCAGACTACATTTTCCATGCGCTTTAGCTCAGGATCTGCTAAGCATTTTGAAAACAATTTGACTGAAAGTTGTCAGTGGCTAAGCCACCGACAACTTTCAGACAATTTGTTTTTAAAATATTCAGTAGGTCCAGAGTAAATGCCCAGCCAGCCAGTTAATAAACAAAAAAATTAGCTTAGAAAAACATCAACTTACATGGAATCAGCGGGGGACTGAATCCTGTCCTCTCGCTCCCAGTTATCACTTGGATCATAAAACACATCGTCAGTCGTGTCTGTATTGTCACCATAACCCTAAAACACGAACATTAGAGAAGCATGTATACGTCATCAACAGCAATTATAGATTGCCGACCTTTGCCCTCTTGTTTTTGTCACCGTGTAAAACGTTTTTGTATTTTCCGGATGTTTTTCGGATTTTTAAGAATTTTCTGAATTTTGAGGGATTTCGTGGATCACACCGAAACGTTGCCGGGTCACACTCATTCATTAGGGACAGTGGTTTTCTGCTTCAACATTTGTCATTTTCCGTTTCATAAAATCGGGGATTCTATTTCACTTCAAACTTACATCATCTAAGCTGCATGTACGCTTTATGAACTCGATAATACAATTTGTGTCGTGCATTGTGTTATTAGTATGCCCAGACGGTACACAGTTAGGGTGGTGGAGATATGTGTGGGTAAATCTCGCGTCTTGGAGAAAAATATCTTTGATCCATTAATTTCTGCTTGAATACCACATTTCCGCTTCAATTTAAATGTTTTGCAGAAATTTCTTGTGATTATCGATTGATTTCCGTTTGAAAATTACTTTTCCGTTACAAATTGCCAATTCCGTGATCAATTCTGTTATTGCAGAAAACCACTGACCCTAATTCATGTGATAAATTTGAGCCAGTACTTTCCGAGATATCAACAAATCTAGAATTTGATCCGATCCAAATCCAGGTTCTTTTATCCGGATCACGGACAGTCCGTCAATTCTTTTGCACTGCAGATTCCTTCGTTTAGTTAAAATTTGAGCCAAATCTGATCAATAGATTTTGAGATACATCTCTGGTCACACGCACCCAATCATAACACCATCTTCCCCTTACTGGGCGAGGGTAAATATACAATCATATGCAACATGCCCGTCAATAGAGTTAAGACTCAACAGAGGGATATGATCCGTCACTCAAGCATATGATGTCATAAGCAATTACTGTGTTACTTGTTAGCTGACATTACAAATAAGAATTACATAACTACGGTAAAACAAATTGAAACGTCTGCCACTAAGGTGAACAAGTCGTGTCTTTGATGAATTTACAATTTAATAAACATTCTGTTGAATATTTTGACTGGGAGCTATTGCTGCCAACAGATTACCTGTAGAGCTCGGCTGAAATTTAGATTCTGGAAATTCAGGTTTCAAGGCAAGGCTTGAAAATTAGAAAAATATTGTGTTGCCCCCAGGTTCTCCAACTGTACTTCCAGGTTGCCCCATTTCTGTAAATTCTGTTGAAAATATGTATTGTTGCAAGCTATACAGACTACAGAATCCTTGTAAATACCAACTCAAGCATTATATTAACCATTTATCCCTCATATCGACCAAAAATGGCTTCTGCGGTGTTCATGTGAAATGCCCATTTACAGACCAAGAAAACACTATTTTTGAAAATTTACCATTGGAATGACTGGCTCGAGCACCGAGCCAGTCATTCCACCAGTAAATTTTCAAAGTCTTCTCTTGGTCTGCAAATGGACATTTTCTATGGGAAAATTTATATTTTCTTTAAAAAATTTGAGTGTGTCGAGGGTTAAAGGACTAAGACTAAATAAATTAATTAGTCATCATGAGTACATATACAGGTCCTGAAAATAACACATTATCTAGGTTGTCCTCCACGGCAACCAGTGTGTTACAATACGGTTGCCCTGCAGTAAAGTGGTTGCCCTGGACCGCAGGAACATGTCATTTTCGCGGCCTGCAAGGATTTAAATCGCTTACAACACGACTAGTGGACAGAGCTGCTGCAGGGACTGTGTACTGATTTACAGAGGTGGCTTGACAGGGAAAGTGGACAGAGCTGCTGCAGGGACTGTGTACTGATTTACAGAGGTGGCTTGACAGGGAAAGTGGACAGAGCTGCTGCAGGGACTGTGTACTGATTTACAGAGGTGGCTTGACAGGGAAAGTGGACAGAGCTGCTGCAGGGACTGTGTACTGATTTACAGAGGTGGCTTTACAGGGAAAGTGGACAGAGCTGCTGCAGGGACTGTGTACTGATTTACAGCGGTGGCTTGACAGGGAAAGTGGACAGAGCTGCTGCAGGGACTGTGTACTGATTTACAGCGGTGGCTTGACAGGGAAAGTGGACAGAGCTGCTGCAGGGACTGTGTACTGATTTACAGAGGTGGCTTGACAGGGAAAGTGGACAGAGCTGCTGCAGGGACTGTGTACTGATTTACAGAGGTGGCTTGACAGGGAAAGTGGACAGAGCTGCTGCAGGGACTGTGTACTGATTTACAGCGGTGGCTTGACAGGGAAAGTGGACAGAGCTGCTGCAGGGACTGTGTACTGATTTACAGAAGTGGCTTGACAGAAAAAGCTGTGTTAGTACTGGATCCAGTAGTGGCTATGACTACTGGTTTGAAATGGTTTTGTGCCGAGGTAGAGCGCGTTCAACTGGTTTATAGAGCTCTGTGAATTGTTTACAGAAATGGGCGGCTCTCTATGCTAATGTAAAAGTGGGAGTGAGGAAATATGTGTGTCTACTGGATTATTAGTCATTATCTGATATAAGTTATACGAGTACTTGTGGTATATTAGCATTGATGGGGTGTTGGTCTGGTGGAAGCGTTTGTAGGCTATGACGCTAGGCGCTGTCCAGTTGTGGGTTTGATTCCACTTCAATACCTGATATAAGTCCTTCATCTGAATGAGTTTGTTTTCAAACGTTTGCAGCGGCCAGTATGTAGCGATGGATAGCTTAGTGTTAGTTACTTTGATGTAGATCTTGCATTCATCACCATCAATTACATCTTCTCGTGTGAACATCTGACAGAGAAAAACATGAGAAAATAAAAGACCAGTTTCCACGACCTGGAGGTTTCAGGACAAAACCAATTTATTCATCCCAATATTTAAATATTTGTCAAGAAATCAAGTGAGATACATGTAACTATAGCAACATCATCCAAAATTTGGCCAAATGAAATCCCAGTCAAGGTCTCATGCAGAGCGATGTATGTCCGAAATTTGAACTGAATCCATGCAGGGTAATAAACGAAATCAAGGATTTCTTTTTTCACGAGAGAGTTGATACTTACCTCCCTAATACTTTTGATATTGCTAAATATCGGCTTTCACTCAATAAACACTCAGATTAAAACAGTTAGGTGCCCCTACTGGGCAGGGAGTCAGAGTGTAGTCTGGCGGATGCCAGCCCCACCACCGCGCATGCGCAGACTAGCACTTCCTCTGACTAATTTATTGGCTGATACACATGCAACTATTAAGAGCCTGAAGACTGAGCCTCTGTGGGGTGGAGAGGCCGGGTCCGTATCTAGGGAGGTAAGTATCAACTCTCTCGTGAAAAAAGAAATCCTTGATTTCGTTTATTTCACATCAAGAGTATACTTACCTCCCTAATACTTTTGATATTGCCAGAATTCGACAGTGAATTCGGCGGGAGGGAGGCGAGGTCAAAAGACCAGCTCATCCCTATACGCTTTTCTGCGTTTAAGGCACTTAAACTTCTGAAACTGTATGAAAAAACAGTCAGGATTTGACTAACCATCGGATAACACCACCGATGTATGAGAGATGACCGAATGTCATATGCGCTCCGCCCCCTCCTTCCTGGGAGGAAGAGTCGAATGACCTCAATGTCCTATACGCTCTCTACGTACAAGTGCCATGTACTACAGGACAGAGACGAAAAAACTCCATTTTCGTATACTCTCAACAATGAACCACATAAATACACAAAACCATCATCATATTAATAACGGGTAACGTGACAAGACAATCAACAATGGACAACCCATGCACAAGACTGACCTTGTTGAAATGGCTGCTGACATCCTCTTCCCATTGGTGAAGAATGATGCAGTCCCAAAAAAGTGGTTGTTTCCATAAATTAATTGTGAAATATATAAGCAATGAGGAAACCTCATCAAAAATATAAACCTAGTTATTTTTTCAAAATCGACAAGGCGAGAGGATTAGAGGTGTCACGGAGATAATGGTCTGTAAAACTTGACTCACAGTGCCACTGAGCCACCGACATAATATCATCCACAGGGACCCCATTAAATAGGGCAGTGGATGTCACTACGCCGCGGACACTGTGAGCCTTGGCCACGTCAACCTGCTTCCCGGTGGCGGATTTATGACAAAACTGAATGCATTCTACAATCCACCTGGAAATGGTGTCCTTAGAAGCCCTGCCATGGGGTTCAATATATGACAACCATAACGCCGACTGGTCGGTGCGCCACTCCGATGTACGTTGTTTGTACCGGAGAAGCGCCCGGACGGGACACCATGCTTTAGAATTAGATCATATCTAGTTAAAGCAGGCAAAACAATACGTTGACCTGGATATTTCAACGACTGATTCTTAGCCAAGAAATTAATCCTAGGTAGCAGCTTAAGGCCTTCCCCTGAAACCACAAAACGGTCATCCTCGGCTGATAAGGCATGAATTTCACTTCTATGCCTAGCCGAGGCCGCAGCAATTAAAAACACAGTCTTCAGTGTTAATAGTTTCATAGAAATGGAACTAAGTGGTTCAAAAGGCTTATCACCTAGTACCTGAAGCACTAGCGATAAACTCCAAGACGGAATCACAGGGGGATTCCTTGGTCTTAGATTGCCCATGCCTTTAATTAATACATTTAATGTATTTACTTCATCACTTCCCCTCTTAGCCAAGCAAGGAATAACAGACATTAAAGCTGACTTATAACCAGCAATAGAGTTAGGCTTGAGGCTATAGGCATCATACAGGTGACAGAGGAAATCAGCTACTACCTGAATAGATGAATCCATTGGGTCAATACATCTTTTTGAGCACCATTCTGCAAATCTGTTGATTTTATAATTATATGCTCTGGAGGTTGACCCCCTCCTGGCCTTGGCCATAAACATGGCTGCTTGCTCAGAAAAGCCCTCCTTAATTCTAGATTCCTTGACAACATCCACGCAGTCAATCTGAACATTGACGGATTGTTGTGAAGGGCCTTGCCCTGGAAGATAATGTCCTCCATCAGAGGCAGAGGAACCGGATTGCAGACCAGAAGGTCCAGCAGATCCGTATACCATGATCGGCTTGGCCAATCGGGGGCGATCAGAAGCACTTGGCATTCCTCCTGTCTGATTTTCTGAAGAATTTTTGGAATCAGGATTGCTGGAGGGAATGCGTATGCATACATTCTCCCCCAGCTGATAGCTAACGCATCTGTTGCGAAAGCGCTTGGATCCGGAATCGGAGAGACGTACGTCGTCATCTTCGCATTCTTCTTCGTTGCGAACAAATCGATGTTGGGTTTTCCCCCAATGGTCGAACAGACGATCCGCCACACATTGATTTAGTTGCCATTCCGTGGGTAAAACACTCATCCTTCGGCTCAATGAGTCTGCTAGCAGATTTAACCTTCCCGGAATATGAACTGCTTTCAAGGTAATCTGGTGATCCAGGCACCAACAAAGCAGTCTCCATGCCATCATACAGAGACTGGGCGACTTCGTTCCGCCCTGGCGGTTTATGTAAGTCACAACTGTTGAGTTGTCTGAACGAATAAGAACAATCTTGCCCTGAACTTTCTGTAAGAAATGTTCCAGGCCCATGCCCATGACTACTGCTCTTAGCTCCAGTAGATTTATATGTTCCTTTGACTGTTCCAGATTCCAAAGCCCTGATATCGTGGATTCTTCCAGGCAAGCTCCCCAGCCCTCCATCGATGCATCTGTATACACAGTCACCTGAGGGTGGGGAGGGGTTAGCATAACCCCCACCAAGAGATTCTCTGTGTCCAACCACCATTGCAGGTGATGAATCTGAGGCGCCAACACTGACACGTTCGAGTCCAGCGAACCTGTACTCTGGGTCCATTGTGTCATGAGAAATAACTGGATCGGCCGCCTGCGTAAGGCGGCCTGAGGAATGACTGGTTCCAATGAAACCATCAACCCCAGCATTCTCAAGTAAACCCGTGCCAGGACATGACGACTGTCGCACACTGACTGAATCAATGAGACGAGTTTGTGAACTCTCTCCTGAGTAGGAAATAAACGAAATCTAGGATTTCTTTTTTCACGAGAGAGTTGATACTTACCTCCCTAATACTTTTGATATTGCTAAATATCGGCTTTCACTCAATAAAACACTCAGATTAAAAACAGTTAGGTGCCCCTACTGGGCAGGGAGTCAGAGGTAGTCCGGCGGATGCTCGCCCCACCACCGCGCATGCGCCGACTACTACTTCCTCTGGCTCATTTATTGGCTAACACATGCAACTACCAAGAGCCTGAAGACCGAGCCTCTGTGGGGCGGAGAGGCCGGGTCAGTATCTAGGGAGGTAAGTATCAACTCTCTCGTGAAAAAAGAAATCCTAGATTTCGTTTATTTCACATCAAGAGTATACTTACCTCCCTAATACTTTTGATATTGCCAGAATTCGAAAGTGAATCTGGCGGGAGGGAGGCGAGGTCAAAAGACCAGCTCTTCCCTATACGCTTTCAAGCGTTTAAGGCACTTATGACGTCTGAAACTGTGTGAAAACACAGTCAGGATTTGATAAACCATCGGATAACACAACCGATGCCTGAGAGATGACCGATTTGTCATATGCGCTCCCCCCCCTCCCTTGGGAGGAAGATTAAATGACCTCAATGTCCTACACGCTCTCTTCGTACTAGTGCTAAGTACTATAGGACAGAGACGAAAAGGCTCCATTTTCGTATACTCTCTCTAAAGAACCACAACCCACATAAACCATCACCATATTAATAACACTGGGTAAACGTGACAATACAAAACAATGAACAACACATGAACAAGACTGACCTTGTTGTACTAGGAAGCTGTCATCATGAATCCAGTAGAGAAGGATGATACAGTCCCGACAAGTGGTTGTCACCGTCGCTGAATGGCGAAGTATATAAGCAATGCGGAGGCACTCTTCACAAACATAAAGCGGTTATTGTTTCAAAATCGACAAGGCGAGAGGGTTAGAGGTGTCACGGAGGTAATGGTCTGTAAAACTTGACTCACAGTGCCACTGAGCCACTGACATAATATCATCCACAGGAACCCCACTAAACAGGGCAGTGGATGCCACGACACCGCGGACACTGTGAGCCTTGGCCACGTCAACCTGTCGCCCGGTGGCGGATTTGTGACAAAATTGAATACATTCCACAATCCACCTAGAAATGGTGTCCTTAGACGCCCTACCATGGGGTTCAATATATGACAACCATAACGCTGACTGGTCGGTACGCCACTCCGAAGTACGCTGTTTGTACCGGAGCAGCGCCCGTACGGGGCACCATACTTTAGAATTAGGATCATATCTAGTTAAAGATGGCAAAAAAATAGGCTGACCTGGATATTTCAATGACTGATTCTTAGACAAGAAATTAATCCTAGGTAGAAGCTTAAGGCCTTCCCCTGTAACCACAAAACGGTCAACCTCGGCTGATAAGGCGTGAATTTCACGCCTACGCCTGGCCGAGGCCGCAGCAATTAAAAATACAGTTTTAAGAGTTAACAATTTCATAGAAATGGAACTAAGTGGTTCAAAAGGCTTATCACCTAGTACCTGGAGCACCAGTGATAAACTCCAAGACGGAATCAGTGGAGGATTCCTTGGTCTTAGATTGCCCATGCCTTTAATTAATACATTTAATGTACTTACTTCATCACTCCCCCTATTAGCCAAGCAAGGAATAACAGTCATTAAAGCTGACTTATAACCAGCAATAGAGTTAGGCTTGAGGCTATAGGCATCATATAGGTGACAGAGGAAATCAGCCACTACCTGAATAGATGATTCCATTGGATCAATACATCTTTTTGAGCACCATTCTGCAAATCTGTTGATTTTATAATTATATGCTCTGGAGGTTGACCCCCTCCTGGCTTTGGCCATAAACATGGCCGCTTGCTCAGAAAAGCCCTCCTTAATTCTAGATTCCTTGACAACATCCACGCAGTCAATCGGAACATTGACGGATTGTCGTGAAGGGCCTTGCCCTGGAAGATAAGGTTGTCCATCAGAGGCAGCGGAACCGGATTGCAGACCAGAAGGTCCAGCAGATCCGTATACCACGATCGGCTTGGCCAATCCGGGGCGATCAGAAGCACTTGGCACTCCTGCTGCCTGATTTTCTGAAGCACCTTTGGAATCAGGATTGCTGGGGGGAATGCGTATGCATACATTCCCTCCCAGCTGATAGCTAACGCATCTGTTGCGAAAGCGCTTGGGTCTGGAATCGGAGAGACGTACGTCGTCATCTTCGCATTCTTCTTCATTGCGAACAAATCTATGTTGGGTTTCCCCCAATGGTCGAACAGACGATCCGCCACACGTTGATTTAGTTGCCATTCCGTGGGTAAAACACTCATCCTTCGGCTCAATGAGTCTGCTAGCAGATTTAACCTCCCCGGAATATGAACTGCTTTCAAGGTGATCCCATGATCCAGGCACCAACAAAGCAGTTTCCATGTCATCATACAGAGACTGGGCGACTTCGTTCCGCCCTGGCGGTTTATGTAAGTCACTACTGTCGAGTTGTCTGAACGAATCAGAACAATCTTGCCCTGAACACTCTTTAAGAAATGTTCCAGGCCCAGGACTACTGCTCTTAGCTCTAGTAGATTGATATGTTCCTTGGACTGATCCAGATCCCAAAGCCCTGATACTGTGGACTCTTCCAGACAAGCTCCCCACCCCTCCATCGATGCATCTGTATACACAGTCACCTGAGGGTGGGGAGGGGTTAGCAAAACCCCCGGCAAGAGATTCTCTGTATTCAACCACCATTGCAGGTGGTGAATCAGAGGCGCCAACACTGACACGTTCGAGTCCAGCGAACCTGAACTCTGGGTCCACTGTGTCATGAGAAACAACTGGATCGGGCGCCTGCGCAAGGCGGCCTGCGGAATGACTGGTTCCAAAGAAACCATCAAGCCCAGCATTCTCAAGTAAACCCGTGCCAGGACATGACGACTGTCGCACACCGACTGTATTACCGAGATGAGTATTTGAACCCTCTCCTGAGTGGGGTACACATACCCCGTCTCCAGATCGAAGAACATGCCCAGGTAAACAAACTTCTGGGATGGAGTTAGCTCTGATTTCGGGAAATTGATCATCCAGCCCAAGTCCGAGAGTTTTCAAAACAATCTCCAGATTGGCTGACAATGATTCCCGGGTGTGTGCTTTCAACAGCCAGTCGTCTATGTACGTGTGGACTGCTATGCTTCTCCTGCGGAGGTATGCAGTGATCGCGAGAACCACACGGGTGAAGACCCGAGGAGCCGTGGAAATCCCGAAGGGTAACACCCTGAATTCCCACCGCCGGCCCTGAAATGCAAATCTCAGGAAGCGACGGAAACTCCTCTCTATGGGAATGTGGAAATAAGCATCCTTCAAATCTATTGACGCTGTCCACATTCCTCGCTCTAACCCCGCCAACACCGAGCGCACAGTCTCCATCTTGAAACTGGGCGTCTCTATGAACTTGTTCAATGGCTTGAGGTTGAGAATCGGCCTCCACCCTCCGGTGTTTTTTGTTACTAAGAACAGGGTTGAATAGAAGCCCGGGCACCTCTGTGCCGGCTGAATGGCTTCTTTTAGTATGAGGGAATTTATTTCCTCCTCTATACACAACCTCTGATCCGGATCCCGTGGAATAGGAGTCCAGATCGGCGCGAGAGACAGTCGCGATGGCGGGCCTGTCACCCAGTCGGGACGATACCCGACTGAAAGCCATCGCAAGACTAAACGGTCCTGAGTCAACCGCTTCCACTCTGGCAAGTGGGCGGCCAAACGGCCGCCCACCGGTCCACCTAGGGATAGAGGTGGACATAAGGAGGGCCAGAGTGGCACTGTTCTCTCAGTGTGAAACACCGGAGTGGTTCCCACCGCGGTAACCAGGCCATCAGGCCCGATTACCGCGACCAGATCCCCGCACGCCCCGCCCAGCGCCGCGCGCACCACGGTGCGCGGGCGGCTGTCTGGCTGGGTGCGGCTGGGGAGCCTGCGCCCCCCTCGCTGCTGGCCGAATCGCTCGTGGCCTAGGCCTACGTTGCGACGGTGGCTGGCCTCTGACCTGGCCAGCACCACCTCGAGCCTGCAGAGGACGATACGCAGGGGGTGCCGCGCGAACACGCTCCCGCCGGAGCACCTCAAACTGTTCACGCAGCGCCCTCTGGTTGTTAACCAGAGTGACCGTCTCCTGGAGGTGCCTGCATCCCTCACCTCCAAAGAGACCAGGACCTGTCATAGGCGTCCGCAGCAGCCTATTATACAGGTCCTGGGACGGGCACAGATTGTCAAGCGCAAACGTGCGCCTCGCCCGGACACTTCTGGTCACCGCCCGCGTCAAACAGTCCAAAGCCAGGTTGATACCATCCTGGATGGCTCTCTGGACTGTTACCGGGCTTGGCTGGCGTGATGCGGAGGCCGCTACCACCCCCTGTAGCAGCTGGGAGACGTGGGACAGAGCGGCAATCGACGCCCTCCCACTCTCCTCCGCATCATGCAGCGCGGCATTCGCCGAACGCAACGCGTTCGAGCACAAGACTCCCGTGTCAGAACGGGAGCCCGGCCGCGCATCTTCGCCTAAAGCCGCGCGATCATCAACGCTTGGCTTCGGCACCACACCGTACCGCTGGTAATCCAGGGGCACGATGCGGCAACGCTTCACCACCTCGCGAGGGGCCTTCGCGAGACGTCCATTAACCTTAATGGACGCCTCCGCCGCTTCGAACGTGTCCACGACATGCTCAGCCAGCGGCAGAGATGGCATAGCGGTAGCCGCCGGCCTACCAGCTAACCACGGCCTATGGTCACGCTGGCTAGCCGGCAGCTCCACGGGTAGATCGGGCCAAACACTTACCAGCCACTGGCAAGCGTCCGACCAATCCTCCTCCGTGGCTAACTGCGAGCGCTCTACTAGACGAGGGCCTTCGTCTTCCTCCAGAGCACTCGCAGTTGACGTCGACGGCGGATAAGCTGATACCCCTGGCAAGCCTGGAAAAGCATGCGGGCCCGAGAGAGCAGGCATGCTAAACTCCGCGGCTTGGCCAGGAGCAGGCGCCGTGGCAGAGCGTGGGGTAAACACCGCTCTACCACGGGTCTGACCAGCACCAGCAACACCATCGGCAAGCCGAGGTATGCGGTATCCGTGGTCAACAGCACCGCCCGGGGACACCCTCTGGACCGTGAAATCTACTCCTGCGTGAGTAGAACCATGGAACACGTCGCCTGCATTCCCCGCGAGGGGTGCACAGACGTCGTATTCCATGGCCACGTCCTCAGAAGGCGACCATAGCAGGAGATCCTCTTCTTCCTGGCCAGAAAGATTAGACTCCGGGTCAGCAAAGAGAGCTAACCCGGACTGGCCAGGAAAGGTGCCATAGGAGGCTTTGACACCTTCGGCGCGTGGATACCCGGGGTCTGATGAGCAGACCGCGGGTCCCAGCAACAACCGTTGTCCACGGCCCCTCGGCGCGGCGCCATGCCTGCTGCCAGGGCCTTGGACTGCCCCCAACAAAGGGGCCACCTCTGAATCCACAAACGGACCGGACCTAAAGAGACCGGATTCAGAGGCGGGGATCACCTGCTCGCAAGCAGATGCCGAGGACAACAAAGGAGCTGGCCCAGGGAGCATGCCGCGAAGCAACTCTGGGACCAGATCCTTTATTGTCCTCTGCATCTCTTGCAACATTTCGGACCTGAAGGCCTCCATATCCACCGCGGATGAGGCCTTCTTCTTACCCTTCTTACAACCTTTCTCCTTCTTCTTCCTCTCTTCCTCCATCACCTTCTCCCTTGCCTGCAATGAGAGAAAATCAGACATTAGATCTCCCCCCCACTGCTTACATACGTCGCACTTCAGCAACGGTCCACAGGGACTGCAGCTGAAGCACAAGTGCGGAACGAAGCGGTTTTTCAGAAACCTCCCGCAGGACGGGCAACCAGGTCTCTGAAACAGGACAAAGGACAGGGACAATGAGCAAGATAGTTAAGGTTAGCGAACTCAAAACCAACTAAAAAGAGAGGGACAGGATCCTCAAGATCGCAAATCAAGAAGAACCAGCCTTGGACAAAACGTTAATTGTTAATAAAGGCCAAGGCCGATTATGACGTCATCACTCTCGTGACTAAAATAATCGATCCGCAACAAGCACCAAGTGCAAGAACGAATTGTATAAGAAAACCGGAACATTCCCGTTGAATTGGCATTTCGAGTACACAACAATCAGATATACAGAGATAACTCCTTCCAATTCTAGCATTGGCAAAAAAGGAAATTATCTCCCCTTTTGTTTATCAATAATTAGATACCTGACACTTGTACAGACAAACCATCCAACGTGATGAACCGGAGAACTCCACCATAGTATGCCTCTACATTCTCTCCACCTAAGGGGAAGGAATTGGATCAAGAGGGCAAAGTGAGAAGACCTTTATAACAGGCCTCCAACTCACTGAACATAGATTTTTGGTTAGATAACCTAACAGTATTAGTAGGAAATGGAACCGTGGTGGAGAGAAAACATATCCTCTTGTGCCGAGAAGTCCATCAAAGCTTCTATGTGATACCTGTGGACAAAAACACAAAGAGAAATGAGACTTATGAAGCACCATGTTGTAAAAAACCAACATAAACAGGCGCTAATCACGGTAAGCGCGAGTCCCGGAAATACATTAAACCGGGACAAAACACGCTAGCATATCAAAGAAATCACCTGATAAAGAGATCCCGCTCCTTCCAAAGGCGAATCCTCCCTTTCCGACATGCTTCCAACGTACAAGAATCGTCAAATGTGAGTAAAAAAACAAGGTAACGCGCAGAAAAGTATAGACAACACAAAACCGCATGTAACCCTTTGCCAATAAATGAGCAAAGAGGAAGTAGTAGTCGGCGCATGCGCGGTGGTGGGGCGAGCATCCGCCGGACTACCTCTGACTCCCTGCCCAGTAGGGGCACCTAACTGTTTTTAATCTGAGTGTTTTATTGAGTGAAAGCCGATATTTAGCAATATCAAAAGTATTAGGGAGGTAAGTATACTCTTGATGTGAAAAACATATCCTGTCTCTAGATCGAAGAACATCCCCAGGTAAACAAACTTCTGGGATGGAGTCAGCTCTGATTTTGGGAAATTGATCATCCAGCCCAAGTCTGTGAGAGTCTTCAAAACAATCTCCAGACTGGCCAATAAACTTTCCTGGGTGTGCGCTTTCAACAGCCAGTCGTCTATGTACGTGTGGACTGCTATGCTTCTCCTGCGGAGGTATGCGGTGATCGCAAGAACCACACGGGTGAAAACCCGAGGAGCCGTGGAAATTCCGAAGGGTAACAACCTGAATTCCCACTGTCTGCCCTGGAATGCAAATCTCAGGAAGCGACGGAAACTCCTGTGTATGGGGATGTGGAAATAAGCGTCCTTCAAATCTATCGACGCTGTCCACATTCCCCTCTCTAACCCCGCCAACACCGAGCGCACAGTCTCCATCTTGAAACTGGGCGTCTCTATGAACTTGTTCAATGGCTTGAGGTTGAGAATTGGTCTCCACCCTCCGGTGTTTTTTGTTACTAAGAACAGGGTTGAATAGAAGCCCGGACACCTTTGTGCCGGCTGAATAGCTCCTTTTTGTATGAGGGAATTTATTTCCTCCTCGATACACAACCTTTGCTCTGGATCTCTCGGATTTGGAGTCCAGATCGGCACTAGAGACAGTCGCGATGGCGGGCCTGTCATCCAATCGGGATGATACCCGACTGAAAGCCATCGCAAGACTAAACGGTCCTGAGTTAACCGTTCCCACTCTTGCATGTGGTCGGCTAGCCGGCCTCCCACCGGTCCACCTAGGGATAGAGGTGGACATAAGGAGTGCAAGAGCGGCACTGTCTCCTTTGCCAGAAACACCGGAGCGGTTCTCACCGCGGTAACCGTCCCATCAGGAACGATTACCACGCCCAGATCCTCGCGCGCCACGACCAGCACAGCGCGCACCTCGAATTGCACGCGACCAAGGCCGACGCTGCGATGGTGGTTGGCCTCTGACCTGGCCACCAGCACCTCGAGCCTGCAGGGGACGATACGCAGGGGGTGCGGCGCGAACGTTAGCACGACGAAGCACCTCAAACTGCTCGCGCAGCGCCCTCTGGTTATTTACCAGAGTAACCATCTCCTGGAGGTTCCTACATCCCTCACCTCCAAAGAGACCAGGACCTGTCATAGGCGTACGCAGTAGCCTATTATACAGGTCCTGGGACGGGCACAGATTGTTCAAGGCAAATGTGCGCCTTGCCCGGACACTCCTGGTCACCGCCCGCGTCATACAGTCCAGAGCCAGGTTGATACCATCCTGGATGGCTCGCTGGACTGTGACCGGACTTGGCTGGCGCGATGCGGATGCTGTTACTACCCCTTGTAACAGCTGGGAGACGTGGGACAGAGCGGCAATCGAAGCCCTCCCACTCTCCTCCGCATCACGCAACGCGGTATTTGCTGAACGCAACGCGTTCGAACACAAGACTCCCGTGTCAGAACGGGAGCCTGGCCGCGCATCCTCACCCAAAGCCGCGCGGTCATCCACGCTCGGCTTAGGTACCACACCGTACCGCTGGTAATCCAGGGGCACGATGCGGCAACGCCTGGCCACCTCGCGCGGGGCCTTCGCGAGATGTCCACTCGACTTAATGGACGTCTCCGCCGCCTCGAACATGTCAACGACATGCTCCGCCAGCGGCAGAGAAGGCATAGCATTAGCAGTAGGCTTACCAGCTAACCACGGCCTGTGGTCACGCTGGCTAGCCGACTGCTCCACGGGCAGATCTGGTCTAACACTCACCAACCACTGGCAAGCGTCAGACCAATCCTCCTCCGTGGCTAGCTGCGAGCGCTCTACAAGACGGGGGCCTTCGTCTTCCTCCTGAGCGCAAGCAACAGAGCTTGACGGCGGATACGCTGATATCCCTGGCAAGCCAGGGAGAGCATGCGGGCCTGACAACACCGGCATGCTAATCTCACTGGCTTGACCATGAGCAGGCGCCGTGGTAGAGTGCGGGGCACATACTGCCCCACCACGGCCCCGGCCAGCACCAGCGACACTCTCGGCAAGCCGAGGTATGCGGTAACGCTGGCCCTCAGCGCCCAGGGCCACAGTCTGAACCGTGGATTCTACCCCTGCGTGAGTAGAACCGTGGAATAAGTCGCCTGTATTCCCCGCGAGGGGTGCACAGACGTCATAATCCATGGCCACGTCCTCAGACGGCGACCCCAACAGGTAATCCTCATCCTCCTGGCCAGACAGATTAGACTCCGGGTCAGCAGAGAGCTAACCCGGACTGGCCAGGGAAGGTGCCATAGGAGGTACTGGCACCCGCGGCGTACGGATACCCCTGGACTGATAAGCAGCCCGCGGGTTCCAGCGACAACCGTCCACGGCCCCTCGGCGCGGCACTAAGCCTGCTGCCAGGGTCGTGGAACGCCCCCTCTAATGGGGCCACCTCTGAATCTTCGAACAACGGAAGCGTACTAAGGAAAGGTGATTCAGAGGTGGGGATTACCTGCTCCGAAGCAGATGATGAGGACAGCAAAGGATTTGGTCCAGGAAGCATGCCACGAAGCAACTCTGGAACCAAATCCTTTATTGTCCTCCTCATCTCTCCCAACATCTCGGTCCGGAAGGCCTCCATGTCCACCGCGGACGAGGCCTTCCTCTTACCCTTCTTACTCACACCCTCTCTTTTCTGCTTCTTCTTCTCCTCCTCCACCACCTTGTCCTTCGCCTGCAAGCACAAGAATTCGGACATTAGCTCGCCCCCCCCAGTGCTTACATATCTCGCAATTAAGCAAGGGACCACAGGGGCTACACTGATAACAGAGATGAGGCACAAACTTGTCCTTCAAAAACCGTCCACAGGACGCACAACCAGGTCTCTGAAACAGGGCAAAGGACGAGGAGTATGAGCAATCTAGTTAAGCTCAGAAACTCACCAACTCAAGAGAAGGAAATGATCATAAAGATCAATATTCATCAGAAAACCAGCTTTGGACAAACTTTAATTGTTAATAAAGAGCAAGGCTGATTATGACGTCATTAATCCTATGACAGGAAAAAATCGATCCCCAACAAACATCCAAGTGCAAGGACGAATTGTATCTCTAACCAGAAGATGTGCAGAATGGACATTTCGACTACACAACCATCAGATATATACTGATAACAATGGCAAATACTGTTAATTATCTCCCTTTCCTCTCTAAATAATTAACATCACCTCATATCAATAATTAGATACCTCACACTTTGTATAGACAAACCATCCGTGATGAACTGGAGCACTCCACCAACTGAACGCCTCTTAACTCTCTCCACCTCTAGGGGAAGGAATTGGATCAAGAGGGCAAGGTGAGAAGACCTTTATACTAGGCCTCCGACTCACTGGACATAAAATTTTTGGTTAGATAACCTAACAGTATTAGTAGGAAATGGAACCATGGTGGAGAGAAACAAAACCTCTGCTGATGTGATGTCCATTACATATCGTCACACAGACCTGCGGACATAAACACAAAGAGAGATTAGTATTATATAGCACCTAGTTGAAATAAACCAACTAAACAAGGCGCTTATCATGGTAACCGTGAGTCCCGGAAACACATTACACCGGGGACAAAACTCGCTAATTTTACTAGAAGTCACCTGATTTAAAGGTCCTGGGCCCTCCTCTGGCGAAGTCATCCTTTCTGCCATCTTTATCAGGGATAAACACTTCCAAATTCACACAAAAAGACTATGAATTGAGTAAAGAAAAGCTCTAGCACAAAAACATGTGTAGACTCTCTGCCAATAAATTAGCAAAGAGGAAGTGCTAGTCTGCGCATGCGCGGTGGTGGGGCTGGCATCCGCCAGACTACACTCTGACTCCCTGCCCAGTAGGGGCACCTAACTGTTTTAATCTGAGTGTTTATTGAGTGAAAGCCGATATTTAGCAATATCAAAAGTATTAGGGAGGTAAGTATACTCTTGATGTGAAATAAACGAAATCTAGGATTTCTTTTTTCACGAGAGAGTTGATACTTACCTCCCTAATACTTTTGATATTGCTAAATATTGGCTTTCACTCAATAAACACTCAGATTTAAAACAGTTAGGTGCCCCTACTGGGCAGGGAGTCAGAGCGTAGTCTGGCGGATGCCAGCCCCACCACCGCGCATGCGCAGACTAGCACTTCCTCTGACTAGATTATTGGCTGACACACATGCAACTATTAAGAGCCTGAAGACCGAGCCTCTGTGGGGTGGAGAGGCCGGGTCCGTATCTAGGGAGGTAAGTATCAACTCTCTCGTGAAAAAAGAAATCCTAGATTTCGTTTATTTCACTTCAAGAGTATACTTACCTCCCTAATACTTTTGATATTGCCAGAATTCGAAAGTGAATCTGGCGGGAGGGAGGCGAGGTCAAAAGACCAGCTCATCCCTATACGCTTTTCTGCGTTTAAGGCACTTAAACTTCTGAAACTGTAAGAAAAAACAGTCAGGATTTGACTAACCATCGGATAACAGCACCGATGTATGAGAGATGACCGAATGTCATATGCGCTCCCCCCCCCTCCTTCCTGGGAGGAAGAGTCGACTGACCTCAATGTCCTATACGCTCTCTACGTACAAGTGCCATGTACTACAGGACAGAGACGAAAAAGCTCCATTTTCGTAACTCTCAACAATGAACCACACAAATACACAAACCATCACCATATTAATAACGGGTAATCGTGACAATACAATCAACAACGGACAACACATGAACAAGACTGACCTTGTTGAAATGGCTGCTGACATCATCTTCCCATTGGTAAAGACCGATGCAGGCCCAAAAAAGTGGGTGTTTCCATAAATTAATTGTGAAATATATAAGTAATGAGGAAAAAACCTCCCCAAAAAATATAAACCGAGTTATTTTTTCAAAATCGACAAGGCGAGAGGATTAGAGGTGTCACGGAGATAATGGTCTGTAAAACTTGACTCACAGTGCCACTGAGCCACCGACATAATATCATCCACAGGGACCCCATTAAATAGGGCCGTGGATGTCACTACGCCGCGGACACTGTGAGCCTTGGCCACGTCAACCTGCTTCCCGGTGGCGGATTTATGGCAAAACTGAATGCATTCCACAATCCACCTGGAAATGGTGTCCTTAGAAGCCCTGGCATGGGGTTCAATATATGACAACCATAACGCTGACTGGTCGGTGCGCCACTCCGCCGTACGTTGTTTGTACCGGCGCAGCGCCCGGACGGGACACCATGCTTTAGAATTAGGATCATATCTAGTTAAAGCAGGCAAAATAATAGGTTGACCTGGATATTTCAACGACTGATTTTTAGCCAAGAAATTAATCCTAGGTAGCAGCTTAAGGCCTTCCCCTGAAACCACAAAACGGTCATCCTCGGCTGATAAGGCATGAATTTCACTCCTACGCCTAGCCGAGGCCGCAGCAATTAAAAACACAGTCTTCAGTGTTAATAGTTTCATAGAAATGGAACTAAGTGGTTCAAAAGGCTTATCACCTAGTACTTGAAGCACTAGCGATAAACTCCAAGACGGAATCACAGGTGGATTCCTTGGTCTTAGATTGCCCATGCCTTTAATTAATACATTTAATGTATTTACTTCATCACTTCCCCTCTTAGCCAAGCAAGGACTAACAGACATTAATGCTGACTTATAACCAGCAATAGAGTTAGGCTTGAGGCTATAGGCATCATAGAGGTGACAGAGGAAATCAGCTACTACTTGAATAGATGAATCCATTGGATCAATACATCTTTTTGAGCACCATTCTGCAAATCTGTTGATTTTATAATTATATGCTCTGGAGGTTGACCCCCTCCTGGCTTTGGCCATAAACATGGCTGCTTGCTCAGAAAAGCCCTCCTTAATTCTAGATTCCTTGACAACATCCACGCAGTCAATCTGAACATTGACGGATTGTTGTGAAGGGCCTTGCCCTGGAAGATAATATCGTCCATCAGAGGCAGAGGAACCGGATTGCAGACCAGAAGGTCCAGCAGATCCGTATACCATGATCGGCTTGGCCAATCCGGGGCGATCAGAAGCACTTGGCATTCCTCTTGTCTGATTTTCTGAAGAATTTTTGGAATCAGGATTGCTGGAGGGAATGCGTATGCATACATTCTCCCCCAGCTGATAGCTAACGCATCTGTTGCGAAAGCGCTTGGATCCGGAATCGGAGAGACGTACGTCGTCATCTTCGCATTCTTCTTCATTGCGAACAAATCGATGTTGGGTTTCCCCCAATGGTCGAACAGACGATCCGCCACACATTGATTTAGTTGCCATTCCGTGGGTAAAACACTCATCCTTCGGCTCAATGAGTCTGCTAGCAGGTTTAACCTTCCCGGAATATGAACTGCTTTCAAAGTAATCTGGTGATCCAGACACCAACAAAGCAGTTTCCATGTCATCATACAGAGACTGGGCGACTTCGTTCCGCCCTGGCGGTTTATGTAAGTCACAACTGTTGAGTTGTCTGAACGAATAAGAACAATCTTGCCCTGAACTTTCTGTAAGAAATGTTCCAGGCCCAGGACTACTGCTTTTAGCTCCAGTAGATTTATATGTTCCTTTGACTGTTCCAGATTCCAAAGCCCTGATATCGTGGACTCTTCCAGGCAAGCTCCCCAGCCCTCCATCGATGCATCTGTATACACAGTCACCTGAGGGTGGGGAGGGGTTAGCAAAACCCCCGGCAAGAGATTCTCTGTATTCAACCACCATTGCAGGTGGTGAATCAGAGGCGCCAACACTGACACATTCGAGTCCAGCGAACCTGTACTCTGGGTCCATTGTGTCATGAGAAATAACTGGATCGGCCGCCTGCGTAAGGCGGCCTGAGGAATGACTGGTTCCAATGAAACCATCAACCCCAGCATTCTCAAGTAAACCCGTGCCAGGACATGACGACTGTCGCACACTGACTGAATTAATGAGATGAGTTTCTGAACTCTCTCCTGAGTAGGATAAACATATCCTGTCTCTAGATCGAAGAACATCCCCAGGTAAACAAACTTCTGGGATGGAGTCAGGTCTGATTTTGGGAAATTGATCATCCAGCCTAAGTCTGTGAGAGTTTTCAAAACAATCTCCAGATTGGCCGACAAACTTTCCCGGGTGTGCGCTTTCAACAGCCAGTCGTCTATGTACGTGTGGACTGCTATGCTTCTCCTGCGGAGGTATGCTGTGATCGCAAGAACCACACGGGTGAAAACCCGAGGAGCCGTGGAAATTCCGAAGGGCAACACCCTGAATTCCCACTGTCTGCCCTGGAATGCAAATCTCAGGAAGCGACAGAAACTCCCGTGGATGGGGATGTGGAAATAAGCGTCCTTCAAATCTATCGACGCCGTCCACATCCCCCTCTCCAACCCCGCCAACACCGAGCGCACCGTTTCCATCTTGAAACTGGGCGTCTCGATGAACTTGTTCAATGGCTTGAGGTTGAGAATCGGTCTCCACCCTCCGGTGCGTTTTGTTACTAAGAACAGGGTTGAATAGAAGCCCGGACACCTTTGTGCCGGCTGAATAGCTCCTTTTTGTACGAGGGAATTTATCTCCTCCTCGATACACAACCTTTGCTCTGGATCTCTCGGAATGGGAGTCCAGACGGGCACTAGAGACAGTCGCGACGGCGGGCCTGTCATCCACTCTGGATGATACCCGACGGAAAGCCATCGCAAGACTAAACGGTCCTGAGTTAACCGTTCCCACTCTTGCATGTGGTCGGCTAGCCGGCCTCCCACCGGTCCACCTAGGGACCGCGGTGGACACAAGGCATGCAAGAGCGGCACTGTCTCCGTCGCCATACACACCGGAGTGGTTCTTACCGCGGTAAGCGTCCTGTCAGGACCGATAACCACGCCCAGATCCTCGCGCGCCCCGCCCCGCCCCGCGCGCACCTTGGTGCGCGGGCGGCTGCCTGGCTGACGGCGCCTGAGGAACCTGCGCCCCCCTCGCTGCTGGCCGAATCGCACGCGGCCGAGGCCGACGCTGCGACGGTGGCTGGCCTCTGACTTGGCCAGCACCACCTCGAGCCTGCAGGGGACGATACGCAGGGGCCGCGGCGCGAACGTTAGCACGACGCAGCACCTCAAACTGCTCGCGCAGCGCCCTCTGGTTATTCACCAGGGTGACCGTCTCCTGGAGGTGGCGACATCCCTCACCTCCAAAAAGACCAGGACCCGTCATAGGCGTACGGAGTAGCCTATTGTACAGGTCCTGAGACGGGCACAGATTGTCCAGGGCAAACGTGCGTCTTGCCCGGACACTCCTGGTCACCGCCCGAGTCATACAGTCCAGCGCCAGGTTAATACCATCCTGGATGGCTCGCTGGACCGTGACCGGGCTTGGCTGGCGCGATGCGGATGCCGTTACTACCCCCTGTAACAGCTGGGAGACGTGGGACAGAGCGGCAATCGAAGCCCTCCCACTCTCCTCCGCATCACGCAACACGGTATTCGCCGAACGCAACGCGTTCGAGCACAAGACCCCCGTGTCAGAACGGGAGCCTGGCCGCGCATCCTCACCCAAAGCCGCGCGGTCATCCACGCTGGGCTTGGGTACCACACCGTACCGCTGGTAATCCAGGGGCACGATGCGACAACGCCTGGCCACCTCGCGAGGGGCCTTCGCGAGACGTCCACTCGAGTTAATGGACGACTCCGCCACCTTGAACATGTCAACGACATGCTCCGCCAGCGGCAGAGAAGGCATAGCGTTAGCAGTCGGTTTCCCAGCTAACCACGGCCTGTGGTCACGCTGGCTAGGCGACTGCTCCACGGGCAGATCAGGCCTAACGCTCACCAACCACTGGCAAGCGTCAGACCAATCCTCCTCCGTGGCTAACTGCGAGCGCTCTACAAGACGGGGTCCTTCGTCTTCCTCCTGAGCGCAAGCAGCAGAGCTTGACGGCGGGTACGCTGATACACCTGGCAAGCCAGGAAAAACATGCGGGCCTGATAGCACCGGCATGACAATATCACTGGTTTGACCAGGAGCAGGCACCGTGGCAGAGCGCGGGGTATATACCGCCCCACCACGGGCCCGGCCAGCACCAGCAACACCCTCGGCAAGCCGAGGTATGCGGTACCGCTGGCCATCAGCAGCGCCCTGGGCCACCACCTGAGCCGCGGACTTTACTCCAGGGTGAGTAAAACCGTGGAAGAAGCCGCCTGTATTCCCCGCGAGGGGTGCACAAACGTCTTCATCCATGTCCACGTCGTCAGACGGCGACCCTAGCAGGTAATCCTCATCACCCTGGTCAGAAAGATTAGACCCCGGGTCAGCAAAGAGAGCTAACCCGGGCTGACCAGGAACGGTGCCATAGGAGGTACTGGCCACCGCGGCGTGCGGATACCCCTGGACTGATAAGCAGCCCGCGGGTTCCAGCGACAACCGTCCACGGTCCCCTCTCGGCGCGGCAATAAGCCTGCTGCCAGGGTCGTGGAACGCCCCCTCTAATGGGGCCACCTCTGAATCGTCGAACAACGGAAGCGGTCTAAGGAAAACCGATCCAGAGGCGGGGATTACCTGCTCCGAAGCCGATGATGAGGACAGTAAAGGATTTGGTCCAGGAAGCATGCCACGAAGCAACCCTGGAACCAAATCCTTTATTGTCCTCTTCATCTCTCCCAACATCTCGGTCCGGAAGGCCTCCATATCCACCGCGGACGAGACCTTCCCCTTACCCTTCCTACTTACAACCTCTCGTTTCCGCTTCTTCTTCTTCTCCTCCTCTACCACCTTGTCCGTCGCCTGTAAGCAGCACAAGAATTCGGACATTAACTCGCCCCCCCCAGTGCTTACATATGTCACATTTAACCAAGGGACCACAAGGGCTACATTGATAGCACAGATGAGGCCAGAACTTATCATGTAGAAAACGTCCACAGGACGCGCAACCCGGTCCCTGAAACAGGGCAAAGGACAAGGAGTATGAGCAAACTAGTTAAGCTTAGACACTCAAACCAACTCAAAGAGAAGGAAAACGATCATAAAGATCAATATACATCAGAAACCAGCATAGCGACTTGAATTGCTGATAAATACATAGCCAGGCTGATTATGACGTCATTAATCCCGTGACAGGAAAAATTTGATCCCAACAAAACATCCAAGTGCAAGGACGAATTGTATGCTGAATGGATACGTCGACTACACAACCATCAGATACATATAGATAACTCTTTTCTGGCAAAAATGTTAATTATCTCCCTTTGCTTGTTTACTATAATTAACATCACCACATTATCAATAACTAGATACCTGACACTTTGTATAGACAAACCATCCAACGTGACGAACCGGAGAACTCCACCATCTGCACGCCTCTTAACTCTCTCCACCTCATGGGGAAGGAATTGGATCAAGAGGGCAAAGTGAGAAGACCTTTATACTAGGCCTCCAACTCACTGGACATAATTTTTCATTTGGTTAGATAACCTAACAGTGTTAGTAGGAAATGGAACCATGGTGGAGAGAAAACTAACTCTCTGCTGCTGTGATGTCACCACCTAGCGTCATACAGACCTGTGGACATAAACAGAAAGAGAAATTAGCCTTAGGTAGCACCGAGTTGACATAAACCAACTAACCAAGGCGCTTATCACGGTAAACGCGAGTCCCGGAAACACAATACACCGGGAAGAAAACTCGCTAATTTTACTAGAAGTCACCTGATTTAAAGGTCCTAAGTCCTCCTTTGGCGAAGTGTTCCTTCCTGCCATCCAAATAAGTGACTATCACTCCAAAATAACACCACTTAAACAGTTTAAGAGTAAGAAAAAGCTTATGCACAAAAAGACATGTGTGATCTCTCTGCCAATAATCTAGCAAAGAGGAAGTGCTAGTCTGCGCATGCGCGGTGGTGGGGCTGGCATCCGCCAGACTACGCTCTGACTCCCTGCCCAGTAGGGGCACCTAACTGTTTTAAATCTGAGTGTTTATTGAGTGAAAGCCAATATTTAGCAATATCAAAAGTATTAGGGAGGTAAGTATACTCTTGAAGTGAAACGGGGTTTATCGAGTGAAAATAAAATATTTTACTATTTCTCAAGAAATAAAGGTTGATAACGCTGGTGATCATATGCAGATTTCGGCCAAATGCAATCAGACTCAAGGTCTCATGCAGAGGCATGTGTATACTGTATCTCCCAAATTTGAACTGAATAGATGCATGCTAACTTAAATTATCGGGTGGAAACCAAATATTTTAGAATTTTTCAATAAATCAAGGGCATAGGTCTGGTGATCACTTCCCCATTTCAGCCAAAACCAAATGCAATCCCAGTCAAAGTATCATGTAGTGGCCCAGATTTTTAAAATATGAAATAATCATGAGATATTTGTTTTCCATTCGATATCTTCAGTTATCCCGCGGGATAACTGAAGATATCGAGTGGAAAACAAATATCTCATGATCTTTCATGAAATCAAGGGGATCAATTGAGGATTCCAGTTTATTCATCCATCATGACATCATAGTCAACTACATGACGTGTAGGATGACATCATAATCAATTATGTCATGAGTGATGTAGCTAAATTCATCACGAACGAATAATTGATGACGGACTAAGCATTGTTGTACGAATTGTATGTCTTTACTACCGTTAAAATTTGACTAAAGGACGCAGTTTTTTGGTCAAAACACATGTACTAGAAAGGGGGGGGGGGGGGGGTGCGTACTATAATCGAGAACATTCCTTCCGCACATTTTAGGGTCAAAATTTTTCTTAAAAAGTCACAGATTATACCACGGAAATTGAACTAAATGTTACCCTAGCCAATTCGCGCCGCCTGACGACTATGTTTAATGTATACTCCAAAAACACCTAACGGAAGTGAAATTATTAAATTGTGGCGCCTAAATATGGCTTATTCTTTAATACATATTACTTATTACATCAAAATTAATCCAGAATTTGACATAAAATGGCGTCGAGAAAAGATACGTGTATAAATCACGTGATTCGCCTACAATCGCAAAAGATCTTTATTCTAATTAGAGCGAGTACTCGGATATAAATATTCTGGACTCGGAACTCGGAAATTGCTATATATCATCATTGCGCGATAGGAACTGAATGTTCCCGTACCTGTTTGATAACCAACTCCCGTTAGCGCATAAGATTACACAGCGCCTCCAATCACAAGAGCCAGATAACCAACTCCCGTTAGCGCATAAGATCACACAGCCCCTCCAAACGCAAAAGAGCCATTACAATCTGTTTCTATCACGCGATTTCGATATTTTCAAGGAGACATTTTATGCCAAAATTAGATTGATTTTGATGTAATAAACAATCTCTATTGAAGATACACGATATTTAGGCGTCCTATTTAATAATTTCTCTAACATCATGATAACTTTTAGTCATGCATTAAACATGACGCGGAGTGATGGTTATTTTTGATACCAATTTTCGATTTTTTAAAGGTACGTTTTTTCTAAATTTAACAGCGTCTTATACTTGAATACAAGAGTTTTGTGGTCGGATTTTGGTCAAATTTGGGACAGCGTCCTATATTCGAGGGCGGCCTTTAGTCGAGAAATTACGGTATTTAATAAAAATGCTGTTGAATATTTTTTAACTAATTTGACTGGGCGCTGTTGCTGTTGAATGACGTATTTAAGTCAACAGAATTGATGACGGTCTAAGGCGTTGGTTGTACGAATTGCAAATCTACTAAAACAAGATTTCTCCATTACTCTGGTGATTACAGCCAGATTTCGGGCAAACGCAATACCAGTCAAGGTCTCATGGCTAACTGTTATTGAGCAGAAACCAAATGCGGATGCCTGAACGGACAGGTCCATGGACAAATGATGCCTTCAAACTGAGACATGACAGAGAAAACACAAGCAAATGATGTTCTGCTGGATATTTTGAACAAAATGGTGGGATCCAATCTGTCACTCAAGTACAGTTGTATATGACATCATAATCAATTACATCACAGGTAAAATGTAGACCGACGTCACAATCATAATGCATAATGAATGACGTATCTAGCTCCGTCATGAACATTTAAAACTCTGTCAAGTGTATGAATTGTATGTCTTTGATGGATTTATTATTTAATAAACATTCTGTTGAATATTTTGCCATAGACAGCAATAGCAGTAGCAACCAGTTAAATTAGTTTCAAAATATTCAACAGCTTACCCTGTATAGTTACCCTGAAATCGGTATTCTGGCAATCCAGGGTTCAAAGTATATAAATTGACTACAACACGCGCACAAAGTGGGCCGAGCTTAGCTAGAAATGGGTGGGGCATAGCAAGTTGCAATGAGTTCAAATCCAACATGTTTAACCTTTTAACTCATATCAGCCAAAAACGCCTTCTGTGGCCCTGAGAAATGTCCATTTGCAGACCAAGAAAAGACTATTTTTTTAATTTTACAACTGGAGTGACTGACTCGATAACCGAGCCGGTCATTCCAGTCGATAACTTTCAAAAATAGTCTTCTCTTGGTCTGCAAATTTAAAACAAATTCGAGGGGTAAAGGATTAATGATCAAATTTGGTAAAGAAAATACCATAATAATTTTCTAATAGAAATTGTTTAATTGCAAACTGAGATTATTTTGAAAATTTACCACTAAAACAGCTGGGTCAGTCATCTCATAGGCAAATTAAAAAACCGTTTTCTCTTGATCTGCAAATGTACATTTCTCAAAACAGCTACTGTAACAGAACACTAACAAACTATCAACGCACCCTCACACACATCCACCTTATATTCTGGGGAGACTCGGATCCCGTAAACCCTGTGGAAGACTTAGTAATTTTGCTACAGTGCGTACCGTGTATTTCTTCATGTCGTGACTGATCTTATTGGCTTCTCGCAGTAGAAGAGCCACCTTGTACAGATCTTTACGCTTCGTCTCCCCTGGGCTTGATGCTGGTTGATCGATGATTGATGGACACACGGCACGTTTCTGCTTCAATACCTCCAGACGCTCGGCTACCTTCTTCTTCTCCGCAGCGAGAAACTCGAGCAACTTAGATCTCTCTGGTGTAACTTCCACAGCGCCGTCCATCGCACTGCTTCCACCATCCTGTAACACAAACAATATCATTGCACCACCCTGTAACAAACAATATCATATGTATATTACAGCTCCCTACTCATTTTACATCGTGAAATTCAATTTATCATATAACCAAAGTTTTTAGCCAAACTGGCCTCTGTTATGGTCTTGAGGAAATGTTCATTTACAGGCCAATATAATACAATTTTGGAAAATTTACCACTGGAATGACTGGCTCGATAACCGAGCCAGTCATTCCAGTGATAAATTTTCAAAAATTGTATTCTCCTGGCCGGTAAATAGACATTCAATAGGCAGATATTTAAATTTTCTTGACCAGGTTTGACCATTAAATGGTTACCAAGAACATGGTTAAAATGCAGCGAAGTATTTTTATTGGTTGTTAACGTGGGAAAGTAATTTTATATTGACCAATCAGAATGACGCCATCCTCGTGCCATTGGATATTACTACGCTGACGCACGCAATGAGATAACAATACACCAGGTGACACCCTGTAGTATATAAGATATTCTTGTCAATGTATGTAGAACTTGCCATGTAAACAAATAAAATTGTATGATTAACGCAAATTCTTCTCATACATGTAGTTCAAATTACAAGTACTATATTTTTTGGCGCAAGACATCCAATGTGCTAGTTGTAACGGTGTGATTTGCTGCTCATGACGATCATACGCTACGGCTAGACCAATTTAATGGGGAGTTTTTAATGAAAATTCCCCACCCAAAACACAAGATCGGAGATGAGGAAGGAATTATAATGAAGAATTTTAATTTTTGGTTTTATAAAGCCTTCTAACTTAATTTTTCCATGTCTAGAAGAAATATAATGCAGAAATTTTAAGGCATTATTTTCAGCATTCTTTTCATGTAACATTTTTCGCAGCCAAATCCTTATCACTCAAGATTCCTGAGAATTTTCTGTAGCTCTTTGTTCTCTGTAGTTTTGTTAACCCTTTAAACTCGCTCAAAATGGCTTAGAATTGGTTATGAGAAAAATCCTTTTGCAGGCCAAGAGAAGAATATTTTTTTTAAACTTTACCACTGAAATGTCTGGCTCGTTGCCTGCAAATGGACACTTCCTGAAAAAAGTTTTGGATTTTCTTGATCAATCTTGACAAATAACCCGATGAAAGCATTAATGCTGCAGTAGCTTAAAACTTCTGAGCCTGAAATTGTGCATTATTTTTATTTTTTCATCTTTGAGTGGGAATTCTCATAAAACCTAACTTTAAATTGGTTTGGCCTAAGTACTAGAATCGAGATTGTATTCTCACTAGAAATTCGCATAATTATCGTTTCTTACTGATACTTTGTTCATCAGTTCAGCTGCAGACTTCTGCTTCTTTCTCCCCACAATCACCTCCTGTTCCAGCAACTGAGCAATACATGAATACAATAAAATCACAACACAAATGACACAGGGCTCCCAGCACTTCATCAAAACAAAATTCCCTGAGTTTTCCCACATATTTCCCTGAGAAATATCCAAAATTCCATGAGAAATATTTTCACTTTAACGAGGCATGCTGGAAAGCCAAGTAGTAGTTACAGCACAGCAACTAAGATACTGATAAAGCATACAACAGCGTGGTAGACTGTGCATACAATAACTGTAATTTATTTCAATTTTCAGTCAATAGACACAACTAGGACACATGACGTACATACATCAAACTGGCAAAATATGAAAACCTTCACTTCTGGGTCATTGTCAAATTCCCTGAGTTTCTCCTGATTCTATGTGTTTTTCCAAATTCCATGATTTTTCCCTAACTGGAAAAATGGAAACCCATTTTCAAGGTTTTCCCTGATTTCCAGAGTGGCTGGAAACCCTAACAATACAGTGAAACAAACAAACATTATCACCCTCACACATTAACCCTTTCAACGACAGATCCTTGAAAAAGTAGATTCTTTACGATTTTCAGCATATTCTGGTGAATATTTTGAAAATAATATTACTGGAAGCCTGTGCTGCCTAAGGCAGCAATGGCTTCCAGTCATATTAATTTCAAAATATTCAGCAGCTTTCCTGTTTGTTTGACATGTGATAGAGATATGGGGAATTTATCAGTGAAAGGCTTAACCCGTACCCACTATGATGTAGAGCTGGGCGGTCTGACGGTAGTACCGTGAGAACCGCGGTATACCGTGAACCGATACCGTGACCATTGACATTTCCAAATACCGTGAATACCGTCCATAATGTTTGAGCAATATTTGAGAAATATATTCATAAAATCTGACTTGACCAAGGGTAAATAAGCGCTAATAGTGCCAAAAATACAGGCATCCCTAACTATTAGCCGAGTTCAGGTGAAAGGGTTGTTGTAAAAACAAACGTCAAGACGTCAATTACAAAATAATGACAGGCAGAATTGTATGTCAAACGTACGTCTTGAAAGTCTCACGGTAAAATTGCTTTATTTAAAACATCTAAACTCATTCTCTGGCCGTCCGCCGCTAGTAATTACACTATAATATATTCCCTATTCCAGTTTCTATTATTTGTAATTTATTACTCCAAGCATTTTGTCACCGAACAAACACGCTAGAATAACAATATAACATACAAACTGCGCGCTATTCAAACACAACAGCAATCTCGCAAAGACGTATCTGATTGGTTGTTCATGAACTAGACCGTGGGAAAATACATTACTATGCTGAATTTATCAATGAAAAGTTACTAAAACGTAGTATTTGCTCGCGCCGTTTTGATCACGTGCTAATTTATTAATAACGAGCAGCGTTGAAGTCGTTATTTGTTATTTTTCTGGCTTGTTTTAAGAAATTTCTTTACGGATTAAATCCAGTTTAAGTAACGACACCTACAAATTATAGTGTTTTAGTTTTTGTAATTCATTTTTCAACTGGCTACACGTCGGAAGTTCGCGGAAATAGCTTTTTACACACATTGTTCACGTGAAGCATGGCGAGTAACGAGTCTGCACATCGGGTAGTCGGTAATTATCAGAAGCTCTGGAATCGGCTATATTCAATGTCGTGTTATACGTATGTGTATAGGCCTGTTTTCGCGAGTAACAGAATATACGACTACAACAGAAATAAAAGCGCACAACACTCGCCCCGTTTAAATACTCGCGGATTTTGTCTGGACTCTGTTTATCAAAGCGCTCGACTGCCAAAATAAAATTTACCGTTTGCTGTCGCACGCATTAATAGCAAGAACAATCCAGATTGAAAATAGTGCACCCCAATGTCTCAAACAGCGGGTTATAGTTAGCGAGTCGACCACACCCTTTGACCGATATTCCCATGAATGATATTACGTCAATAAAAATAGTGACCTAATAAAATCGTGAAACTAAACAGTCGCAATAGCCATGTTTTTCTTCTCTAAATCAGGAAGCCGATTTATTTATTTTACTTATATTTACCGTTGATTGGAGATGGAAGTGAAAAGGAAATGGAAAAAATTGTTCTAATTTCGTGGCATGCCTCAAGCTCAGATGACGGTATACCGTGGTACCGCGGTATTTTTTCATGGTACCGGTACCGTCATGTAAATATCAATACCGCCCAGCTCTACTATGATGTCAAAATTTTTAATTTTCAAATTAAATTAAAAGATGAACTGGCATTAATTTTTCAACAAATTTGGTGGAAGATGTTGCTGCCACTAGATAATCTTGACTTTGACCTCCAATGTTAGGGACCCTAACAACAACCGTACACCCAAGATCGGTCCAGTGGAACAAGGATTTTTAGCGCCGGACGTGCGCTCACACGTGCACTCACATATACAGATGAGCGTTAAAATAAGCTCACAACACTTTGTGGTCAAATTACCTAAGCTAAGATTGTGGAACTGTAGCGATTAACCCTTTAACACTCAAATACATTCAAGATTTCAATTTTCTCAGAAAATGTCCATTTGCAGACAAAAGAGAAGACTATTTTTTAAATTTTATCATTGGAATGACTGGCTCGGTTATCGAGCTAGTCATTCCAGTGGTAAATTTTCAAAAATAGTCTTCTATTTGTCTATAAATGGACATTTCTCTAGATCAACAACTCCCCCCCCCCCCCCCCCCGCCCCCCCCAAAAGCCGTTTTTGGTTGATATAAGTGTTAAATGGTTAAGAAAACTAGAATTAATGATATCGGAGATGGGGCATGTCACAATTAATACCCCAACACAGGAACGTGTTCCAACATCTGTATTTAAATTGAGATTATTAATGGAGGTTTCCAGTTTATCCATCCATCATATTATGTCATAATCAACTACGTGTCGCGTAGGATGACATAATAATCAGTTACAGCATAAATGACTCGATTTAGTCCATCTTAAACGCTTAAATAGTCCGACACATCATACGAATTGTATGTCTTTACTATTTAATAAACGTTCTCTCGAATATTTTGAAACTAATTTGACTGGGTGCTGTTGCTGCAATAGGCCGCAACAGCACTCAGTTAAATTAGTTTCAAAATATTCAACAGCTTACCTGTAGTTTTCTGGAAATTGCTAGTCAGGCAGTTCAGGGATAAATCGATCACAACATGACCGAGGTGTGAGTGGAGCTTAGCTAGAGATGGGCGGGGCAAAGCTAAAAGTGGATTGGTCTGTTAGAAGTCTTCATAAGAAAGTACTCTTACCATTTTCTGTCTGCGAAGTCTCTCAATCTGCTGGTCAGCATCACGTTTGTCCAGCGTCGCTTTCTCAGCTTGATTGAACTGAAGCGGAAATGAACAGTCTAATAATTCAATAGTTGGTCACTACAACACACAGGGGATGAAATTATCACTAGCCCGTGGCTAGTAACAAATTGATCAAGGCTAGCATTAATTGTGACTTATCAGCTGCCCGGTGAGCTGGTAACAATTTGATGTATCAACCCTTTAACAAGAATTCCGCAGAATTAAATGTCTCGCCTGTCTCCTGTTTGTCAGTGGCATTGACGTTTGACCTTGTGACCTCTGTATTATTATGCTGCTTCCAAACATTATAGGTAACCATGTATTCAATTTTAGTTCCGTTAGGATTAACCAATCCTGAAATATAAGTGATTTTCTGAACGGAAAAACTTAAGGTTGAAAAAGCAGAGGTCAAATAGCAATATTAGAATGGTCTTGACCTTTGACCTGCATGTCACCATCCTGTATCCTCTTGACATAAGCAAGCATGTACCAAAATTGTGTTCCATTAGGGTTAATCAATCCCGAAATATAACATGATAAGATTTGCAAAGACTAAAAACTTAACATTGAAAAATACGTTTTGTAGAGGTCAGAATGACCATGACCTTCAACGTTGTGCCTTCAGTGTCAACATGCTGCTTCCTAACATTATAGGTAACAATGTATTTAAGTTTAGTTTCAATAAGATTATCCCTGAAAGATAAGCCGAGATGTTTTGCTAAACACAAAAACTTAACATTGAAAAAAACTGAATTTTGTATCACCTTGAACTTTGACCTTGTGACCTCAGTATCAACATTCTGCTTCCTAACATTATAGGTAACCAATAGGATTAACCAAACCCAAAAAAAGAAGCTGAGAAATCTTGCTAAACGCAAAAACATAACATTTAAAAAACAGTTTTGCATCAGTCACAGTGACCATGACCTTTGACCTTGTGACCTCAGTATCAACATGCTGCTTCCTAATATTATAGGCAACAATGTATCCAAGTTTGGTTCGAATGGGTTTAAACAATCCTTAAATATAAGCTGATCAGTTTTGCTCAACGCAAAAACTTAACATTGTTGACGCCGTCGCCGTCGGAAAAGTGACACATATCTCTCGCTTTCCGCTTCGCAGGCAAGACAGAATGGTAAAGCCAGCCTAAAACTGCTATATGCATCACCTTGCTGCAGGGATTCTCATAAGGGTCCTTTTGAGGGTTTTAACACCCCAAAATGCAAAAGTAGTGACAGTCAGTCTCATGGGTCCCTTGAAAATCTTGTATGATTATTAAATATTAATTAGTTTTATAGGTTTTTGCACAAAATTATTCAAAAAATCTAGCATGTGACACTTACTGTATGATAGCTGTGAGTCCATGGTATCTTATAATTTTAGCATGGATGAGAAAAACTGTATTGGAACCACAAGACTGCAGGGTGGGACCCCCCCCCTTCCCCCCCCCAAAATTTTTAGCACCAGAGTGCTTTAACTTTAACGTGAAAATTCCCTTCCCCCCCCCCCCCCCCCCCCCCCCCCCCCCCCCCCCGATTTCAGGGTGTGGGGGTTCTGGGATATCAACAATTTAAATGCCATGAGAAACACTGCCTGGCTCATAGACTATTTGCTTGTATCTTGAATTCTTCCTATGTCAGATAACAGATAGAGGATCTCACAAGAGTTCCCATTTCATATCAAATTTATCACACTTGTTTACTAAGATCTCATTGGAAGAGCTTTAGCAAGTGTGATAAATTTGATACAAAATAACAACAAGTGTGAGATTCTATTTATCACATGAAGCTTTTACAATTTAGAATTTTCACGTTAAAGTTAAAGCACTCTGGTGCTAAAAATTTTTAATTTTCAAATAAATTAAAAGATGAACTGGTGTTCATTTTTCAACAAATTTGGTGGGAGATAGTGCTGTCATAGACAGCAACATCTTCCAGCAAAATTGCTGAAAAATGTACACTAGTTTCTGTGATATTGACACAATAAAAGATATAATATTGACATCAGAGTGGTAAGGGTTAATTCTTATGATTTTCTTCCCATTCTGCCTTGTTTTAGTTTATCACTGTAGGGCTTCATTACTGAGTTTTTACCAATACGCAACAAAATATAGCTACAAACGTAACAAATCTTATTACCGCAGGGTCTAAATGATTTTTAATTGATCTTTTAATATTTCGTATCGCTATTATTATCAAACGAGTCAAAACTTTTCACATTGCACGAGCTTTAGCGAGTGCAGTGTGATAATTTTCGACCCGGTTAATAATAGTGATATGAAATGTAACCAAGATTAAGATTCTATTTATCATATAAACTGATATTTTGACAAATTTTACATTAAAGTTGATCCCTGAAACTGGTTTGAATGCACCATTTTGCTTTCTTAGTTTCCATCGCAGTGACGCATCACCTGCTAAGAGCTCTGACCAATGAGACACAAAAAATAATGACGAACAAAACATTGTTATTTTGGACTAAAAATTAATTTTACCAATTTCTCAAATTTCTCGGTCTATCACGCTAATCTACAAATGTATTTCATAACTATGTAATGTATTCATTACAAAATTTAAATCAACACCATACCTAATGTGTCCCATCATGTTTATATCTTCACTGCAGGCATCGCTAAGAAACATTTATGTAGTCAAAGGGCATATGTGATTATCACACATTATCTAACCAATGAAAATCTTTCGTTGAATATTACACATTATACATGTGTTCATATAGAGAAATATTAAACCGGCTGAAAGCCATTTTTAAGCCATTTTTATATGATAAAAAGTGATATGTATGGCTTAGGTAAGGAATGTTATGCAATGGAATGCAACCTTGCTTATGTGATAAATATATCTACCAGAGACTGTTCCATCTGTGCCAGTCTGTGCTCATAACCATGGCGTTGTACGTCAAGCTGCTGTTCAGCCTCTTTATGAGCGTACTCTAGTTCCGCCTTCATCATGAGGTCAGCTTGACGCTTTGCTTCATCAAGCTCTGCTTGCAGTCTGCATATATTAAAAAACATTCACAATAGAGTGATACATATCTACTGTAGCTATGTCCCACAAATTTCTAGCTATGCCCCACGCATTTCTAGATATGCCCCGCCCATTTCTAGCTATGCCCCACCCATTTCTAGCTATACTTCGTCCATTGCTAGCTATGCCCCACCCTTTTCAAGCTATACTCTGCCCATTTCTAGCTATGCCCCACCCTTTTCAAGCTATACTCTGCCCATTTCTAGCAAAACCACACCCATTTCTAGCTATACTCTGCCCATTTCTAGCTATGCTGCACCCATTTCTAGCTATACTCTGCCCATTTCTAGCTATGCTGCACCCATTTCTAGCTATACTCTGCACATTTCTAGCTATACTCTGCACATTTCTAGCTATACTCTGCACATTTCTAGCCATACTCTGCACACTTCTAGCTATAATCTGCACATTTCTAGCTATACTCCGCCCATTTCTAGCTATGTCACACCCATTTCTATCTATACTCCGCCCATTTCTAGCTATGACGCACCCATTTCTAACTTTACTCCGCCCATTTCTAGCTATTCTCCACCCATTTCTGGCTATGCTCCGCCAATTTCTAGTTATGCTCCGCCCACTTCTCACTAATGTTAAGGATTGATTTGAAACCTTTGAAACATTAATTTCCAACGTCTAAATTCCAAGATAAATATACAGGTAAGCTGTTGAATAGTTGGAAACTAATTTCACCTGGGGGCAGCAACAGCTCCCAGTCATATTAGCTTCCAAATATTTGACAGAATGTTTATTAAATTTTAAGTTAATCAGACATATAATTTGTACGTTAGTGACTGACTCTTTGATTTTCATGACAGAGCTACTTGTATAGGTAACTAATGATTGTGACATCACGCTAACTAGGGACATAATAGACCTTGACATCAGTGATTTACAGTTATCGAGCCAGTCATTCCAGTGGTAAATTTTCAAAAAATATTCTTCTCTTGGTCTGCAAATGGACATTTTCTATGAGAAGATTGAAATTTTCTTGAGTAAATTCGAGTGTTAAACAGTTTAGCACTCATATCAGCCAAAAACGGCTTCTGCAGGTGTCTTGAGAAATGTCCATTTGCAGACCAAGAGAAGACTATTTTTTAAAACTCACCCCTGGATTGACTGGCTCGGAAACCAAGCCAGTCATTCCAGTGGTAAATTTTCAAAAAATAGTCTGTTCATGGACTGAAAATATACATTTTCTATGAGAAAATAGAAATTTTTTGAATAAATTCAAAGGTTAAAGGGCTAACTAGATGCATTAATACTTTACCAATGATTTATAATACAGTACATCTCAGAAATAACTGTCCAGGTTCTCGAAACAAAATTAAATTTACTGTTGAATATTTTGGGCGTAATTTGATCCGAAGACTAATGGCTACCAATTCACCTTTCCGGAGTATCCATCCATCATCTGACTTCGTATGATGTCATAATCAGCTCAACGCATGTATGATGACGTCACAATCATTACCTCAAAGGGTTCCATATAGACTGTCATCAAATCTCAAATAGTTCGATACGTTGTATGAATTGTATGTCTTTGTAATTCTTTGCTATTTAATAAACATGCTGCCTTTGGCAGCAACAGCGCCCAGTCGAATTAGTTTCAAAATATTCAACAGCTTACCTGTGTAGTTTTTTGGAAATTGATATTCAGGGTGTTCAGAGATCGATCGATCCCAACACGAGCGAGGTGTGGGTGGAGCTTAGCTAGAAATCGACGGGCCATAGCTCAAACCATAAAGGGACATTAAAACTAAGTCCATAATATTTAATAGAACATTTCTTACATCGTGTTCCAAATTGTACTAACTGGGTTCTGTTTTTGCTCTGGAAACATTTATTTATTTACGGTACCTGACCAAGATACATAATACATTACCACAATTCACAATACCGTACAAGCATTGCCATTCAACTGCTCCGATAACGCGACGAAAATTACAAGTATTTTATCGGAACAAGTATCTACCAGCAACTTGTATTCGTCCATCGCATACTTATTGATACACTGTTTTACTAGTCACTTTGTTCGAAGACGGCCTTTAAATTGGTCTTATGAAATGTGTATTTTGCAGGCGAAGACCTTTCTACTGAAAATTTAGCAATGGAATGTCTGGCTCGATAACCGACTCAGTCACTCAAGTGGAGAATTTTTTTTAAATAGTCTTCTCTACGATTACAAAATATGGCTATTCACTTTAAGAAAAAGCATAATTTTCTTGACCACTCAGACAAAAATGAATGTTTAACAAGGCTCGATTTTAACACTAACCCGTTAACCTAAGGATAGTAGAATTTCATACGGGTTAGTAAAACTACACCTCCGCTAACCCGTTTGGGTTATTAATGCTCTCAAAAGAGGAAATATGAAAAATCACTTATAATGCCATTATGTTCAGTACCCACCAAAAATTGAAAAAAAGAACAGATTTTCTGCTAGATTCAATGCTTTATAGAATATTTTGAAATTAATTTGTCCGGAAAGTCGTTGCCTTCGGTAGCAACGGCTTTCCAGACAAATTAATTTCAAAATATTCAACAGATTCTCTGTATGGTTGCCTTGGAAATGACTTTTATGGTGATTCATCGGTGAATGGATTAAAGAAGTGATCAGCTTTGAGCTTACAATCATTGGGTTAGTGAGATTTGCTGCGGGATAATAAAATCAATGATGCACTGCTCCATCCGGGTAAGTAGAAAAAAGCCGTAAAATCTACCCCTGCTTAATAACACAAACAAGACAGAAGACATACTTTGTTTCCTGGAAGTGAAGCAACTCTTGATGAGCGAACTCAAAATCCTTCACCTCAGAGCCAGAGTTAGCTCCCTTCTTACTCCTCTGTACTTCCATAGGGTGGTTAAACCTGAGAAAGATTGAAGAATAAAACATCAATCAGCCTGTAACCATGGTAACATTGACATCTTGCACAGAACAGTAACCAGGGCTAGTACATATATTTTCCACAAATTCTGAAATTTTTAAAATCAATTTCCACAAAGGTCGGTAATAATTTATAGATAAATTCGCCAAAAATTGTATGCGTGTTGGAATCAATTTGAAACCTGAATTACAAAAATCTAAATTTCAAGATAACTATACATCGAAGCTGTTGAATATTTTAAAAGAAATTTGACTGGGGGAATGTTGCAGCCATACAACAGCTTCCAGTCAAATCAGTTTCAAAATATTGAACAGAATGTGTATTAAAATGTAACTTTATCAAAGAAAAAATGTGTACATGTTCGTGACAGACTTTTCGATCTTCGCGACAGAGTTACATAATTTTGACAGTGACATCAGCTACAGTAACTAGTGACGGAATTGATTTTGCTGTCAATACTCGAGTCACAGATGGGATCCATCCATTCCATGACTTTTCCAGGAAGTGAGTAAAAAATCCATGATCTTAAAGGAGAGCACAAACAGAGATGGGTAAAAGCATGCCAAATGATACATTTGCATAAGTTCAATAAAATTATCTAAAAAAGCAATAATACTGGAATCTTAAGGCATTATTTTCAACATTCTTTGAATCTAGCAATCTTTCGCTGCCAAATCCTTATCAGTTGGAATTCCTCAGAATTTTCTGTAACTCTTTGTTCTCTGTAGATTTGTTAACTCTTTAGCCGCTCAAAATAGCTTTGCCAATGGTCCTGAGAAAAGTCCATTCGCTCGCCATGAGAAGACTATTTTTGAATATTTACCACTGGAATGGCTGGCTCGGTTAACCGAGCCAGCCATTCAAGTGGTAAATATTCAAAAATGGTCTTCACTTTTCCTGTAAATGGACACCCACTGAGAAAAAGTTTCAAATTTTCTGGATCAAACTTGTCACTTAACATCATGAAAGAATTACGACTATCATAACTTAAAACATCTGAGCTGAAATTGTGCATTATTGTTATTCTCCCCCACATCTCCAAATCTTGTGTCTTGGGTGGGAATTTTCGCAAAACAAAACATTAAATTGGTCTGAACTTATTTGCAAATTGTCCAATTCCTTGAAAGGAAATTTCATCACGGAATGTGATTTTCTTCAATTTCCCGTGAGAATAATGGAATGACGACATCGCATGAATCACTATTATGCTATGATGTCATCGCGTGAATCATTGTTGTGCTATGATGTCATCGCATGAATCATAGTTGTGCTATGACATCATCGCATGGATCACTTTTGTGCTACGACATCATCGCATCAATCATAGTTGTGATATGACATCATCGCATGAATCATTGTTGTGGTATGACATCATCGCATGAATCATTGTTGTGATATGACATCATCGCATGAATCATTGTTGTGCTATGATATCATCGCATGAATCATTGTTGTGATATGACATCATTGCATCAATCATTGTTGTGATATGACATCATCGCATGAATCATTGTTGTGCTATGACATCATCGCATGAATCATTGTTGTGATATGACATCCTCGCATGAATCATTGTTGTGATATGATATCATCGCATGCATAATATTTTGCTATTGATCGTTGATATTACAACTCACTCATAAACTCAGTAATGGCTTTCTATACTATGTATATGATTTTGTGCAATACCTGTAGATATTTTGTGCACAAAAAAAACCCGTTTTGAACCTGAAATGTCAAATACGAAACATCAATTCCAATTCACTAAATATTCAGTTGAATATTTTGAAACCAAGTTAACCAGGAGATGATGCTGCCGTTGGCCTGATCGGGTGCTATGAATGGTGTCTCAGGTACGAGGCCACTCACCTGAAGTAATGGTCACCTCCAAGCACGACGCGGTCAGCATGTTTCAGGGTTCTCGGTGCACAGATCAAGTCACCGTTCACGTACGTCGGCGCGTCACCAATGGGGGTAATACTGACCACTTCATCCATATTGTTGATTATACTAGAATGATGAAAACGAGAATGAGAATAATTACAAGTACTGGCTTACATTACAGCTAAAATATAACTAAACATTGTTTCCAAAACAAAGCCTTATTTCTCGGTCAATGACGCGTTATCGCAAATCCCCACGTTCACTACTCTGATCACTTGATCCACACCACCCCACCTAGCTCTGATTGAGACATTCCTACCCTAGGCAGCAATGTCTCCCAATCCAATTATATTCACAAGAACATTTCATACATCGTGCTCAAAATTGTACGAACATGTTTCTGTTTTTAGCTTTGGATATCTCAGAAACTACAGGTCTGATTTGGCTCAAATTTTAACACTACACATGGGGTGATGATACACCAGGACTCCACACCTTTGGTACGTGATGCAAGAAAATCGAGAACACCTGACCAAATCCGGTAAACCTGAACAAATCCGGACGATATAAACAAATCTGGGAAAATCTGCACGAATCCAGATCTGAACAAATCCGGAAAATCTGAACAAATCCAGAAAATCTGAAGAAATCAGAAAATCTGAACGAATCCAGAACCCACAGCTCCCGAGGCTCGACCTCGTTGCTTTAGAATCATAACTTATTTATGCGCTGTACTGTATGTGATAAATAGAATCTCGAAAACGCCACCATTTTGTATCAATGGTAGATAACACACAAGCATGCCAAGAGAAGACTATTTTTGAAAATGTATTACTGGAATAACTGGTTACATTATCGAGCCAGTTATTCAAGTGGTAAATTAAAAAAAAAGGTTTCTTTTAGCGTGTAATTTATGAACAGTATTCAAAACAACTGCAGAGACTGCTCTTGGCATGCTTAACAAGTATCCCTTAACGGTTATCGAGCCAGTCATTACAGTGGTGAATTTTCAGTCTTCTCTTGGCCTGGAAATAGACATTCCCCAAAACCCCTGCAGAGGTCAGTTTTGGCCATTTTTGACTAATATGATTCTCAAAGGTTTAACACAATTTGATTGGATGACATTGCACCCCAGTACATTTTCTTTTATTGTGGAAACATGTCACATTATTTCCAAGCTGTCCTGTAGTGTGTTATTACTATCATCCTACCAGTGATTATCAGCTATGAGAGCGCCATTAAGCAGTATATCATGCGTGGAGTTTGGCCGCATCCGTCCCACGCGCGTCTGTCCTTGCTTGATGATGTAGAGCAGAAGTTCAGAGAGCTGAGGATCTTCGTTCAGATTAACTAGATTAGGGAGCTTGTTATCAACGCTCAGACACACACCCGCTTTCTATAAAACAAACGCACAAACATTACAGATTAGACTAGGCTTGTGCGATTATTGCGTTGAGTAACCACGATCGATTATTAAAAAATAATCTTGATTACTCGATTAATCAGCTTGGATAAAAATTACCAAGACAACAACAAAAGAATATCAATGACAAAAATTGCAATGGTTTTTAGAAAAGTCCATTTGCAGGGCAAGAGAAGACTATTTTTGAAAATGTATCACTGGAATGCCTGGTTCGATTCACAAGCCAAGTATTCCAGTAATACATTTTCAAAAATAGTCTTCTCTTGCCTTGCAAATTGACATACATTCACTAAGAAAAATGTAATTTTTCATGACCGATCGCATTAAAAATCAATTGAAAGTTAGGTTTTGAAATATTTTATGCAATAGAAAATATTCACGATTATTCGATTATTGAATTTTTAATAATATAAATTCATGATTTAAAACATAACCGCGATTTTCAATTTAATCACAATAAGACCTGCTACAAGTGTTTCGCATGGTATTTAAATCTTATATGCAGCCTTTTCAGTGGGCTTGGGTGTTGATGGGTTAACCCCATTAGTGTCTAAATTTTGCTAAGAAAATTTAGATATTTGCTTAGTCTTATTGATGAATGTCCATTTGCAGGCCAAGAGAAGACTATTTTTGACAATTTACCACTGGAATGACTGGCTCAGTTACCGAGCCAGCTATTCCAGTCATAAATTGTCAAAACTAGCCTTCTCTTGGCCTGCAAATGGACATTCCTCACGATTGCTGCATGGGCCGGTTTTGGCTGGCTTCGTCGTGAAAGGGTTAATTCATTTCTATTAGTTACTTACAACTGTCAATTAATAACTAGAGCAAGGGAGATAACTCAGCATGCAGTTACTCATTAACTAGGATTTACCTAGGGGGGGGTGGGGGGAGGAAAGTCAGTTTTCAGAATTCAACCTAATTTTGCATGTTAGTTACCAACATGATTGTGGATTGCGAGACAATATCTTACTATACATTAAGCTCCACCCTAAGGGTGGGTTATGGTACGGATTTGTGATGGCATGCCATCGGCTGTGCATTCCAGTATTTCTTTATCGCTGAAGTGCTTCACTACTGAGAATTTTGAACAATACGCAACAGACAATAGTGAACAGAGCTCCGCAAACGCCGCATAATACCCCACAATACTAACAAACCAATGAATGAGAGCTCTCAAAAAATATTTATTTTTTCATCAGACCAGTCATCCTTATGAAGTGTCAAAGCGATCCGTTAAACGGTCAAGGAGGTAGCGTCCGGAAACCAATTTTCAAGATGGCTGCCGCTGACTGGCGACCATATTGAATTTCGGATTATCATAAATTCCGAGACGTTTCTTCACCAGACATATTCCAACGACCCTAGGAAGTGATCAGATAAATCATTCAGAAACCAACTTTCAAGATTCCAGCCCGTGGCTGGAGGCCATCTTGGGAGTTCGGATCATCGTCAAGATTTTTTCTCCAGACCTAGTCCAACCACACTATGAAGTTTCAAAGCGATCCGATAAACGGGAATAGAGTTATCATACGGAAACCAATTTTCAAGATGGTGGCTGGTGGCCATCTTGAATTTCAAATCATTGTCAATTTCGATACGTTTCTTCTCCACACCTAGTCCAACCACCCTATGAAGTTTCAAACCGATCCGATAAACGGTAACGGAGTTATCATCTAGAAACCAATTTTCCAGATGGCCACCGGTGGCTGGCGGCTATCTTGGAGTTCGTATCATTGTCAATCTCGATATGTTTCTTCACCAGAGGTAGTCGAACCACCCTATGAAGTTTCATAGCGATCCGATAAACGACAACGGAGTTACCATCTGGGAACCAATTTTCAAGATGGCCACCATTCACTGGTGGCCATCTTGGATTTCAGATCATTGTCAATCTCTATAGGTTTCTTCCCCAGAGGTAGTCGAATCATGCTATAAAGTTTCATAGCGATCCGATAAACGATAACAGAGGTATCATCAGGAAACCAATTTTCAAGATGGCCACCGGTGGCTGGTGGCCATCTTGGATTGTGGCTCATTGTCGATTTCGATAGCTTTCTTTCTCAGACCTAGTCCAACCACTCTATGAAGTTTCAAAACGATCCGATAAACGGTAACGGAGTTATCATCCGGAAACCAATTTTCAAGATGGCCGACAGTGGCTGGTGGCCATCTTGGATTTCGGATCATCTTGGATTTCGATAGGTTTCTTCCACAGATCTGGTCCAACCACTATGAAGTTTCAATGCGATCCGACAAACGGTAACAGAGTTATCATCTGGAAACCAATTTTCAAGATGGCCACCAGTGACTGGTGGCCATCTTGAATTTCGGATCATTGTCGATGTTGATAGCTTTCTTCCGCAGACCTAGTCCAACCACCATATGAAGTTTCAATGCGATCCGACAAAAGGTAATGGAGTTATCATCCGGAAACCACTCTGCCACCTGCCCGAGTGACCGACTGCCAGCCCGGACGGTGGCATTACATAATACCTCGGCAAATTTTTTTGCGGGATATAAAAAGGGAATATCTTATTACTTCAGATCTGAAATTACTTTTAGCTGGTATTTTAACCCCTCTTGTGCAGAAATGTCCAATTGCAGGACAAGACATTATTTTTGAAAATTTACAATTGAAACTGATTGGCTCGATAACCCGGATTTTCTTTGATGTTCGTCAAGGCTATAACATCATAAAACTACATGACAGATAGCGTGTAGGTGCCTGAAGACATGGCTCCCACACAAGAGCATGCCACAGAATATTCTGATACACACCGCTAACAGGAATTCTCATAAGGGTCCCTTTGAGTGTATATAACACCCCCCCCCCACCCCAATGCAGCTTGGGACCTCCAAAAGTAGTGGCAGTGGGTCCCATGGGACCCCTGAAAATCTTGTATGATTGTGTAATTTACTAAGTAGTTTTATAAGTTTTTGCACAAACTTACGTACAAAATCTAAGCATGAGCCATCATAGTTCATAGTCGTGAATCTATCATACCCTCTTTTGGTGAAATACAGTTTGGGAAGTCAAGATTTCAGTCCTGGACTCCCTTATTTCAGCTGGGGACGCCCAGATTTCAAGGTGTGGGGTCTGTGGGACCTCAAATAATTAAATACTATGAGAAACACTGACCGCTAATGTCCGCAGCTCCTCAGCTTTCTTTTCCTCAGATTGTTGGAATTTCTCCTGCCATGTCCTGTTTTTAAATTAAACATAAAAATAAACGTAAATTTTTAAAAACGCGCCTCGGCCAGATGTTACCCCCTCTTGTGTCAACATAGAAATTTCTCTCATTTTCATTAACACTATAGTGAATGGGAGATAAATGTTGTCTTGTCTGAGCAAATAAATTAGCGTGATTATATCCCATACAGGTGATACATTTGAGCTAGAAATCAATCAGCGTGTTGGTGGCTGGATGTCAGATATTGCATAATAAACGAAATCACGGATTTCTTTTTTCACGAGAGTTGATAGTTACCTCCCTAACACTCTTTGATATTGCTAAATATCGGCTTTCACTCAATAAACACTCAGAATAAAAACAGTTAGGTGCCCCTACTGGGCAGGGAGTCAGAGTGCAGTCCGGCGGATGCCAGCCCCACCAACGCGCATGCGCAAACTAGCACTTCCTCTGACTAATTTATTGGCTGACACACATGCAACTATTAAGAGCCTGAAGACCGAGCCTCTGTGGGGTGGAGAGGCCCGGTCCGTATTAGGGAGGTAAGTATCAACTCTCTCGTGAAAAAAGAAATCCGTGATTTCGTTTATTTCACTATAAGAGTATACTTACCTCCCTAACACTCTTTGATATTGCCAGAATTCGACAGGGAATTCGGCGGGAGGGAGGCGAGGTCAAAAGACCAGCTCTTCCCTATGCGCTTTTCTGCGTTTAAGGCACTTAACCTTCTGAATCTGTGTGAAAGCAGTCAGGATTTGAAAAAACATCGGCTAACACAAACCGATGGATGAGAGATGACCGAATGTCATATGCGCCACCCCCCACCCCCCTTCCTAGGAGGAAGACTCGAATGACCTCAATGTCCCATACGCTCTCTACGTACAAGTGCCATGTACTATAGGACAGAGACGAAAAAGCTCCATTTTCGTATACTCTCAATGATAAACCACATAAAACCATGTACCATTACCATATTAATAATGAAGGGTCACGTGACATTACAAAAAACCATGGACAACACACACAAGACTCACCTTGTGGAAGATTAGTGCTGTCATCATCTCCCCCTTGGTGAAGACTGCTGCAGCCCATAAAGTAGATGTTTCCATTGATTAAATGTGAAATATATAAAAAAAATGAGGATACCTCATCAAAATATGTACACCTAGATTAGCTTTTCAAAATCGATAAGGCGAGAGGATTCGAGGTGTTACGGAGATAATGGTCGGTAAAACTTGACTCACAGTGCCACTGAGCTACTGACATAATGTCATCCACAGGTACCCCATTAAATAGGGCAGTGGAAGCCACTACACCTCGGACACTGTGAGCCCTGGCCATGTCAACTTGTTTACCTGTGGCGGATTTATGGCAAAACTGAATACACTCTACAATCCACCTGGAAATGGTGTCCTTTGATGCCCTGCCATGGGGCTCAATATATGACAACCATAACGCTGATGGGTCCGTCCGCCAATCTTGAGTATGTTGCTTGTACCGGATTAATGTTCGGACTGGACACCATAGTTTTGAATTAGGATCAAACCAAGTCAAAGCTGGTAAAATTATCGGTTGACCCGGATATTTCAGACTGGTTTTTCGCCATGAAATTTATCCTGGGTAGAAGGCCTTCCCCTGTAACCACAAAACGGTCTGCCTCGGCTGACAAGGCATGAATCTCACTCCTACGCCTAGCCGAGGCCACAGCAATTAAAAATACAGTTTTAAGCGTCAACATTTTCATAGAAATGGAGCTTAGTGGTTCAAACGGCCTATCAGCTAGCACCTGAAGCACTAGTGATAAACTCCAAGACGGAATCACTGGGGGATTCCTTGGTCTCAGATTGCCCATGCCTTTGATTAAAGTATTTAATGTATTTACTTCATCACTTTCCCTCTTAGCCAAGCAAGGGATAACTGTCATTAAAGCAGACTTATAGCCAGCAATAGAGTTAGGCTTGAGGCTATAGGCATCATACAGGTGACAGAGGAAATCGGCTACTACCTGAATAGATGAATCCATTGGATTAATACATCTTTTTGAGCACCATTCTGCAAATCTGTTGATTTTATAATTCTATGCTCTGGAGGTTGACCCCCTCCTGGCTTTTGCCATGAACATGGCTGCTTGCTCAGAAAAGCCCTCCTTAATTCTAGATTCCTTGACAACATCCACGCAGTCAATTGGAACATTGACGGATTGTTGTGAAGGTTCTTGCCCTGGAAGATAATATTGTCCATCAGAGGCAGAGGAACCGGATTGCCGACCAGAAGGTCCAGCAGATCTGTATACCATGATCGGCGTGGCCAATTTGGGGCGATCAGAAGCACTTGGCACTCCTCCTGTCTGATTTTCTGAAGAATTTTTGGAATCCAGGATTGCTGGAGGGAATGCGTATGCATACATTCCCACCCAGCTGATAGCTAACGCATCTGTTGCGAAAACGCTTGGATCTGGAATCGGAGAGACATACGTCGTCATCTTCGCATTCTTCTTCATTGCGAACAAATCTATGTTGGGTTTCCCCCAGTGGTCGAACAGACGATCCGCCACATTGATTTAGTTGCCATTCCGTAGGTAAAACACTCATCCTTCGGCTCAATGAGTCTGCTAACAGATTTAACCTTCCCGGAATATGAACTGCCTTCAAGGTAATCCTGTGATCCAGGCACCAACAAAGCAGTTTCCAAGTCATCATACAGAGACTGGGCGACTTCGTTCTGATCTGGCGGTTTATGTAAGTCATAACCGTTGAGTTGTCTGATCGAATTAGAACACTCTTGCCCTGAACTTTCTGTAAGAAATGTTCCAGGCCCAGGACTACTGCTCTTAATTCCAGTAGATTGATATGTTCCTTTGACTGTTCCAGATTCCAAAGCCCTGATATCGTGGATTCTTCCAGGCAAGCTCCCCACCCCTCCATCGATGCATCTGTATACATCGTTAACTGAGGGTGAGGAGGGGTTAACATTACCCCCGCCAGGAGATTCTCTGTCCTCAACCACCATTGAAGGTGATGAATTAGAGGCTCCAACACTGACACGCTTGAGTCCAGTGAACCTGTACTCTGGGTCCAATGTCTCATGAGAAATAACTGTATCGGTCACCTGCCTAAGGCCGCCTGAGGAATGACTGGTTCCAGAGAAACCATCAATCCCAGCATTCTCAGATAAACCCGTGCCAGGACATGACGACTGTTGCACACTGACTGTATTACTGAGATGAGTATCTGTACCCTCTCCTGAGTAGGATAAACATATCCTATCTCCAGATCGAAGAACATTCCCAGGTAAACAAACCTCTGGGATGGAGTCAGCTCTGATTTTTGAAAATTTATTATCCAGCCTAAATCTGTGAGAGTTTTCAAAACTATCTCCAGATTTGCTGATAAACTTTCCTGGTTGTGTGCTTTTAACAGCCAGTCATCTATGTACGTGTGGACTGCTATGTTTCTCCTGCGGAGGTATGCTGTCATCGCAAGAACCACCCTGGTGAAGACCCGAGGAGCCATAGAAATTCCGAAGGGTAACACCCTGAATTCCCACTGTCTGCCCTCGAATGCAAATCTTAGGAAGTGACAGAAACCCCTCGCTATTGGAACGTGGAAATAAGCATCCTTCAAATCTATTGAAGCTGTCCACATTCCCTTCTCCAACCCTGCCAACACCGATCTCACAGTTTCCATCTTGAAACTGGGTGTGTCTATGAACTTGTTCAATGGCTTGAGGTTGAGAATTGGTCTCCACCCTCCAGTGCTTTTCGCTACCAAGAACACGGTTGAATAGAAGCCCGGGCAATTTTGCACCGGTTCAATTGCTCCCTTGTGTATGAGGGAATTTATTTCCTCCTCTATACACAACCGCTGATCTGGATCTCTTGGAATTTGAGTCCAGACCGGCACCAGAGACAGTCGTGATAGTGGACCTGTTATCCAGTCGGGATGATACCCGACTGAAAGCCATCGCAAGACTAAACGGTCCTGAGTCAACCGTTCCCACTCTTGCATGTGGTTGGCCAATCGGCCTCCCACTGGTCCACCTAGGGAGAGGTGGACATAAGAAGCGCAAGAGTGGCACTGTCTCCTGGTGGAGATGCACTGGAGTAGCTCTTACTGTGGTAATCACCCTGTCAGGTACGATTACCACGACCAGATCCTCGCGCGCCATGGCCCGCACCACTGCGCCGCCCCTCACCGCCACCTCGAGCCTGCAGGGGATGACACGCAGGGGGAGCTGCGCGAACACGCTCTCCACAGAGAACTTCAAATTGCTCCCGTAATGCCCTCTGGTTATTGACCAGGGTAACCGTCTCCTGGAGATGCCTACATCCCTCACCTCCAAACAGACCAGGACCTGTCATAGGCATACGCAGCAGCCTATTATACAAATCCTCGGACGGGCACAAGTTATCAAGAGCAAACGTGCGCCTCGCCCGGACACTCCTGGTTACAGACCGGGTTAAACAGTCCAAAGCCAAGTTAATTCCATCTTGGATGGCTCTCTGGACAGTCACCGGACTAGGCTGACGTAATGCGGATACCGTTACTACCCCTTGTAACAACTGTGAGACATGCGAAAGCGCTGCAATAGACGCCCTCGAACTCTCTTCCGCATCACGTAACGCGGTGTTAGCCGAACGCAACACGTTTGAACACAGTGCTCCCATGTCAGACCGGGAACCTGGCCGCGTATCTTCACCCAACGCTGCATGGTCCTCCGTGCTTGGCTTCGGTACTACACCGTATAGTTGATATTGATCAGCTGTAATACGGCACCGCTTTGCCACTTCGCGGGGGGCCTTCGCTAATCGTCCATGTGCACTAATAGACGTCTCCGCCACAGTGAACATATCAACAATATGATCAGCTAACGGCAAAGATGGCATAGCGGTAACAGTCGGTTTACCTGCCAGCCACGGGCGCTGGTCCCGTTGACTGGCCGACTGAACCACGACAAGATCTGGTCTGACGTTAATTAGCCACTGACAAGCGTTAGACCAGTCTTCCTCTGTGGCCACCTGAGAACGCTCTACAAGACGAGGGCCTTCGCCATCCTCCTGAGCAATCACAGGTGTGAATGTGGCTGGAGGAACTGAAACGCCTGGCAAGCCAGAGAAAGCATGCAGGACTGAAAGAACAGGCATGTTAAACTGACTGGCTTGGCCAGGAGCAGGCGCCGTGGCATTGCGTAGGGAAAATTTCGTCACACCACGGCCCTGGCCAGCACCTGCTACACCATCAGCAAGCCGAGGTATGCAGTAAAACTGGCCATCAGATCCAGCCCGGGCTAACTTCTGCGCCGTGAACACTACTCCTGCATGAGTAGTACCGTGGACAATGTCGCCCGTGTTCCCTGCGAGGGGTGCACGTACGTCAATGTCCACGGCGCCAAAAGGAGAACCCAGCAGATAATCCTCTTCTTCCTGGCCAGAAAGATTAGACTCCAGGTTAGCAAAGAATGCTAACCCGGACTGGCCAGGAGAGGTACCATAGGACGAACTGGTACCTGCAGGGTGCGGATAATCCTGGCCTGATAGGCAGGCAGGTTCCAGCGACACCTGACCACGAACAACCGGCGCGGCAAGCCTGCTGCCAGTGTTTTTACCGTGGATTTCACCCTCTATTAGGGCCACCTCTGGGACCAAATCTTTAATTGTCCTCTTCATCTCTCCCATCATCTCAATACGGAAGGCCTCCATATCCATAGCGGACGAGGCCTTCCTCTTACCCTTCTTACCAGAAGCCTCTTTCTTACTCTTCCTCTCCTCCTCTGGAGCCTTCTCCCTGGTCTGTAATGAGAGAAATTCAGACATTATCTCCCACCCCCACCTTTTACAGATCACACATTTAAGCAATGGCCCACATGGGCTGCACTGGGAGCATAAATGGGGGAAGAACTTGTCAAGGATAAATCCTCCACATGAAGGACAACCAGGCCTCTGAAACACAGCAGAGGACGAAGACAATGAGTATTACAGATATTGAATTAGAACACAACACGAAATAAACAAGGAGGAAGGGGCCATAAGACCCAAGCTAATAATGATAATAAATCAGCGTTGGACAAAACTTATAACTGATAGTAAGGCGCAAGGCTGATTATGACGTCATAACTTAAGAAGTTAAATCGATCCAAAACAAAACCTCCAGGTGTAAGGACGAATTGTAATCATATCCAGAACATTCTAACTAGACCGGATAGTTTATACAGACTATACAAACATCAGATAAACAATGATAAATGGCAGTAAGATTTTATAAATATTGTCAAATATAATTGAAATGCCTCATATCATAACTAGAGTACCTGAGTCTTTAGCATAGACAAACCATCTGATCTGATGAACCGGACGCTCCACCAACCTTATGACCTCTTAACTCTCTCCACCGTAGGGGAAAGGAAGTGGATCAAGAGGGCAAAGTGAGAAGACCTTCATCCGAGGCCTCAACTCACTGGGAAAAGATTTTTGGTTAGATAACCTTACAATGTTAGTAGGAAATGGAACCTTGGTGAAGAGAAAAACACTCTCTGAACATGTGATGTCCTAACATTCCTAGGTAGATACCTGTGGACATAAACACAGAGAGATTAGTATTTCATAGCGCTATTTTGAAATAAACTAGCTATTTTAGGCGCTTATCATGATAAACGCGAGTCCCGGAAACACATTACACCGGGGAAAACTTGCTAAATTATAATAGAAGTCACCTGATGGCTAGGTCCTGGGCACTCCTCTGGAGTAGTAACACGTTCTGCCATAGTAATCCAGGTGAAATAGAACTTCTACACAGCCAAAACTTTTAGAAATTAAGGAAAAGCCTATGAGCATAGAAAACATGAGTTGTCTCTCAGCCAATAAATTAGCAAAGAGGAAGTGCTAGTCTGCGCATGCGCGGTGGTGGGGCTGGCATCCGCCGGACTGCACTCTGACTCCCTGCCCAGTAGGGGCACCTAACTGTTTTTATTCTGAGTGTTTATTGAGTGAAAGCCGATATTTAGCAATATCAAAGAGTGTTAGGGAGGCAAGTATACTCTTGAAGTGAAAAAGCTGTTTTTGCTATTATCTGAGAATGTTTCAAGCGAATCGGCGTGTATTTTATGAAATATTGACACATGTATGATCTATTTATGCAGAGTTATAATACAAGTCATGTCATAGACTTTAACTATCTCACTACTGAAAGCCACCAAACAATAATTTCATTGAGTAAAATCTCTTGACCTGCTGAATTTTTTGAAAACAATTTGACTGAAAGTTGTTGGTGGCTTAGCCACCAACAACATTCAGTCAAATTGTTTTCAAAATATGTAGCACATCCAAAGAGAACCCTTGCAATTTGTCGTCTGCAGAAACTCAGCAATCAGACAGCTAATCCCTTATTGATAAAGCCAGACAAAACAGCCCCTGCAGTGGTCTTGAGCACTGTCCAATGAAGATTTACCAGCAAAATTACTGACTTACGTATAGGGCCAGCCATTACAGCCGTAAATAGTGGTGGGAATTGGTACTATTTTTGTGATCGATGATTGGTTTTATGTACCAACCGATAATCAATTAATGACTGATCATAACAGGTTCTCATTTTTTACCCATTTTGAATGCAGTAATTATAGCATGTTCAAGGATAATTACCCCTTTCAAACCAAGTCGCAGGTATGACAGAGCCTTAGGCAGCAACAGCTTCCAGTCAAATAAGTTTTTAAATATTCAACGTGTTATTGGTATGGTTGCTTTGAAATTAACATACTATTCCAGTGCTGAAAGGATTAATGTCTTAGAGTAAGGAGTAATACTATATAGTTGTAACAATTAAATTTAAATTCTTTTCCAAAAAGTATTCATTTTCTAGCTTGACCAGTTAAAATATATTAGTACGGTCAATTTATAAACGACCAAAATCTATTTCTGATATCACGCAAACCAATCAATCATCGATCAAATCGATTAATCAGAACAACACTAGCCGTAAATTAAATTAAATGGCCTGAATCACGCGTATCTAGGCCTTTAGTCTTTCTACATATTACACATCAAGTGTGGAAGTGTAGTGAAACAACGTTTTCTTAAAATACTAGACACTGTTGATGAATCAAATGTTCAAACCACGTAACAGCATGGAATAATTTTTTAATTGTAGGCTTGCGCGATTATGGCTTTCAGTAATCACGATCGATTATTTAATAATAATCGCGATTACTCGATTAATCAGCTTGAGTACCAATTACCCAGTTATAAAAGCAAAAAAGCATATCAATGACGAAAGCTGCAATGATGTTGAGAAAGGTCGATTTGCAGGCCAAGAGAAGACTATTTTTGAAAATGTATCACTGGAATGCCTGGCTCGATTCTCGAGCCAGTCATTCCAGTGATACATTTTCAAAAATAGTCTTCTCTTGGCCTGTAAATGGACATGCATTCCCTGAGCAACAAAGAATAATTAAAAGGTAGGTTTTGAAATATTTTCTGCTGTAGAATTATTCACAATTATTCGATTATTTCATTTTTAATCATATAAATTCACGATTTAAAAATCAATCGCGATTTTCGATTTAATCAGGTAGTCGCGCAAACCTATCAAATTGTTTTAATTTTGGTGTAAACTGAATGCAATGATGATATCGAACAAATCTGTAACGTTTCATTGGGATCAGATAAGCACTTGATAACTTAAGTCCATTGAAAAACTTTAACATTCTCAGGCCTGCACAAATTGAAAATGGGCGCAACCCATATTTGGGTTATGCAAATTTATTTTAGCTAACCCATTTGGGCGTGTGCAACCTTTTCACATATATTTATGTTACAAAGTAAAGAAAACTATGTAACCCAAAAAAGGGTTGCGCTAAAAATATTTGCATAACCGTTGAGCGGAAGAAAAAATTGGTTACGAAATTTGTGCAGGCCTGCATTCTACTAATTCTTAGACCACAATAAAATACGTCATACGACCCCGTTAAAATGTGGACAAAATTTGAAAATCTTTTCAATTATTATTGAGACTGGGTGCGATGATGGTAAAGATCAAATCTGAAGTTTTATAAAGATCGGATTTATGCCCTTGATGAATTAAATGTCAATTGAAAAACTAACATTTACTTAATTCTTATCATATAAACAAGCCTTCTAGCCCGCTCCATATTTTTCGATATGAGGACACGTGCCATATTCAACGGAGTATTTTCATTGGCTGTTGGGTGCGCAACCCATTTAAATCGACCAATTAAAACATCGATTGATGTGAGCGTGACGCGTAGGGATTACTACGCGGTACTGTTTTACTACGATTTGTTTACTACGATTTGTCATTCATGAAACGTCATCGCAAAATGTCATCGTTTGACAGTTTATCAGTCAGCAGCGAAGTAACGATTGATGGCCATGGCTCTGTGATAGTCTTAGAAGAAAAGTGTAGTTGACGGCTGATATCGCCAGATTTTGTGTTTGTCACTATATTTTACTGCGCATTCAGTATCTGTTATCAAGTAGTGGTGCGTCACAGCGGCGGTATCGATTTCACGAAAATCAACAATGAGAAATCAGATAAAAGTCACATCAGCAACTATTGGCAAATATTTCAAAATTACAGCTTATATGATAAATAAAATCTCAAACTCAGTCACTTTTCATATCACTATTATGAACCTCGTTGAAAATTATAAATTTTGCTCTCGCTAAAGCTCATGAAAATTGATAATTTTCAACTCAATCCATAATAGTGATATGAAATGTGACCTTGTTTCAGATTCTCTATTTACGACGGACGTTATTTGGATCGCTGTCGAGATCCTCCACTTCGCTATGAGCTCGACAAAAATAGTCACTTGCCTACAAATGGGCATTTCTCAAGACCACTACAGATACAATATTTGGCTGGCTTCATCGTTACTGTGATAACACTAAAACACTCAAATTTCATCAAGAAAATTTCAAAGAGAAAACTATTTTTGAAAATTTACAACTGGAATGACTGGCTCGACCGAGCCAATCATTCCAGCTGTAAATTTTCAAAAATTGTTTTCTCATGACCTGCAAACAGACATTTTATCTATGAGGATATTGAAATTTTCTTGAACAAATTCGATAGTTAGAGAGGTTAATATTGATGAGGTAACCTGCATGCCGCCTCTATCTCCTTCTCCTTGTCTGCTAGCTTGTCTTTAAGAGCAGCAATCTCTGCTAGACTCGCAGTATGTGCCGAATCATTCATCGGTGTGATATGTCCACGCAGCTTCTCAATCTCGGCACGCAACTCTGCAATACAATGTCACCATGGCAATATCTATTGCGTCGATATAGACATGTCTAATTTAACACAGAAAATAAGGTTTATACGTATAGAGAACTGACAAAACTCACCCTTCCCACTTAAACTCTGAATATGAATCTGTTGTCTGGGATTACCATCATGGCCGAAAGATTGGAAATCCTAATTTATAGTTAGTTTACGATAACTACATTTTTGTTACAATTTGAGCAAAATCGGATCAATAGTCAATTAGCCTTGTCTCACCATGTCTTCACCATTCCTTTCATGTCATCTTGATTAGTCTTGACTCACCTTAAAGGTGGTTATCTCAAGCACAGCAATCATCTGTTCTACTGTCTCAGTGAATTAACACATGATTCTGTGTGCCTGTGTACAGGAATACATCTCTGCAGAGTCATGCGTGCGTGCATGCGTATGTAACATGGTGTTCGCTTGCCAGGCCTGTCTAAATTGAAAATGTGCGTAACACATTTTTGGATTCAGCAAATTTTTTTTAGGTAATCCATTCAGTTTTGCATAACCATTTTTCATGTATTTATGTACCACATGAAAGGAATTGTGGGAACGGACATGTGAGAGAAATATTTGCGTCACTTTGCACATGTATGACTTCTAACCTACTAAATGGCATACAAAATTCATGTTGGACGTATTTCATGACACAATTCACCTTTCCAGAGTATCCATTCATCATCAGACCTCGTATGATGTCATAATCAGCTCAGCGCGTGTATGATGACATCATAATTATTACGTCACAAAGGGTTCCATATAGACAGTTATCAAATCTCAAATGGTCCGACATGCTGTATGAATTGTATATCTTTGTAATTCTTTGCTATTTAATAAACATGCTGTTGAATATTTTGAACCTAATTTGACTGGGTGCTGTTGCTGCCTTAGGCAGTAACAGCACCCAGTCAAATTAGTTTCAAAATATTCAACAGTTTACCTGTGTAGTTTTTTGGAAATTCAGTCAGGGTGTGTAGAGATCGATCGATCCCAACATGAGTGAGGTGTGGGTGGAGCTTAGCTAGAGATGGGCGGAGCATAGCTAAAACCAGAACGGTCCATTAAAATAGGGTAGCAATTGTTTTTGTGAGAGAATTTATTGCTCATTTCAAACAAGCTGATGCGTACAGATTTGCTACGAAAATCTATTTCCTCTGGGCAGATAAAGTCACCACTCTTGTGGGCGCATAATATATGTGTGCATTCAAGATAACCGAGACAGTCACTATAGTTATAAATTTTCAAATATATTCTTCTCCTGGTCTGTAAATGGACATTTTCCATTAAGAAAAGTTAAAGGATTATGTACGTACCTCTGATGAGTCTAGCTTTAGGGTCTTCATTTACACGCACTCTATTCACAATACTCCTCGCTTGCTTGGCATATATGAAGAAAGGTCAAGGAGTAATGAATATACACATTTTAAAAAGCACGTCATAAATTTTTTAAAGTTTTGTAAACCGAAAAATAGCTTTCTGATTTTCACCTCAGGTACATGCAGTTGTAAAGCAAAGAAATAAGGAATCGTTTACACAACAAAAACGCAACCATATAAGTAAGAAATGTTTTGTTGAATATTTTGAGCATAATTATATTGAAAGACGTCTTGCAATCGAATGGCCCTTTCCAGTTTAGTCCATCTTACGCGCTTAATAGTCCGACACATTGTATGTGTACCATTGGAATGACTAGCTCGGTTATGACCGGCTCGATAACCGAGCCAGGCATTCCAGTCATAAATTTTTTTTAAATAGTCTTCTCTGGGTCTACAAATGGACATTTTCTAGGCTTGAATGATTATGTGATTAAATCGAAAATCGCAATTATTTTCTAAATCGTTAATTTATATGATCAAAAATTAAATAATCGAATAATCGTGAATAATGTCTACTGTATATAATATTCCAATTCCACCCTTTTAATTACTTTTATAATGAGATCGGTCACGATAATTGACATTTTTCTCAGTGAATGTATGCCCGTTTGTAGGCCAAGAGAAATCATTTTTGAAAATATATCGCTGAAATGACTGGCTCGAGTATCGAGCCAGGCATTCCAGTGATACATTTGCAAAAATCGTCTTCTCTTGGCCTGCAGATACACTGTTATAAACACGATTAAAGGTTTCATCATTGATATGCTTTTGCTGGTGTCTTGGTAATTTGTACCCAAGCTGATTAATCGAGTAATCACGATTATTCTTAAATAATCGATCGTGATCATTCAGAATAATAATCGCGCAAGCCTAACATTTTCTATGAAAAAATTTAAATTTTCTTGAACAAAATCGAGGGTTTAAGGGTTAATATCAAACTGATTAGAGCATGCTTGCAAGATTTTTGCTTGGAAACATCGCCGTCAATTTTGTAAAATCGCCATTTTCGGGTTCAAATTCCCAAAAGTATAAACCGGGGTAATGTGACAAGTCATGAAAACTGGGACTTGAAATTTCTAGAAAAAGTTGAAATGATAAAAAATAGCACGAAAGCAGAACGCAATTTCATGGCACCGAAATTAACTCTAGAATTAAAAAGAATTATGTTCACTGGTTATTGCCTAACACTCTGCAACTAAGTATATACTTGGTATTTCACAATACACTCCAGGTCTGCTGCGAAAGTAAGAAAATTATATGCCGATTCGACGAAGTAACAAAGGTGTTACCTCGCTATTGTTACATGTAGCTTGTTTTATCGTAGTGCTTTGCGTTGTGATTAGAAATTATTCGATATGTACATGGCATGGCGGGATATAAACACAATGAACACAGGTGTGAATCAATTATAATTGCACTCATGTGACGGAAAAGTACACACTTCAGATTTTAAACAAACATGAAATTTTTTACGATTTTCCAATTTTTCCTCAATTACATCCAAAAAATTGCGATTTTAAAGATAAATCGAACTTCACGATTAAATCGAAAAAATCATGCAAACCTAGATTAGAGATCACATTCTTCAGACTGATTATAAATGCATTGTTATATTGATACAGGTGCAATAATAACACCTGATAGCTAGGGTTGGGCGATATTGCTCAAGGCATGACGATATCGGTATCTCATTAAAATACCGCGGTATCACGATATATCGTCATTTGGGTGGGGTGTGGAATTAGGGTGTAAACATAGAATAACATGTATTTCTAATTGGTGGCGTCTGCAAGTTATTTTCATTAAATTTGGTGCATTGAAACCATAAATTGAGACGCCATGATTGCCATTTCCGCATATTTAATACACGAAATTCCACACTTTGACACCCTTCAATATACAGTTTAAAGCAACGAATGTAATGCAACTAGCCGTATTCATCACAAATAAGAAAAATAAAGGATTTTCTTCTGTTCTTGTGTTATATTTTGTGTTATCTTTATCTCACGACAACTGTCAAAAGATTGAGCAAGGAATACGCATTAACTTCATTGTGCAGAAAGGAATTCCGCAGAGCGAAATCTGATTGGCCGCCGTATCATACTTGAGCCAATCAGAATTCACACTGCAGAATTCCGACAGCTGTTATCACGCCCGCAGCTAATTAATAAAATAACACTGCATGATTTTGAACGAGAAACAGCGTGAAGACTGGAAACAATCATATCAGATTTTATTTGGTCTGTAATATTAAATACTAATTTGCCCCATTGTAGACCTATTCAAATTCGCTCACTACTTAGCGGGTTTATCCATTGATCTCAAGGTGTAGCCGGGATGTGTGAAATTAACCCAGTTAACTCTGCAGCCAAGACTGCCACAACAGATAGAAGACTGGAAATAATTAGGCCTAAATTCTTTATTTTAAGGACGTCTCTCACTTAGAATAAATCCATAATGAATTTTGATCTGATTCGTTTAAAGATGCTAAATATATTGTATAAAGTTACATAAAAACGTATAACGGTAAAGCAAGAGATTAACTTCCCCCTCACCCACCGTTCCAAGCTGTGGTATTGATAAGGGATTAAGTGTGTGTGGTTTCCTATCGACCTCAAAAGTTTTAAAGTTTAAATCTTTCATGGTCAGAAGAATGTTTAACCATGCAGATCAATGACTAATGGATACATAGCTTGACCTGTAGTAATGACGTCATCAGAATGGAATGTGGGTAGTGCAAATGGTATTCCCCACTGACTAATACTCAGAATGAAGCAAGAAAAAACATGGCGTCGTCTATTTGTGTAATTATGAAAAGTGAACAACAAAGGATTATTTTGTACTTTAAATCATTTCATTAGTGCAAACAAACCATGAATTAAATGAGCACAGATTATTTTGGAGTTTATTAAGTTTTTATTACCTTAGACAAAGACTGGATTATTACTTAAAGACTATTACTGGACCGAATAGAGGTAAGAGTATGACATTTCTAACTTAATTATTTATATTATACTCACAGTTAAAAGTGCAATATCGTCCTGTCGGTATTGACGATATTTACGATTTTTCCAATTTATGACGATTTCGGTATCGGTATTCGGTATATCGCGATATTGACGATAATATCGAAAAATCTCCCAACCCTACTGATAGCTCAGGTTACTGGTCCAGTACTAGACCTATAACAAGCTGCGTTGGCCCATGCTATCATGGAATACTAAATATAAATCTTAATGACCATGGGCCTGATAGATTAACCCTTTAACTCAAATTTGCTCAAAGAAAATTTTTAATTTCTCAGAAAATATCCATTTTCAGACCAAGAGATTATTTTTGAAAATGTAACACTGGAATGACTGGCTCGGTATCAGGCCAGTCATCCCAATGGTAAATTAAAAAAAATATTCTTCTCTTTGTCTGCAAATAGACAATTCTCAGGAGCACTGCCCGCAGATGTCGTTTTTGGCTGATATGAGTGTCACAGGGTTAACAGGAATATAGCTGAATGCAAAACCTAAACTATACTGCTAAGTTTGGCGATCATCAGCCCGATAGTTTAGTCATAATTCTTGCTGTACTCAACGCTTAAACAAGATTGGATGCCGATACTGTGACCTCTACCCCCAGACAATGCATTGGGTATCACATGAGCTCTTTTGTTCTCGAATACGCGAGCTAAAAAGGATATCTGAGTGTGCTGAGTGTCTCCTCAATGTGATGATTGGCAGGACTTATTGTGGCGATCATGGCTGTCGTAGAATTACCTCCCAAACTCTCCTTCAACAACCTGAAAGAAATCAAACACAAGCAATATTTAATGTCATGCGCTAAACATGTCAAATGTTCAGTGAGGAAAATCTAACCAGGCACAAAATCATGCCAAAACATTCAATGAACAAACACTGTAAAATTATGGATAATATATACTTTTATAAAGATTTTCATCATTATTTTCGTCACGTATGATAGGGCACAAGTCTGTAAAGTTTTATTAACACTACCCTTCAAGTCGGCCAAAAACGTCTTCTACATGTACAGTGGTCTTAGGACATGTCCATTTGCAGACCACAAAACCTATTTTTGAAAATTTACCACTGGAATGACTGGCTCGATAACCGAGCCAGTCATTCATTCCAGTGGTAAATTTTCAGAAATAGCCTTCTCTTGGTCTGCAAATGGACATTTTGAATGAAAAAAATTGAAATTTTCTTTAACATATTTAAGGTGTTATTAAGGGTTTAAAATCCATGACGTTCTTGGATTAAAATTGGATTGAAATTCCACCTTTGAGACGGTCGTGCGCAATCTAAATATAGGTAATAACGAAATATTATTGATGTTGAACATCAACATCAAGAGCAACATATTTAAACTGCAAGTTAAAGCGGCCTTAGAAATCTCCAAACATGAACCGAGACGCGTACTACCGTATACCAGCAGTCTACCAGTCCATACTGTCACGTGACTCCACAAGAACTGACCAGAGTGATGTTGCCAGCGACCGTCAGTTAGAGCTGAAGAAGTGACCGAGATAGTCACGAAAGCTACACTCAAAACAATTTCTACATCCCAGAGAGGCAACTAATATTTCTTTATTATGAATCATCCGGGGATCTGGACCAACATTTTCGGAAATAATCGGTAGTTTTAAAATCTGTGTGTAACTGACATGCATGACATGTATCAACAGTCACTGACACCACTGACATGCATTAGCCATCTAACTCTTGAAATTATGGTGTCACGACAGCTATATACAGGACAGCTGTTGAATATTTTGAAACTAATTTCTCTGAAGCCTGCTGCTTCCAGTAACATTAGTTCTAAATACTCCATCCATCATACAGAATTTCCTATCTGTGAAGCTTAACCCTTTAACACTCATATCAGCCAAAAACAGCTTCTGCAGTTGTCTTGAAAAATATCCATTTGAAAACCAAGAGAAGACTATTTTTGAAAATTTACCACTGGAATGACTGGCTCGACAATCGAGCCAGTTATTCCAGTAATAAATTTAAAAAAATACTCTTCTAGTAAGCAAATAGACATTTTCTATGAAAAATCTGAAATTTTCTTGAACAAATTTGAGGGTTCGAGGATTAAAGAGTTAACGCAGTCACTTGCATGTATCACCTCACAAACTAACTGCAACATTACCATGTGAGCACAGAATCCCTGTATGGTATGAAGAGTTTCTTCCTCCTGTTTGCGCTGGACGACCGCTCAGACAGGACGGAGATCACTTTACCCAGGCTCATCAGAGATTTGTTAATATTCGCTCCTTCCTACAAAAACACACACAATTATTATTTTATTATTATTTAGTGTTGGGAATTGGTACTGTTTTTGTGATCGATGATTGGTTTTATACACTAACCGATGATCAATTAATGACTGATCATAACAGGTTCTCAATTTTTACCCATTTTGAATGCAGTAATTATAGCATGTTCAAGGATAATTACCCCTTTCAAACCAAGTCGCAGGTATGACAGATTCTTAATAATTTAAGAAATAATCTGTTGAATATTTTGAAACTAATTTGACTGGAATTTACGAGACACAAAATCCTGATTCCCGGTTGAGAATTAATGTAACGATGCACCCCTACACGTTTTGCACCCTGAACATTTTGCGTCTAGTGCAAGAATCGTAAGCATCGGTTTGTTTCGAATTTAACTTTTATAAACATCCAGCGCAGTGAAACATGCCAACTGGCAAGATTTGACATAGGTTAATCATAGTGAAAATTGTCCATAAGCAAATTCATTATCACTTCTATGCATCACCTGTGTTCGCGATGAACAGACAGCGAATAAACGCAAATTTATGGATTAAAGATATCAAAATATAGCTTATGTGTACCAATGCTCGACTAATGCGGACGCGTTTTATTAAAACATGCAGATGGTGTGGTTTTTATTGATAATATGATGCACAAATTAGCAGATTCGTGTTCACTACCGCAATATCCCCGTCAGTGCTCTACACGAAAAAAGACTAGTTCAGGGCTCGTTATGGAATACTATGCGCCCCTAAAGCTGTAACATGTACCGATATCCCATTGGCTTTTCGCGAAAATAAAACGCCCGTAGTGATTTAATGATTTTCTTTTTGTGACATTCGGTAGCTTTCGGATTCATTATATTGCAATGTAATGTAGCCGAGTATAACATATTGTTGTTGCCTTACCCGGGAACCAAGTCGAGGAAATGAGCAATCACCGCACACACACACACACCCTCTACATAGCAATAACATAGCTAGATGATAAATAGTGCCTTAATAAACCCATGAAAGTTAACATTATAAATAGTCAGGGAGCTAATTTCACTATATTTCATGAACCAGACATTGTTTGTTTTATTAATTTAAAAGTTAAAGTGGGCGTTAAGATATTGCTTCATTGCTTTTAAAAGCGGCACCACGAATATGTGTACATTTTGCGTTCCACCATTGTTGATCGTGAGTCGCTCAGAGACTGGTCAAAATAGATCACGTCATCAATTCGTTATGAATGACAACGAGACACGTGATCAAAATTTTACTATGATAGTAATTTTCATTCATTCATAATGACGTCATATGTCCAGCAAGCCAATCAAATTACGGCTACGCTGTTCCGAGAATCTACGACTGCGCATAATTATCGATCAGCGAGACAGTTGCGCGAGGCATTTCTCAGTGCTGAATAAGTAGCCGGGTTCATCTTGTTCTGTAAGAATGGAATATTTACGTTACCAGGCAGCTGTATCGGAACTGATAATGCGACATACTGCCAATTATTCAACATTGAATGAGGCCTCCCCCCCCCCTAAAATCATGACAGGAATTTCGCGAAAATTTACGGTACCCTGGCAAAATATAATTGCATAATGTGTGTATGCCCGAGTAGTCGGTTGGTTGCCATTCTTGGTCGACTCGCATAATGTCGTTATACCAGCGCGGCGTAATTATGAACGCGTTTCACGTTATCAAACGACTTGTCTAGCCAATATCATAAATGCATTGTGTAATAAGTTCTGATGCGTTGTCAAACTGTTTTCAACCCATTTGTTTTACTTTCACACCGCGTTGTTTTACCGTTCACAACGGGAAAGTGATGCATCCATTATTTTAAAATAGACCCGCTATGTACGCGTTATGCAGGCATTGCAGACGCATTTTATGTTAAGTTAACTCTGAGCTGTACTGTATTTAACAATCATGCATGATTGTCAGGGGTCCTATGTTTCAGGGGTCTCAAGGGACACACTACACAATTTTTGGTTGGCACCGGTTACATTTTGCGGGTTTTATACACTCAAAAGGACCCTTATGAGAAACCCTGTTCATGACATGAACTGTATTTCAAAAAATTTTAGGAACGCTTGTAAGATGCTAGGTTTGTCCTGACGCTAACGGTTAGTGTCCGTTGAGACTCAATGGACACTAACCGTTAGCGTCAGGACAAACCTAGCATCTTACAATCTTTCCTAAAAAATGTTCATAATTAGCTTGAGAAAAGCGTGATTTCAACCAAAAGATTTTCAAGATGGATACACCGACTGCAACAACATCTGCTATATCAATCGAACCTACAGAAACAATTGTAGATATGATGAACAACGCTGTCATTGACGTATTCCATCGCGATCCTGATTCACCGGAAGCCACCTCTATCCGTAAGGATCGCGGGAAATTCTGGATCCATCAGCTACACAGCATGGTCCCAATTAGTATTAACCACGCTGGTTGGTGACAATCTCTACTTGAAAGTAGTATAATAAACACAAATATGTATCTCAAAAACTACTGATCCAATTATTTTACATGGCTGACCAGCTTTAATAAACTCACCCTAAGTCTTTCTCCGGATGTCTGTGCCTGTGACTGCCGCTCACTCCCCGCCAGATCCACAAGGTTAATCTTTGATGTGATACTGTGATCATGTTCCTCACCTTCTAACAGCTCAGTCTGCAACAAACACAAAACATGAAACACAACCAGCGATTACACACCCTCGTCCCTCAGGTCATGCCAATTTTTGTCACATTGTAAATATTTATCAGATTTTCCAGATCTTTGAGATCATTTCTAAAGCATACATGTGTATATGCATGTACATGTAGTGGAGTCCTAGTCAGTCATGTCAATGTGAGTGTACGGTTACACACTTTCTTGGATTAATATTTCAGCTAAATTGGATCAGTATTTTCTGAGATATCCACAGATCCCGAATTTGATCCGATCTATATTCATTTTATTTATCCGGATCACCACTATAGGGTAGAGATTCTCGCTTCATTAAAAGATCATTTGCTGCGTTAAAATCAGATCAGTAGTTTTTAGGGTTCTAACGAACATCCAAAATTGCAAACCAAGGGAAAACGAACCCTGGTTCGGTTCGCTTACATGGGATTGTGTGGTTCGTTAACCATACATATACTAACCCTTTTACTGATGAATTCCCATATCTGATATTAGGAAAACCACATAGGAAAACTGTTGAATATTTTGAAATTAATTTGACTGAAGCTGTTGCTGCCTAAGCAAAATATTCAACAGAGTAGGTTTTATATCATAAAGAATTACATACACATGCGCGCACGTGCACACACACACACACACACACACACACACACACACACACACACACAAGGCAATAGCCTCAAGATTCCTCAGACATGGTGAGAGTAAAATATTACGTTGAGACGATAGTGATAGAGACAGTATAGTGCCCATGTGTGTGTACATTCACACCAAAATTCTTGATAATAAAATTGTTAAATTAGTAAACTTTTAGATGATTAAATTATATGCCTAGATGTAAGGAAACGAACTAAATCTTAACGTATGATTATTTCATTATATACACCTGTGCAAAAGTTAAGCACCACCATATTTTTACGCACATGCGAGGGTATATTCATGTGCTATGAAGAAAGCAATAGCATAAACATTTATGTACCCATCCATCTTAGTACAAGAGGTAATAATGCAACTAGAGGAATGCTGATTACGATGGTGGGGAAACACTGTGTTTTTGTTTGAACTTGAAAACGAGGCCTGAATATGGTTACGTTGACACAACTGACAACTATTGCCCTACAGTTGACACACTTGGCTAGATTGTCATTAATGGTGTCTGAAAACGAAGTTTAACATCTGTGCACGAGTTTGAGACTGTCATTATTAATACCGGGTATATCCACCTTGTGCCTGGATGACGGCCTGGACACGACGTCTCATGCTGGTCACCAACCGACTGATACGCCATTGTGGTATTCGTTGCCATTCAAGATGGAGTGCGTCTGTTAATTCCTGTAGGTTCTGCACAGGAGGATCCCTCCTTCTCACCATGTTTCCCAGAATGTCCCAGATATGCTCAATAGGGTTCATGTCAGGGCTCCTTGCTGGCCATGGTAGGGTTTCGATGGCAATCTGGCGGAGGTATTCATGCACAGCTCTAGCACGATGTGGTCGGGCGTTGTCATCCATGAATATAGGGTGGGTTCCAGGTGCATGATTTATAAAATGAGGGACCACAACTCTATCCAGTATGGAATCTTGATATCTTTGTCCATTTAGTGTTCCAGGTACAGTCAACAGATCCAGCTTACAATCAAATGAGATGCACCCCCATATCATAACGGAACCTCCACCAAATGGAACTTCTTCCATGATGTTACGTTGGTCGTACGCCGTGAGTCTGGACCTCCATACACGAGTTCGACCATCTGTGGCATGAAGCAGGAACCGACTTTCATCGGACCAGTGTACCCGTCTCCAGGATCTCATGTTCCAGTGTCTTCTTTCGTTGCACCACCTCAGACGCTCCTCTTTGTGGTGTGCAGTGAGGAGAGGACGTCTGACAGGTCTCCTAGCTTTCATGCTAGCAGCATACAGTCTCCTTTTGACGGTAGACATTGACACTCTATTGCGCGTTTCCCATTGCTGGCTGAGCACTCTGCTGTTGGTGAATGGAGATCTCCTAACAAGGCGTACTAGGGCTCGATCATCACGGGCAGTAGTCTTCTTCGGTCTTCCAGATCTAGGCCTGTCCTTCACCTCGTTAGTTTGCCCATGTTTTGCAATCAAACGACTGATTACAGCATGGTTAATGTTCAGCTGTCTGCCAATCTCTCTGCATGAGATACCAGTGGTATGCATGCCTATGATTTGCCATTTCACACGATCACTTAACCTTCGTCTTGCCATAGCGGTTCACAATCAAGAGCTAATTCTCTCTGTACAAATAAACCACGGTCATGAACACAAAATTCCTAATCTTGTCGCCTAAATCTGTATGTAATGTTCTACACCTCAAACTGGACTTTTACATAACTGAACATGTGTGCTGTTTCCCGCCACGCACGGACATCACGTGGCGTGAAGTCATGCATGCATGTGCATTTCGTACTTGGAATTATGTCAGCTAACGCGGGGACAAAAAGTATGGCAGCCTAGTTGTACCATCATGTTTCTACGTTCTATTGTTTTTGCTGGTGCTTAACTTTTGCACAGGTGTATATATCAATTAATATAATTTTTAAAGTTGTGAACTTGAATTAGAAACATGAGTCCCTAATTCAACTGGACAACTAAAAAAATTAATTTAGACGAAATGAAATCATCATATATGTTAAGATATATTTCGTTTCATTACATTTAGATACACAATTTTAGCCTATTTTAGCCTCTAAAAGTATACAAATTTAACAATTTTCTTTTCAAGCGTCTGGTCTGAATGTGCACCTTTAAATCTGTGTAAAATGACATGTATGAGCACTAGTGTTGTTCCGATTAATCGATTTGATCGATAATTGATTGGTTTGCATGTTCAACCAACCGATCGATCATGATTTCAGAAATCAATCTTGGTTGTTTATAAATTGACTGGTCAAACGGATACTTTTTGGAAAAGAATTTAAATTTAATTGTTACAAATATATAGTATTACTCCTTAGTCTAAGACATCAATTCTTTCAGCAGTGAAATCGTATGTTAATTTCAAAGCAACCATACCAATAACATGTTGAATATTTTGAAACTTATTTGACTGGAAGCTTCCAGTCAAATTAGTTTCAAAATATTCAACCGATTATTTCTTAAATTATTAAGAATCTGTCATACCTGTGACTTGGTTTGAAAGGGGTAAGTATCCTTGCACATGCTAAAATTACTGCATTCAAAATGAGTAAAAGATGAGAACCTGTTATGATCAATCATTAATTGATAATCGGTTGGTACATAAAACCAATCATCGATCACAAAAATAGTACCAATTCCCAACACTAATGAGCGTCTGCGTTAAGACAATAGTGATGTCTGCATATTACCCGGGTCTGCGTTAAGACGATAGTAAACACAGAATGTGATCTACTGCTCTTATCATTCATCCCGGTAGCGGCTGTCGCACGATTTTTATTACCAAGAGTTATCCACCCTTGAACATCGTCAAATGAATTCACAACAAATGTGGACAAGCCTTCGACATACGGGCCCAACACAGGATGCTCCCGAACCTTCAACTAAAATACAAAACAGAGTGATGTACATCAGAGGTCAAAATATTTCAATATATTTAACCGTTGCAGGTGACAGGTAGGATATTTCATTACCTGTCATGACCAGGCATGCATGAATATTACCTGAAGAACTTCACGCAAGAATCCTGCTTTAGACATGTTAGAACGAAAAAATAAATACATCAATGCAGAATTTAAAATCTGACATGTTGACCCAATTATTTGTTTCAAGCGCAAAGGAACTTGATTTATAAATAGCTAATTATTTGAAGGGGAAAATACATATTTTCGAAAACTTTTCACTGATGACTGACTCCTTAGAGCCAGTCATATCAGTGAGGTTTAAAAAAAACCATTTTCCATGCCAATAATTGGCTATTTATAACTAATATGAATTTTGTGACCAGGAGTTGTCTCCCATGGTGTGTGTGACCAGTAAAAGATAAATCACTCAACTCAGTACATGTTGCATGTGATGTTTTTATGTCTCTCACCAGCAAAATCTGACTGTAAGTGACAGAGAGAGGCATAACTGGCAAACATGTACACCGTAATAAAGGTATGCCATCTGTTACTCTAGTGTCTGATGTCATCACCAATCTTTAATGGATGAATCCAGTTTTAGCTCATCGTACTAACATACGCCCACTCACATCGCTTCGCTGTTCAAGACCGTACTTGCAAACCCGGGATTTCTCGCTATGTTGGCTGTCGGTTTCCCGGTAGCCAATTAGATTTCTGCCTACTTCAATCTCGCTATAAATCTAAATATAGAGGCGTAGCTTCGTGCCAATATCGGTGGAGAGCTTGCGAGACACGAATATCAACCTATGTGATTGACGGTATATTAGTAAAATGATATAATAACTGAGCAATTTTATTAGGCTGTAGGTGACTGACCTCATTTATGAAGTTTTGCGAACTTAGCGAAAACATCAAAGGCGTGCAAGCACAGGACTCGATACGAGAGCGTTAGTGGGAGGGCGATAGGACGATGGTTTTAGCTATGCGCTGCCCATCTCTAGCTAAGTGACACCCACAGTTTCCCGGTTGGGATCAACCGATCCATGCACTCTCTGAATCTCTCAATTTCCAGAACATGATACACATAAGCTGATGAACATTTTACAACTAATTTGACTGGGTGCTGTTGCCCACCCAGTCAAATTAGTTTCAAAATATTCAACAGAAATTGTATTAAATAGTAAAGATATGTATACAATTTGTACATCAACGCTTAGTCCATCACCAATTACATGTAAGCACTCGTGACAAATTTATCAGGTTAGTAAAACTACACCTGGGCTAACCCGTCTGGGTTAGTAATGCTCTCAAGAGTAAATATGAAAAAACATTGTTCAGTACCCACCAAAAACCGACAAAAGAACAGATTTTCTGCTACAGTAGCTTCAATGCTTTATTGAATATTTTGAAATTAATTTAGGCAGCAAACGCTTTCCAGACAAATTAATTTCAAAATATTCAACAGCTTCTCTGTATGGTTGCCTTGGAAATGATTGTTAGTGATCCATTGGTAAATGGATTTAAGAAGTGATCAGCATTGAGCTCTGGGTTAGTGAAATTTTCTGCGGGATAGTAAAATCAATGATGCACTATTCCGTCTGGGTTAGTAGAAAGAATCCTTAAAATCTGCCCGTCATAAATGTATGATTGATGGATGGACATGAACCCTCCATTGCCTAAGGCAGCAAAATTAAATCCAAAATATTCAGCAGAACATCATACTCAGAAATGTACGAACAATTTTCTGTTTTGGAAACATGCTAACCTATTTATTATTATGAGCTGTGCTGTATTCATTTACATAGTTAATCCATGTCTGACATACCGCTTTCTTTCCTGTCTTTTCTTTGGACGACGCCAGCAGATCGTGGATCTTTTCGTTATAGATCTCAAAGAAACTGATTTCAACATTAATTTTTACCTGCCAATAAACAACAGCATGAATATGAACTGTGACCGGTCATATGCATGACCATCGCCATGTAAGGGGAAGCGTGGTGTGTGTGTGTGTCCGTGCGCGAGTGAACAAGCGAGTGTGTGTAAGGGTGAGTGGGTGGGTGAGTGAATGGGCAGGTGGGTGCGTGCGTGAGCATATGTGGTTGCGTGTAAGCTCCAGATTTTCTGAATTGTTCAGATCATGTCTAAAGTTGTGGAATCCTTGTGTATGGACACAATGTGTGTTAAATTTAATTCAAATCTGACCAGAAGTTTCTGAGATATGCATAAATTTAGAACTGGACATTTTAGTTCATAAAGTCACGCTACAAATAGTTTCATTTTGTCCGGCAAATGGACATTCCTCAAGACCTCTGCAGAGGCTGTTTGACTGGCCCAAACTTTAAAGGGATAATGGTCAACAACTTCAAGAGGATAATGGTCAGAAACTTCAAAGGGGTAATGGCTAAGAGAATATAAGTTTTTGCTTCTAAAGTCAATGTCAATTTTCATGCGAACAACACCTAATGAAAAATTACAACTGGCATGACTAGCCGTGCCAGTGATTCCAGTAGTAAATATTCAGTCTTAACTTGGCATGCAACTGGACATTCATCAATACCACTTTTGGCCGGCTTGACCAGTATATGCCATGGTCTAAATGGTTAACTTGACACAAGATGGGTCAATCCTTTAATACCTAAATTTGCTTATTTAAAGATACATTACCTCCGAAATATAAATAAATTTTGGAAATTTTCAGTAGTTTTGCTGTAATATAATGGTCCTGGTGCATTATTCGTACATACTAATTTTTAGACATAAATTCCAAACCCGTCACACATATTTGTTATTATTTGTTGTTTTTCTGGAAACTTGTGTGCGCGTATGAGTTTCAATTTAGGGGAGCATTATATTTACGAAACAATCCAATTAGAACGAACTCATAAAATCTTAAATATGTTCGCCGGGGGACAGACAAAATACTAGCGCCACGGCGATCGGAAACACCCAAGAGCTACACGCCGGGAGGACTGAAACCACAAAAGCAAAAATTGTTATCAGGATATCAAAAAAAATAAGTTGCATCATGATATTTTTGTTTATACAAGATCAACGATGAATCGCAAGCCACCGCTAAGCAACGAATACTCGGTTTCTCTGCGAAATGGAGATGGAGACGACCGTCAGATGTGTAAATACAATTTTTATATTGTTTAAATCTTCTTGGATATTGAGTAGTCGTATATATATATATAAATTGAATTAAAATGACAGTGAAAGCGTCTTATGGGCATGGTTCCATACATTAAATTTATAGCTCTATCAGGTACATCCCCTTTAATATCCTTTGGCTGTATAGAGAACAATTTTAGAAAAATTATCACCGAAATGAAGCCATTCCAGTGGTAAATTTTCATAATTTTGTCATCTCTTTGCCTGTAAATGGACATTCCTCAATACCACTGGAGAGGCCGGTTTTTCCCGGCCTCGTCATGAAAGCGTTAAACTGGCATTGTATCTAACATGTGTACAAACATACACTTTCTGTGGCAGTGTTGTGGTCAATACGCGCGTACAATTCCTCACAGAACCGTGGAATTATACCAACTTCATCCCCATGGCCCATGATGCTGAAACAAACACAACATCAAATTTCAAACATTCTCATAAATGTACGACGTGCAAGTCAGGAAATTATTAACTGTCTGACTGTTATGATAATTTCAAGGGGCAATAACTCTGGACCTTCTGAATATTTTGTAAACAATTTGATCGAAAGGCGTTGGTGTTCAAGGAACCTTTACCAGTTAGCCGGTGAATACTTTGAAACTAATTTTGTTGAAAATATTCAACAGAATGTTTATTAAATGGTAAATTCATTAAAGTCATACGGCAGTAACAGTTCCCAGTCAAATTAATTTCAAAATATTCAACGGAATGTTTATTAAATTGTAAATTCATTAGTCATACAATTCGTAAACGTTAGAGGCAAACGTTCTGATTTTCGTGATGGCGCTATGCAATTTTGATTGTGGTGTCGGCAAACATAATACATTGGATTATGGTGTCAGATACTTGAGCAACAGACCAGATAACTCCATTGGAGAAACACTATCGGACATTTCAAAATTACAGGGGACTCGGATGACGCATTGGTCCCGCCTGGAATCAATGTACAGATATTATATTATTACCAGTAGGCTTGCGCGATTATTGCTTTGAGTGATCACGATTGATTATTTAAGAATAATCGTGATTACTCGATTAATCAGCTTGGGTAGAAATTATCAAGATATACGAACAAAAGCATACACACCTAATAACAGTGTTGAAAATCAACATTTTAGTACAGTACAGCTCAGAGTTAACTTAACATAAAATGCGTCTGCAATGCATGCATGACGCGTACATAGCGGGTCTATTTTAAAATAATGGATGCATCACTTTCCCGTTGTGAACGGTAAAACAACGCGGTGTGAAAGTAAAACAAATGGGTTGGAAACAGTTTGACAACGCGTCAGAACTTATTACACAACACATTTATGATATTGGTTAGACAAGTCGTTTGAAATCTGATAACATGAAACGTGTTCATAATTACGCCGCGCTGGTATAACGACATTATGCGAGTCGACCAAGAAGGGCAATCAACCGATTACTCGGGCATACACACCTTATGCAATTATATTTTGCCAAGGTACCGTAAATTTTCGCGAAATTCCTGTCATGATTTTAGGGGGAGGCCTCATTCAATGTTGAATAATTGGCAGTATGTCGCATTATCAGTTCCGATACAGCTGCCTGGTAACGTAAACATTCCATTCTTACAGAACAAAATGAACCTGGTTACTTATTCACAGCCTAAATTCACCACTAATGAGAAATGCCTCGCGCGACTGTCTCGCTGATCGATAATTATGCGCAGTCGTAGATTCTCGGAAAAGCGTAGCCGTAATTTGATTGGCTTGCTGGACATCTGACATCATTATGAATGAATGAAAATTACTATCGTAGTAAAATTTTGATCACGTGCCTCATTGTCATTCACAACGAATTGATGACGTGATTTATTTTAACGCGTCTCTGAGCGACTCACGATCAACAATGGCGGAACGCAAAATGTACACGCATTCGCGGTGACGCTTTTAAAAGCAATAAAGCAATATCGTAACGCCCACTTTGACGTTTCAATTAATAAAACAAACAATGTCCGTTCATGAAATATAGTGAAATTAGCTCCTTGACTATTTATAATGTTAACTTTCACGGGTTTATTAAGGCACTATTTATCATCTAGCTATGTTATTGCTACGTAGAGGGGGGTGCGGCGATTGCTCATTTCCTCGGCCTGGTTCCCGAGTGAGGCAACCACAATGTGTTATACTCGGCTACATTACATTGCAATATAGTGAATCCGAAAGCTACCGAATGTCACAAAAAGAAAATCATTAAATCACTACGGGCGTTTTATTTTCGCGAAAAGCCAATGAGATATCGGTACATGTTACAGCTTTAGGGGCGCATAGTATTTCATAACTAGCCCTGAACTAGTCTTTTTCCGTGTAGAGCACCGATGGGAATATTGCGGTAGCGGACATGAATCTGCTAATTTGTGCGTCATATTATCAATAAAAAAACACCATCTGCATGTTTTAATAAAAACCGTCTACGTTAGTATGAGCATTGGTACACATAAGCTATATTTTGACATCTTTAATCCATAATTTTGCGTTTATTCGCTGTCTGTTCATCGCGAACACAGGTGATGCGTAGAAGTGATAATGAAGTTGCTTACGGACAATTTTCACTATGATTAACCTATATCAAATCTCGCCAGTCAGCATGTTTCGCTGCGCTGGATGTTTATAAAAGTTAAATGCGAAACGAACCGATGCTTACGATTCTTGCACTAGATGCAAAACATTCAGGGGCGCAAAACGTTCAAGGGCACATCGTTACATTAATTCTCAACCGGGAATCATGATATTGTGTTTCGTAATATTTATAATTTTGATTTTTAATATCATGTCCCGCTGTCTTTATTAGGAAAACTTTCTCATATTTACCTTTGCCCCTTCTAGTTAATGTAATGTACCGCTAAGTTTGATTGGAGCCGTGGAGTTGGTATGTACACCAGGTATTACGCAATGCACATATGAATCTTTCAAACGCATTTAAAAGTTGGCGTCTGTCCCATTTTGCTTTTAACAACGCGTTTGGCACTATCTCTTGGGGACATCAAACAAGTTCAAACTTGCTTATTTACGCATTTAATGCTCATTCTCAACACATATATTTATTATTCTAAATGCATCCAAAAAATTAACAAGATGCGTTGTGAATGCATTGTGTTTTTAAAACCGATGCTTTGGAAACGGACCTTAAACGCATCATGCATGCAATTCAGACCCGCTCATATGTTAAGTTAACTCTGAGCTGTACTGTAGTTATGGTGTTAATTTCACGACATCACATGAACCAGACTTTATTTATTTTAACTGCTATTTTGACATGTTTGAGATAGATAGTGTCAAAGTGAATAGTCATATGTAGTTACCGTTCTACATGTAATTTCGTGTCAATTTACGCAGTTGTCAAATCGCAAAATACATGTACTGTAGCTAATGAAAACAGAATATTTTCGATTCTTGAGCTAGTAATTCCAGTGATAGATTGTCAAAAATAGTCTTCTCTTGGACTGCAAATGGACATGCATTCACTGACCAAAATATAAGTTTTTGTGACTGATCGCATGAAAACTAAGACTAATTAAGACGCTGGAATTGAAACATTATATACAGTAGAAATAATTCATGACTATTCGATTATTTAATTGTTTTTATATATAAATTCACAATTTAAAAAATAATCGCGATTTTCGATTTAATCACATAATGGTGCAAGCCTATATATTACCAATAACTCTTGCCACTTCCTGTTTGTCCATAGGCAAATAAACACGTATTGTATCCCTCAAATGCCTTGCCGAGTAATGGCTGTGCGAGTGATGTGTACACATGTTCTTGATTGGCAAAGGTTGCTCCATATTTCTGCTCATCATGTGACCACAACGAGAAATCATAAGCAAAGCTGTGAACATGTCCGTTGTCAGCGGTTACCATCGTCTCATTGCCGTTCATCGCAACAACACAACGAACATTCGCGTCTGATAGCTCTCTGTTAAAGACAAATGGTGAAGAAATTAAACCACATGCATGAAAATTTAAATGTAGGTAAGAGACAATCCAGAGCTCCACGTACACATAATTGAAAATGTGCGTAACCCATTTTACGGTTAACCAAGGGTTACATGTATATCTCTGGACCTGCTAAATATTTTGACAACAATTTGACTGAGAGTTTTTGGTGGCTAAGCCACCAACAACTTTCAGCCAAATTGTTGTCAAAATATTCAGTAAGTCAAAAGTTGTTGCTCATTGGAATTATTGTCTGGTAGCTTGCAGCAGGGAGACACAATTTAAAAGCAAATTTGTTTTCTAAGGTAACCCACTTTGTTTTGCATCTAAACCATTTTAAAATTTATTTATGCACAAAATGTAACCACATTAAACAAATTACGGGAATGGATAAGCAGTCAGAAAAATTTACTAACCTTTGCGCGAACACAAAATTGCTTATGCCAATTTGAACATGCCTGCATATACATGTAAATGGAAACACAGATAATCAAGGAAGATTCAAATTTTCCATGGGAAAATGTCCATTTGTCATGTTTGTAAAAAAAAAATTGAAAATTTATCACAGGAATCACTGGCTCGGTTATTGAACCAGTCATTACAATCATAAGTTTTCAAAAATACTCTGAACTCTTGGTCTGCAATTGGACATTCCACTACAGAAGCCAGGGTTTTTTTACAGGTACATGTCAACCCGATCAAATCCGTCCTCTGCATTGGTCCCTAGGAATATTTTCCATTTGCAGGCCAAATATTATTTTTGGAAACTTGACCACTGTAATTACACCTGTCTCGATAACCAAGCCAGTGATTTCAGTAATGTCAGTGATAAAGTTTAAACAAGAATTCCCCAGAATCAAATGTCTCCTGTTTGTTGCAGTGACATTGACCTATGACCTTTTGACTGTGTTATTATGCTGCTTCCAAACATCATAGGTACATGTAACCATGTATTCAATTTTAGTTCCAATAGGATTAACCAATCCTGAAATATATAAATTATTTGATGAATGGAAAAACTTACGGTTAAAAAAGCAGAGGTCAAATAGCAATATTAGAATGGCCTTGACCTCTGACCTGATGACCTCCATGTCACCACCCTGTATCCTCTTGGTATAAGCAACCATATACCTAAGTTGTGTTCTATTAGAGTTAAGCAATCTCAAAATATAACATGATAAGATTTGCCAAGCCTAAAAACTTAACATTGAAAAATAACAAAGTTTTGTAGAGGTCAGAATAACCTTGACCTTTGACATTGTGACTTCAGCATCAACATGCTGCTTCCTAACATTATAAGTAACAATGTACCTAAGTTTAGTTTCAATAACATTAACCAATCCTGAAAGTTAAGCCGAGAACTTTGCTTAACGCAAAAAGAAAATGAAAAAATAGTTTTGTATCAAGGTCACAATGACCTTGACCTTTGACTTAAGTATCAACCTGCTGCTTCCTAACATTATAGGTAACAATGTTCCCAAGTTTAGTTCCAAAAGGATTAACCAATCCTGAAATATAAGCTGATAATTTTTGTTAAACGCAGACTTAACATTGTTGATGCCGTCGCCGCCGTCGGAAAAGTGACACATGTCTCGCTTTCTGCTTCGCGGCCGAGACAAAAATAATCCTGACTCTCTCATGTCTCTTGCCACTTGGCATTGTTGGTCTACAAATAGCCATTAGCTAACCCTTTCACAGATGAATTCACCCAGATCTCATTTTCCGAGCAACTATACATACATACATGTACAAATATACATGTACAAGAAAACTGTTGACAGTTTTGAAATTAATTTGACTGGAAGCCGTTGCTGAAGGCAGCAACTGAGCTTCCAGTCAAATTAATTTCAAAATATTCATCAGAATAATTTCTATATCGTGATTCATGAAAAACTTACTTTTTCCGGGATTTGTTAGTGAAAGGGCTTCAAGCAGATGTTAATTTTCATGACCCATCCTGAACTCTTGAATCCAGTTTATCCACCAATCATATAACGTCAAAGCCATAATCAACTAGTGTTGGGAATTGGTACTATTTGTGTGATCGATGATTGGTTTTACATACAATTAATGATCGATCATAACATTTTCTCATTTTTACCCATTCTGAAATTTTGAATGCGATAATTATTGCATGTTCGTGGATATTTAACCGTAATAATTTAAGAAACAGTCAGTTGAATATTTTGAAACTAATTTGATTGGAAGCTGTTGCTGCCTAAGGCAGCAACAGCTCCCAGTCAAATAAGTTTAAAAATATTCAACAGGTTATTGGTATGGTGGTTTTGAAATTACCATATTATTTCAGTGTTGTGAAGGTTAATGTCTTAGACTATGGACTTGTATGGAGTAATATTATATATTATATAGTTGTAAAAATGAAATTAAAATGGAAGTGCCAAAAAGTAATCATCTTCTGCAGTTTTAATATTGTAGTAGTCAAAATTGATTTCTGAGATCATGATCGATCTGTTGGTTGGACATGCAAACCAATCAATCATCAATCAAATTGATTAATTGGAACACCGCTATAATCAACTATGTGGCATGTAGGGTGATCTCATGATCAATTAAGTCAGGAGCGACTCGATTTAGTCCGTCTTAAATGCTTAATAGTCTATCACATTGTACGACTTGCCAGTCTTTACTATTTACATGTAATAAACATGTTGTAAAAATATTTTGAAACTAATTTGACAGGGCGGCAATAGCAACCAGTCAAATTAGTTTCAAAATATTCAACAGCTTACAGGTCTGTAGTTTTCTAGAAATTGAGATTCTAAGAGAGTGCAGGGATCGATCAATGACACGGTCAAAGCATGGTGGAGCCTATTTAGAGGTGGGCGGGGCATAGCTATACCTGGACTCCTCCATTAACCCTTTGACATGTTTAACCCTCGAATTTATTCAAGAAAATTTCAATTTTCTCATAGAAAATGTCCATTTGCAGACGAAGAGAAGACTGGATTTTTTTTCATTTACCACCTTAATGACTAGCTCGGCATAAATCGAGCGAGTCATTCCAGTGGTAAATTAAAAAAAATAATCTCTTGGTCTGCAAATGGACATGTCTCAAGACCACTGTAGGAACCTTTTTAGCTGATCTATGAATTTTAAAGGTTGAAACGGTTTTAAAACAATCAACACTCGCGCATGTGAATGGAACCAGTTTTGATTCAAGCATACCGCACCTTTCTTATCTGCGCCTGTAACCAGTGCTATAGATAATACTATGACATAAAAAGATCTGTGATCAATCGGGCAATCAATCCTACTGTCCGAGTTCAGTTCAGGTAGTTTTTTGTTACTATTCCAAAGAAACGACTTTCAGTCAAATTCTTTTCAAAATATTCAGCAGGTCCAGAGTTATTCGTCAGAGAAACTATTGTATGGTGGCTTGCACTCTTGCAGCAGACAGATGGTTACAACACATGTACAATGTTAATGTAATCTAGACATGCGCGATTACTACTTTGCGTGATCGTGATTGATTATTTAAGAATAATCATGATTACTCGATTAATCGGCCTGGTTACAAATTACACAGATATAACAACAAAGGTACATATCAATGACGAAAGCTGCAATGGTGTTTAGAAATGTCCATTTGCAGGCCAAAAGAAGACTATTTTTGAAAATGTATCACTGGAATGCCTGGCTCGAGCATCGCGCCAGGCATTCCAACGATACATTTTCAAAAATAGTCTTCTCTTGGCCTGCAAATGGACATACATTCGCTGAGCAAAATGTAAATAAAAACGTTGATTTTGAAATATGTCATTATTCACCATTATTCGATTATTTCGTTTGTAATCATATAAATTCAGGATTTAAAAAATAATCGCGATTTTTTATTTAATCACACAATCGCGCAAGCCTAATGTAATCAATACAGTACTTTACTCACAAAGAAAATGTGCTAAACCAACGTAAATATATATATATATATTACCTCTGACTGAATGGTCGAACTCGTACCGCGACAGTAATACTACAGCTATCTTCTCCGGCATCTGTAGTAAGCTCCTCCCATTCTGATGCAGACTCATTTAGCGGCAATGACAAGGTGGGTCCAAATCCACTCCCACTTCTCCGGAATCCAGCCTGATCCATGTGCACCGGGGTATAATATTCGGGGGTTGATACCTGATCCACTGTATGTCTACGCGGTACATGTACTCTATCTGTCGGTGGTGTCTGAAAAGCTATATCTGCGGGTCCGATTAGGGATTTCAGAGAAACCATTTTGCTTAGATTTCCTGGCGCGCTATTCAGATCATTCAAAGTACTGGACGATGAGTGTCCTTGTTCAAATGTATTTCTTCTGCTAGCGCCTGTATTACTAGCCGGTGAATTAAACATGGGTATTTTTGTGGGAGAGACACTGCTTTCTTTTGACACTAAATTTACCTGATCTGAACACGGCTTTGAAGCTATATCATTCTTCTCCATCTCGCCCACTGGTATATAACCATCACCGCCTTCACTATGTGCCGAATGTTGGGTCCAGGGCGGCTGACCTTGTACCGTCGTATTAGCCATCTGTCCAGACACTGTCGTGCTAGTCGACCGGCCCGATACCGCCATATTAGATGGCTGACCGGATGTCACCATATTGGGTTGTTGACCGGATGCCGCCATATTGGATGGCTGACTGGATACCGTCATAGTGATGTGTGCCACTTTCTCTGGAGAGATGTGACATGACGCATTAATATGCAGCTTATCCTCGTCATCATGCAGAATGGTCGTGGTATCTGGTGTTTTATCTACGCTTCCAGCAGTACTGACACTATCTCTAGATTTACCTTTTACTTTTTTAGCACCAGAAGCACCACAAACATCAGGCTGAACTTTACCCATATCTGACAAGTCTTTAGTAATTGTTTTGAAAGCAGACGGTTTATTATTGCTTCCAGCACTTTGCGCCTTTGATACATTGTCGCCAGCGTCTTTTCCTTTCTTTAAACAACCAGCACTTCGTACATTAACCTGCATATCAATGGGACTCAGCGGGTCAATCTTAATGTGACCCACAGACTGGGTACCTCCGAATGATGTTTCAATAATTTCAGAGTTGAACTGTACTCTTCTGGCTTGAGATGACTGTCGGAGCAAATTTTCACGGTCATCAGGAACTGAGGGGAGATGACGCTTTCCTTTGGAATGTGTTGTCGTTACCTGAGAACGTGATGCCATGGCAACAGGTACCTGAAAATCAAATTAACAACAGTTCAATATATATTATATATTACGGTATACGTACATGTACCATTAGATAGTGTTGGGAATTGGTACTATTTTTCTGATCGATGATTGGTGGTACATACGAACCGATGTCGATGATCAACGGATGAATTCAGTTTATCGCTCAATCATGTAATATCATAATCAACAGTGTCACATGTAGGCTGATGTCATAATCAATTACATCATGAATGATATAGGGTTAAATACAATGTCTCCATGGACATGCAGTAATTACTGCACTCCGAATGAGTAAAAATTTGAAATTGTTTTGATCAATCATTAACGGGCGAGTCCAGTTTTAGCTATGCGCGCCCATTTCTAACTAAGCTCCAGCAACAGTCAAATTAGTTTCAAAATACTCAACAGCTTGTTCATTAAATAGTAAAAACATACAATTCGTACAACGTGTAGTCTGTCACCAATTATGCACTCTTGACGAACTTATCTACATGTCATTCCTGACGTCACTGATTGTGACGTCAGTCTACACATCACCTAGTTTATTATGACATCATATGATGGCTAGATAAACTGGAAAGTAGGCTTGTGCGATTATTGCTTTGAATGATCATGATCGAGTATTTAAAAATAATCATGATTACTCAATTAATCAACTTGGGTACAAATTACCCAGACATAACAACAAAAGAATATCAATGATGAAAGAAACAATGGTGTTTAAACAAGTTCATTTGCAGGCCAAGAGAAGACTATTTTTGAAAATGTATCACTGGAATGCCTGGCTCGATGACACACATTCACAGAGCAAAACGTAAATTTCCATGATCGATCGCATTAAAGAGTAATTAAAAGGTAGGTTTTGAAATATTTTATGCAATAGAAAATATTCACGATTATTCGATTATTTAATTTTTAATCATTTAAATTCACGATTTAAAACAAAATCGGGATTTTCGGTTTAATCACGTAATCGCGCAGGCCTACTGGAAGGATCCACTCCAGTTTCACTTTGCAACTTTTTCCATTTATCAGAAAAAGCTGCAAAACTATAGTTACCGTATTTCACCTATTTGAAGCCTAGAGGTCTATTAAGACAAGAGGTGATCAATTTCCAAACCAGCATCTCTGAGAAAGGGGGTGGGCTTATATTAGTTTTCCCAAAAAAAATTGCTAAAAATGGATCGTTCCATTTTTAGCTATGCCCCGCCCATCACTAGCTAAGCTCCACCCACACCTCGCCGTGTTGGGATTGATCGATTCCCAAATGCCCTAGCCATCAATTTCCTGAAAACTATACAGGGAAGCTGTTGAATATTTTGTAACTAATTTCACTGGGTGCTGTTGCTGCCTATGGCAGCAACAGCGCCCAGTCAAATTAGTTTCAAAATAATCAACAGAATATTTATTAAATAGTAAAAGCAAACAATTTGTACAACAACGCATAGACCGTCTTCAAATATGGGTTCGTGACGTACTTATCGACATCATTCATGATGTCATTCTACACATCTCGATCATTATGACGTCATATGATGGGCGGGTACTCTGGGAAGGTCAATTATACCACAAAAATTTAACTTCCCGGTAGAAAATTCTCTCCGCCTTACTACTATGTTTAAGGTATACCTCAAAAACATCAGCGCGGAAGTGAAATTATTAAATAGAGGCGCCTAAATATTGTGTATCCTTTAATAAAGATCATTTATTACACCAAACATGTCAAAATTCATCTTGAATTTAACATAAAATATTGTCGTGAAAAGATATAAATCATGTGATTCGCCTCCAATCGCAAGAGCTTTATTTAGAGCGAGTACTGGGATATATATATTCTGGACTCAGACTCAGAAGTGCTACATTACCATTGCGCGATAGGAATTAACTGATTATTGTACTTTAGGTCTGATCTGAATAATGGGTACCCGTTTGATAACAAACTCCTGTTAGCGTATTAGATCTCGCGAGAACACCGCGCCTCAAAACGCAAAAGAGCCAGCAGCTCGCTGACATACTGTAAGAAGCAGGCTATCCCATTTAAATTCTCAGACTGTCAAGCAACTTTTGTCATGTCCTGATTCCATTTTGGATCATTTGATGTTGATCGGCATTACAAAATTAATGCACAATACAAGACTGCTTGGTCACTGCATGGTTGGTACATAAATTATAATAAGGAAGGTATTTATCATGGTCAAGAAAATTTAAATATCTGCTTATTGAATGTCTATTTACATGCCAAGAGAATACAACTTTTTTCTTACATTTATCACTGGAATGACTGTCTCTGTCATAGAGCCAGTTATTCGTGGTAAATGTTCAAAAAATCTATTCTCTTAGCGTATAAATGGGCATTTCACAAGACCATACGACTAGTCGGCTTGACCATTAAAGGGTTAACTAATGCCAGAGGTTTTTAGATCATATATCATAGATCCAGGAGTCCATTTAAGGGGCCTTTCTGGTTTCACATTCACATTGCCCCGTTGGGTGATTTTGCGAAGGTTTCTTTTGTGCCCATGATGGGTAGTCGCGCGTCTGCCAAGATCATATAATCACCACTAACTAATTAATACCTGGTCTCACTTTGCACTTGTTAACCAAACCTGGGTCTGTTGCATAGAAGCCATCTACAACTTTACTTCCTCGTGTTGGTTCAGTTACTAATACTAATTCCTAGTTTCGCACATCCGGGCATCTTGAGATCGGCCGCCATTAAAGTTGGGCCAAACTTACTACATGCTAAAGAGGACTGCCCAAAACAATGCATTGTTTACATTTTCCATGAAGCTCAAACCATTAAATCCTGTATCTGAGTATCTGTAATAAACCCGCCCGGTATCAGTAAACATCAAATCATGAGTGAATTTTGCAAGATAGTAAAGAAAATGTAATTATGGTTTTACGGCACATTGCTCGTAATGTTAAATTAGCCCCTCCATAAATGGCGTCGCTCCCAGGGTATTATCACTATGGGAAATTTGATTGTGATGACATCATCGCGATTCTATGAACTGCTCAAGATTGCGGGATGACACCCACCACTGGACAAAAACACATCTGTGAGCCTGCTGTGGAAGCCACTCCTATAGTCACTCAAACTGCCTCCTGACATCAAGACCAGGGCTTTCTTAATGTTTTGACGAGTTGATTGGTTACCCGAAAACGCCATCCTATACGATAACGATACGAAATCTGGTACCTACAGTGCACAGATTTAATAAGAGTAGATATGAAGCGATATATTTCCAATAATCAATATGCCTCGCTAATCGACCTATCTTGGTAATTCAGACACACATTACAATCACGCCACTATTGCAATAAATCTACCTGAATGACAATCTACTTCAAGTTCTCTGTTGTAGTTAATCTGTTTTGGACACTTGTCAAAAATCTGTCGCGGCCTTTTTCGAAAGTAAAATCGATACATTTCAGCCAACCAATCACAAACCGGGGATTTTTAAAGGAAAGATAATCGTTGACAGAAAAAGAATACGATTATCACGCATTTGCCTCCCTGGGACTGTTTCGCAAACACAAATTTCAAAATCGTGATCTCGGGTACGAGAAACGGGAACTGCATGGATTTCACGAGATTTTAAGGTCAGTAATAAATCGAAACACAAACCTTCAATGTTTTAAATAACTAACTTACTAAGTTACTGTTAACTTTCTTATTGTTCATAAAGCTAATGCATGAATTAAAGCAGGGTACTGGGCCAATACTGCCAAGCATTGGCCAATTAGTAACATATATGCATGAGGAGGGAACGTGAGTAGAAAGGTGAGAGGATGGGCGGCTCCTGTTAATGGCGGAGAGCTTAATGACGTTATCAATATATGAATTAGGCCACACCCAATTTTCCCGCCAAAAATACTGGAATCTGATTGTTTGTGAGCGAGGTTTGTTGTTTTGCTCTCGACCAATAATATTTAAGTAATTTTGACATGAATGGTGGGGTTTGCTGGGAGTGGGCGTGGCCGAATTCAAATACTAATTACGTCATCAAGCTCTCATTCAATCAGAGCAGCCGCCCATCCCATCACCACATTTTTGGGGTGTAGATCTTTTGACATGTGTTGAGAAAGAGACGTACGTAACGCAGTTGGAATTGCCGAGACCACCCTGACAACATTCCCATATGGGCCCATCTGGGGTGGATCTGGGATCTGGGAATGCCCAAATGGGGCCTATATGGGGCACATATAAGATATTAAAATCTAGATTTAAATTCTGGAATTACGAGAAACAATATGGGAATGTTATCAGGGCATAATCGGTTTAATCTATTAGGAATATTTAAGATCCGTCATCAGCTTTAAGCACTCACTCCACTGACGTCATCTGTTTATGTGCACTCAAGGAGCATCGTGCAAGAGGAGTGAGAAAGTGGAATCAATTAATAAGATCGGACACATTCAGAAGGGTAGCCTTAATTGGCTGGTATAGAATTGGCAGTTTGGTGAGTTACATCTGGTGAGTTACAATCTGATTGGTTGAGAGCGAGGTCTATTGTTTGGCTCTCGACCAATCAGATTTGAGTATTTTTGGGTGGGGGTGGGATCGTGGCCTAATTCAAATACTGATAATGTCATCAAGCTCGATCTTAGTCAATCAAAGTAGTCACCCATCGCATCACCACATTTTTGGGGTGTAGGTGTTTTGACATGTGTTGAGAAAGAGAGATAGACAAGGGACAAGTGGTATGAGTGGAAGGAACGCCAATTACTGTGTACGCACATGCTTGCACAGTTTCAGTGCAGTACAGTGCATAAACAAGTCAACATGTCTCCAGAACAAAACACGGCCTGTCAATTAGGTAGAAAATTGTGTTGAATATTTGATCACAATTGCGCCGGATGACAATTCAACTGTGTCCAAAACATTCTAAAGTACATTTTATCTTGTCCTAGAAAGATGCCAAGTCATTCATGAGCTGCACTGCACTGAATCTACCCATATATGTACATTGTTGGCTCAATGGTTTATATTTTGTTTTATTTATATCATCAGCTATATAAATATGTGTTCTAATATACTTTGCTTAAAAGTTGGATAAGTAAGCGAGATGTTGTTAAAAACAGCCTATATCGACAATATATTGGCAAATAATTTCTGATGTCTTGAGATTCCTGTCTATATTTACATACAAGATGTGTGTTAACGTGAGTGGAGGGGGGAGTAACATTAGTCACTAGTTATGGAAAGCAAGTCTTTGCTCCCTAAAGAGGGGACAGTACAGAATTCACATGCCTTTGACATTTATATCTGAATAAATGTAGGGAAAACACATTTCATTGTTTTGTTTTTAAAAGCAATGTAATATTATAATATCAACTCAGTTGAAACAATTACATTATATATTTTTTCGTCATAAAGTTATGTAACAACTGAATATATGTTTAATTGTGGAACTGATTACAATAGTGTAAATTACCAAACAACAGAGGTAAATACCTGATGAATTGCTTTCAACATGTGACTCAGCAGTCAATCATGAATAAAATAAAATATTCACTTTCAGAGACAACATGTGTTTTGATTTATAGCATTGTGATGCTGAGGTATCCAATCTAGCTGATAGATTTCCCCATGTTTTAGATTTTGGATTTTTAAGATTGTAAACAATTTGTTATGTAAGTTACAATGTGACTGACATAGCAAATAGTTTACAATGTTGGAAATACTCTGTTCAATATTTTGAATGTAATAAATTAGTTTGAATCAATTTAACTCCAGCCATTACCTATTGCTACCTACAGCTACAATTCCTTTGGGAAGATTGGTCTCAAAATATCCAATTATGTTCAAAATATTCAACAGAACATTTCTTGCATGTTGCCTTGAAATATCAAATAACAATAGTGAGCAATTCAAACTTCAAAGGTCCATGTACAGCAGTTCTAAGTGTTCTGGAGAGATAAGGAAATTTAAGAATTTATCTTCCTGGGCACTTAGACTATCACTTGAAGATGAAGTGGGCATGCATGCATGTGTCACAGTTTCAAATTGGGGCCATCGTCTTCGTCTATGCGTCCACCATAGCTGCATGAGCCTTTCAGCATTATAATCCTCTAAACTTGGACCTTCGATAGACAGATCAATGGATCACTAGTCATCAATCTACATAAACTGGATCACCAGTCAGTCTTGATTCGCTTAAGACAGGAAAACCCATGATCACATATCGCAGTGGACACTGTCAGGGTGAGTATTATTTGTTTCAGCATTAGCAAGTTACCGTATTTGCCAGAGGCGGGAAACAGTTTTGATATACTCGGTAGCACTCTACATGAACATGCATTGCTAATTATGTGCCTTCCCAGATGAGCCTTTGCATGCATCCACTTCGGCAGCAGCTAGTCAACTTTACAACCAAGCCTATCTAAAACAGGGGCAAAATGGTTAGCTAGATTGCTGATCTCAGTATTGCCATATGGTGCTAAATCATCTCTGCTATGAAGCCAATCCTTATGAGCAAAAATGCAAGACTTGTTCTTTTTCTTTGTTATCAAGTCAGCTATTTATTCTGCGCTGCACTGAGTCAATTGCAGCTTCAAAATGATATGAGTCATCTTTGATATAGTAAGTTAGTTTACCCCCCCCCCCACCCACACCCCCACCCCCACCCTCCACCCCTGAACAACCACGTTTCACCATCCTGCACTATACTGTCTCGAAATGTTGTAAAATGGATATCAGGCTCCTGAAGAATCTGAACCAATTCCAGGTTTGCTGCTTCCAATGCATCCATGTTAAGTAGAATTTCTCTGTAGCTTTCGACTGGGTAAACTAACACGCTCTAGTAAGTCCTCCAAAAATGCCATACATTTAAGTCGTTGTATTTCTCATAGGCTTGAGTTAAGCATCCTCTCAACAATAAAGGACCACCCGATGCTCGTCACTACCCAGGACATGTTTAAAAAGTTACATAAACATTACCACTATTCTCCAAAGGCTTTGAGGGAACTCCACTCTATTGCTGTTTCCCTGATGGAGAAACTAATTAAACCCACATGGTTGCAGGGTTCAGAGTGGTTGCCCCATGTCATGAAGGCATCCAATGCTTTAGTGGGGGAATATATCCCCATTCCATCACACTTTGGACATGTGTAAAATCTTCCATCTTGTCAAGCATCTGCGGAGGTAAAGGGAAGGGCCACTTACCTCTGTAAAAAATTTAACATACTATGGATTATTCAATGAAAACCTTCAGATTCTGAATCAGACAAGGCTGTTACCACATTTATAGTGCTTGGCTAATCCCATATACAGAAATAGGGCCTAAGTGCAATATGCCCTAGTCTTGTTATTATAATATCTGAACAGCTTGTACCAGATTTTAAGTCAACTCTACCAAAGTGATTGCCAAGTCATACGAAAATCTATGAACAAATTGTAACAGATTTTAAGCCAACTCGTAGCAAATCAATGGCAAGGTCGTACCAAAATCTGTGGACAACTCATACCAGATCTTAAGTTAACTCATACCAAATGGATGGTCAACTCATACCAAAATCTATTGATAACTCAGACCAGGTTCAGAGACAACTCGTACCAGAACTTAGTCAACTCGTACCATATTTATAATGGAAGTAATGGTGGTATGAGTTGAACATGGTCTGGTACGAGTTGTCTCAAAATCTAGTACGAGTTGTCCAAAAACTTGTACGAGTTAACCATGCATTTGGTATGAGTTGGCGATGGTATGAGATGTCCTGCACCCCTTGTAAGCATGGTAGCTTAACAATATTACTGTTAATATGTGTTGTGAGATGGCTCTCAATAATAGCAATAATACTAATAGTCCAGTAAAACTACAAATTAACCTAGAACAAATTGCAACAGAATTTATTTCTTTTCTGCGGCATTCATGGGACTGCCAGGTGTCACATATCAAAAGTCCTCCAAAATCCCTCGATGGGAAAGTGGGTAAATTCGCATATTTAGCTACCACCATTATCCGAATAATGAAACTTCCCTTACCTGCTTCATTCCGCAAATAAACGAAGTAGAAATGTTGTCTAAGCTCTGTATTTCATGGTCACGGAAGACAGTAAGCAATTGGCAATATTGCCTTGAACCACTTGTACAAATTCTCCAAACCACAGATTAAATATGGTTGTATGCACAGGGCCGGGGTAATTTAAAAAAATTATATTTAAAGTAAGTTTAATTTTGTTTTTCGCTTTTAAAATTTTATCTAAAATAAATTGCATTTTAATTTTCACTTTTATCTCACAATTTGAATAAATTTCTATACAATTCAATCAGAATATGGACATGGATTTAGATACATGCGTTATTTGTAACCAGAGCCTAGAAAATGGCTCACAAACTGTTAAGCTTCGAGTTAAAGGCTGTGACGGTATTAACAATGCTAGCAGAGCCCGTGAAAGCGATGTCATAGCTGAAGTAGGACAGAGGGTTCATGTAAAATGTCGACAGGAGTTCATTGATCCCAAGCGGATTGCCAGTGACGCAGAGAAAATTGAACAATCTCCGCCACCCATGCGAACACTCCGTTCAGAAAGTCCAACATTCAATTTTAGTGAACATTGTTTGCTATGCGGATACCCTGCAAAAATTCAAGATGGAAAGAAACGTGGCTATGATATTTATCCAGTAAGTACTCATGACTTTCAGTGTAGTATCGCCGAGGCCTGTGAGCAGAGAAAAGATGAATGGGGCAAACTTGTAGCTGGGCGGCTTGCCTTCACGCCGGATTTATGCGTTGTCAATGCAGTATACCATCAAAGCTGCAGCGTAAATTTTCGAACCATGAAAAATATCCCTCAGCTGCACTCATCTTGCTCATCCCAAAAACATGGAAGGCCAGAAGACTTGGACAGAGTAAGAGCATTTAGTGCGACAATGGCATTTCTTGAAAATAATGATGATGAGCAGCTGACCCTGCACGACCTCGTTAATAAAATGCAAGAGTATCTCGATGATAAAGAGAATAAAGCATACAGTACAAAATACATGCAGGATAAAATAAAAGATAATTATGGCGATGAAATATTTATTAGCACTGTGAATGGTAAGCCAAACTTTGTTACCTTTCGTTCTAAAGCATCTACTATTTTGACTGACTTCTATAAGGAACAGAAGAGAAAGGATTCCAAATCAGAGAGCATGCTAATCATCCAGACAGCTGCCAAACTGCTTAGACACGATATTAAGTTAATTGATTCATGCACATCATCTGAAAGCTATCCATCAAGGGAGCAAATGAGCGACCCAGTAAAGGCATTGAATTATTTACCAGAGACACTGCGGGAATTATTGCAGATTTTGTTTACTGGAAAAGACACAGAAATGAAACAGGCATCAGTTGGACAGGCTATTATGCAAGGAACTTGTCCTAGAGTTATTTTGGCACCTTTGCAGTTCGGGCTGTCATGTGAGATGCACCATAAATTTGGATCTAGATTTATTGTTGACACCTTGTACAAGCACGGATTTGGATGTTCATACGCGGAGATACAGAGGTTTGAGCGCAGTGCATCACTTCATGGTGGAGATCTACCACAGCCATTATCAGGCGAGTTCATTCAGTGTGTTGCCGACAATGTGGATCACAATATTTGCACAATAGATGGGCATGATACATTTCATGGAATGGGAATCATTGCATCTGTTACACCAGGAAACCTTTCGTGCAAACTTATTCCAAGGATAAATGTAACATCTGAAGATATCAAGCAAGTTGGCAAGATCTGTATCAGGAACTTTGAGTCTCAGCATACCAGGAACTTCCCATTGACCTTTAAGGAGTTAACTGCGATGGAACAAACAGACCCAACAGCTGACATTGACATCCTCTGGGATTTCTCTTTGTTTCTGCATTCAAGGAGACAGTCATGGTCTGGCATGATGCAAACTGTTCACCAAGGAGTTTATCCAGGTAAATCGTCTGTTATTTTCCTTCCGATGATAGATCTAGAGCCAAGTAACATGACCTGCATCTTTTCCACTTTGACTTATGTTTGTGAACAGGCAAACCGATACCATGTTGCACCCGTGATTACATTTGATCAGCCCTTATTTTGGAAAGCTATGACTATCATAGAGATTGAGCCGAGCTGGAGTCCATTAAAGCAAATTATTCTAAGACTCGGAGGTCTTCATATGGAGATGAGCTTCCTTGGCTGCATTGGTCACTTAATGGCAGGAAGCGGTCTTGCACCTATTCTAGAGGTAGTCTACGCTGAGAATGCTGTCAAACACATTCTTAGTGGAAAGGCAATTTCTCGAGCAGTTCGAGGACACCTCATGGTTTTTGCTTCTCTCAGTAAAATCTTGATTGCAAATGCATACAACCTACCACTACCTACAATTGCAGATGCTGAAGTTGACACAGTAGAATATTCCGCTGCAATGCATTCAAAAGAATTGTTTGACAATGATGATAATGTTGCAGGACATGAAACGATTGAAAGTTCCCTAAATAAAAGTCTGGTTAAAGTTGGAGAGCTCTATGATGACATTATCAAAAATCCGTATGTAGCTACAAGATTGTCCTCGGAAAATGCATTACATGATGTCAAGGACAAACTAGACTCAGAGAAGGTGGTCATGAAAGATAAGAGGACTGCACGACTCTGGCTTTTGTATATGGAGTTGGTTGACATTCTGCGCAAATTCATTAAGGCAGAACGAACTGGTGATTGGAACATGCACCTTCAGACCGTTCGTGAGATGCTTCCATATTTTGCAGCCGCTGGGCATAATCTGTACGCCAAGTCTGCATATGTATATTTACAAAAGATGTTAGAAATACCTGAAAGTCATCCAGATATACACACCAGCTTCCTCAATGGTCATCATGTCATTCATCGTAGTGATAGGTATTGGGCAGGGTTATCTACTGATCTAGTTATTGAGCAGGTCCTTATGAGAAGTGTAAAGTCAAGTGGTGGTCTAACACGAGGTCGTAGAATGACAGAACTTCAGCGTCTTGTTTGGTTGTTGGCTATGCCCGCATGTGCAGATGTGTGTAATGCAATGCAAGAGCTCTCTGGGGTAAACTGTGATTCAAGTGAACAACACAAAGATTCCACACAATCTCGAATAAAGCGTGATATGGATGATACTTACAAAATTCTCAAAATCCTTAGTAAACTGAATCCATTTGGACCAGACCCTTCTCTTAGAGGACTTGTTAGTGGATTGTCTGCACATGAATCAGTCAATGTTGACGATGCTAAAGATATTGGAGAATCAAGTATTAATTCGATGTGTGGCCAATGTGTATCAAGCATTTCGTTCCAGAGAAAGAGACAAGCTATTACCTTAGCATCCAAAACATCTCTCAAGATTGATGATGAATGTGTACAAATTGATCCACAACTCCTATTTCAAAGACTCAGTTTAATTGCTACAAATGGATCAAAAGGGAATCCAGCATCTAATTTGAGTAAGAGTTGTGCACTCATCCGCCCGCACTCTTTGATAATTCATCTCTTCCATGGGAAGCAAATAAGCCGGCACTTGCTGATGCATTGTGGAAATTAATTCAAAATGAAGATGCAGTCCTTCCAGATTCTGTCCACTATGTGCTTGATGGAGGAGCTCTATTACACCATGTTCCATGGCAGCGTGGAGAGACATTTGCAAATGTTTGTCAAAGATATGTAAAATATTGCATAAGCAAATATGGAAAGGCTACAGTAGTTTTTGATGGTTATGACCAAGGCCCAGACATAAAAGATGTAACACATAAGAGGTGAACTCGTGGATCAGGCGCAACTGTTGTACTGACTCCGCAAACAGTTGTAACTCTGAGTAAGCCTGATTTTCTTAGTAACAAGCAGAACAAACATTGGTTCATATCAATCTTAAGTTCATCTCTCGAACAGGCTGGATGCTTAACGATAAAGGCAAGCGGTGATGCTGATGTCTTAATTACGCAAACGGCTATCTTGGCTTCAAAGTCAACAAATACTGCTCTTGTTGGAGACGATACCGACCTACTGGTGTTGCTTCTATACCAACTGATATGAATGGCTGTCAGCTATTTTTCAGACCAGAGCCAAGGCAAAATGCAAAGAAACCCCGACTGTGGAATATCAAAATGGCAAAGGAAAAACTCGGGTTCTGTTTGTGCTCACAGCTGTTATTTATCCATGCTATCCTTGGCTGTGACTCAACATCTAGGCTTTATGGAATTGGAAAATCTGCATCCCTTAGCAAAATCCAGTGCTGCAAAGAACTCTCTCAAATTGCTGAAGTGTTTACAATGAGTAATGCGAATAAAGATGACGTGATAAAAGCAGGTGAGAAGGCAATGCTTATTCTATACAATGGCACTTCAATGGATAGTCTAGTTGCTTTGCGGTACAAGCGATTCAGGGAGAAGGTTGCAAAAAGTTCCAAGTATGTTGAAGCACGAGATTTACCACCAACACCCGCATCCGCAAAGTTTCACAGTCTTCGCGTGTACTACTAAATTCAAGTTTGGAGAGGAGATGCTGGAGATATGGATCCAACAGAATGGGGATGGAAAGTTCTCAACCACCAAATGCTGCCTGTTAAGACTGACATGCTGGCAGCACCTGACGATTTACTGTATTCATTTAGATGCAGCTGCAAAACTGGCTGTGAATCAAAGAGATGCACCTGTAGAAAACATGGGCTCAGCTGCACATCCGCCTGCGAAGACTGTAAGGGTCTCAGTTGCTCGAATTCAATAACGCTCATTGAGGAAGATGACTTGGATAATTGATGCAAGATGAAATTACTAGAAACCAGGTACCTATGCCATACTATTTCATCTTAGCTTAGCTTAGAAACACACAATACCGTGACATAATAAAATATAATATGTATTGTATCAATATCAATGATGGTATTAGGTAAATTCATGCAAGTGGCATAACACAATACATTTAATTTGTGGAGAATATGTCAATCGTATTCATTTATTACTAAAAAAGTCCAAAAATACCCAGTCACACATATATTACATACCGGTTTTAAAGAAATAAAGAAAAATGGATTTTTCAGGTGAAATGGCCCAAATCTGGTAATAATTATGCACATTTTACCCTTTCCCCTATTGGAATTTTGGAGGACTTTTGATATGTTGTACATGATGGCCCCCTATACACTGGGCGAGGTACAAAAATTCTGTTGCAATTTGTTCCAGGTTAAAATATTTTTGGCATAGATTGACTGGACTATAAAGTTGGAAAGGTTAGCTAGCCTCAACAAGATCGATTTTTTTATATTAGCCCACATACCACATACATTTAAGTGTACAATTGAAAAATTATTGCTGTTGGCTGCAGGACCTGGATATAATGCTACATTCAGCTAAAAGAAGGAATATGGAAAATGTTAGTGCGATGGACACAATATTCTGCCAATAAATAGGAATTGACATTAAATGAATAGTATGATACGCACCATGGAAACAATGTGACATATTATGGATAAGAATGTAGAAGTTAGCCTACTTCACTGATGACAATGAAAAAACTAAGATCAAAGAACCCAATTCACCTTTCCAGAGTATGTACCCATCATATGACGTTATAATCATCTACGCGGTGTGTAGAATGACATCATAATGGATGTACGTCACGAACGCATATTTGAAGACGGTCTATGCCTTGCTATACAAATTGTTTGCTCTTACTATTTAATAAATATTCTGTTGAATATTTTGAAACTAATTTGACTAGGCGCTGTTGCTGCCATAGGCAGCAACAGCACCCAGTCAAATTAGTTACAAAATATTCAACAGCTTCCCTGTATAGTTTTCAAGAAATTGATAGCTAGGGCATTCGGGGATCGATCAATCCAAACGGCGAGGTGTGGGTGGAGCTTAGCTAGTGATGGGCGGGGCATAGCTAAAAATGGAAAGGTCCATTGCCACAGCATAACTAGATAAATCATTGCATATGGTCCATAGCATATGACAAAGAAAATGATAGATAGATTATAGGAAAGATAGAAAACCGAAACAAGAGATATGCTTGAAACATTAGAAGTTTCAGTAACACAGGAATAACATTTGGGAAGTTATATAATAACAACTTGTAGCCTTATAGTATAGCAGCATCATAAATTATGTTGTAGTTAGTTGCTGAATAATGATTATAGTGGTAGATTTAAATACTAGCTACATACCTACTATGCTGTTTAGATATAATTTTTAATTATTCAGGTACCCATAAATGAGGAGTGTATGATATGCATGATACATTATGGCATATGCACCCCAAGCCGAACCCATGAAGCAGACTAAAATATATACAATTTAATAACTATTATTTACTACAGTACAGCTCAAAACAACTCAGAATGCCTCCATTAGAAAATAAAAACGTATAGTGAATATCCTGAACCAAGTTGGGCTCGGAGACATTGCTTCCTAGCGTGACAATATCTTCCAATCCAATCATAAAATTGTGTTGTCTTAGAAGCACGTCAAGCCACCTCTGATCCATACTCTAGGTATTCTGCTGGGCATTATGAAGCCAACCGGACAGAGAGCCAATGCTTCTGATGCGAACAACAAGTTCCAGTACAATTGTTTCAAAATATCTAGCACTTCACCAGTATGCTTGTCATGAAACCATGATTCTTGGCGTCGGTGATCAAAGGAGTAAAGGATTTTTATGGGTATTCATGATTCTAATTTTGGAAGAGAGGTGAATAATCACTGTCAAGTTGAACGAATTGTATGGCTTTATTATTTAATAAATATTCTGTTGAATATTTTGAAACTAATTTGACGTGACGCTGTTGCTGCCATAGGCAGCAACAGCGCCACATCAAATTAGTTACAAAACCTGTATAGCTTTCAGGAAATTGATAGTTAGGGCATTTGTGGATCGATCAATCCCAACACAGTGAAGAGTGGGTCGAGCTTAGGTAGAGATAGTCGGAACATAGCTAAAACTGGAAAGGTCCATTCTGCCCTCTATTGCTCGCATTATACACACTTCAAAGTCTTGAGTCATACCCGTGCATGTCATAATACTGGCTGTGTATGTCTTCTTCTTCTTTTCGATCGCTGGTATCACACTTGGAGAGCCATTCTCAAGATGAAATCTGTGGTTTTCTGCAGTTCTTCCACAGGTCCATACAGCTTTTCAAGAAAAGAGGTTGACAAAGGCCAGATCTCTTCTCTCAGCAGCTGATACATACTGCAATATTGAAGTATGTGCTCTGTGGTCTGTTCTGCTTCCCCACAAGGACAAGCGGGCGATGTCGTAAGGTGGAACCGCCTGTACATGTGTTGGTTTAGTCTGTTATGTCCAGTTCTGAGACGAAAAATGGTCACTTGTTCTGGCCTCGAGAGATGATGGTAGGCATCTTCTGATTGAGGTGTTCTATAGAGTGACTTGATGATAGTCTTCATCTCTGTATGTGTAACCATGTTTTCTGTCTGATTCTCTTCTGCACCCACCTTTGCCATCTTGTCTGCTTCCTCATTTCCTTGGACTCCACCGTGTGAGGGGATCCACTGCAATGCAATCCGAAAGCATTTGATGGTTTGTAGTGCTTCTTCAAGTTGTGACAGCTTACCTTTGGTGATAGCCTCAAGGACAGAGCGGGAATCAGATAAAAAGACAATCTGTGCAATAGGGTCTGCTGTTCTGCTGATGGTATTAGCTGCATGGACCAGTGCTTCGACTTCAGCTCTGTAGTTTGTGCAGTGTTTGCCTGTCGGTATTGCAGCTGGCTCGTGTTGTCCGTTTGGATACTGTATGTGCAGTCCGGCACCTCCGCTCCTAATTGCATCTTTGGCTGATCCATCTGTGTAGATCCTTATCCATGTCTCCTGAGGGTACATTTCTTGCTCACATCACTGTGTTCATCTTTGGTTGTGAGATGAGGTACTGTGGTGCGAATAGCTATGCTCTCTAGTTTGTTTTCCCAGGGTGGTGGATCAAGGGTGTGGTTTGGATCTTCTATTTGTGCTGGCAACATTTCTTGGTGTTTCCTTTGAAGTGCTTTTGTCTCTTTCACAAAACTTGATCTTTTAAGTCTTCCTGATGACAGCTGTGCTTGCCTGATCTTCATCGGGTGGTTGTTGAACGATTTGAACGGTGCAGCTTGGATCAGTGCTTTACATTCCCTTCCTTTACTAAGTGGGGGGATGCCTGCTGTCTGCTCCATTTTTTCTATTGGTGTTGATCTCATTCCACCAGTGATGATGCGCAGTGCCTGGTTTTGTACTCTGTCGAGGTTCTGTTGATGAGATTTAGCTGCTGTCATCCATGATCTGGATCCATACTCAAGGTGTGGTCGTACGGCACCTAGGTAGATGGTCTTGAGGATCCTATCATTGGCACCCCACTTTGTTCCTGCCAGCTTCCTCAGGATGTTTAGCTTTCTTCTGGCCTTTGCCTCTGCGTTCTGGATGTGCTCCTTCCATGTTAATCTTCTGTCATAGGTGACTCCCAGGTATGTCTGCTGGTCCTCATACTCGAGTGGAGTACCGCCCAGTGTCAGATTGCCGACCTTGGTTTTGGTGGACAGTGAGAATATGGCTGGTGATTTTTCTTTGTTGATCGTAATATACCAGCGATTGGCCCAAGCTGCAATTCTGTTCAAGGCGAGCTGCATTCTGTATGTGGCAGTCGTTGTGTACTCCTCGGTGCACCAGAGTACGAGGTCATCTGCATAGAGGGCTGCTTGGATCCCATTGGGCAGCTCTTCTACAATGTCATTAATGAAGAGTATGAACAGAGTTGGTGATAATACTCCGCCTTGTGGTACCCCTTGTCTCAGCAATACATTCTGTCCAGATTGTCCATCCACCAGTACCCTAGCTCTGTGATTGTGTAGGTATGACTTAGTCCATCGGAACATGTTGCCGCCGATGCCTGTGCGCCGGAGCTTCACGAGGAGGCCATCCTTCCACACCTTGTCAAATGCCTTCTGCAGATCGATAAAGGCAGCTAGCATCACCTTCTTGGCTTGAAAAGTGTCCTCTATGACCTGTGCAAGATGTGTTGTTTGATCTTCTGTGCTCCTGTATCTTCTGAAGCCAGCCTGCTCTGAAACTATAATGTTCTCCGACTCCAGGTACCACTGCAACCGCTGGTTGATGATGCACTCCATGGTCTTGCATATGCAGCTTGTAAGACTGATAGGATGGTAGCTCAGCACTTTCGTCTTGTTCTTCCCTTTTTTCAGAATAGGAGTCATTCTGGCTTCCTTCCAGCACTGAGGAACCTCTCCATTGGACCAACTGAGATTAAAGATGTCTAGCAACTTGCGGAGAGATGCATTACCAAGGTGTTGGATCATTTCATTCGTAATGTCATCTGGCCCGGGAGATTTCTTCTTCTTCAATTGGTGGATAGACTTCTTCAGTTCTGCTAAACTAATGTCAACTTTCATTGTATCGTGAGTGTTGGTGTCTGTTCTTTCTTTTTGACGCAATCGTGGTATAGAAATGTTGCTTTCTTTTGCATATGCCTTCGCAAAGGCATCTGCAGCCATCGTTCCTGACAGTGTTTGTCCATCTTCTTCAAGAGTAATCTTCTCTCCCCCGACACCCTCATCATTCAGTGCTTTAGTCAGTCTCCATAGCTTTGTGGTGTCTCTCTCTAAATTAAACCCTGCAGTCTTTTCCCTCCAGCTTCTTCTTTTGGCCTCCAGCTTGGTCTTTAGATACCTGGCTTTAGTTTGTTGTAGTGTGAAGTGGTTTTCATGACAGGGATTACCATCTGCATCTTCTCTGGCCTTGTCTAGTTTATCATGTGCTGCTTGCAGTTCTGTTGTCCAGTAGGGGCGGTAGTTTTTCCTGAACCCTCGAGGAATCGCTTCGTTGGCAGCCTTGAGGATACTTGAATTAAATTCCTTGACCGCATTGTTGATGTTTCTTCCTTCTACTGCTATATTTTGGGTAAGCTCATTGGAACGAATGCCGAACAGACTCTAATTTGCCTTTTTATAGTTCCACCTTGGATGTTGAGGTGAACTTGTCGAAATACTTCCAGAAAGAGAGAGGAGGACTGGGCGGTGGTCGCTTCCTCCTAACTGCGATCCGACCACTCTACTGAGGTGTCTGTGAATGTCTTCTGTACAAAATGCCAAGTCCGGCGTTGTTGTCGAGTGCCACCGACGCGAGTAGAAGGTAGGCTGATCTGTGGAATCGTTGACAAGTAAAAGGTGCTTTTCATCTTGCCATGCTTCAATGTCTTCTCCTCGTTTATCAAGTGTTCTGTATCCCCAGCTCTGAGACTGGCTGTTAGAGTCTCCTGCAATGAGGAAGTGGCAGTCCGGGACCTGGATTGTGTCAAGTGAGAGATTCTTGTCATTAGGGCAGTAATAATTGACAATGTCAATCACAGAGTTGCAGGTTGTTACCTTGATCTTGATATATTCTGCCTCTTCCATAAAGGTTTTGATCTGGCTGGCATTCACGCTGTTTTGGACCAAGGTGATCACCCTGCCTTTCTTTCTTCCTCTTCAATCACACCGGAAAATATGGTAACCTCTGAGCTTAAATGGTTTTCCTTCTTGCAGGTGTGTCCCTTGAATGCAGCAGATATCAATGTTGTTTTCGTACAGGAACTGTTCGAGCTCTGATTTCTTGTTGGTAACCCCTTCTGCGTTCCAGTGCATGATGTTAATACTGGGGTTCTCTTTGGGTTTGGTCTTCTCTTTCGGTTGGCCGGTAGCTCTCCATCCTCGTCCCCTGGCTCCACAAGACGAGTTGATGGGACCTCCAGTAGCTGAGTGTGGGCTCCTTCGAGGCGTGGATCCCGGCGCTGCACCTGCCTGGCGGATCCTCACAGGGCGAGCACCATTTCGGTTGATTCGATCTCCAAGTGTCATTCATTTGCATTGTGCATAATGCTCTGGTTAGCCCCTCCAAATGTCTGGATTGACACCCAGTGGGTTACACCCTTGTGTCACGTTGAGGCCGAGCATATATTCTTAAACAGGGGGCCGTGTATGTCTGATAACGAGTTCTGCATTTTTAGCCGAGGTACAATTATAGAGGTATCAGTGTCAGCCTTTCATTTACCCAGTGGCTTGGGCACTGGCTTGATTACTGGTAGTTTCCGAGTGGCATGTGCTGTGTCTGGATGTACGGAACCACTAGCATCGCTAGTGTGGCTGGTAATATCAACATCATGGTCAGGATCGGGATCATGGTCAACATTAGGCTCTACCATATCACTATTGGTCCCACTAATGGGTACTGCCTGTCCACCACTTCCTCTGTAGAACCACTAAGCTGTTAATGTCTTACGTACTCAACTCATTACCGCAATTATAGTGATATTAATACAGCACTAAGAATTGAAATAAAGTCACCCACGTGTTGTGGTACCACAAAATCAATCACACCAATGCAACAGATTAACAGCGATATGCATTAACAGATACATTAAGTACTTGCTTTCGAGCTACATTAAAGGTGCTATACCTGATAGAGCTATAAATTTAATATACGGAACCATGTCCATAAAACGCTTCCAGTCTGTCAATTCTCTCATTTTGACATAAATTCTTATCTATATGATTACTCAATATCCAAGGAGATGCAAATCATGAATTTCACAAATAGAAAAAATGTAAACACAAATCTGACGGTCGCCTGCATCTCCATTTTGCAGAGAAACCAGAGTGTTTGCTATGTAGCAGGGGCTTGAGATTCATCAGCGATCTTGTATAAATAAAACATTTTATTATGCAACTTACATGTATGTGTTTGATGTTGTCATATAATTTCTTGCAGTTTCAGTCTTCCCGACGTGTAGCTCATTGATGTTTCTAATCACCGATCATTGTGACGCTAGTATTCTGTCTGTCCCCGGCGAACTGTCTCGACATATTTAAGATTCTCTGAATTATTTCCAATTATATTGTTTCGTAAATATAATGCTTTCCTAAATTCAAAACTCATACACGAATTTATGTCTAAGAATTAGTACGTACTAATAATATAGCTGGACCAATATATTACAGCAAAAATACTCAAAATGTCCACATTTATTTATATCTCAGAGATAATGCAACTTTAAGTACTTGCTTTCATTCATAATCCCAAATTTGTGCAGAGCGAATCTTTACCACGATTAGTATGTCCGCCATCTTGTATATCCATGAGATTTGCTTTTGCCTCGTGATAAAAACTGGTGTAAAATTTAATAACGATATTGCGCAAAAGTGTTGCTCCTATAGAGAGCAACAGCTTATAGCAACATTGATTCTTAAAGTTCCTGTGCTCCATTAAATATAGACCCTTTTGCACGAGATATGAGACGCCTGCTGATTTATGTTCAATTTACCCAGCATGCTATGCAACCCAGCATGCAATTTCCTAACTCCATAATCGTTGTAATTATTGGACGCCATATTCGTTTAGTCTATTGTCTGTATAGCTCAGGATTTCTCAAATAAAACCAACCCGCCTGCACATGCAAATAGTCATTTGTCCTCCAGTTCTTGAAGCATAAGGATGCACAGTAGGACGTAGTCATGGCAGTCCATTTGACGGCCTGCATTTCAATACTGTTCAGCGCAAGTGTGTCAATTTTCAGAAAATTAGTGAGCTTTTATATATATATTTTGACAATAATTTGCGTGAGAGTTATTGCTATCGATGACATCAACAGCAGTCAGTACAATTATTGTCAAAACAATTATTAGATAATGCGATTACTACCTGGTACAGATTCGATAATAATTTGAATGAAAAATGTTGCTACAACGGCTCCCATTCTATATATTCTAAAATACTCATCATAATTTTAGTTTACTCTCGGTACAAATTTGAATATCAATTCGACTATTTATAAAGCCACCAACAACAGTGTCGAATTATTATCCACACATGTACAATCAATATATTACTATTTAGGTAAAGTGAGCATAGGCCTATATACGCTTTCTCACCAAGAATGACCGCTTAGTAAACGGTGTGTCCGTTTCATTAACAGATTTGTGCATTTGTTTGAAATGCATTTGTCGAACAGAAACGTGCACACGGTAGCTAGGCAAAATAGTTCCTTCATGCAGGCAAAGCATAGTTTGGCCATATACTCACTCTACTTAGATAGAAATACCGAGTGTCGTGTGATTCTATGGACAACAATTTGATAACATTGTTGGTGCCCAGCAACTTACAGTCAAATTTTTCTTCAAAACCGTAGAATGTTGATTGAAATTTTTGATGATTATTTTAGAATATATAGACTGAAAGCTGGTGCAACAACAATTTTCATTAAAATCTTTATCAAATATGTAATAGGTAGAAATTGCATTAGCTACTAATTATTTTGACAATAATTTAACTTGATGTTGGTACTGTCATTGATAGCAAGAACTGTCATGCACATTACTGTCAATGTATATAAAAGCTTTCTCCTATTGTCTCCTGGACATTGATACACTTTCTCTGAACAGTATTGAAATACAGACTGTCGATTATACTGCCATAAATCCGCCCAATGTGCATGCTGATGCTTCCAGAGCTAGAGGACAAATGACTATTTGCGCGTGCAAGCATGTTGGTTTTGTTTGAGAAATCCTGGCTTGTGCAGACAATAGACTAAACGAATATGGCGTCCAATAGTTACAATGATTATGGAGACAGAGCATTGCATGCTGGGTACCATTTCACGCCGGGTAGCATAGCATGCTGGCTAAATTGAGCAGGCAGCTCATATCTCGCGCAAAAGTGTATATTTAATGGGACACGAGAGCTTTAAACAAATGGCAGTTATTAGGCGTATAATTACTCACACTGCCAAAGCCCAGTATGAGTATTGTGGTTGGCAGCCTCTGTTTGTCGTGGTGGTGGTGGTGGTGGTCCTCGACAAAGAGAGGCTTACTGATTTGGTGATAACTACTAGCTGTTTAGGCCTAAAATTGAAATCACACTAAATCTGCCTTTATCTAAACAGCCGGGGAGTTGATTACATAGAGTGCCGCTCATAGATAATGAAATGTTTCCAAAAATAAATAATAAAACGTACTGCCAATTGTTTTTACATAATGAACCTTTCCAGTTTATTCATCCATCATATGGCATCATAATCAACTACATGACATGTAGGATGACCTCATACTCAATTATGTCTTGAATGATGTAGATCAGTACATGTATGTCACGACACATATTTGGTGACAGATAAGTATTGTTGTACTGTATGGCTTTACTATTTAATAAAATTTTTGTTGGAATTGATGCTTAATGATTTCAGAGATCAATCATTCCCAACATGAGTGAGGTGTGGGTGGAGCTTAGCTAGAGATGGGCGTAGCATAGATAAAACTGGAAAGGTTCATTGGATTGGAAGAGATTGCCTATGATCCAAATATTTAACAAGACATCTCTTAATAACTAACATGGTTCTATTTTTATTTTAGAAACATTTTAACTTTTCATTATCTGTATGTATATGCTACTTGTTGATTACATATGCAGGTTATTGGTTGCATGCACTATGGCAGATACATCCAACAATATCTCAGATCTAGAAAGAAAGATAGCAGCCATGGATGAGGAAATCAATGATCTACTACAACAGTAAGCTTATCTGTTACCATAACGGAGGGATCCCATCTGCCACTCAAGTATCTGATGTAATAATCAATTACATAACTAGTTAGCTGGCATCACAATAAAAAGATGTATAGCTCTGGCACGAAAATAGAAAGGACCATCACTAGTGTACAAACTTTGTCTTTGATGAATTTGCAATTTACTAAACATTCTGTCGAATGTTTTGCAATTAATTTGATTGGGAGCTTTTGCTGATATAGGCAGTAACCATCCATTGCTACTAAGTGAATTAGCTATCTAATAGTACAGGGAAAAGGATTACATTGGTGGCAGGTGTATTTCTTGTGTCCATATTTAAATTAGTTTTCCAAAACGTCCACGATTTTGAGGCTTTACACTTTTCTTGTAAGGTCTCGATATACATGCTTGATTCACTTAATGCACATGTCGGGCATGCTTCCATTCTATTGAAAGATATGTGTTAACGCCAAAAAAATTCCTAATAATTTTAATTTGTGTAAAAATGTAAACGCAAGCATGTGGATTTGAATATTTGTGTGAATAAAAAGTTTATTTATTATTAATCTGTTACACATGAAGAAATACTGTTTTTCATTACTTAAATTGAATTCAAATGATTATTGACTATGCTCATATTTTCGTGGTAATAAACCATGTTATGTTATGTTCAATACTCATCAAAACCGCTATCAGGTATCACGATGAGGAATGGTGTGTCTACTGGACTGGGCTAATAACAGTGCAGTGGGAGACTGGCTTTAAATAGTGCCAGGCTCTGACTCGCTTTGGTTCCGATAGGTAATGTGTTCCAGTCCCAGATCGTTTGGGGGAAAACTGTGCTTGTACTCAATGTGACTATGTGTTTTAAACGTCATCCTCTTCCTGCTACTAGGTATTCTATGTCAGGGGGAGGGGAGGGGGGGGGGGCTGCGACAATGTCATTTAAAATTTGGTCGAGCAATGTAAGCCTAGCTTTTTATGTCTTTCCAATATAGGTTGTCAGTCAAGAGGTCTTATCATGGCTGTTACACGGGATTGATGTCTATAGTCCCTCAGCACAAATCGTCTGACCCTATGTTGAATGCGCTCTATGTGGTGTTGGTCCCTGGTCTGGTGTGGGTCCCATATTACTGATGCATATTCCAAAATTGACCGGCACATGGTGACATAGGCGGTTTCAAGAAACTTTTTAATACAGTTCTTACGGTTGCAGCTAAAAAAACCTAGGCTTCGACTAGTTTTGGCACACATATTTCCAATGTGAGTTGTGAAGCGTGTGTCCTCGCTGAACGTGACCCCTAAGTATAGGTTAGTGGTGACTGACTCCAGGATGTGGTTACATAAAGTGTAGAAGTGGGTGGACTTCTCACCGACTCATTTCATGAAAAGAATGAGCATTTTCATGCATTGAACTTCATGTCCCAGTTCTATGCCCATTCCACAATCCTAAGTAAGTCTTGCTGCATTGTGTGATGGGCCTCACGTGAATGAATGGGCCTATATAGCAAGGCAGCATCTGCAAAGAATCGCATCTGGGATATTATATTAGATTCTAATCAGTTATGTTTCATGTTGAAATTATAAAATACAACTAAGCTACCATACTTTTCATAAGATATCAATTTGGTTCAAATTAGCTTTGTCACATCATTATCCCCCATGTTGCATGAACAATTTTTAGACTGCACTCAGTTCTCACTAAGCCAAGTTTTTTCATGAAAGGCCATAGTTTTTGAGAATAGTAAGAGGTTAGTTTATAAAAGGCGGACACAACAAACTTTGTAAAATACTGGTGTTACAGTAGAGCTGTTAGTGCCAAACTAACTTCAATCATAAAATCTAGAATTAATCAAGCTATAGAAAGGTACTGGGACATCACCTTCGTATTTTTGTATGGGAACTTATGACTAGACAACTAAAGAAGGCACTTTTTCTTTTTTGTCTACTAATTATGATAATAGAGCAGTTATCAATATTTGTAAATGCTACAACAAGGCTGTTGATATAGTATTAAAGTGTGGTCAAGAAATTAAATTTATAGACATCCTAGCTAACTCTCTTCAGTTGTATAATAAATACAAAAAGGCTGGTAGAGCCATCATCTTCAAATAAGATGATGCAACACTACACAGACAAATAACCCTCATGAGCACAATTTATGAGATTAATGCCTATCGCAATCAAAATACCTTAAGATTCAGCATTGAAATTATCAAACGTTGTAAATATAATGCTTCACGTAGACGTGTATGCCATTCATATCATTTTCAAGTTCTGTATGATTGCCTTCTTCATTCTTGTGCAAGTTTGAATAAAGTTTGACTTGTTAGATTGCACCTGGACATCATAAATTGTCATGTCACTGCCACTGTAAATGATGTTATAGATTTGCGCCCTTCACATGAAGATTTAAATTTGTTGCAGTAAATCTTCTTCAAAGTTAAATTTAATTCTTCAATAATGGCTCACCAAGTATGTATCAATATGGCTAATGTGGATGACCTAACAGTTTGGAAAGATATTGGCAAAATTAGCGTGGCAGGCATTATTAATCTGCATAGTTCAAATGGTGGATTCTTAACATTAGCTGATGTCAAAGAAGATAAGGCCATACCATCAACAGCGTCTAGCCTCGAGAAGATGCTCCTTGCAGGGGAAATCACATTTGATGCCCCAGCTATAGGTGCCATCGGTGGAAGTCATACAGATATTTAACTATTCTTTAGTGTTACAGATAGCTAATTTACAAATGAAGTTTAAACACCAAAATGACAATTGTCAATTATTACTGGCACACTCAATGACGTAACAGAGTAAAATTAAAGAGCTTGCTACTGGTGCCACTAAGCATTGTGGTGATATTTTTGTCAACAAATTAGCACATTGTGGTGTCTATGGCAGCAGGGATGTGAAAGGGGAGGCAGATTTCACTTTTTATGACTCCCATGACAGAATGGCACATCTTCATAATCAGAGACGTTTCTCATGACCTGCAGATGGCCCTCCTCCACTCAAATAAGAGACATTTGATAACAACTAGCAAGACAGAATACAAGCCACTCTTCATGCAATTTGAGCTAGCGGCTATTAGATATCACTGATCAGATGCTTACAAATTATACATGGTGATCCAAATCCTAAAGGAAAACGCATTAAAAATTGTTTGCATTAGTGCCAACAATGGACCTTTCCATTTTTAGCTATGCCTCGCTCCACTCACACCTCGCCGTGTTGGGATTGATCGATCCCCGAATGCCCTAGCTATCAATTTCCTGAAAACTATACAGGGAAGCTGTTGAACATTTTGTAACTAATTTAACTGGGTGCTGTTGCTGCCTATGGCAGCAACAGCACCCAGTCAAATTAGTTTCAAAATATTCAACAGAATATTTATTAAATAGTAAAAGCAAACAATTTGTACAACAACGCATACACCGTCTTCAAATATGCGTTCGTGACGTACTTATCGACGTCATTCATGACATCATTCGTTATGATGTCATTCTACACACCACGCAGTTCATTATGACGTCATATGATGGTTGGGTACTCTGGAAAGGTGAATTATGTTAAATTAAGTGCCAAACTTTTGTCCCAATTCGGAAAGTGTAATCTGCCACATATAGTTAGAAAGAATCTAAATGATATCAAGCAAGAGAGATCATTGGAAGAGCTTGCCGAAATTATTCAGATGCTGATTATGGAAGGCTACCCAGATGCATCAGAAAAGCTTGGCGAGACAATTGACATAGATAATAAGCGAGAGTGTACTTATTGTAATAGTTAAAATTCTGTCTTCTTTAGAAGAGGCTTTGCAAATAGTTACTGCTTCCATTGACAACCAACATCACCAAAGACTTATTTTGGAAAGACCTGGGGTTAAGACGATCTGGTTCTCTGATGATGACAGTGAAGTGGATGGTGTAGAACAAGTCAGTGTGGTGTATCAATGTCAATAGCAGAATCTACAAGGTGGAGAAAGAAGTTGGTTCCCTTCGAAAAGATGTAGCTAATATCATATCTAATATTAGCAAAATCCTTGACATCCTTTCCTAGTCCGAGATGCTCGCCTCAATGAGAGATTGAGATATGTTCTTATGAGGCCTCCTAGTAACAGTGTGGGTTATAAAAGCGAATGGTTTAACTGTAATTTAGAGGGACATTTTTCACGTGAGTGCCCAAAAAAATGTTATCGTTTGGCATTCCCTAATCTTTCTTCAGGTAAACAATCCTGCGACATTCGCATATCATTGCAATTGAATGTCGATAGTAGTACGTATTAAGATCAACCACATACCAGTAAAGGCAATAGTTGACACTGCAGCCCATGTTAGTGAGGGTTTCGCTAAGACATGGACATATACTTTGGTTGCAAAAATCATTTCTCTGGTGCTGGTAAGAAGAATATCATCATGCAAAAACAGTAGATACTGTAATTATTTCAATTGTCCCCACTATATCAGATTGGCTTATGCTTTTGCCTCGTATTCGTGACCCTGTTATCCTCGGTTTTGGATTTCTTAATAGGCAATAATGTTACAATATACCTAACCCAATTGTGTCTTACGATGAATGGTGAACCCATCCAAGCTTTAATGATTAAGACACAGGGTGGAGAAGCCAATGTGTCCATGGTAACATAAAATCACAAAGTGGTGATTTGTCTTTTCGAAGCTATTAAAACCACAAACATTCTTGATAGAGATATTTCTAATGACTTGGTGCTTCAACCTACACCAGACCTTGGTGGTCTGTTAATACCACATGCAAGAGTTACAACTAAGGATTCACAGATTCATGTTAGGCTAAGAGACATTTCTTCTAGATATATCAACCTAGATGACCGTCATAGTCTTGGTGCTGCTACTGACATGAATAAAGTTAATGAGTGGATACTCAAGAGTCACAAAGTGGGCCTCTAATTTGCATGTAACATGTGGGATGGCTTCATCCTCAGTTACAGCTTAAACGCTTACTAATCAGACACGTTGTAGGAATTGTATGTCTATTATTTAATAAAGATTTTGTAAGATATTTTGAAACTAATTTAACTGGGCACTGTTGCTGCCATGCGCAGCAATAGCACACAGTCAAATTAGTTTCAAAATATTCAACAGCTTACCTGTATAGTTTTCTGGATATTGATACTCAGGGAGTTTGGGGATCGATCGATCCCAACATGAGCAAGGTGTGGGTGGTGCTCAGCTAGAGATAAGCGGGGCATAGCTAAAACTGGAAAGAACGTGTCCCTTTACCTCCCCAAGACCTACACATATTCCAGTAAAATTTAAACTTAAATTACTTCCTGAAATTCAAGGGACACACTGTGAGAGCCTCTAACTTTCTGATGTTTTCCAGGTGTGGGTGGTGGGGGCCTGGGGTGCTATGTTGTGTAGTGCGATTTGAACTGACTTTACCTCTGGGAAGGTAGGAGATACTCTCTGTGTGTCTCAAAATTTTCATAAATTACCAGAGGATAACACTGTTTGTCCTTTATTCTACAAACACCACCGACTCATGTATGATTTCAACAGATAGAACAGTATATCCTGTCAATTTTAATAGTAGGCATATTCTAAGTATCAGTACTACAGGTCTATAATACACATACTCCTTAACATTATTATCTCACTTGTCCAGAATTGCCAGATGAGCTTATGTCATGGTGATTTCCCCTTGTCCATCTGTCGTCTGTCCATCATCCACCCATCCATCAACTTTAGCTTTAAAATGTATCTCATCCTAAACCGCTTGACAGATTTGAATCAAATTTAGATAACAGGATCCTATCGAAGTAGGCTCTAGAATAGCTATTCAGATTTTTTATTGATCCATCTTTTGGTAGAAAATCTTAGATTTTTTAAGTGGTAAAATGCATCTCCTCCTTAGCTTCTGGACAGATTTCAGGCAAACCTGGCTTGAATGATCACATTTTTAATTGGTCCATTCTTTGGGTTTAAAAGATTTACTGGAAAGTGTCAAAACATATCTCCTCCTTAGCTTCCTGACAGATTTCAACTAAGTTTGTGTGGAAAGATCCGAAAGTGGTGGGCTCTAGAGGTTATACGTGAAAATTTTAGATTTTGTGAAAAATTTACTGGAAAGTGCCACAAAGTATCTCCTTAGCTTCTTGACAGATGTCAATAAAATTTAGCTAGAATGATCATATGTAGGTAGGTTCTAGAACTTCTACTCAAATTTTGATTGGTCAAGGATCTTAGATTTTCTAAAACAATTTACTGGAACGTGTTAAAATGCATCTCGTCCTCCTCGCTTCTTGATTAAATTTGCCTGCAAAGATCCTATTCCTATAGTGGTATGCTCTTGTATCTCTATTCCGAATTTTGATTGGTAAATATTTTGGGTGAGTCTTAGATTTTGTATAAGATTTACCGGAAGGTGTCAAAACTTATCTAGTCCTTAACTTCTTGACATATTTCAACCAAATTTAGTTAGAAGGATCCCATGCAGCTAGGTTAGGGTTTAGAACTTATATTCAGATTTTTTATTAATCTATTTTTTTGGGGTGAAACTCTTAGATTTTATTTTAAAAGTAATTGTGTCAAAACGTATCTCCCCCATTATGTTCTTGAGAGATTTCAACTAATATGCCTGGAAGGATCCTTTAGTGGTAGGCCCTGTTCTGTAATATCTGGTGATGAGCATTGTGGTTAATCTTGTAGACAAGAAGAACCTACTAATTATGTGGTCAAAAGTCACATTCACCAATTTGAAAATTGTTTCCATCAGTTACTCTTGTGATCCTTGCTATGTTGAATTTATTATTAGCTCACCTGGCCAGAATGGCCAAGTAAGCCTATGCCATGGCGACCTGTCATCCGTCTGCCACCTGTCTATCCATCCATCTGCTCCTCTGTCCATCCATCGGTGAACTTTTTCTGTAAAACACTACTAAATAACTACTCGGTCGATTTTAACATAATTTGGCTGGAATGCCCCTATGGGGGTAGGGGCGTGGGTTGTAGGCTTCAGAACTACTATACAGAATGTTGATTGGTTAATTTATTGGGTGAAAATCTACCGGAAATTGTCAAAATGCTACTCCTCATTAAACACTTGGTGGATTTCAACCTAATTTGACTGGAAGGACCCTATGGTCGCAGGCTTCAGAACACATAATTTTGCTTGGTCAATTTTGTGGGCGAAAATCATAGATTTTATGAAAAATTTACCAGAAATGGTCAAAACGCTCCCCCTCATTAACCGCTTGGTGGATGTCAAGTTAATTTAGCTGGAAGGACCCTGTGAGGGTAGACTTCAGAACATATATACAGAATTTTAATAGATCAATCTCTTGGGCGAAAATCTTCAGTTTTATGAAAAATATACTAGAAATTGTCAAAACACTTCTCCTCATTAACCGCTGGGCAGATGTTTACCTAATTTGGCTGAAATGGCCATATGGTGGTAGGCTTCAGAACATATGTACATAGTTAAGAGTGGGCCTATGGCGTAGACTGTAGAACTAATTATTCAGAATTTTGATTGGTCAATTTTTTGGTTGCTAGCTTGAAGTTTCCCAAAGAATTTGCAAAATGATTTAAAACACTACGAGTACTTAACCAATGCCTCGATTTGAAGGAAACCTGGATGTAACTATGATGGTAGGCTTCAACATATCAAACGAGAATTTTGCTTGGTCAATTATTTTTGCGGCCATCTTGCATGTCTTGGATTTTCCAAAGCTTATCCATCATGTGCAATTCAATGCAAATAGTTCAAACACTAATGGTCCAGGTAAGCATCACAGACCCTGGGGCATCTTGTTGTATTAGCTTATCCATCCATCCATCCATTCATCCATTAATTTCATTGTAGAGGATACAGCGATGAGGAGCTAAATCTTCATATAAAGAAGCTACATGAGTATAATGAGGTGAAGGATGTGGCACAATTGATACTTGGCAAACTAGGTATAATCACTCACCCACTCACAGTCACTCGATCGTTCGCTCTCCCACCCACCCAGTGGCCCACCCACCCACTCCCTCCCTCCCCCTCCCTTTCTCTGTCTCTCTCTCTCTCTTGCTCTCTCTCTACCCCTCCCTCCCTCCCACCCACTCATACAACAAACCAACCACCCTCCCTCCCAATCAATCAATCAATCACAAGCAAACAGGCAAACATGAAAACAAACAAGTTACTACTACTACGACTATGACTACGACTACTACTACTATTAACTACTACTACTATGCTACTGCTCTTGCGACATTTTCCTCGACAGCCGCTGCAGCAACATGATTTTATCACCATGGTTATTATCCATGTCATCATTCAGCATCTTCAATAATAATAATCATCATCATCATCATCACCTGCTTCATGGTATTGTGTAATGGTATCGAAACGTCGAGGTATATGCTCATATTCAGTTTCATTATTCTATCTGACAACTTGTATTCTGTTACAGCAATGATGGAGGGTGTGACCACTAAAGTCATCTATGGTCGGTATCATCTCGCTGTGGATGACTGACAAATCATGTATTGTACATTCATCATCAACATTAGGCACTTACAATGTCAGTAAAACAAACATTTACTGGACACAAGTAGACAGGGCAGTTTTCAACATGTTGTCATGTTCTGACTTCACAAGCAATTGAGCTTTCCATTTCCCCCATCCAGCATATGACGTCATATGACGTCTTAATCAACTACGTAATGTGTATGCTGACGTCATAAGCATGACGTCATGAATGACTCGATTTAGTCTGTCTTATATGCTTAATTGTCTGACACGTACGAACTGTATGTTTTTGCTATTTACTAAACATGCCGTTGAATATTTTGAAACTAATTTGACCGTCTCTGTTGCTGCCATAGGCAACAAAATCACCCAGTCAAATTAATTTCAAAATATTCAACAGATTTGATTTAAAGGAGGAATCCAGTTTTAGCTCTATCCCGCCTATGTCTAGCTAGGCTCTACCCACATGGCATTGTGTAATGGTAGCGAATATGCCTGTGTTGTGATCAATCGATCCCTGGACTCCATGACTATCAATTTCCAGAAAACTATTCAGTTAAGCTGTTGAAAATTTTGAAACTAATTTGACTGTGTGCTGTTGCTGCCTATCCATCATGTTTATTCAATAGAAAAAGCCATTACAATTCATACAACAATGAGTAGCCCATCTTCAGATGCGTTTGTGACGAACTTAGCTACATCCTTCATGACGTAATTGATAGTGACAAGTCTACACATCACGTAGTTGATTATGACATCATATGATTGACTGATAAACTAGAATCCTCCATTACGTCACATATAGGTTGATGTTACAATCATAATTGACAGAGACACTCCGCCATGAAGCTGTGTAAAAATTGTCTTTGATGGGTTTAGGCCTACCATTTAATAAATATTATAATGAAAAATTTGAAACTAATTTGACTGAGCGCTGTTAGGCAACAACAACGCCCAGTCAAATTACTTTCAAGATATACAATGGTGTACCTGTATAGTTAATTAATAAAATATAATAAAAACTAATTTTTTTGTCTTGAAATCTAATTCTCGTTTGTGATCTTTCTATTTTGAACCCACAAGACGAAATACGAAAAATAAACTCCAATGGACCTTTCCATTTTTAGCTATGCCCCGCGCAAATTAGTTTCAAACTATTCAACAGAATATTTATTAACTAGTAACGACATACAATTCGTACAACAATGCAGTCCGTCTTCAAATATGGGTTCGTGACGTACTTATCTACGTCATTCATGACGGCATTCATTATGATATCATTCTACATGCCACATAGTTGATTATGACTTTATATGGTTGGTCGATAAAGTGGAATGGTCCATTACATAACTAGTTAGCTGACATCACAATAATTGTTGTAGGTGATTATGACGTGATAGGATGGGTTGATAAAGAGGAAAGGTCTATTAAATAAATTCTCTGTTGAATATTTTGAAAACAACTAATAATAAGTGAACAAATTAGTTTCAAAATATGCAACAACTTAACTGTGTGATAAAGAGATCCATTCCAACCATGCCCAACTGGGCATTTCCAGGTAAACAACCCACCCACTTTGACGGCATGAAGTGATTGATTTATATACTTTGAACTCAGAATCAAAAATTCAAGCAGGCAAGCCATTGAATATTTTGAAACCAATTTGCCTGGGCGCTGTTGCTGCCTATGCCCTATAAATTCATCAAAGACATACAATTTGTATACTTGACGGACATTTCTATCTTCATGACGTAGTTATGATTGCCATCATGATTGTGATGTCAGCCTACATGTGACGTAACTGACTCTGATGTCAGATACTTGAGTGACAGATCGGATCCCTCTATTGTCTTGTTCAAAAGTAATGGTTCAAAGGATCATGAACTTTGCCATGGCTTAGGAGAAAGGCCTCTCAGTTTCCACCACCAGCACGAACAATGACAACCACAACAACAACAACAACAACAACAACCACAACAACAAAAATTTACACCAACACTTTACAGGAGTGATGAAAACAACAATCAAATAAACAAGCACCCAACAACCTCATCATTATATACAAAAAGGCATTGATCTTGGATTCTCACTTTCCAGTTTCCATCACCAGCACGAACCATGACAGCAACAACAATTTACACCAACACAACTTGCAGCAGTGATGAAAAGCAACAACAACAACTAACTAAACCAGAACCCAACAACCTCATTATATACAAAACTAGAATGGACTTGAGGGAGATGTTGACTCACGCTTCGCGTTTTGTCTTGGTGATGCACTTAGTGACCATGAAAACCTAGATATTTGATCTGTTGACATCAAACTCAAAAGAATCATACAATACTGAAATACGAAGGGGTGTACTAAATCTGGTGATTCTACCTTCTTGCATTCCAGAGTTATGGCCAGAAATGTGTATTCTGGTATAGCCCCTTGAGCTAGATATTAGATCCGTCGTCCTGAACCTCATGGAATTTCTACTTACCTAGTATATCAATGTGGTATATTTAGTGATTATACCTACTTGCGTTCTCGAGTTATTGCGAAAAATGTGTATTTTGGGATGTACTTAATGAACCCGTGACAAAGATATCTGACCGTTTGATGTAAACCAACATTTTTGTCTAATCATCTACAATTTTAATTGATATGACAAATTTGGTGATTTTAACTTCACTGACTCCAAAGATATCAAAGGAGCACATGGGTAGATGGTCGGACAGACAGACTGCTGGATGGATGGAGTAAAGTTGTGATAAAACGCAGAGCACTAACTGATATGGAAATGTGTTTCTTTATTTTTTACAATGTCAATACAAAATTAATAAATGTTTACAGGAAAATAAATTATTGTGTTATATTATAATTGATGTAATATAAAATATGTTGAAATAATAATGAAAGCAATCATGATAATTCTTCTAATAAATAATTTAAATGTGATAGTAACAATGATAATAATAACAAAATTATAGAGATAAACTTTACAGAGAACTAATTCGACTGGGTGCTGTTGTTGCCTATGGCAACAGCGCCCAGTCAAATTGGTTTCAAAATATTCAACAGAACGTTTATTAAATAGTAAAGACATACAATTTGTACAACATTGCTTAGTCCGTCTTCAATTATGCATTTGTGACGTACTTATCTACGTCATTCATGATGTCATCGATTATGATGTCATCCTACATGTGATGTAGTTAAGTATGACGTCATATGATGCATGGATAAGCTGGAAAGTTCCATTCTATTCCATCTACCGTGAGATATTTTTTCAAAATATTTATTTACAGATGCTTAGGTAACGAAAAGGTTTTTAATTGGTATTACATACCAAATGAATAGAACATATTTTAATTTAGCATGTCATGAACAATTAAGTGACTGCCCTTAGGAAATTTACCATTTTAATAGTATTCTTGGTAATTTGAGTACTCTATATGGTGTGTATCTTGTACGTTCGTTCATACCATAAGAACATCATCAAGCAGTGCATCAATGAGGCTTCCTAGAAAAAGAACGTTACCCATAATAATAATAATAATAATAATAATAATGGTGGTGGTGGTGCTCTGGTGATGGTGGCGGCAGCGACAAAGGTGGTGAGTAGTAGTAGTAGTAGTAGTAGTAGTAGTAGTAGTGAGTGTTATACATTCTGGGAATATAAGCACATTAATTAATCCTCACCTTCTGCAAACACAAATGGTGCATCAGGAAACTCGTCTTCATTCAACATGCCATCTTTTGCAACATCAGGAAAGTAAAACAATAATTCATTGACATCCTATAAATAAGCCCACCATCAATTCATGAAACTATTCAACACCCACACTCATTACACTCGTGTACCTTTGTTAAATTTTGTGAAGCAGTATTTAGTTGAGAAAACTTCTCAGTGGATCAGATTTCTATAGCAAGTGTAATTTGATTGGTCCACTCTAGGATTTCCATGGAAATCTTTTCTGGTTAGTGGTTGACGAGGTGTACACGTTTTTATTAAATCCAGGTGGCTGAAAGACAAGCTTCATAAAGAAGCACCACCTTGTGATATTTAATAATAATAATAATAATAATCTAAAATTGCAAACAATATAACTTATGTGATATACTGACCATTTTTGTCAGCGAGATCAAACGCTGTGTGCACATCACAACTTTCGACAGCTACACCAAGAGATTCAGCAAATTCCTGGATTGTGACGTAACCATCTTCATTGCTATCATATTGCTCAAAGTCACGGGACATAGGCATCACTTGGATGCCATCCTGAGACTCAGTGCTGTAATCAAAGTTATCAATCACCTATATTAAACAAGCCTTGAATTTGCGAATTCCCTTGAAAATTACTTGATGCATTGAGAAACCCTTTGAATTTAACATATCAGTCCAAATTATTTTCATTAATTTCAAACGTCAGGCCAAATGAAGGAATTGCTTTCTCATAGCATTTAGTATTAAACCCTTTGTATTAGGAGCATCTTGGTATTGTCAGGAGATTCCCAATTTCAGCCATCTCCATGCTATCAGGGCCTTGACAACTTTGAAATTGCGGCCATGAAAGTCCTTGAAAAGTCATTGAATGAGAGCCTCTGCTGGCCATAGCAACCATGTTAACACTTGTTGCCACACCATCAAATAAACCAGAGCATGTATTATGTGATGGTAGGTATTAGTTGTCTATTTTCAAATTGATGTAAGCGGTTGTTCTCTAAAGCATCCATACTTTCTACAGCAACATAGATTAGATGTTGGTGCAGCCATGTTAGCGTGCTGATAATGATAACAGAATCCAAATCGTAATATCATTTGAAGGTGCATATTCACACCAATATGCATGAAAATAAAATTGTTAAAACTATTTACTGTTAGAGCGTTCAATTTTGTCAAGATTTAATGAAAGGAAATACAACTTAGCATATCAGGATTTCATTACATATAAATTAATGCACGTGTTTAAGTTTAAATTATATTTAATTATACGGAATGAAGTCATCATATATTAAGATTTATTTCGTTTTGAACTGCTGTAAGCAAAGTTGCCAATCGCTCATATTAACTAGGGTACATACAAACTTGACAAGTACGTGAACTGTGACATGTGTGATGCCTTGAGAAGCCCTTGAATTTAACATACCAGCCACAGTTATTTTCATTGAGTGCAAAAGAGTTGTCATAAATCATCAGTCAAAATGAAGAAATCACCTTCGCAGAGCATCTAATATTAAACTTTTTGCATTAGGAGAATCTTGATACTGTCATTCCAGCCATCTCCATTCATTTCTCACCCTATGTCCAGCCTGCTATCAGGCCCTTGACAACCTTGAAATTGTAGTCATCAACGTCCTTGAATGAGAACCTCTGATGTCTGTAGAAACCATGTTAGCACTTGTTGTGGCACAGCAAATAGTTCAGACCATATATTATGCGATGGAAGGTGTACAGATCTCCATTTTCAAATTGGTGTTGTAAGCTGTTGCTGTCTAAAGCATCCTGACTGAATGCTGTTCCTATGTTGGCCCAACAATTTACAGCAATGTGTATGACAAATGCTGTATAGATGCGTTGGACCAACGTTGGCATAAGGGTGGCAAAATGATGTTGTGTTAAAGTTGTTGGACCAACGTTGGCCCAACAACTTAGAGCCAGTGTATACTATAAATGTTATATACATGAGTTGGGGCAATGTATTTGCCTACTGTCTGTTATTTAAGATCAGTAAACCAATAAATTTGATAATCAGGTGGCAGATTTGAGTGTTAAATGAATAAATAATTTCTAACCCTTACCACTCTGGTGTCAAAGTTTTGCATTTTCAAATTAAATTAAAAGATGAACTGGTGTTCATTTTTCAACAAATTTGGTGGGAGATGGTGGTGTCGTAGACAGCAACATCTTCCAGCAAAATCGTTGAAAAATGTACACCAGTTTCCTTAATACTGACACAGTAAAAGATAGAATATTGACATCAGTGTGCTACGGGTTAAATATATATTTCTCAACGGAGGTAACTCTGCAACTCCATATTACAGTATTTAATAACTTAAATTATGTTGGTCTTAGGGATAAGGTGATTGGGCTTATTGTTTCGTAAGAAGTTCTATATCTAAAAGCAACTGTGTGTTATAAATACGACCCTCCCTCTAAATACATCTATACTATAGGATAATCTATAGGTTTGCATTTCCTTTGCCAATTTGCTAAATATATTGAACAAATTAAAAAAAATAATTTCGAATAGTTCACTAATATTTGTAAAATGTGTTGGCCTAATGTTAGACGAATGAATGGAATAATGTTTAGGGAACCTATACTGCCACTGTTGGGTCTATGTTATATGATGTGTGTTGGGCCAATGTTGGGTGGGTGCATTGGCCTAACATACTGGGCCAACATTAGACCAATGAGCAAAATGATGTTTTGGCCAACCTCGACAGCTAATGTTGAGCCAATATTACAACATATGTTAAGCCAACAGTCTTGTTATCTGAGATGCACCTTTAAGACTAACTTTATTAGTCCCCTACTGGCAAAACTGAGGGACTATAGGTTGGTTCTTTATCCACCCATCCATCCATCTGTCTGTGTCCATCTGTCACAATTGGGTTTCCGCACTTTGTTTTGCAACCCTTCTAGATATTCTACTAAAAATGGGTGCATTGCTGTATTATAAGGAGTTACAGAGCAGGTTCGAGTTTCAGAGTTTCGTCAATTTTTATGGAGTTATGTCCCCTTTTTACTTATGAAATATGAAAAATCTCAGCTTTCCACACTTTTTTCGCACTCCAAGATATTCAATGGAAAGTTGGTACATTGCTTTAGTATAAGGTGCTACAGATGTAGTTCAAGACATTTTCGTCAATGTTTTATGGCGTTACACCCTCTTTGCCCTAGGAAATGTAAAGAATATTAGTTTTATGCACTCCTTCAGGATATTCAAGTGGGAATTAGAACATTGCTTTGCTATGAGAACTTTGAGTATCAGGAGTTTCTGTCAATTCTTGATTGAGTTACATCCCCTTTCAACTTATGAAATTATGAAATTAACAAATATCAGCTTTCTAGAACTCCTTTCATTCCGTAAATTTTTAATGGAGTTTTAGACTCAATCTCTGAAGATTTATGTCACTAGGTATGGGACAAGTATTGCAAAGCAATAGTTACATGATGCTTGTTATTTTTCGACAAGCTTTAGACTCAATCTCTAAAGATTTATATCACTAGGTATGGGACATGTATTGCAAAGCAATAGTTACACGATGCTTGTTATTTTTCGACAAGCTTTAGACTCAATCTCTGAAGATTTATATCACTAGGTATGGGACATGTATTGCAAAGCAATAGTTACACGATGTTTGTTATTTTTCGACAAGCTTTTACGCATAAATGTGTTTCATCCACTGAGCTTATCGAAAAAATAATACGGTTGTCTTAAAAGTTATCACCTTTTGATTCTTGTTATCAACAACAACAGCATCTGTTAATCATTTTCACAGTGAAGCCGGACAAACCCCAGCATCTGTCCATTTGCAGGCCAATTTAAGACTATTTTTGAAAATTTTCCACTATCATAAAGTGATACATTTTCAAAAAGTCTTCACTTGACCTGCAAATGAACATTCAGTATGCAAATATTTAGATTTTCTTGACCATAAATCGCAATTGCGCATGACTGGGTATTCACTGACCGACTGACTGACTGACTGACTGACTGACTGACTGACTGACTGACTAACTAACGCAGGCGATCAGCTGCATATATAGCCTCCAAAAATTACTAAATTCTCTTTTGGTAATTTGAAGAAGAGTTGAACAGAGGCAAATTTATATATCTTTTATCAGAAATTAAATTGTATTGTCTATATTAATCTGACACATGAGTCGACTACGTAATAGGATTAGTAACAAAAACATGTTATTTTTGGAGACTATACATCAGGCCAGAAAATACTGAACTCTGAAATGCTGCTTCTGAGAGGGTCATGGCTGATCTAGCGAATATATACTATATCTATGTTTGAAATTAATCTCAGCACTAGCGCCTAGTAAAATTAGCTCAAAATATTCAACAGGATGTTTATTAAACAGTAAAGACATACAATTTGTGCACTTGACGGACTTCTCCGGCTTCATGATGGAAAATTGTCTGTCAATTATGATTGGGGACCCAACCTATATATGCGTGAAATAAATGATTATGACGACAATACTTGAGTGACAGATTGAATTCATCAATTTCATTGCTATTTCCCCTACCTCTGCAGTACTTCTCCTTTTCCGTCCGCACGCGCGACGACAACCTATAGAGCACACAGGAGCTGCGGATCCAGTCGTCACTACCGTACACGTGGAGGCACACCCCGCAGTACATAAGGTCGCCTTATATTCCTCCACAACCTTCTACCACGGAATCGGATCCTGAAACCATCACTCTGATCCAAACATACCGCCAGAAGTACCACCACCAGCGCAATGGCGACACCGAATTTTATTGACATTTTATCTTTACGAAAGCTGTGAAGAATATAAAAATATAAATTTGCATAAATGATAAATAAAGCACTTTAATATTGTGTCATTCGTATTCACTGCTGCTGTTGCTGCTGCTATACTACTACTACTACTACTACTACTACTACTACTACTACTACTACTACTACTACTACTACTACTACTACTGCTACTGCTACTACTACTACTACTACTACTACTACTACTACTACAAACTTTTTTATGGAATACTAAAATCTCGGCACTCCTGACAAACCCGCGACTGGTTAGTGAGTTAGTTAATACAGGTGATCAGGTGACCACCTATCTTAAAGAACCACGTTCACGTGACTCAGGCTGTCTGTCGAGAAAGGCTTGACTGTACTAGTGCTAATAGTTTTGATATATCTATGATTTAAGACGCTTAAACACCCCTTTGAACAGGGGATTTTCAGAATCTCATTTCAAGTTAACTATGCAGCTAGGCCTAAGGTTTTGAATATTTTGAAACTAATTTGTCAGGAAACTGTTGCTGCCATAGGTAGCAACCGTTCCCAATCAAATTAGTTTCAAACTATTCAACATAATGTTTATTAAATTGTAAATAAATAATCTTTCGTATATATGACATTTCGAGTTCACATGATTAAGTCTTACCTGATCGCTTATTTCTGTCTGAAGGCTTTGTTTCTTTGCTTTAATCTTCACAGTTTATTGCAGACATTCGACTCCAGGCCTGCTATTTAAATACATTTTCAGGAACTGCGACAAGCCCAAAATCCTGCATCGCTAAAAACAAACAAAATGGTTACTACGTCAAGGGATAGCCATCATCCAATTGCAGAGAACCATTTCAATCCGGGTGACGACTCTATTTGAAACAAGGATAAGCGAAGTTCTTAGTAAAATGACGCGATGCGATCGAAACTCCCGGAATATAGGGCTGGGTCACTATAGGCCAACTGCGATGAGATCATTTTGTCACTGATAGCGGATTCAGATTATTTATTACTCTCAGATCATACATGTGATACATGGGGTACACACAGTATACAATTTATATAGTGGCAAGATAGTTTACATATTATTTATATATTTCTTTTGATTAACTGTTAACATTAAAACGAATAATCTAGATAAAATGTGATTGCTTCTTTTCAGGCAAGCTATTTTCATATTAACAATTTTTTCGTTCACAATTTCACTTTGTTTTCTGTTATTATCTTTACGGGTTATGTTTGTTGAGATATCAGCTCTAATCGTTTGAAGTTTGCCTGCGAATTTGTCTTTATATCCTGAACGGATCTCTATAGATTGCTGATGTTGATTTTGATGTTATTGTCATCGTCATCATCGGCGGGGATGGCGGCTACGCCAACGGCAGCGGTGGTGTTGTGGGGTGGGCGGAGGAGGAGATGGTGGTCGTGGTGGTGATGATGGTGGTGGTGGTTGTATGGTGGTGTGTGGTGGTTATGGTGTGTTGTGATAGTGGTGGTTGTGGTAGCGGAGGAGGTGGTGGTGGTGGAGATGGAGCTGGTGGTGGTGGAGTAGGAGGAGGAGGTGGTGGTGGGGATGGTGGTGGCGGCGACAGCGGTGGAAAGAGGAGGTGGTGGTGGCGGCGGCCGCGGAGGAGGAGGTCGTGATGGTGGTGGTAAATTTACTCGATTCTTTTTACAACTCGTATAGGTCTCACCCAGTTTCGCTGAAATTTCTCATACGTGTTTTAGGGATACGTACCTACATCGTAACGGAACGCCACTTTCAATTCACCACCATTGTGGGTTTTATACGGTCACCCACCCGCCCCCATGAGTACATTTGTACCTTTTAATGATTAAATTTGCTCAGAAAAATTAAATTATATACTTATTGAATGCCCATTTGCAGGCCAAGAGAAGACTGTTTTAGAAAATCTGGTTATCAAGCCAGTCATTCCAGTGGTAAATTTTTTTAAATAGTCTTCTCTTGGCCTACAAATGGACATTCCCAAAGACCACTACAGAGGCCGGTTTGGGCCGGCTTCGTCGTGAAAGGGTTAAAATAGCTACTCCTCGATTAATGTTGAAGGGCGGTCAATTCCTCGATTCCTCCACTATGATGTGTTTTATAATGGCACCCACACCGCCCCACCCTATCATTTTATGATCGTTACTCCTTCGGTGTATAGATACACGGATGTTGATAACACTCGCGTGGTTTAGGGTGGGATGGTTGGTATAGTGGGGGCGGGGTAGTGATGGTGGTTGGGTGTGTGTCTGGGGGCGGTGGTGATGAGGTGGGGGTGGCTTCAAGGGGTAGCTATAGACATCTTAACGGAACCCGATTTTCGATTCATCCCCGATGGGTTTTAGAAACCTACCCAACACTTAATTCATAAAATCCCTATCCCAGTTGTAGAACTTTCCGGATCTACATCTCATTCGAGTTTTTACTTGTTTAAATATCTTCATCCGTGTTGCTGTCGCCTGTAACCCTTTAACCATCAGGTTGGCAACACATCGGCTTTTAAAGTGGTCTTGATAAATGTCCATTTGCAGACCAAGAGAGGACGATTCTTGAAAATTCATCACTGGAATGACTGTCTCGACAGCGAGCCAGTTATGCCAGTGATACATTTTCAAAAATAATATTTTCTTGGTCTGCAAATAGACATTTTCTATGGGCAAATTGAACTTTTACTTGAATAAATTAGAGGGTTAAGCGTTAAGCTGTATCTCTTTGTCAGTAAAACTATTTGCCTAGTCAGCCTAGATCACATTGCCATATATGCCTATCTGAGGTGGGAATAGGGTGAATTATTCCGCTTAAATTTCTAGAGAACAGGATATCACTGACGTAATTTGAATTAATTTATTGATGACTGGTTGGTGGGACTGGGTGGATGGGTCCATAGATTGTGTTTGGCACAGATGCACAAAGCAGTGGTGAGTAGAAGGGCCATGTTATAGGAGGCTGTGCTGATTGGTCGAGAGGGTGATGACGCCATCAGTATTTTAATTAGCCCATGACGCCCCATTTTTTTCCCGTAAAAAATACTCCAATTTTATTGTTCGAGAGAGAACAAAGTTGAGTGTGTTCATATCGTTGTGATAGTAGGGTCACACGATGGTAGCTGCACTCGTTACCAGGCCTATGACCCATGAAAGGGGCGTGGCCTAAGGTTTGAGAGGTTTCGGGTCAAGTGACACATGTATGCCAATAGGACCGGCCGTTTATATCATCTCCCTAGCTTAGGCAAAATTATAGGATGCCAACTCTCACATTGCAGGTGCTAATGACCAATGAAAAAGGGCGTGGCCTAGCATGCGTCCTAGTCGTCACCTTAGGTTATGTCACGTGACAACCTCTAGGCTTGTTGTTGGGCCCGAATTATCTACATGAAGCCCTAGCCTAGATCAACTTATGGGACACTGGCTCCCATGTTATAGGTATAATGGCCCGTGCAAAAAGGTGTGGCCTAAGGTCTGGTGGCGTGGTCACATCACGTGACGCCTGTAGGCTAATAGGACCGACCGCTTATGTCATCGTCCTAGCTTCGATACGTGTTCAGATCCGTTCATCAGTGTCCGTTGTAGGTCCAATGACCCGCAAAAGTCGTGTGATCTAAGGTCCTGGGTTGTGGCCTAACATGTGTTCATGCTGGCTCACTGGGTCAGTGTGGCAATATCATAGCCTTAGGTTAGGCCAGCTTATCAGCTGGTGCATTGCAGGTCTAATGACCCATGAAAAGGTGCATGGACTAGGGTCTGTGGGTATGGCCTATCATGCGAAGGAGATGATGGTACGTGGCACATGTAGGCCGATGTAGCTTATCTCCTCGTGAATTGGTGCATTGCGGAATCTAATGGCCCGGGAATAGGAGCGTGGTCTATGGTCTTGGAGCGTGGTATAATTCATCTATAGAACTGACTTTTTCTATTCATAAATGTATTAATGACTGAGCTTAACAACTATGAATGAAATTTAATCATTATACTAAGAAAGGATTACCGAAACCATTGTGCTCATGCATGTTTCAATTTACAAATCCCACATGGTATTCTTTTGATGTGAAGTAGAGGCGAGAACGCGGTTCCTTGCAGACTGTAGCAAATTTCATATGACAAATAAGTCGATATGCGTGTTAGCGTCTAGAAAAATGTGTCAACATATCCCCGTTAATGGCTACACCCTGTACCATATCCCAGCCCATCCTATTCGAATAACTCCACAAACTTGTTACACCTCTATTATTTATGCGTAATAAGGTGTATGACAATGGACATTACGTAGTGGTCAGAGATGTGTATGATGGCAAGCCCCAAGGTTATCGTGATTGCTTAGATTTGAAACTTATTTTATTTTTTCGCTTATTTTTTACCGATGACTAAGTTGACTAGATCTATGCGAGTTAAACAATCTTGAGGGTCTATCTGATAGCATTAATTCTATGTTAATCATACCCCAGATGTCAACATCAGCATTATCTTCATCATAATCATCATCATCATCATCATCATCAGCATTATCTTCATCATAATCAGCATCATCATCATCATCATCGTCAACGTCGTCGTCGTCCATCATCATCATCATCATCATCATCATCATCATCATCGTCGTCGTCGTCGTCGTCGTCGTCGTCGTCGTCGCCACCACCACCACCACCATCATTATCATCATCATCATCATGATCATCATCATCCCAACATCATCATCGCCATCATCATCATCATCATCATCCTCACGTTTTGAAAAAAAAGTCGAGGATATTGCAATCGCCTCCATCAATCTGTCCTTCTGTCTGTCTGTCCATCTGTCCGTTTGTCCATCATGCTAACTCCTCCCAAACCGGTCGGTGGAATTGAAGCACATTCCGTATGTGTGTTACTCTTCTGCTTCTTTTCGTTCGCTGATCATACTGCCAGTCCTGTAAGTGACTATCGACATGATCATATGCGTGTTACTAATAGGAATGCGCTTTGCACGACGAGATATAGATTACGCTGTGCCCTCAAGGGGTGTGACAGTGGTCAAAATGTTAAATTGATTGTCCATCTGTCCGTCACGCTAAAACCTCCAAAACTGTTGGGTGGAGTTAAACCAAATTTGGTAACTAAGTTGCCCATAGGAATGCAATTTATATGACGATATTTAAATTAGGCTCCGCACCAAAGGGGCATGGCAGGGGTCAAAAGGTCAAATTGATTGTCTATCTGTCCGTCACGCTAACTCCTCCCAAACTGTTGGGTGGAATTCAACCACATTTGATAAGCATGGGAATGCAATTTGCAAGACGATGTTTAGATTAGGCTCCGCCCCCATAGGGGAGTGGCAGAGGTCAATAAATCAAATTGATTATAATGCATCTCACCCCAAATCATTGCGCAGGATTCAACCAAATGTGGCTTACCAATAGGAATGCGCTATGCAAGACGAGATATAGATTAGCTCCACCCTCAAGGTAGCATGGCAGGGATCAAAAGGTCAAATTGAGTGTCCGTGTGTCCGTCACACTAACTCCTCCCAAACCATTGGGTGGAATTCAAGCAAATGTGTTATATGGGTTACCCATAGGAATGCGCTTTGCAAGACAACATTTAGATTAGGCTCCGCCCCCCAAAGGGCCATTGCAGGGGTGAAAAGGTCAAATTAATTGTAATGCAAAAGTATTAGATTTTATTTTCCATGGCCACGAAAATCTAGTGTACTTTGACAGAAACTCAACCATTGTTTCAGTGCAGATCTTAGTGGTATAATAATGTCATTCATATGATATGCGTTAGCATATGTGAATAGACATCAGAATAAACAGATTTTGTGCAATGGTGCATTGTTGTGTTGTCATATATGTTAATTAATAATTATCCCCACGTTTTAAAAAACCGTCGGGGATATTGTAATCGCCTTCGTCCATCTCTCCGTCTGTCTGTCTGTCCATCACGCAATCTCCTCCCAAACCAATGGGTGGACTTAAATCAAATTGGGTATGTGGGTTACTCATATGATTCCACTTTGCAAAACGATGTTTACATTTGGCTCCGCCCCTAGGGGGGAGGGGGAGGGGGCGTGGCAGGTGTCAAAAGGTAAAATCAGTTGTAACGCAACTCCTCTGAAATCGTTAGATGGAACACAACCAAATTTGATATTCGAGTTACCCATATGATTGCGGAGTGCAAGAGGCAATTTAGATTTGGCTTCACCCCCAGGAGGGCGGGAGAGGGGTCAAAAGGTCAAACTTGAGCCTGCGGAAATTGATTGTAATGCATCTCCTCCGAAACCGTTGGACAGAATTCAACCAAATTTGGCCTGTGGGTTACCTATATCAATGTGGAGTACATGAGTACATTTACATTTGGCCCCGCCTCCAGCGGTGGGTGTGTGGGGGTAAAAAGGTCAAACATTTATTGCAATACAACTCCTCTGACTGGCACTGTTGGACGGAATTCAACCAAATTTAGTATGTCAGTTACCCATATAAATGTGGAGTGGATGAGCACATCTACATTTGGCCCCGCCCCTAGGGCATGGGTATGGGTCAAAAGGTCATGAAATTGATTGTAATGCAACTCCTCTGAAATCGTTAGACGGAACTCAAGCAAATTTGATAGACGAGTTACCCATATGATTACGCAGTGCAAGAGGCCATTTAGATTTGGCTCCGCTCCCAGGAAGGCGGGAGAGGGGTCAAAGGGTCAAATTTTAACCTGCGGAAATTGATTTAACACATCTCCGGAACCATTGGACGGGATTCGACCAAATGTGGTATGTGAGTTACCCATATCACTGTGGCGTGGATGAGCATATTTACATTTAGCCACGCCCTAAGGGGTGGGGTGGGGTCAAAAGGTCATGAAATTGATTGTAATGCAACTCCTCTGACACTATTGCACGAAATTCAACCAAATTTGCTATGTGAGTTACCCATATGATTGCCAAGTGCAAAAGGACATTGGCAAACCGTTAATATGGTATCAACATAATTAAGGGGTTATTCGTAAACACGTAGTTCAACCCTTGGCATGAATATTTTGAGATATGTGCGTATGTAAAGCATATATCGAGTTAAATGTGGGTGGGGTGGGTTTAACCTTATTTCTATCTAAACATTAGTTTGACTCATTGACCATTTTAATGAAGTGTTAATATATCTCTCGCTTATACGTTATTGATCATAGCCGGAGATAAATCTTGGGATGTGTCATGAGCTGGCCGTAATCTTTTAACTGACCAATTCCCGTAATTGTTATTAAAGCACCACCTATATGTTAATTAAGTAACATACGATTGGACAACTGGGGTAAGTTTTGGTGTTGTTTTACAACAAGTGATCAAGAGATTTTTAGCAAGATGTGAAGTCGTAATCTTTTGAGCAAGTAAACATTGTTTTCTTTGCATATTCCTATGTTGGTATGGGGTAACAATACCAACACCAACACCGACAATGCCGACCAACAACGCCGACAAACAACTCGATCTCAGCACAGACCCAACCGATGTGAAGCGTTAATCTTGTAATGGAACAAACATCATTTCTTTACATATTCCTATGCTGGTATGTTGCAACAACGCTAACACCGACAATGGCAATCGACAACATCGACCAACACCTCATTCCCCAGCCGACCTGAGCAACCCACCCTGACACTAGGGTTTGAGCCCTGTCAGCATTGCGAACAGGGTATCGGAATTGGATTGACTGAATTACACACCTTTGCTATTTAATTGAAATAGTATGACGGAGATTTAAAAATAAAATTAAAGCCCTTTGAGGGACTGTTACTCAGGTTTTATTATAATTTGTGTCAACACGTTTCAGGAAGACCTTTATAGAGACAGCTGCTACTACTGGTATGCTCTCAGGTGCGAAGGATGAATGAACAGATTCACGAACAGGTATATGTACGCGGGTAGCTCTGTAAAGTATTTTTATCAGGCATACAATAGAGTTGTGAATTACGAGTTATTATTGTTAGGATCGCTTTGTTTCGCCTTCAGTTGTTTTATAACGGGTATACATGAGTTTAAACTATGGGTGATAGATTAGCTAAGCACGTAAAATGTTTGAGCATTTTACAGATGTTTGTGGAGGGTATTTCTACAAACGTTTCTACTGAATGACCCACATAACTACTTTCAGCAGAAAAAAGACAGATCTATGTGGATCCAATGCACTAGAACGTTATTAAGTTAAGCTTGAAGTTTTGGCTCAAACCTATTCGCATAGCGTTACTACTTATTAGAGGCATAGGGCTGCGGGTGTAAGCAGTGACTGTTCGAGCTGTGACATATTTTCAGCAGCGTTGCACCAGCTGAAACCATGCAGATTTCACCCGATGCAAATATCAGTATACCTGATAGATTTTCATACTAAGAAGAGACAAACTAATTCGTATTTTATGAATGGAAAAGGTCAGCTCTATACCCATATTAGACCTTAGACCACACCCCGTTTCAACGGACATTAGGCCTACAATGCGCACTGCAGAATATGGCTGAACACATTGCACCAAAGCTAGGACGACGATATAGGCGGCTGGGCCAATTTACCTACAGGCATCACGTGGCCTGATCATGCCAAGACCGTAGCACACTCCCCTTTTCAAGGGTCATTAGGCCTCCTATGCGCACCACAGAACATGGTTGAACATATTGCACCAAAGCTAGGGATGCAAGATAAGCGGCCGTGTTGATTGGCTACAGGTGTCATGTGGTCTGACCATGCACCAAGACCTTAGACCATGCCAATTTTCATGGGTCATTATGCCTACAATGCACCAGCTGACATCACATAGGTTGACCAACCCCAGAGCGATGGTATGACTGCACTACCCAAGGTCGACAATATGGACGCCCGTTAGGCCATGCCACCAGAGCCTATGCCACATCCCTTTGTTTCACAGGTCATTAGGCGCAGCAACGAGCGTAACTGGTGGCACATGACTCAAACAGGGCGACGATATGGACATGCCAAATTTGTTCACACGCTTTCTTCATGGTAGTCATTATGGCCCGGCAACGAGCATAGAGGTCATCACGTGATCCATCCAGGGTGATGATATCGATGCATGCTAGGCCATGCCACATTTTCACAGGTCATTAGCCATACAACGCAACACCTGGCATCCCATAAGTTGACCTAATCTATGGTGATGAGATAATTGGCAGTACTGATTGGCTTACAGGCATCACGTTACCTGGCGAAGATATAGATGGCTGTTCGCTGATTGGTCGAGATGTTGATGACATCATCAATATTTGAATTAGGACATGCCCAGCACAAAATACTCGAATCTAATTGGCCGAGAGAGAACACAGGACTTTTCTATCAAACAACCAAATCTGAGTATTTTTGATGGGAAAAAGGGTGTGTGGCTTAATTCAAATATTGATGACAGCAACATCTCCTCGACCAATCAGCGCAGCCACTTATATCGTCGCCCTTCTACAGCTATGGTCTCACAATTTAAAAAATGTGCCACTCTGACAGCTAAGCAACTCCGACATGGAAAAAATGTTATGATTTGTATCATGGTATGTCAATATATATTCAATACGAACCGCTTCAAGTTACTTCCTATTAGTAAAATTCACAACCTTAAAGAATAAAGTAGCAACCAGCCCTGTATGAACAAACATGACAAAAACAGCATTTAAATCCCAACACCAACTTAGCGTTTTCACGCTTCTCAAAATTATTATTTTATCCCGCCCTCCCATCCCCACCCCCTCCCCCACTATCTCGCTCTCTCTCCCTCCCTCCCTCCCTCCCTCCCTCCCTCCCTCCCTCGATCTCTCTCTCCTCTCTCTCTCTCTCTCGCTCTCTCTCTCTCTCTCCAGGTCTTCAATACTTGAGTTAGGCCACGGTCACTTTTTTCGGCCAAAAATACTCAAATCTGATTGGTCGAGTTCTTTTTCTATTGTTCTCTCTCTATCATCCAGCGTCGAGTATCTTTGTCAGGAGAAAGATGAGCGAGACCTAATTTAACGTCACTGATGGCGTCATATCTCTCAATCAATCAGACGGCTCGTCTGATCCATCCCTTCGACGCATTTGTTCATGTAGGTATTTTGATGTGTGCTGATGATTGACAGGCGTAGCAATGTGTGAAGGGTATGTAACCAAAGGTAGTGTCACGTGACCCTTCACAGCCAATCAGAACAACCGCCTATGCAGTCGTCATTGCTCGAGGCGTTGATATATTGAAATGTGTCATTGATGATTGACAGGGATAATGAGCAGTGTAAATGTTAGGGAGCTAATTCAAATATTGATGACGTCATTACTCTTGACCAATCAGAACAACCTGTTAAACAGTCGCCAGTGTTCGAGCTGTAGATCTATTGACAGGTGTAAAAAAGTGTGAAATGTCTACTGTGAGGGGGGTCCAAACCGATGACACGTGACTCCTCGAGGCCTATCAGAGCAGCTGCTTATACGATCACCATTGTTAGAGCTGAGGTATCAATCGAGGTCACATGACCTCTCACAGCCAATCAGAAAAGCCGCTTATACGGTCGCCATGGTGTGTGCTTAATGAGATGAAGGACGTGGCACAATTGATACTTGCCAAACTAGGTACAATCACTCACCCACTCACTCACTCACTCACTCACTCACTCACTCACTCACTCACTCACTCACTCACTCACTCACTCACTCACTCACTCACTCACTCACTCACTCACTCACTCACTCACTCACTCACTCACTCACTCACTCACTCACTCACTAATTCACTCTCACTCACTTACTCCCACCCGCCCGCCCGCCCACCCGCCCACCTAACCACTCCCAAAACCATCACTCACTCACTTAGATAAAAAAAATCAAACAAATAGACAGGCTTCTTCTTGTTCTTCTTCTACCACTTCTTCTACTACTACTACTACTACTACTACTACTACTACTACTACTACTACTACTACTACTACTACTACTACTACTACTACTACTACTACTACTACTACTACTACTACTACTACTACTACTACTACTACTACTCCTCGCCCTCGTGGTATTAGTTAATGGTATAAAAACATCTAAGTGTATGCTGGTATGTAGTTTCATTATGCTATCTGACAACTTGTATTCCGTTAAAGCAATGATGGAGGGTGTGACCACTAACGTCCTCTATTATTGGTATCATCTCACTGTGGATGACTGACAGACCATGTAAATTCATCATCAACATTAGTCACTTACTCTGTCAGTAAACACCCATTGAATGGAGACAAGGGCAGTTTTCAATATGTTCTGAGTTGACAAGCAATTGACCTTTCCATTGTATCCATCAATCATATGACGTCATATAACGTCATAATCAACTACATAATGTGTATGATGAGGTCATAATCATGACGTCATGAATAACTCGATTTAGTCCGTTTCACATGGTTAATAGTCTGACACGTTAAACACACCATGGGCAGCAACATCACCAAGTCAAATTAGTTTCAAAATATTCTACAGCTTACCTGGATAGTTTTCTGGAAAGTGATAGTCAGGAAGTTCAGGGATTAATATATTCCAACACACGCGAAGCGTTGGTGGAGCTTAACTAGGGATGGATGTTCTCAAAATTAATGTTTCAGAGGATCATGAACGTTCCCATGTGTTAGGAGAAAGGTCTTAATCTTAGTTTCTCAGTTTCCAGTTTGCATCACCAGCACGATTAATGACAAATGCAACAACAACAACAACAACAACAACAACAACAACAACAAAAACAAAAACAACAACAACAACAACAACAGGCACCCAAAAACCTTATCACAACAGATAAAACTAGAATGGACTGGACGGAGATGCTGACTCATACCTTTGCGCGTTGTCTTGACAATGCACTTAGTGACCAGTGTGACCTTGATATTTGATCGATTGACTTCAAAGTCAAAGCAATCTTGAAACATTCTAATATGGCAGGGTGTAGTAAATCTGGTGATGCTAGCTTTTTGCATTCCAAAGTTATGGTCATAAATGTGTATTCTGGTACACACTTCTTGGCACCCATGACCTAGATATTAGATGCTTTGTCCTGAAACTCATTGAACTACTACTTACATATACGATCAACGGGGCATATTTGCTTATTATACCTACTTGCATTCTCGAATTATTGCGGAAAATGTGTATTTAGAGATGCACATAGTGACCCATAACATATACATTTGACTGTTTAACATAAAACTAATTTTTTGCCTAATCATCTACAATTTTAATCGATAGATGCCAAATTCGGTGATTTTAACTTCATGGACTCCGAAGATATCACAGCATGGGTGGATGGACAGACAAACAGATGATCAGATTGCTTGATGGATGGATTGAAGTTGTGATAAAACGCAGAGCACTAACTGATATGGGAATGTGTTTCTTTATTTTTTACAAAGTCAATACGAAATTAACAAATGCTTACAAGAAAATAAATTATTGTGTTATGTTATAATTGATGCAATATCAAATATGCTGAAATGATAATGAAAATAACCATGATAAATATTCTAATAAATAAATAATTAAAATGTGGTAGTAACAATGTCAATAATAACAAAATTATATAAATACACTTTCCAGAATATATATATATATATATATATATATATATATATATATACAGGTAATCTTTGGCAGCAACAGCGCCAAGTCAAATGGGTTTAAAAATATTCAACGGAATGTTTATAAAATAGTAAAGACATACAATTCGTACAGCAACGCTTAGGCCGTCTTCAATTATGCATTCGTGACATACTTCTCTACGTCATCCATAATGCCATCGATTATGACGTCATCCTACACATCATGTAGTTGATTATGGCGTTATATGATGGATGGATAAATTGTAAAGGTCCATTCAATAACATCTACCATATGATATTTTTTAAAATTATTTACAGATGCTTAGATAGCGAAAAGGTATTTATTTGCTAATGCATACAAAAATGAATAAAGCATATTTTAATGTAACATATGATGAACAATTAAGCGACTGTCTGTATGGTATTTATCATTTTAACAGTATTCTTGGTAACTTGAGTACTCTATATATGGTTCGTATCTTGCACGTTCATTCATCATCATCCAGAGGTGCATCAATGACGCTTCCTAGAAAAAGAAAGTTACAAATAATAATAATAATAATAATAATAATAATAATAATAATAATAATAATAATGGTGGTAGTGGTGCTGGCGATGGGGGTGATAGTAACAAAGGCGGTGAGTAGTAGTAGTAGTAGTAGTAGTAGTAGTAGTAGTAGTAGTAGTAGTAGTAGTAGTAGTAGTAGTAGTAGTCAGGAGACTGGCATCAAAGTGTTATACATCTCGGGGAATTTAAATAGATTAATTAATTCTCACCTTCTTCAAACACAAATGGTGCATCATGAAACTCCTCTTCATTCAAGATGTCATCTTCTGTAACATCAGGAAAGTAGTGTAAAACAATAATTTATTGGCATCCTATAAATAAGCCCCTAATTCTAAAATAATTATAAAACACCCAGACTCATTAGACTAGCTTAACTTTGTTAATTTGTGTATATTTCATAAAACATTCTTTAGTTGAATAAAACATCTCAGTGGATCAGATTGCTATGGCAAGTGCAATTTGATTGGTCCATTCTCTAGGATTTCCATGGACATTTTTTTCAGTTAGCAGTTTATGAGTTGTAAACGTTTTTATTAAATCCATGTGAGTGAATGATCAGCTTCTTAAAGGAGCAACATATTGTAATATTTAATAATAATAATAATAATAATAATAATAATAATAATAATAATAATAATAATAATAATAATAATTCAATTACAAACAATATGGACTGTTGTATATACTGACCATTTTTGTCGGCGAGATCAAAGGCTGTTTGCACATCACCACTTTCGACAGCTACACCAAGCAATTCAGCAAATTCCTGGATGGTGACGTAACCGTCTTCATTGGTATCATATTGGTCAAAGTCACGTGACATGGGTATCACCTGGATGGCATCCTGAGACTCAAAGTGCTGTAAGCAGAGTTGTCAATCAATCATATTAAACAGGGTTCATAAAACCTAAAAGCCTTATGTTTGTGAATTCCCTTGTAAAGTACTTGAACATTGCTTTGATGCTTTGAAAGACCCTTAAATTTAACATATTAGCTAAAATTCTCGGCCTTTTGGCTAAGTTCTGTTGTTGTTTTGTCATTCTGGCGAATGCTATGTGGACCTGGGATCTTCATGATTAAACTTTTGAGTTGAAAATGGAAACCGGGGCCCAGCGAGCTTCACGATTAAACTTTTGAGTTGAAAGTGAAAACCTGGGTACACATAGTAATTCCACGTCGTGATTAGACTTCTGAGTCGAAAGTGATAGTCAGTGTGGAGGAATGATGGCAGCACAATTGCCTACATGTCTTGACCTTCGGGGAGAGAAAAGTGTTTGTATTTTTTCTCTGGTATGGGTCAGCGTAGTCTTGTTATCTAGGATGCACCTTTAAAACTAACTTTATTATTCTTCAACCAGATTTTAAACACAAATGTGCTTCCTCAACTGAGCTTGTTGGAAAATAATAAGTTAGCCTTAAAAGATATTACTTTTTGATTCCTGATACCATTAGACAAGAACAGGACCAGTCATTCTGATGATACATTTTTAAAAATAATCTTCACTTGACCTGCAAATGAACATTCTGTAAGAACATATTGTGATTTGATTGACCAAATTTACCCATTAAATGGTTAATGGTTATTATTCAGAACGTAAGATGACACTGAATATGGTAAATTGGCCAGAAATGTAGGTCCATATCCACCATAATCGATTTCATTATGGTTTGACTATTTCCTCTTTAATAAAGCGATCCCATTCTAAATATGCCACACACATCTATAGCTAAGCTCCGCCCACGCTTTGGTCATGTTGGGCTCGATTGATATACTTTGAACCCTGACATCCCAGAATCCCATTTTCATAGTAACTATACAGGTAAGCTTTTGAATATTTAAAAACTAATCGCACCAACAGCTCCCAGTGAAATTAGGTCAGAATATTCCGCAGAATGTTTGTTAAATAGTAAAGCCATACAATTTGTACACTTGTCGAACTTCTCCAGCTTCCTGAATGAGAATTGGCTGTCAATTATGATTGTGACCTCAACCTATATATGTATGACGTAAATGATTATGACGACAATACTTGAGTGACAGATTGAATTTACCAATTTCATTGCTATTTCCCCTACCTCTGCAGTACTTCTCCTTTTCCGTCCGCACGAGCGATGACAACCTATAGCGCACACAGGAGCTGCGGATCCAGTCGTCACTACCGTACACGTCGAGGCACACGCCGCAGTACATAAAGGTCGCGTTATATTCCTCCACAACCTTCTACCACGGAATCGGATCCTGAAACCATCACTTTGATCCAAACATGCCGCCAGAAGTACCACCACCAGCGCAAAGGCGAAGCCGAATTTTACTGACATTTTATCTTTATGAAATCTGTGGAGAAATCAAATATAACATTGCATAAATAATAAATAAGACACTTTAATATTGTGTCATTAGTATTCGCTGCGGCTACTACAAACAACAACAACAACTACTACTACTACTACTACTACTACTACTACTACTACTACTACTACTACTACTACTACTACTACTACTACTACTACTATAATACTGCTGCTGCTACTGCCGCTGCTGCTGCGGCTATTACAATCATTAACTAGTACTACTACTACTACTACTACTACTACTACTACTACTACTACTACTACTACTACTCCTGCTGCTGCTGCTGCTGCTGCTGCTGCTGCTGCTGCTACTGCTGCTGCTGCTGTTACTACTACTACTACTACTACTACTACTACTACTACTACTACTACTACTACTACTACTACTACTACTACTACTACTACTACAAGACAGTTGCGAAAACTGACCATATTTGGACCACAAGATTGTTGTTCATTAGGGTACTTTGGATCACGTGTCTTGATAAATTGCCACATGTATGCTATTCCTAAAAGCAAGAGTTATCTCCCTTGACATTAATGTCTCTAATAGCGACCTATTATGGAATAATAAAATCTGAACACTTGAGACAGGGCTGGGCTGGGCTGGTTAGTTAGTTAATGTAGGTGGTCAGGTGACCACTGTCTTAAAGAACTCTCATCACGTGACCTTCAGGCGGCCTCTCGGGAAAGGTTTGACTGTAGGCCTACTACTATTTAGTTTTGATAAATCTATGTTTTAATTACGCTTAATTAACCCTTTGAAGCCTGAATTCCCAGAAACTCAATTTCAAGTTAGCTAAACGGGTAAGCTGTTGAATATTTTGTAAATAATTTGATAGGACCCTGTTGCTGCCGTTGGTAGCAGCTTCCTGTCAAATTAGTTTCATAATATTCAGCAGAATACTTATTAAATTATGAATAAATAATCATTCGCAATCGTATATGACATTACGAGCTCACGTGATTAAGGCTTACCAGATTCGTTATTTCTGTTTGAAGTCTTTGCTTCTTTGCTTCAATCTTCACAGTTTCTTGCAGACAATCGACTCCAGGCCTGCTATTTAAATACATTTTCAGAAACTGCGACAAGCCCAGAATCCGACCTCGCGGAAAACAAACAAAATGGTACCTTCGTCATAGGATAGACATCATCCAATTGCGGAGTGGTTTAAAACTTTAAATCCGGCTGAGTGGTGAGTGAATGGCGGCGCAGTTTGAATCTAGGATAAGCGAAGCTCTTCGTAAAATGACGCGATGTAATCGACTCTCATGGAATTTCAGATTTATTTTTAGATCCGGAACGCTTGCTGATGTTGACGTTATTGTCGTCGACGTCATCGACGACGACGACGGGGGAGGAGGTGGTGGTGGTGACGGTGAGGAGGATGAGGAGGTGGTGGTGTGGTAGTGGTTGTGGTGGGTAGTGATAGTGGTAGTCGTAGTGGTGTTGGGGTGGAGGGGGTGGGGTTGTGGTGTGTGGTGGTGGTGGTGGTGGTTGTAGTAGTAGTAGTAGTAGTAGTAGTGGTGGTGGTGGTGGTGGTGTGCGTGCGTGCGTGCGTGCGTGCGTGCGTGCGTGCGTGCGTGCGTGCGTGCGTGCGTGCGTGCGTGCGTGCGTGCGTGCGTGCGTGCGTGCGTGCGTGCGTGCGTGCGTGCGTGCGTGCGTGCGTGCGTGCGTGCGTGCGTGCGTTCGTTGAGGTGGTGGTGGTAATGTGTGGTGGTGGTGGTGGTGGTGGTAGCGGTGTTGGTAATGGTGGTGTTGGTAGTGGTGGTCTTGGTGGTGTTGGTGGTGTTGGTGGTTATTTTACTTGCTTCTTTTTACCACTCGTCATATAGTTCCCATCCGGTCTCACTGAAACTTCACACACATAGTATTGGGATAGGTATCGCCATCTTTACGGCATCGTTACGGAACGCCTTTTTCCATTCACCACCTGTGTGGATTTTATAAGGGCACCGCCCCATCCCCGTCAGTAAAGGTTAAAATAACTACTCTCTAATTATTGATGATGATCTATATAAAACGTATGGGTCTAGTCTAGCGGTAACTCCCACCATTTGACCGGCGGTCAGTTTTTTCGATTCACCAATCTGGCGGGTTTGATAATGGCACCCACACCACCTCACTCTATCATTTTACAATCGATACTCCTTCGGGATTGACGCACTGTTATTGACAAACACTTGGGTGGGTGTGTGGGCGAGGGTTTTAATTCAGAAAATTGCTACACGAGTTGCCGATTTTAACCATCACATTGGCCAAAGACTGTTTTGGAGTGGTCTTAAAAATGTCCATTTGCGGACCAACGGAAGACTATAATTGGAAATTTATCACTCGATAACCGAGCCAGTCATTCCAGTGATAAGTTTTCAAACATAATATCTTAGTCTGCATATGGACATTTTCTATTAGAAGATTTAAATTTTATTGAACAAATTCTAGAGTTAATGGTTAAGATGTTCCCGTTGGCGGTACAACTATATGCGATAGAAAATATTGCCATACAGGCCTATCTGAGGTGGGAATAGGGTGAATTATTTTGATTAATCCTTACACCGATGAATTCCCGAAATCCCATTTTCAAGGCGAACATACAGGAAAACTGTTGAATATTTTGAAATTAATTTGGCTGGAAGCCGTTGCTGCCTTAGGCAGCAACGACTTCCAGTCACGTTAATTTCAAAATATTCAACAGAATAAGTTTTATGTTATACAGAACCGACTTTTTATGGGATTTGCCGGTTAAATTGCTAGAACACTCACGCACGCACGCATGAAGCACGCACGCACACGCACACGCACACGCACACGCACGCACGCACGCACGCACGCACGCACGCACGCACGCACGCACGCACGCACGCACGCACCCACCCACCCACCCACCCACACACACACACACACACACACACACACTCACGCACGCACGCACTCACGCACGCACGCACGCACGCACGCACGCACGCACGCACGCACGCACGCACGCACGCACGCACGCACGCACGCACGCACGCACGCACGCACGCACGCACGCACGCACGCACGCACGCACGCACGCACGCACGCACGCACGCACGCACGCACGCACGCACGCGCACACACACACACACAAGTAGAGGTGGGGCGATCTGGTCGCCTTCTGAAAGTAGTTACTGTGTCAGAGCAACCAACTAATTTGCATCATTATTACCCTTTTTCCTTTGATCTTTGCCGCCTTTGTGTAAAGGTGTGAAGACAGGCGACCAGCTCTCCCCCATTGGGATTGGATGTTAGATGTAGACGGTGACCAGGTATTCAATAAGGTGAGCTTAAAGGTAATTAGCGTAATGCTGATTGATGAGGGTTAATTAATGATGGATTCTTGGATCCATGCCAAATGCTCACGGGTTAATGTATTACGTAATGAGGGACGACTAGGTTACGTGTCTGGTCACATCTTTTCGGGAGAACTTGTTCAATGACGAAGCTCTCCACTCTCGTTAAATCACGGGTCTCCAGGTATCCAATGAGCAGAGCTTATGGGTATTTATCGTAATGACATGTGACGAGCGTTAATCGATAGGAATGAGGCAGATTGACAGGCTACATATCTGGACACATATTTCTTTCTGACTCTGGTAACTCGTGCAATGATGGGAGATTCTAAATCTGTGAGCTATAGCGTAGGTGGTGGGGGGGGGACAATTGTGGAAGACATCTCCATTAGTCTAATGGGTTGATCATTATTAAACTTCTGAACCTCGGCTCTTTTAGCCACGACAATGTACAAGCGTCGATGTATAGCGTAAGAACAATCAGTTAGTTATTACCTGGATAGATTAAAATTAACTAGTCGAGCTTTAAAACAACTCTGACCACATGTAGCGATCGTCAGAGTCGTACAAAATTCAGAGAATCAATTTTCAATCGTGTTAAGGAAATAACAACACCCTATTACATTTTAACTGGTCCCGAGCGGCTATGCAATATTTTGAAAGTAGACTCGGGGGTTGGACGGGTTATAGGCGATGATTATTTCAGTTTTCAATGTGGTATATGTTTATGCATGTGGAAGCCTGCGTTATAAGCCACATATCTTATCATGCTTCCATCAGAGCAAAAATAAAATCTGTTTAAACCAACATCAATGCTCAACCCATCAAATCAGTTTCAAAATATTCAATAGCTTACACGTATAGCTTTCTGGAAATCGCTAGTTAGGTCATTTAGCAATCGATTGATCCCAATACGATCGAGGTGTGGGGGGAGCTTAGCTAGAGATGGGCGGAGACATGGCTAAAAGTGGAACGTCTATTAGCGAGCTGCAGGTAATCGGTTATGCCATTATAATCACTTTAATACATAATAAACATTATACAAAATACTCGGAAAGTAAACTGACTAGGCGTTGTTGTCTCCATAAGCAGTAACATCGTCCAATCAATAGACCATCAAGTTGCACGAATTGTATGTCTTTACAATTTAATAAACATTATGTAGAATATTATGAAACTAAATTGACTGGGCGTTGTTGCAGCCTTAAGCAATAACATAGTCCAGTCAAATTAGTTACAAAATATTCAACAGCTTGCACTTATAATTTTCTGGAAATCGCTAGTCAGGGAGATCAGAGATCAATCGATCCCAACCCAATCAAGGTGTGGTTGGAGCTTAGTTAAAGCTGGGCGGGGCATAGCTAAAATGGAAAGCAATTAGCGAGCTGAGTGCAATCAGTTATTCTCTTATAATCGTTTAATAGACCAAGCTGTGTGAATTGTGTGTATTTACTATTTAATAAACATTATGCAAAATACTTTGAAAGCAAATTGACTGGACGTTGTTGCTGCCATAAGCAGTAGCATCGGCCGGTCAATTTACTTTCAAAATATTCAAAATCATCTTCGTGCTTCTTCACAGTCCAATCTTCATCTTCATGCTCTAGATTCTCGCTGGCTTCATAGCTATGAAATCTGGTCATATGTCGCTTCAGGTCATGCGACCTAGCAAAAGTTGAATCACCTTCGAGACATTGATGTCTTGGCTTATTGATTATTGGCTAAACTTATTATTTTAATATAAATTTTATTGGTGAAGGATGTAGCTGTAGAAATCTTCTTTAGGTCTACATCTTCTCTAACTACTATTTAGATAAAAATACACATCCGTCCCTTTGGGCTGTTTAAACTGTAGTGAGAAAATGTATTGAATTTGAGATATTTTATAAGATTGCGTGTAAGTGCGAACCCCTCACTCGACCGCATGTATAAATGTCTGTCCACCCATATAAATGGGTGCCCGAGCATACAGATTTACGGGGCGGGGCACACATGCGGATTTGCGGGTGCATAATATTTTTTAACTAGTTTGACTGTGTGCTGTTGCCGCCATAGCACCAATGCGTTCATGCACGTACACACACACACACACATCATGAACATGGAATTGTCTGTCAGTTGTACAAAGTGTATGTTTTACTATTTAATAATCATTCTGTTACCACAGACTACGAACAAGCTCCCACACAAACCCCAACACACAGCCACATGACTGTACGCACGTAAGTCCAATACGCCCATGCGCACGGGTGCACTCCTCAAACACATACCAAGCGGGTAGCTCTGTATAGTTATTTGGCCTGAAAAAATACCCAATTGTATTCATGTATTTTTTCAATTGAACCCAGATTTATCAGACTAGGGATTTTTGAATGATTTATAGTGCACCTCTATAGTGGTCTTGGGGAATGAACATTTGCAGCCCAAGAGAATGAACATTTGCAGCCGAAAAGAGGGCTATTTCTTGAAAATTTACAGCTGGAATGCTTGGGTAGATAACTGAGTCTGACATTCCAATGGTAAACTTTTAAAGATAACCATCTCTTGGCCTGCAAATTGACATTCAATAGGTAAATATTGTGTATATTATTATGTCACTTTAAGATGTTACGGTACAGCTAAGAAATAACTTTGAATGTTTTTTTGCAAGACAAATAATGTCGTTACAGTCTAGCCTCTATTATCGATTAGTTGCGGCGAGTTCTGCATGTATTTTCTGTATCATAGGATGCATGGCCTGTTGATGATTTCAATTATAATGGCATTACTAGATTTAACAAAAAATGATCAAATCGTCCAAAGCTTAGCCCATAAAATATTAGATTATTAGACTTATAGCGATTCAACGAGGAATGTTGCAATAAAACGCTGTGATCAAAATTTCTTCTTTGACTGTTTTTGTCAGGTTTTTTAAACCTGTTAGACGGTCTGCAGATGTTTTTAAAACGATATTGTTTAAGCTTGCGTTTACCATATTCGTGTTAAAATACATCTCAAAGTCTGTTTCTCACATTCGTTTTCATTTTCCAGTATTATAATTTTAACGTAGTTCTCCTAACGTTATGTAGATGTCTGAAGCCTCAGGCTAATGCCATGTATACATGATTAAGGTCTTGAATGAACAGCTCATCAGAGATATTGTTTGCTGATAGCTATTCATAAGCCGTGGCGGGCTGGGGGCGGCGGGGTGGGGGTGAGGTAGGGCGTCTGGATCGGTTACTCGTTAGCCTACTACTACTACTACTACTACTACTACTACTACTACTACTACTACTACTACTACTACTACTACTACTGCTGCTGCTACTGCTGCTACTGCTACTGCTACTACTACTACTACTACTACTACTACTACTACTACTACTACTACTACTGCCACGTCAGACACCTACGCAACTTTAGGAGAACTACATTAAAAATATAAATCAGAGAGTGGAGGTTTGCTACTGTATACACTGGAGGGTGTATATACAATACCCCAAACCAGAGTTTCGGCATTGTGTTGGGTCGGTTGGGGAAGTACTTTTTAATAGCGATAATGTTGGTTAAATTTGATTTGAGAAAACACAAATAAATTCAATAATAATAGGTTATATCTAGGTCAATAATAGTAACAGGTTATAATTATATATATTATTTGCGCAGCTTATAAACAGGGCAGGGTACATCATTCAGCCATACAGTCTTACAGGCTTTGTATAACTCGCATACATTCCAATAAAAATCTAGATCTGTAGACAATGCCCGACAGAAAGAGCTTTTAGGTACGCATTCTAATGCGTTTAAGTAATGTAATTCCACATTGTCAATAGGTCTTAAGAAATAATCGATACCTATACACTGATGTTCTCGTTGATATGATATGTCATGCTGGCACCCGTAACAGTCCCGAATTGATAGTCTATGAATCGCTAAATTCAACAAATTTGCGAAAATAGCTGTAGCATTGGCCCAGGTCGATTGTGGAACGCTTTCGCAGTCAAAACTCAGATATTCACATTTATTTATATCTTGATAACACGTATCAGGGGTGTCCTGCGTAGCTGTCAATTGAGTGTATGTTTCTACAGCAGCTGGCGAGTCGGACGATGTAAAACACTTGTCTTCTTCGTAATCCTGTAAATCATTAGAATCCAACGTATCGGGTAAGGGTTCGAATCCTGATGGTATTTCTTCCTCTACAGGTGTAGACGCTTGTTGTATAGCATAATCTAACTCTCCGACAGTCTCTGGGGAAACGTGCCCGATAGGTGTCTTAATGGCTCTGTCTATTTAAGCATCAGCATCGTTTACATCGACAACGTTACACAGTTGCTTAGATACTAATCCCAGCAATTGAGTCATGCAGACTAATCGAGAATATGTAATCCTTAGGTCTTTACTGTGTCACCCTCTAAAACTGTCTGTAGTCTAGGTTCTTCAGACGTAGTAGTAATGTATAATCTGTCCGATATTAACTTTGAGTTAACATTTACATTGCTGCTCAATGTTCTGACCATTTCAAATCAGAAGTCTTCGTCAACCATTAACTTTAAGCTCACTCTAGAGACGGAGAGCGAAGACCCATTACTGCATATGCCTATTTGCCTCTGACCATTAACAAAGCGACACGAATCAGACATTAATCTAATGCTTAATAGCTGATCACTGTAATTGTTGGAGCGCATTGCATCAACCATTGAGCATTTTTATCTATATATCGCTAATCGGGTGTAGATTCTTTATCAATATTGCGCGGCCACACTCCGCCTGGTTAGAAATGTAATAGAAATCTTTGATTTATTTTTTTTCGGGTATAAAACGCTTACACTAGCGTAGAGTTCATTATAGCTCCGAGAATTTCATGCGAGTCCTCCTTCCGAATTCTTCGCAAATCGTTAGGGAATGTTACATCCCTGAATGATGGTTTCTGCTCGGTTTGACCTGGCGAGGTAAAGTACCAAGTTAGCCTGATGTACGGATATTTAGTGCTGATAGTGACCTTTAATTGAGGTTCTAATTCATGTATGTAATTAATCTGCTCTACTCTGTCGGAACACCTAGCTCCAAGCACAGTTTCTTCAAATGCAGGCACGTGACTTAAAGAGGGTGCAGGGCGTCACGATCAAAGGAGTCCAAACATGTAACTTGTCAATCATCCTTAATTAACCGGTTATTAACACTTGTCAATCATTACGATAACTACCATTAAGCTCACCTCATTGGATGACAGGATGCACGTGACTTAACGAGGGGGCTGGGCTTATGGTCACCCTCTACATCTAACATTCAATCGCAATGGGGGGGGGGGAGCTGGTCGCCTGTCTTCACACCTTTACACAAAGGCGGCAAAGATCAAAGGAAAAAAGGTGATAATGATGCAAATTAGTTGGTTGTTCTGACACAGCAACTACTTTCAACAGCGACCAGATCTCCCCACCTCTACTCACACACACACACACACATACGCACATACGCACGTATACAGGTAACATAAATAACATATCGTTTTGCTTTCGGAACACCAATCTGAATCCGGATTGCAGCATTTGCGATGCAGGATATATGAATCCATACGCCACGTCATTGAATGCTGCTCGCTCTTTTTAACCCTTACCACTCTGGTGCCAACAATTTTAAATTTTCAAATTAAATTAAAGGAGGAACTGGTGTTAATTTTTCCACCAAAATTGTTGAAAAATGTACACCAGCCTCTTTACTATTGACACAATAACAGATACACTCTTGAGATCAGCGTGTCAAGGTTTAATTAAAGTTAAATGATTTAACGTTAAAATTTCACATAAAACTACACGCATTATTGTACGCTTAGTATGATAATGTCTATACAATTTGAAAACCATGTTGCTAAAAGTTATTGCTATGTATGAGATCAAGTGACCACCTGATAATGAAAGTTACTGGGTCGGTACTGGGACAATACTGGGCCGTATTGTCCCGGTATTAGCCCAGAACCTGTGCAGTCCATCCAGCTCCCTCACTCCCTCCCTGCCTGCCTGTCTGCCTGCCTGCCAGCCCGTCCGTCCGCCCGCCCGTCCGCCCGCTCGCCCGCCCGCCCGCCCGCCCGCCCGCCCGCCCGCCTGCCTGTCTGTCTGTCTGTCTGTTAAATAGTTTTCTATAAATAACATATTACGTAAATTAATTGGCGACCACAGCAACATTTCTCGTCGTATTACCGACGATAATATTGTATAATATATAGATTGAAATTCGGGTAAATATACGATGTATTCGTAAGATTAAATCTTTTCTCAATGATGGATCACTTGGAATGCCATGGAACGACGATAAGAGTATCCAGCTTTAGTTATTCCCCGCCCATCTCTAGCCAAGCTCCACCCACACTTCGCCCGCGTTGTTATCATTCGATCCCTGAATATCCTGACTATCAATTTTCACAATACTACACAATAATAATTTGAAACTAATTTGACTGGGCGATGTTATGTCATGTTTATTAAATAGTAAAGACATACAATTCGTACAGCACCGCTTAGTCCCGGTCCGTTATCAATTAACCGTTGGTGACGAATTTAGCTACGTCATTCATGACGTAATTGATTATGACGCCATCCTACACTTAGAACGAAAAAATGATAAGCTGCCATAGTGTTTTTGTTGTTGTCGTCGTCGTCGTCGTCGTCGTCGTCGTTATCGTTGTCGTTGTCGTTGTCGTTGTTGTTGTTGTTGTTCTACTTTACACAATGGAGAGATTGAGGTAGTTGTGTGTTGATTGCGTTTGAAATTTGAACGTGCCTTTTTGTCTCATATAGAGAGTGTGTTGCTGATTTCCATAGAAAAGCTACCGATGAAGATTTGTGCGTTTCAGCGGCCATATACCTCGGAGCAGACAACGTTTGAGCTTACTGTAGTGCTTTGATATCCATACCTCTGAATGGCATTGCCAACTTCTCTCTTCCACACATTCGTTGCTGGCCGTAGCAGAAGTGAACGAGCACTTGGGAACATATACTTTGTTAAAGTTTCTTCTTCGTATGTAAACCAGTTTTGAGAACGTGGTCCTTTTGTAGCAAGCTGTCGTAGAGCAATTTTATATTCCACACAATCTGTGTCGGCGATAACATTTCGGTAAAGTGTGAGAACACATCGATCTACATCGGTTTCCTTCGGTTGAAGTCCGTGTAACCCTCAAGCTGCAATGTTTGCCGTATGCGTTTGAAGTCCCAGAAGCTGATGCAACATCGATAATTGAAAGATTTCTAGCTTTGAAAGTAACTTTGATTTAAGTGTTCCTAGTTCTGAACCATAAAGTAATCTAGGTAGTATGAAAATTTGAATGATCTTTTGTGAAGTTGCTGGGGGGTGGGGGGGGGGTGGGTGTTAGTATACTATTTCTACCATGCAGTCCTGTATCCATTAGAGCATACGTGGCTCTTGGGTTCTTGGCCTGCAAATGGGCATTCCTCAAAAGAACTACAGAGGCCGGTTTGGGCCGACTTCGTCAAGAAGGGGTGAATATTGGGTTTTTTACCTCAAACTGATTGTTGCCTAGCCATCTACAATACGAATCGACATGCCAGATTTGCTCCAGTAGAAATGTTGATATCTTTGTTGACTCTCTGAGCATTCCAATCTGGTGCTGTACCATGCAAGATACAGAGATGCATCACCTTCGTTTCCTTGAGAATGCTATACCCATTGGACAAGCAAGGGGCGTCAACACTTGAGTCGTCACGGGAGACAACCCCAGACTTATCTGTATTACAGTACCTGATCTTGTGTCAGCATTCAGATGGCTGGAAAATATATTAAGTACATTCTGTGCATCCGGTAATGGACCGTTCCACTTTATCCATCCATCATATAACCTCATATATGATGACCAAATATGTGTATTCCAGTATGCACTTTGCGACCCCGTGACCTAGATATTTGATGCTTTGTCAAGAATTTCATCAAGCTTCTAGGCACCTATAATATGAATGGGGTTCCAAATTGTGCCATCATACCCACATGCGTTCTCGAGTTATGGCTAAAAATTTGATTTTCGGGATGTACTTTGTGACCCCGTGACCTTAACATTTGTGTCTTTTTATTCAATCCTCATATTTTACGTAGCCATCTAATACATGAATAGCTGTGCCATATTTGGAGATTCTACATACTTGTGTTCCTGGTTTGTAACTAAAATGTGTATTTCGGAATCCATCTACAATACGAATCGATATGCCAGATTTGCGATTTCAAACATCTTGCATTCCAGAAATATCGCGTGGATAAACAGATAGACAGACAGACAGACTCACACACAGACAGACAGACGCACGGACGGCGTCAACCGCAATACTTGCACGGGCCTATATAAATATAAAAAACACTGACAGCGATTCTGATCTGGCATAGTTTCTAACGTTCGATGGTTTGATTCCGGCGAGATCAGTCTTCCAGACCCAATCAACTTCTTGAGTCCTTGAACATCCCGCACAAGTCTCTATGCATCAATCCCGGAAGAGTAGCAATCATAATAGTGCGGGGCGGTGTGGATGCCATTATGGCATTCACCAGTGCCGTGAGTCGAAAAGTCCGGCGACGTTCAGATGTTGGGAGCTACCGCTAGACAATACCCACAAGTTTTATATAGGGCCATTCATCAATAATGAGAGAGTAGCTATTTTAAAATTTAAGGATGGGGGTGGGTGGGTGCCCTTATGAAACATATACAGGTGGTGAATTGAAAATGGTGTTCCTTTACTAAATCGGTACGTATCCTTATAACGCGTGTGTGACGTTTCAGTGAGATTGAATGACAACTAGAGGAGTTGTAAAAAGAATCGAGTAAAATTAGCACCTCCACCACCGTCAGTATCGCCACCCACCTACCCACTCACCTACCCACCCACCAACCTACCTACCCACCAACCCACCAATCCAACAACAACAACAACAACAACAACAACAACAACAACAACAACAACAACAACAACAGCCCAGTAAACTATAGAGATCCGGTCAGGATCTAAAACGATATTCTCAGGAAAACTTCAAATGATTAGAGCTGATAATTCAGTGACAAAATGGTCATATTCGCGGTGGCCCTCTAGCGGCCTATTTTCCCCCAGTTTCGATCACATCGCGTCATTTTACGAAGAACTTCGGACTTCGCTTATCCTGGTTTCAAATGTCGTCGTCAGTCACCCGGATTTAAAGTTTTAAACCGCTCTGCAATTGGATGATGCCTATCCCATGACGAAGGCACCATTTTGTTTGTTTTCCTCGAGGCAGGATTCTGGAAATGAATTTAAATACCAGGCTTGGAGTTGAATGTCTGCAAGAAACTGTGAAGATTGAAGCAGAGAACGCGACTTCAGGCAGAAATAAGCAATCCGGTAAGACTTAATCATTTGAACTCGAAATGTCATATATACGAGAAATTATTTAGTTACAATTTAATAAGTATTCAGTTGAATATTTTTAAAACTAATTTGACTGGGAGCTGTTGCTATGGCAGCAACAGCTTCCTGTCAGATTAATTTCAAAATATTCAGCAGCTTAGGCATACCTGTATAGTTAAGTTAACATTGTGATTCTGAGAAGGCATGGTTCAAAGTGTTATTTAACCATTTCACTAATAAATTCCCCCTATCTCAATTTCAGGGCAAACAAACAGGAAAGCTGTTGAATATTTTGAAATTATTATGACTGGAAGCTATTGCTGCCTTCGGCATCAACAGCGTCCAGTCATATTAACTTCAAAATATTCAACAGAATATGCTAAGTATCGTAACGAATTTACTATATCGGGGATTTGTCGGTGAAAGTATTAACCGTATTAACGCATAGATGTATCAAAGCTAATACTAGGACAGTCAAACCTTTCTCGGGAAACCACCTGAATGTCACGTGATGGTGGTCTTTAAGACACGTGGTCACATGACCACCTGTATTAATTAATCGACTAACCAGCCACAGGTCTGTCTCGAGTGCCGAGATTTTATTATTTCATAAAATAGTTTGTCCGTATGTGTTAGATCGCTATTACAGACTTATTATGTCAAGGGAGATAACTGTTCTGAGCACAATCATGTCCAATCGAGAGAGCTTATAAATATGACTTTTAGGAACGGCAATTTATCAAGACATCTGATCGAAAGTGCCCTTAAGAACAACAATCTTGTGGTCTCTCTTAGGCAACTGGCTTGTGTTAAACCTAGTAGTAGTAGTAGTAGTAGTAGTAGTCGTCGTCGTCGTCGTCGACGTCGTCGTCGTCGTGTCGTCGTTGCTGCTGCTGTTGTTGTTGTTGTTGTTGTCAAGCAGTAGTTCTATGAAACCTATCATTGACGATGAACTGGCACTAGGTTATAGCTCAGTCGTCATCTGGAATGTAATTTTTTTTACAATTTCGACCCGAGTGGGTTTCGAACCCAGGATATTCTGCGGCATCCTCAACCTAGCGCTTATGAGCTAAGGTCCACCATCCAAAGGAGAAAAATCCTCTTTCACCGCACCAGCTTTTAACCACCCGTCTTACAACCACACGGATTGATTGGAGCTGACGGTGTACATTCCAGATATTTTACATTTTACTTTACGTTTCTGAAATCCCTCCTGCTAGATCACTAGGCACTCCCATGTAGCGGTAGAAGTAGCAGTAGCGGTAGCAGTAGCAGCAGTGAATACGAATGACACAATATTAAAGTGTCTTATTAATTATGTAGCCAATTTTATATTTGATTTCTCCACAGCTTTGCTAAAGATAAAATGTCAATAAAATTCGGTGTCGCCTTTGCGCTGGTGCTGGTGATTCTGGCGGTATGTTTGGATCAGAGTGATGGTTTCAGGATCCGATTTCGCGGTAGAAGGTTGTGGAGGAATATAAGGCGACCTTTATGTAGTGTGGGGTGTGCCTCCACGTGTACGGTTGTGACGACTGGATCCGCTGCTCCAGTGTGCGCTATAGGTTGTCATCGCGCGTGCGGAAGGAAAAGGAGAAGTGTTGCAGAGGTACGGGAAATAGCAATGAAATGGATGAATTCAATGTTACCCATGTATTGACATCATAATCATTTACGTCGTGTATAGGTTATAAGGTTATCATGACAATCACAATGGGCCTGTCCAGTTTTAGCTATGCCCCGCCCATCTCTAGCTAAGCTCCACCTACACCTCGGTCGTGTTGCGATCGATCGATCCCTGAACTCCCCGACTATGAATTTCAAGAAAACTATACATGTAAGCTGTTGAATATCTTGAAACTAATTTCACCGGGTGCTGTTGCTGCCTATGGTCCCAAGTAAAATTAGTTTCAAAATATTCAACAGCATCTTTATTAAATGGAAAAGACATACAATTCGTACAACGTTTAGTCCGTCACCAATTATGCGTTAGTGTTGTACTTATCTACGTCATCTATGACGTCATTGATTATGACGTCCTTCTATACGTCAAGTAGTTGATTATGACGTCATGCAGGCCAAGAGAAGACAATTTTCTTTGAAAATGTATCAGTGGAATGACTGGCTCGAAAATTAAAAAAATAGCCTTCTCTTGGCTAGCGGAATGGACTTTTCTAAACATCATTTCAGCTTTCGTCATTGATATCCTTTTGTTATGTCTGTGTAATTTGAACCCAAGCTGATTTGTAATCGAGTAATCGTGTTTATATCAGCTATTCAGATAACCAGATCTGGTGTTTAACATTTCCTCAGCTCAATTACAAGGGAGCTATGCATGTTTAAGCTATTGGCATCACGGGTAAAAGCTCCAAAGCAAACTAGTTTCAAAATATTCAAGCAGAACATTTAGTAAATTGAATTATGAATTTTCGAAATCGACATTTCTGAATGGTCAACATACAGATTTATCACAAGAAAATTTACAGTACACCTCGGAATTAACATAATATGTTTCCAAAATAAAACATACTGTTGAATATTTTGAACATACCAGGATTTGAAGAAATTGCAGCAATATCTTTCAGTCCAATGGACCTTTCCAGTTTTAGCTATGCCCCGCCCATCCACACTTCGCTCGTGTTGGGATCGATCGAGCTCTGCCCTCCGTGGCTATCAATTTCCCAGAAAACTATAGCTTACAGGTAAGCTGTTAAATATTTTGAGACTAATTTGACTGGGCGCTGTTGCTGCCTATGGCAGCAACAGCTCCCAGTCAAATTAGTTTTCAAAATATTCAACAGAATGTTTATTAAATAGTAATGACATACAATTCATACAACGTGTCAGACTATTAAGTTTTAAAGAAGGATTATATCTAATCACTCATGCTGTAATGATTATGACGCCATACTACACGTCACGTAGCTGATTATGACGGCATAAGATTGATGGATACACTTGGAAAGGTACATTATGTTCAAATTATTCAACATAACATTTCTTAATCGTGTTCAACATTGTACTAACATGATTCTGTTCTTTGTTTTGGAAACACGTTAACTTATGTATGCGTTGTACTGTACGCCACGTTAGTTTATGGGTTTGTTAAGTGATGACGTATTTCCGGGTTCAGCTCGATTGCTCAATACACAAAACAATGCTTTTGTTTAAGGACAAATCATTACGTCATAAACACGTACTTACGATGAAATAAAGCAAAATACACACTTCCGGGTTGAGAATCACGCGCAGTGACGTCATACTTAACAAGCCCATATGCTTGTTAAGTGATGACGTATTTCCCGGTCCAGCTCGATTGTTAAGTACACAAAAATGCTTTTGTTTAACAACAAATGATGACGTCATAAACAGGCACTTATGATGTAACAAAGCAAAATACAGACTTCCGGGTTGCGAATCACGCGGAGTGACGTAATACGTAACAAGCCCATAGGGTGGGGGTGGGGGTGGGTGGGTGCTATACTAATAAATATCTTGCTAATTTAGCATCTTTCCCTGTACAGTTACAATGTAGGCCTATTTTATAAATAATGGCAATTAACAACTGTTAATTGTTACTCTCTAAAACAATATGACTGAAGTAATAACTGACTGAAGATAGGTTGAAATGAAAATAAATCCAGCCATTTAGTCAGGAAAATATGACTTAGCCTATCTCCATTATAAATCTCGCAATTTGAAATGGAGGGGTCTGGTTAGTTACAGTACAATATGGCAAACTCCAATGAACACAACAAACCCATATATGGACAAAAGTCAGTTAACCTTTCAAAAAATTTGAAATGGAGTGTTAATTCTGATTGGTCAAGATATTGGATTCGGAAACCCCACAATCCATGAACATTTTTTATTCCTTATTGCATAGTCCAGGAATTAGTCACGCCATAATTAAATCACGTCTGTGTATAAGGTGATGAAGCACATTTATGCACGAAAGATTGTTGAAAAATAATACAGTTACTCTTAAACGATAACACTATTTGAATCTGAAAGTATCGACCCGGTATCGGCTCAACATCGGCCCAGTAAGCTGCGTTATCTGGGTCGGCGTCCACGAGTTCTAATATATGCTGCTATATAAAGTAGCGTCAGCATTCAGTCAGGATGTTTTAGACAGCGACATCTTACAACAATATAAAAATTGTACCATTTCTGTCGCATAATACATGATCTGAATTATTTGATGTTGATACAACAAGTGTTAATATGAGTGATTGAAAACCTTGCTTACAGCATTTTGAATCCCAGGATGCCATCCGGGTGATACCCATGTCACGTGACTTTGACCAATATGATACCAATGAAGACGGTTACGTCACAATCCAGGAATTTGCAGAAACTCTTAGTGTAACTGTCGAAAGTGGTGATGTGCAAACAGCCTTTGATCTCGCCGACAAAAATGGTCAGTATACCATACAGGTCATATTGTTTGTCATTTTATTATTATTATTATTATTATTATTATTATTATTATTATTATTATTATTACAAGATGTTGCTTCTTTAACAAGCTGATTAATCGGTGTCCAGGGTCCAATTAATAAAATGTTTACAACTCAGAAATCGCTAAATGGAAAAATTTCCATGGGAATCTTGGAGAGTGGACCAATTAAATTGCACTTGCAATAAGAATATGCACCACTGAGAACCTTTCTCAACGAAAGAATTTTTAACAAAATAGAAAAATTATAAAACGTAATATAGTCTAATAACTCAGGGTGTTTTATACTTTCACAAATTATTGGGCTTATTTATAGGATGCCAATGAATTTTGTTTTACTTTCCTGATGTTACAGAAGATGGCATGTTGAATGAAGAGGAGTTTCATGATGCACCATTTGTCTTTGAAGAAGGTGAGGATTAATTAATCTATTTATATTCCTCCAGATTTATAACAGTTTATACTACTACTACTACTACTACTACTACTACTACTACTACTACTACTACTACTACTACTACTACTACTACTACTACTACTACTACAACTACTACTACTGCTACTACTACTACTACTACTACTACTACTACTACTACTACTACTGCTGCTACTACTACTACTACTACTACTACTACTACTACTACTACTGCTGCTGCTGCTGCTACTACTACTACTACTACCACTACTACTACTACTACTACTACTACTACTACTACTACTACTACTACTACTACTAACTACTACTACAACTGCTACTAACTAATACTACTTTTTTTTTTGTTGAAAATCCGACGCTAACGCAGTCGGACAAACTTTACGGAGGAACTCCTTTAAAAAGGCTCAAACCCCCAGAAAAAACCTGGTGAACTAGTAAGCCTGATTAATATTACACCAAAACAAAAGATAAATAATGAGCATTAATACAATCTATGAATACATATGGCTTAAATAGTATAGATACAAAACAATAGGCTGATAAAGATCCGATTGCAAAACAAAACTTTACAAAGGCATTACTATTCAACCCAGGTGTAGTAGTAGACCCGTGTGGCGAGTGCAACTTTCCAACAAATAAAGTGCCTCGTCAATCAATGACAAATAAGTCAATCATTGACGCCAGTGGGCTGATTCTTTAAAGATCAGCGGGCGTAGTTGCATTTGGGTAGTATAATACATATAGTCGGCAGAAAAATTACAGAAAAATAGATGGAAATAGATGGCGCTCTTGTTTACATTTTCGATTTACTTTATTGTAAGGTTTTGTAAATTACCATTGAATCCATGTGTGGTAGTAGGCCCGTGTGGCGAGTGCAACTATTCAACAAATGAAAAGTGACTCGTCAATCAATGACAAATAAGTCAATCACTGACGCTAGTGGGCTGATTCTTTAAAGATCAGCGAGCGTAGTAGCATTTGGGTAGCATAACAGATATAGCCAGCAGGAAAATTACAGAAAAATAGATGGAAATAGATGGCGCTCTTGTTTACATTTTTGATTTACTTTGTTGTAAGGTTTTGTAAATTACCTGGGAACAAATAACCCTATAAATCCCTGTGCAAGTTTCTAAAATTACCCAGGACGATTTTATAATTCAATGGCAACTTACTTTATCGATTGATTATTAAACATAACAATATCAAATTGCAGACTAAAATGAATTACAGGACACATATTAATTAAAAGACACAGTTAAATCAGCTGTAGTAATTAAATGATTTAAGCTAGTGCAGGCTCATGTATTTTTACAGTTCCCAACTCTATTGAAACTATGTTTGTTTGCACCATATGTCCTTGAATACGTTTTCTTTACCCTGCTGCTTTAATCTAAAATATTCGCAAGGAATATGATTCAGCAGCAATGAACGAAATATTGCCTTTATCCTTTATTGCTCTATTGTGATTGCCCATAGATGGATTTTTCGTCTGTGCACACCGATGTTTCCAAATGGCCCAAACACCTATGGTTAGCATTGTTATTAAAATAGTCCTTTCAGACTTTATGATATTTGCACCGCTTGATCCAGATTCTTTAAATAAGACTAGATGCGTTTCTAGAACAATGGGCGTCGCGCCAAATTGTGCCAAGATTTGGCTGATATAGTCCCAAAATTGTGACGATATTGGACATTCCGCAAATAAATGCTCGATTGTTTCCTCGTCTGTTTGACATAAGTAACACCTATCAGAAGTCGTAATATTGCACTTGTATGTCAAGTGTCCCACCATAGCCGTCGATGTAGTAATCACCACAATAAATCACGAGCCATATTTGGTATGTATGGAGAATATAAGATTTCCCATACATTTTTCCGACTGGATGGTTTATAGTTTGAGTCATCCCATCTCCTAATTGCTATGGAAGATGTTACTTGTTTTCGTCTCATAATGTGGTACCATTCCTTGGATCTCATTTTGTATTTTAGCATCTCATCATCAAGAACTAATGCCGGTTGTGGAGTCAAACTATTATTATTTACATTTGGCAGATGAAACCATTCAATTGGTACAGCATGTTTTGTTTTATTTAGCAACCGCTGGACATCTATATGCCTCATATGTGTTTTTCTAGCTACTTCTTGCATTGAAATCCATCTACGTGTTTGAGGGTGTATCATATCAGATAAATGTTGAATACCATATTTTGCCAAGGACGGTAGATAAAGTACTGCATTGCATATATTACTATTGCCCCACAATTGCTGTTTTAGTACTTCCTGCCCGCACGTAGGTGGAGGCATGTATCTGTCAAATATTTCTAACTCCTTAACTTGATCTTTAAACACATCTGGTATCATTTGGCTATTCGGAGGTGGCTACTTTGAGGTAAAAACATGCTCCGCCAGAAATAGTTCTACAATTCTCTCCATGAGAGCTCGTGAAACACATGCCCATTCTCCTTTGATCTAATAAGATCATTCAAAAATTTTAACCTTTAAGAAACACATTTCACTTTAATATCAATTAAATCAAGTCCTCCTTCTAACTTAGCGTTATTGAGAAAACGATGGGAAACTAAATGATTCTTTTCTTCCCATATGAATGACAATATCAACTCATTAACCTCCTTTTCCACATGTTTTGGCAGGTGTACAACAGATGCTGTATACCATAGCCCAGATAATACCAATTTGTTGACAACAAACACTCTACCAAAAATTGAAAGACGACGACGCTTCCAATTTGCTAATATTCTCTTAAGCTTAGATACTCGTTCATTCCAATTTTGTGTTGTATTTGGTTTCCTGCTAAAATAGATGCCCAAAATCTTAATGGTATCATTAGACCAATTGATTTCAAGTGGCTGGTCATTCCGCTCTTTCCATGGCCCCAAAAATAATCCTTTGGATTTTCCTTTATTGATTTTCACACCAGATGCATTTTGGAACTTTTCTAGTACGTGTTTTAAAATTGCAAAATCATTGTCTGAACTAGCAAATACACTTGGGTCATCAGCATATTGTGACAGCTTAAGTGAAATTTCTATGCCATGAATACATATGCCGTGAAAGTTATTATTTTGCCTCAATGCTATGCCAAGGGATTCCATCACAATAACAAATAATAGTGGCGATAGGGAACACCCCTGTCTAACACCACGTTCTACGCCAATTTCTCTGGATAATTGATTGTTCACTAAATAGCTACTCTTGATATCCGTATATAAAATCTTAACCCATTTAATAAAGTTTGAGCCTAACCCAAACGATTGCAAAGAATTAAAAAGAAAATCCCATTCCACACGGTCAAATGCCTTTTCGTTGTCCAAGGCAATCTCAGCTGAAGGGATGCTATCCTTCTCAACCAATTGTATAAGGTCTCTTATTAACATGGTATTGGTTAAAATTGTCCTCCTAGGTACAGCACATGTCTGCTCTGTTCCAATGATTTCTCCTAAAACACTACCTAGTTTCAATGTTAGTGCTCTGGATATTATTTTGTAGCCTACACATAGTAGAGAAATTGGTCTGTAATTCTGAATTAGACGTCTGTCATTTCGTTTATATATTAGTCTTACGTATGCCCTCACCATAGTTGGTGGTAAATGGCCTATCTCAAAAGTTTCAGTTTCTAATTCTTCCATTATTGGACCTAAAAGGTGCCAAAACGTTTGGTAAATTCAACTGGAAGGCCATCACACCCCGATGATTTTTCTAGTTTCATACCTTTAATGGATTTAGTTAAATCTTCTAGTGTTAAGGGTTGATTACAAAATTCACTGCCTGTGTCTGACACCTTTTTGTCTATATTTGTTAACAAAGCTAATTTTGCATCTTCATCAATTCCCTCTGACTTGTACAATGACTCATAGTAATTGCATACAATAGTACTCATTTCATTGTTGGTAAAGACGGTTGAACCATCCGGCATGTTTAATGAGCACATCACCTTATCTATTGCCCATGCTTTTTCTAATGTGCAGAAATATCGGGTTGGCTTTTCCCCTTCTGCGTGCATCTGGGCTCTTGCTCTAATTTTTGCACCCTCAAACTCATATTGTTCTATATCTCTTATTTTACTTTTAATTTTAACCAGTAATTCATAATAATTATCTTCACCATTATTTACTTCAGCATTAATTTTCATCAGTGATCGATGAAGTGTTTTCTTGCGTTTGCGCATTTCCCGTGTTTTAATCAAAGTTAGTTTCAGTATCTTGCGACCTGAATTTTACTTGTCCTAAATTAAAACTATCTTCCAGAGGGTATTGATCATCATCTTCAACATGTGTGGAATTAGCCTCTCTGACATCAGACTTGGATTGACTTGTTACTGGAGTAAGACTTAGCCCCTCATCTAGAACCTCTATTTCATCGCCTGCAACTACAGCGATTGGTTTCTTAGTTTTTTCACCATGCTTCTCATTAACATGGACATCAGCTACAATCTCAGCAACTACTGGTTCGATGACATTTTCTTTAGCAATGTGCTTCCCATTAACATGGATTTCCGCTACAAACTCAGCAGCCACTGGTTCTATGACATTCTCTTTAGAGACAACTTGCTCTGCACTTTTATCAGCAGCCTTTTTGACATATTTGTTCTGCGGGAATCGCCACTTAAAATGATCAGATGATCCACAAACTAGACATTTGTTTTTGTTAGGGCAATCTGTTGCAAGATGTTCTGTGCTTAAGCAGATTCTACACTTTTTGATTTGCCCCCCTGTACCATAATGGCAAGATAAATAGACCATCTATTGTGACCTTACTTGGGAGAGGTTGTTCTACCTTTTCGAACCAAATTCTTCTGATGCCATTTTCTAGGGTTCGATCAAATGGATAGGTCTCGTGTTCTACTTTGTCCACTTTACCATACTTGATCAATTCATTGATAACCCGTTCATCTGGGATCTCTAATGGAACCTTCATCTTGACTAATAGATGATCAGAATCTATTTCCTCCACATTACACACCTCACCCTTCACGACAAGGACCTCGTCGAGCAACTTTTCCTTCACACTTTCATTAACTACGGTGACATTCCATACAGATTTGAAAACGTGAATGAGACCTTGAAGGACCCGTGGCTCTGCCCCAACTACATCCTTCAACCCATGATACACCTCAATTGCCGAAACACCCCAAGCCTTTGTCGTAATTTTAAGACGCAGGGTGCGCTTATAGGAGATTGCCATGGTGTTTTAATAAAAGAGGAAACCCATCCTACTACAATATATAAGGGGTAATGCAAATATGTAATACCAAGACGTCAGGGAAAGAGCTAAACACTAAACAAATAGTGTCCCCTTTTGAAACCCTGACATCTACCAACAAATATACGAATAGATAGTGCAGTCGTATATTTGTTAGTTTGAACCACTTTCTAAGTGGGTCACTAACACCTAACCGATTAAAGTGGTTTCCTAATGCATACTACCATATTACAGTCATATATTTGTTAGTCTGTTCGAGTTGACCGGGAACAGCCAACTAACTGACTATAAAGATTTATAAAATCAAAGTTCTAGGCTTGTGCTTACAAATGATAAAGGAATTAAATCCACTCACTCAAGCGATCTTGCCAAATATAATGCGCTAGCCAACGACCTGTAGAAATAGCATACTGGCGCGGGGAGAAAAGTATTGCATTGACCACAGTAAGAGGAGACCTAATAAATGGCTGAAACCGCTAGCTAAGAGGAGTTAAATTGCCGAGCTAAATAAACGTGTGCGTTCACTTCAACTCCTACTACTACTACTGCTACTACTACTACTACTACTACTACTACTACTACTACTACTACTACTACTACTACTACTCACCACCTTTGTCGTTACCAGCACCACCACTATTATTATTATTATTATTATTATTTCTTCTTTTTCTTCCTAGGACACGTGATTGATGCATCTCTAGACGATGTTGTAATGGTGTGAATGAATACGCAAGATACATACTGTATACACAGTACTCAAATTACCCCCAAAAGTGTAAAAGTGTAACGTTCAAGTGCAATTGGATAATGTTTCATCATATATCGTATTAGCATATTTTATATTAATTTTATATGTGAAGAAAGAAACACTTTTTGTGTATATTTGTGAACAGATCATAAGTTAGAAGCAATGGGGGCAATGGAGGTATCTAGTTTTAGTTTAGCTATGCCCCGCCAAGATCTAGCTAAGCTCCACCCACACTTCGCCCGTGCTTGGATCGATTGAACTCCCTGACTATTAATTTTCAGACAACTATACAGATAAGCTGTTGAATATTTTGAATGCCCAGACATTTTAGTTTCAAAATATTCAACAGCATGTTTATTGAATAGTAAAAACGTACAATTCGTACAACAACGCTTTAGTACATCACCAATTATACGTTCGTGACGAACTTAATTACGTCATTCATGACGTCATTGATTATGAAGTCATCCTCAACGTCAAATAGTTGATTATGACGTCATATGATGGATGGATAAACTGGAAAGGTCCATTGAATTGAACTGAACTGAAATGAGTTTAACTTCATTTGTATTTATACGCCGTTTACAATATTTTACAATATTTATCATCTTTATTTTCGATACTGACATTATTTTCATTATGGTTTTCAGTATATTTCAACATCTATAATTTATTTTAATGTAGAAATTTTTAAATTTCATATTATATCGTGGAAAGAAATAAAGAAATGCTTTTCCATATCAGCTGGTGTTCTGCTATTTATCACAGCATCCATCCAACTATTCATCCAACAGTCAGATCAGAGTCAAATGTGTATTTCTTGTGGTCTCTGTGTGTGTGCCGCAGTGTGCATCTGTCGTCATAACTCTGGCATATACAATCGCCAAATTTGACGCACCCATTCCCACTGTGCCTGTTTGGGATTGCTTTGAATTTGAGGTCAATGGGTCTTGCGTCAAATATCTATGTCACAGGGGTCAGTTTACTCGAATGAGCACCATCTCTATGACAACTATGTCCACATAATATACCAGTAATATCTACAGTGCACGAGCGATTTGATGGTGGTGGTGATGATGATGATGATGATGATGATGACGATGATGATGATGATGATGGTGGTGGGTCGTGGTCGTTGTGTTGTTGATGATGATGATGATGATGATGATGATGATGATGACGATGATGATGATGATGATGATGAAGATGGTGATGGTGATGGTGATAGTTGTGATGATGATGATGATGATGATGATGATATACTGTGTTCAGCAGTTGCTGTTGTAATCATCACGCGGCCGCAATCAGTCCTTCTTCATTGTCCACTGTTTCTTGTTCTCAGCGAGTCCTTATAGTAGTGGAGCCAAAGTTGAAAAAATCACTTAACGGAAAGTAATAGTTTATATCTGGGTTTTTTCTTTTTCCTCTTAGCATAAGCCTTTGGGAAATGCCAGTTAGCAAGAATATCCGTCTTGCAAATTGGAGATTTTGCCAATTAACTACTCTATTGACAACGCATTTCTGCATGTATTTTGAGTGGAATAAAGTAAGAATCTCAAAAGCAACTCAGATTTTGGTCATGAAAGATATAGAGGGGCATACATTGTATATGTACACGTACCTTCAAGACAACTGGCCGTTTTATTTTTACGAAATTAGAATTTATTTCAAATATTTGTGAAATTTTATATTTTTCTTTGCTATAAGCAGAATTACTAAATAAGTGAACCATTGGCGAGCTGTTGCACTGAAATAGACAACACTTTCCTTAAAAAAACAACGCACTCGTTTCCCCTTCCTTTTGAGATATAATATATCTATATATGTCGCAGGGATAAAAGTTTATTAGACATTGAGTAACCCTGCCCCCATTGTGCACCTCAGTATAAGTAAATTACCGTTAAAATCACTGTTTTCACAAACGTCAGGAATCAGATAGGAAATTGTATTATTCTAAATCAGGTATGCAAATAGACTTAAATCAGACCATTTCACAAGTTTCAAACTAGTATTTTGTAGATTGCAAAAACACATCTCAAATTCTAGATTATCACGTTTTACCATTAATACGCAAAATTATCATTGCCCATATGCACACACAGCAGTTAAGAATTAAATAGTCATTCATCCAGAAAAATAGTCATAGATGCAGACAGGCCAGACAGAGAAACAAGATAGTCTTAGGTCATGTGGAGGACAAAGGAATTGCAGTATTATGAAAACAGAGCATCTTGTATGCACAGTGAAACATCTCTTTAGCGATCACTTCATGGGCCATTATAAGTGGTTGCTGAAGATATATGTTCACTTAATATGGATATTAATGCAATTAATAACTTTTGTGACCTCAGGCTCGTTGTTCTTAAAGATGAGTTGGCTTACGACCACCGGTCTTTAAGAACCTCCATAGTGTGGTCCCAAACGTAGACAGGTTTGAATATGCACCTTTAAGAGGAGGTTGACGTGAGCACACACACGCACGCACGCAGGCACGCACACACACACACGGACGCGCGCGCACATACACACGCACACGCACGCACGCACGCACGCACGCACGCACGCACGCACGCACGCACGCACGCACGCACGCACGCACGCACGCACGCACGCACGCACGCACACTGGAACATATCAACAGGCACGCACGCATGAAATTGCTTAAATTGCGTAAATATACTCACACACGCACGTACGCTCCCGCACATGAACGATAGCAGGCACGCACAAATGCATAACACAGGCGACTAGCGAATACTTAGTAGATATATCACAAGTACTTTATTGTTTTAAACATGCACACAGGTGCACATCTACATACATATTCACGCACGGATCACAACAATGATACATACTACTTAACTACTAAAATCAGATAAAAACACAAAGACGATTTAAAAAGCATATGCATATACACACATATATGAACACAATTCAAAATCTTATCTTAATTATTCTATTAATTTTCATTTAAATTTTATATTCATTATAGTATAAGTTCTTATTAACTGCACATTTTCGTCATTCTTATAATCTATTGTAGACCTATAGTATTCGGAGCGAGTCGTAACTATGTTGGAGACAACTTGCGACTCAATCCGCATTGTCTCTTGAACAATAAAAACATGTTTAAACTAAAACTAAACAGGTTTGACTGTATGTATATGTGTGAGTATGTATTGTCTGTGTGTGCATGTGTGTATGCATTCCTGCATGTCAGTCACATAGGCTATCTTTGGCAGAATTAATTCCGTCCACATAAATTCTCCATCGACCCGCAGCAACAAGCCACACCACAGAATTAGCCAGCTCTGTCACAAGGACAGGCCTTGTTACAAGGTGGTTTGCCGTTATATTTCTTGCAGATACAATGTGATTTTGGTAACTGTTGTTGTAAGAATCCTATCTGATACAGACCTTCCAAATCCGTCTGTTGGATCAAGTAGTCCGAGAATACGATTATGAGCATTTTTGTACATAGCAATTTGATAGAGAGCCTAATAGCAGTGTTGCAAAAAGCATCTTCTGTTGGAGGAAGTGTCAATAAATCACATCTGAATGACGCAAAAACATGTTCTCTCAAAAGGTCCAATGATGAGGTGGTATTGTGATATAAGGATGCTACGATCAGTCTAACATCTCAAATCACGTCCCCCGATTTATCCGTACTATTTTTGCCATAGCTTGGTAATGCTTGTAGTTTATTTTCCTTCATCAAGGAAATGACAACCTTGAATGCCATCTTTTTTCCTTTGGAAAATATGTAGTTGACGGTGTTGCATCCTGTGATGACATAGGTGGCGAGTAAGGTGGCGGAGACGTATTTGGATGTGGGATTCAGAATAGTTGTCAGACGAACTACCAAGTCGTGAATAGGAAGAAATTTCGCCATGCGTAGCATTAGGCGGGTCAATATACCATTCGACCCCAAAAAATTCTAACAAAAGGTCTGTCAACGGATTTTGGCCCTACTGGATGTGGGGACTGACGGAAGTGGGTTAAAACTAGGTCAGTTCCAAGATGGCCGTTACCCACCCTTAAAATCACTAAAATAGTTATAACCTCCTTAATTGTGTAGTTCGCGAGGGCACGTACTGGTCCGCCACGACGTTCTCGCCCATCGCACCACAAGTGCACGATGACCGGACTTGCTGGTTAGCTGCTGATCTCGGGGTTGCAGATCCCGTATGACGACTTTTAGAGCCTGTGGAACACTGATGTTCCAGTGGGGCCATGCGACCATTGCCGCCAAGATTAAACCACATGGGGTCGTCCCAACTATTTGTGTCACCGGTGTGTCTATCCGTACTAATTTAGAGATATGAAACAATTTGTAATTAAAACAGTAGAAATATTAATATACCATACAAACAAGATGAATCGTTTGAGAGTGGATGAGCACACAATAATACACATCATAGAGCTATCTGGTGTTTTTCCACGTGGTGTCGCCAGAGGTACCACACATGTTCTTGAATCCGCAGAGGTATCACCACAAGAGAAGCACCCACAACGAAGTCACTAGGTAGTTTAATATAAACTAGTATACCCCTAACACACACGCACATGCACACGCACACGCGCACACACACACAAAGAAAATATTGTTGTTGCGAGAGGTAAGTGCCTCGCGCAGGCCTCCATCACAGGAAAATGCCTTCAACGTCGAAGCGGAGAAAAAGAGCTGGCAAAAAGGGCCACTCTTTTGTTGAACAGAAAAATGCTAATGTGAAGATCCTAGTGAAACCATAATTAATGTGATGCATACTGGTTTACGTGAAGACGGGACGACCGATTTCCGAAGAATTCCCAAGTCGCCATCTTATGCAGTTCCAAAGATACTGTATTGGTAGATGCCGCTTTATTTATGCGGGCTTTCTGCTACCGTCTAACCTATCATTTAGTTGTTAGAAACAGAAACTAGTTATGGCCGCAAGTGGCAGGAATTCCTACTTAACTTTAGATACACTTGTCCAATGGACGCAGACGCCTCGCTCCCCAGAGGATGCCTAGATTAGCATCTACCTCCAAGGGTAGCATGCGTACATGTTAAGACACAAGGCATCAGAATTGGATGAAAATCCAGCTACCTTGTCCCGCAACCACATAAAACATCACCTGGACAATGGCTACGTTTCACACAAGCAAGTTTTGATTCCTGACATGTCTTTATGATGGGGTGGAGAGACGAATATCCATCGCGAGCATCCTTCCTGTGAGGGCGTGATGAGCTCCAATGCTTCATCCAGACACTGCAACGAATTGGATGGAGATTCAGAACGCGTCCATCACCGCGTGCTACAGATCTAACAGTTGACCTGTCGTTAGGGTTAAGTTCCAATATGCCAAGATATGCACTGTCGGCCGGTAAATAAACTAACTAATTCACATTTATAACTATATGTTTTTGCAGCGTTTCCTTGATTGGCAGCCTTATCTAACAAACATGTACCTGAAGATACAGGGGATATGTATGTAAATCAGCACTTTAACCATCACCTCCGATAGTTTCCCAGGGTCGGATCCAATCAACATGCTGATGGGGAGTCCAGACAAGTAATAAGCCATGCGGCTGGTGGATAGTGCAAAGAGACAATAACTTAATATATTTGAGGCCCTATAGGTAATTAGCCAATTTTACACAACTTTACAGGAGTGCGAGCCAGTAGTTATGGGTTGTGCTGGCCGTTATTGTTCTTCCCAGCAGGGGGTCTTCAAGAACAATGGGTTTATCAGGAGAACAAAAGAAAAGCTTGCGGAATGGAATGTTGAGAACAATGGCGCTCAGGGGCACACACATTCTAGAGAACAATGGCGTCCAGCGGCACACATTTTTCTTGATAACAATGACGTCCAGCCGCACACGTATTTGAGAATCTGCAACACTGGAATGTTCTATTATTTTGAATGTGTTAACCCTTAAAAGTATAAAAGTTGTGTATTTTACGTTTGAACGTAGTGGCAGCGCTCCCCCCTCCGCGGTTATCTACCGTGGCAGATAATGTAAAAATAATAAGAGAGTAATGTAAAAATAATAGAGTTTAAGAGGTGGTCCGATAATGGAGATCGTATGAGGAGGAGGATGTAAGAGGAATTACGGTATTGATGTTTGAAAATAATTTGACAGTTTCGTCGCTAACGTTATTAGTAAACTGGACAATATTTAGTGACTGTCCTTAAGCTATTAGTAAGCAACAGCTACCAGACAGATTAGCAACAAAATATTAATAATAATCTCGTATTAATGGTATGTACGGTTGGAATGGTAACCAAGACTTGGTGGTGGCGGATTGTATCATGGGTTAAAAAGAAGTTAACCCTAATACCGATGAATATATAGTTCATTTTCATCGATACCATACAGGAAAACTGTTGAATATTTTGAAATTAATTTGACGTCGCTAACGTTATTAGAAAAACTTTTTTTGTCGAATATTTTGATTGACTTTTAACCGTCATTACGCACAAATTGTTTTTCAAATACTTTGCAATAACGTCAATCATTTTAGATACGATGGTTAAAATGTGGTAATTATATCTCTGAGGGTTCCGTTTATAGAATTGTATGTTGAGCGTACTTATGCTAAAAAGATTATTTGTTGCGTTTGATTTAACCATATGTCTCGAATAGCCGTGGGATCGGTCTTTAATCGAGTTACAAACACGGCACGTGTTAATAATGAAAGAATGTTAAAGCACCAAGATCAATCTTGAATCAAGATACAAACATGTCATGAGTTAAGGAATACTATAAGAATATAACACCCGTCTCGTTCTAAGCACGTACTATTACAATGTCCTCGCCGAGAGTTTGTGAAAATCGATAATAAAGCGTGCACCCGCTCACCGGCTATTGCTGTTTACCGATGCTTAAAGATACGACAATTAAGAGCAACATTTTGAGCATAGTAGCATAATCATAGATGGCTTAACCGTCACTATGCGCGAATTGTTTTTTAAATACTTAATATTTCATTTGCAATAATGTCATTCGTTTTAGATTTTGTGGGTGCATGATGATTAAAAATGTAGTCATTATGTCTCTGAGTGCTCCATGTGTTTATAGAATTGTATGTCGAGCGTACGTATGATAAAAGGATTATTTGTTGCATATGATTTATCCATACGATGTGAATAGCAGTGAGATCAATCTGTAATCGTGATACAAACATGCCATGTCTTAAGGAATAATGTAAGAATGTACCTCCCTTCTCGTTCTACGTGTTTTTTTTAGAAATATTCAAAATTACTATTGAATTGTCGCCCAGGTGACTCACTAGGAGAGTTCACTATGTAGTTGCGAATGCGTACTTCCCATGTATGTTTTTGAATAAATAACATAATCGTATTATTGTATCGTTTCCTAGTTCTTAACCGAGTGCACATATGCACTAATTCCCGTGGACAATTATTAGAATATCACGTTTTGGCGCATTAGTGCTTATGCATATTTATGATGTGTTCACGCATTACTCATATTAACATTAAACATGTCCGCTTCATTCGTTTTAAGGGCAGCTGATGTTAGATTTTGTCTATGTCTGCTTCCTTGCGAAGGAATAATGTTGTTGGTATGTACCACGCATGACCACGACAAAAGGTGTCACTCGTGGTGGAATACGAGGTTGAATGCGTCTGTATCGCTGGCATCTGGTTCTGATCCATCATCCACAAGGGTGTCCTATGTTATATCATGTACGTGCCCCACACACGCGCATGCACCTGCTGCACCAACACCTGCATGTACTGCGCATAACCTCACGCATGTGACGCCGCATGCGTGGCTCTACGCATGTGCCCCTTGTCACCCGTGTTCGCTGTCCCCTTCACATGTACATCATGCGTGCGTGTGTGTGTGCATTTTTTATGCACCCGTTTGTGTGTGGGTGTATGTATGTAACATAATTTTGGTTTATGGTGGCCCCTTAAAAAAGAGGCCTATTTCTTTATTTTTTATTTTGCTTTAACGTAAATGTTTTTTATCTCGAATTACGCAACGCTAATTTCTGTTTTGTTCACACCACATACACGTGCAACAATCATTACGAAGTTGGTACTTCGCATGCACCCATTTGTTGTAATTGCACTCGTCCGGATCTGTTAGATAATCTCTCCAGCGGTTACAGATTTCACGCAATGACGTTAAAAATGGTTGCTGTACTGGTACCTCGTTATATTTGTTCCATTCGATGCAACCACAATTAATAGGCGTTGAACCTTTCGTTCTCCATCGATCGCATAGTTGAGATTCCATTTTCGTTTTGGCAAATTGAAAAAGCTGTATGCCTTACTAGTCGCGCGCATTTAACTTTTATAGCTAAAATATGAGCTGTCAGTAAAACTATCTTTCCAATCTGAACACGCCCTTATTTCGGTCACATGTTTTTTCTTCACTGCTTAAAATTAACATCATCGGTTTTCAAATCATTACTATTGCACTATGTTTGAATGACATTTTTTTAATAGAAAACTGGAATTGATACACAGGGTTCAATTACAGAGCACGTCATATGGTTTTCTCTGTATTCAAATATGTCCGCATTTTTTTGTCATTGTCACGATGTGAATACGATTAATTTTGGATCTTTGGATCATTGTGGTATGCCTCGCGCGCCTAGTGTACCATTAATTTCTAGCCTTAATCGGCATTCATCCATCGCGGCATATCAAAATGGCGATAATTGGGGATGGTGGCTGAGGGGTGAGAAGGGATCACGAAGAAAAAATAACATATTTTTTCAAAATAAATGTATTTTTTATTGACACATGCATTTTTCTTATGATAAATATTAGCGATATTTATTCACGATAATTAAAAAGAAAACATAGTACATAAATAATTATACATTAAATATGATCATTTTTTCTGTTTATTCATAATCCTGCGCGTCAGACGTTTCACTTTCGCATCATTTTTGTCTCTGTTTCTTAGAGCCCATAATATGTGTTTCATTTGTACACCTCTCGAACGATGGTATAAGAAATATACACAATAATATCTGCAAGTTGTCATCACGGCTGGTTGAACACGTACATTGTTGTAATAATAAACACACACACGGTGTCCATTTTGTACATTTGATATCATTCTTCCCTCAGAAGGGTGTCTTCCATAAGGATCAATGTATTCAGCATTTCTCTTTCTAGTGTAATAAACTGCCACTGAATGTTGGCCAGATTTATTACTGGGATGTGTGTTTATTACTAATGAGGCCGGGAGATATTTAATATGTGTGGGTACATTGTCAATTGGAAGAACGATGAGAAAGTGTTCACGCATTTTATTGTCACAGAGTAAAAAAGATCCTCTATTTCAAATGTATTCAACATATTTGTTAATAATCTGTTATTACGTTAAAGTCTGATCCAATTTCTATCGTCTTAGCAAATTCAGCATAGCAAATTACATTGGTTGTAGCGGTAAGTGCTTGAGCAAAATGGAAGACCACTCTTAACGCACCAGTGCATGTAGGGTAGCGATGCTCTGAATCAGCTAGATCTGGTGTAAAATCCCATGCAAACAATGGGGTTCCATGTCTGAACTGCATCTTATTTAGCAGGTAGCCACAGTCTTAGAATTACGCCCCAGTACCACTGAATAGTGAGAAATAAGCGTCCGAGTAAATGTCGTCGCTAAACGAAGGTCGTATTGGCGATGTTGTAACCTCTTCTCCATTTATATAACATGTAGCGTAGCAGTGTAGTGTTATTGTTATCAAACTTGAACGGATTTTTATTTACCACACCATTATAGGCATCATTAGGTACAAAAGCGAATAATACTCTAGTAGGTAGCTGACCAGTAAATATATTATCTCTATCGATGCTCATAACACCACTAAGTGCTGTAAAAGTCTTACACACTACCCTGCGAATAGGATATTTCGTGTGTGTCTGTCTCAGAGTAACGGCGTGAGCCACTAGCAGATCTGCTGATGGGATAACTTTGCGTACAAATAAGGTAGCCAACATTATTTTCAATTTCGGTCTCATTCCTTCTGCGGCCATAATGGCGAATGCATCTTTACTCCTCTGTAGGCGTACTCTTAAATCAACGGACCCGAGCAGGAATCGGTCCTGCAGAAACATATCACTGTGTATGCAGCCAATTAATTGCACAATTTTACTCTGCGCCATCATTTTTCTACGTGCTTGAAATCCTAAGTTAGTATCAGCAATATTATCAAATTCGACGGCATCATCTATTTTCCATCTGGCAAGTTGTAGATGCGAGGATGCGGTATCGCTGCCATAATTTAGTAATGTCTCGATGTACGAGCGGAAAGTATAATTTTCGTTCGATTCACTGACACACTTTCCATTAAAAAAACCATCCACTTGTGAGAACATTGTATGCAAAAGATTATTCGTAGGCGCTATCAGGTCATTCGCCTCGAGTGTCGCCCAGGTTACTCACTAGGAGAGTTCACTATGTAGTTGCGAATGCGTACTTCCCATGTATGTTTTTGAATAAATAACATAATCGTATTATTGTATCGTTTCCTAGTTCTTAACCGAGTGCACATATGCACTAATTCCCATGGACAATTATTAGAATATCACGTTTTGGCGCATTAGTGCTTATGCATATTTATGATGTGTTCGCGCATTACTCATATTAACATTAAACATGTCCGCTTCATTCGTTTTAAGGGCAGCTGATGTTAGATTTTGTCTATGTCTGCTTCCTTGCGAAGGAATAATGTTGTTGGTATGTACCACGCATGACCACGACAAAAGGTGTCACTCGTGGTGGAATACGAGGTTGAATGTGTCTGTATCGCTGGCATCTGGTTCTGATCTATCATCCACAAGGGTGTCCTACGTTTTATCATGTACGTGCCCCACACACGCGCATGCACCTGCTGCACCAACACATGCATGTACTGCGCATAACCTCACGCATGTGACGACGCATGCGTGGCTCTACGCATGTGCCCCTTGTCACCCGTGTTCGCTGTCCCCTTCACATGTACATCATGCGTGCGTGCGTGTGTGCATTTTTTATGCACCCGTTTGTGTGTGGGTGTATGTATGTAACATAATTTTGGTTTATGGTGGCCCCTTAAAAAAGAGGCCTATTTCTTTATTTTTTATTTTGCTTTAACGTAAATGTTTTTATCTCGAATTATGCAACGCTAATTTCTGTTTTGTTCACACCACATACACGTGCAACAATCATTACGAAGTTGGTACTTCGCATGCACCCATTTGTTGTAATTGCGCTCGTCCTGATCTGTTAGATAATCTCTCCAGCGGTTACAGATTTCACGCAATGACGTTAAAAATGGTTGCTGTACTGGTACCTCGTTATATTTGTTCCATTCGATGCAACCACAATTAATAGGCGTTGAACCTTTCGTTCTCCATCGATCGCATAGTTGAGATTCCATTTTCGTTTTGGCAAATTGAAAAAGCTGTATGCCTTACTAGTCACGCGCATTTAACTTTTATAGCTAAAATATGAGCTGTCAGTAAAACTATCTTTCCAATCTGAACACGCCCTTATTTCGGTCACATGTTTTTTCTTCACTGCTTAAAATTAACATCATCGGTTTTCAAAACATTACTATTGCACGATGTTTGAATGACATTTTTTTAATAGAAAACTGGAATTGATACACAGGGTTCAATTACAGAGCACATCATATGGTTTTCTCTGTATTCAAATATGTCCGCATTATTTTGTCATTGTCACGATGTGAATACGATTAATTTTGGATCTTTGGATCATTGTGGTATGCCTCGCGCGCCTAGTGTACCATTAATTTCTAGCCATTATCGGCATTCATCCATCGCGGCATATCAAAATGGCGATAATTGGGGATGGTGGCTGAGGGGTGAGAAGGGATCACGAAGAAAAAATAACATATTTTTTCAAAATAAATGTATTTTTTATTGACACATGCATTTTTCTTATGATAAATATTAGCGATATTTATTCACGATAATTAAAAAGAAAACATAGTACATAAATAATTATACATTAAATATGATCATTTTTTCTGTTTATTCATAATCCTGCGCGTCAGACGTTTCACTTTCGCGTCATTTTTGTCTCTGTTTCTTAGAGCCCATAATATGTGTTTCATTTGTACACCTCTCGAACGATGGTATAAGAAATATACACAATAATATCCGCAAGTTGTCATCACGGCTGGTTGAACACGTACATTTTTGTAATAATAAACACACACACGGTGTCCATTTTGTACATTTGATCTCATTCTTCCCTCAGAAGGGTGTCTTCCATAAGGATCAATGTATTCAGCATTTCTCTTTCTAGTGTAATAAACTGCCACTGAATGTTGGCCGGATTTATTACTGGGATGTGTGTTTATTACTAATGAGGCCGGGAGATATTTAATATGTGTGGGTACATTGTCAATTGGAAGAACGATGAGAAAGTGTTCACACATTTTATTGTCACAGAGTAAAAAAGATCCTCTATTTCAAATGTATTCAACATATTTGTTAATAATCTGTTATTACGTTAAAGTCTGATCCAATTTCTATCGTCTTATCAAATTCAGCATAGCAAATTACATTGGTTGTAGCGGTAAGTGCTTGAGCAAAATGGAAGACCACTCTTAACGCACCAGTGCATGTAGGGTAGCGATGCTCTGAATCAGCTAGATCTGGTGTAAAATCCCATGCAAACAATGGGGTTCCATGTCTGAACTGCATCTTATTTAGCAGGTAGCCACAGTCTTAGAATAACGCCCCAGTACCACTGAATAGTGAGAAATAAGCGTCCGAGTAAATGTCGTCGCTAAACGAAGGTCGTATTGGCGATGTTGTAACCTCTTCTCCATTTATATAACATGTAGCGTAGCAGTGTAGTGTTATTGTTATCAAACTTGAACGGATTTTTATGTACCACACCATTATAGGCATCATTAGGTACAAAAGCGAATAATACTCTAGTAGGTAGCTAACCAGTAAATATATTATCTCTATCGATGCTCATAACACCACTAAGTGCTGTAAAAGTCTTACACACTACCCTGTGAATAAGATATTTCGTGTGTGTCTGTCTCAGAGTAACGGCGTGAGCCACTAGCAGATCTGCTGATGGGATAACTTTGCGTACAAATAAGGTAGCCAACATTATTTTCAATTTCGGTCTCATTCCTTCTGCGGCCATAATGGCGAATGCATCTTTACTCCTCTGTAGGCGTACTCTTAAATCAACGGAACCGAGCAGGAATCGGTCCTGCAGAAACATATCACTGTGTATGCAGCCAATTAATTGCAAAATTTTACTCTGCGCCATCATTTTTCTACGTGCTTGAAATCCTAAGTTAGTATCAGCAATATTATCAAATTCGACGGCATCATCTATTTTCCATCTGGCAAGTTGTAGATGCGAGGATGCGGTATCACTGCCATAATTTAGTAATGACTCGATGTACGAGCGGAAAGTATAATTTTCGTTCGATTCACTGACACGATTTCCATTAAAAAAACCATCCACTTGTGAGAACATTGTATGCAAAAGATTATTCGTAGGCGCTATCAGGTCATTCGCCTCGAGTGTCGCCCAGGTTACTCACTAGGAGAGTTCACTATGTAGTTGCGAATGCGTACTTCCCATGTATGTTTTTGAATAAATAACATAATCGTATTATTGTATCGTTTCCTAGTTCTTAACCGAGTGCACATATGCACTAATTCCCATGGACAATTATTAGAATATCACGTTTTGGCGCATTAGTGCTTATGCATATTTATGATGTGTTCGCGCATTACTCATATTAACATTAAACATGTCCGCTTCATTCGTTTTAAGGGCAGCTGATGTTAGATTTTGTCTATGTCTGCTTCCTTGCGAAGGAATAATGTTGTTGGTATGTACCACGCATGACCACGACAAAAGGTGTCACTCGTGGTGGAATACGAGGTTGAATGCGTCTGTATCGCTGGCATCTGGTTCTGATCCATCATCCACAAGGGTGTCCTACATTTTATCATGTACGTGCCCCATACACGCGCACGCACCTGCTGCACCAACACCTGCATGTACTGCGCATAACCTCACGCATGTGACGATGCACGCCTGGCTCCATGCATGTGCCCCTTGTCACCCGTGTTCGCTGTCCCCTTCACATGTACATCATGCGTGCATGCGTGTGTGCATTTTTTATGCACCCGTTTGTGTGTGGGTGTATGTATGTAACATAATTTTGGATTATGGTGGCCCCTTAAAAAAGAGGCCTATTTCTTTATTTTTTATTTTGCTTTAACGTAAATGTTTTTTATCTCGAATTACGCAATGCTAATTTCTGTTTTGTTCACACCACATACACGTGCAACAATCATTACGAAGTTGGTACTTCGCATGCACCCATTTGTTGTAATTGCGCTCGTCCGGATCTGTTAGATAATCTCTCCAGCGGTTACAGATTTCACGCAATGACGTTAAAAATGGTTGCTGTACTGGTACCTCATTATATTTGTTCCATTCGATGCAACCACAATTAATAGGCGTTGAACCTTTCGTTCTCCATCGATCGCATAGTTGAGATTGCATTTTCGTTTTGGCAAATTGAAAAAGCTGTATGCCTTACTAGTCGTGCGCATTTACCTTTTATAGCTAAAATATGAGCTGTCAGTAAAACTATCTTTCCAATCTGAACACGCCCTTATTTCGGTCACATGTTTTTTCTTCACTGCTTAAAATTAACATCATCGGTTTTCAAAACATTACTATTGCACGATGTTTGAATGACATTTTTTTAATAGAAAACTGGAATTGATACACAGGGTTCAATTACAGAGCACGTCATATGGTTTTCTCTGTATTCAAATATGTCCGCATTTTTTTGTCATTGTCACGATGTGAATACGATTAATTTTGGATCTTTGGATCATTGTGGTATGCCTCGCGCGCCTAGTGTACCATTAATTTCTAGCCATTATCGGCATTCATCCATCGCGGCATATCAAAATGGTGATAATTGGGGATGGTGGCTGAGGGGTGAGAAGGGATCACGAAGAAAATATAACATATTTTTACAAAATAAATGTATTTTTTATTGACACATGCATTTTTCTTATGATAAATATTAGCGATATTTATTCACGATAATTAAAAAGAAAACATAGTACATAAATAATTATACAATAAATATGATCATTTTTTCTGTTTATTCATAATCCTGCGCGTCAGACGTTTCACTTTCGTGTCATTTTTGTCTCTGTTTCTTAGAGCCCATAATATGTGTTTCATTTGTACACCTCTCGAACGATGGTATAAGAAATATACACAATAATATCCGCAAGTTGTCATCACGGCTGGTTGAACACGTACATTGTTGTAATAATAAACACACACACGGTGTCCATTTTGTACATTTGATATCATTCTTCCCTCAGAAGGGTGTCTTCCATTAGGATCAAAGTATTCAGCATTTCTCTTTCTAGCGTAATAAACTGCCACTGAATGTTAGCCGGATTTATTACTGGGATGTGTGTTTATTACTAATGAGGCCGGGAGATATTTAATATGTGTGGGTACATTGTCAATTGGAAGAATGATGAGAAAGTGTTCACGCATTTTATTGTCACAGAGTAATAAAGATCCTCTATTTCAAATGTATTCAATATATTTGTTAATAATCTGTTATTACGTTAAAGTCTGATCCAATTTCTATCGTATTATCAAATTCAGCATAGCAAATTACATTGGTTGTAGCGGTAAGTGCTTGAGCAAAATGGAAGACCACTCTTAACGCACCAGTGCATGTAGGGTAGCGATGCTCTGAATCAGCTAGATCTGGTGTAAAATCCCCTGCAAACAATGGGGTTCCATGTCTGAACTGCATCTTATTTAGCAGGTAGCCACAGTCTTAGAATAACGCCCCAGTACCACTGAATAGTGAGAAATAAGCGTCTGAGTAAATGTCGTCGCTAAACGAAGGTCGTATTGGCGATGTTGTAGCCTCTTCTCCATTTATATAACATGTAGCGTAGCAGTGTAGTGTTATTGTTATCAAACTTGAACGGATTTTTATGTACCACACCATTATAGGCATCATTAGGTACAAAAGCGAATAATACTCTAGTAGGTAGCTGACCAGTAAATATATTATCTCTATCGATGCTCATAACACCACTAAGTGCTGTAAAAGTCTTACACACTACCCTGCGAATAGGATATTTCATGTGTGTCTGTCTCAGAGTAACTGCGTGCGCCACTAGCAGATCTGCTGATGAGATAACTTTGCGTACAAATAAGGTAGCCAACATTATTTTCAATTTCGGTCTCATTCCTTCTGCGGCCATAATGGCGAATGCATCTTTACTCCTCTGTAGGCGTACTCTTAAATCAACGGAACCGAGCAGGAATCGGTCCTGCAGAAACATATCACTGTGTATGCAGCCAATTAATTGCACAATTTTACTCTGCGCCATCATTTTTCTACGTGCTTGAAATCCTAAGTTAGTATCAGCAATATTATCAAATTCGACGGCATCATCTATTTTCCATCTGGCAAGTTGTAGATGCGAGGATGCGGTATCGCTGCCATAATTTAGTAATGTCTCGATGTACGAGCGGAAAGTATAATTTTCGTTCGATTCACTGACACGCTTTCCTTTAAAAAAAACATCCACTTGTGAGAACATTGTATGCAAAAGATTATTCGTAGGCGCTATCAGGTCATTCGCCTCGAGTGTCTTCTCATCACCATTTCGATCTAGCTTTACTAGCTCAAATTTAATCGAAAGATAAGATTGCATAAGATCTAAATATTTATCAGCAGACCCACTGACGTAAAACTCTTTCGGTCCACTATCTGATAAACTAGATACAGGCTGAAACTGTTCCCATTTTGCAGACTTCAATGTCGCCACTATGGGATGTGTCTGAAAAATCTCTAATTCGCTCTTTGAGCACTTGCAGATCTGATTAAGTTCCATGTTGTTTGTTAATTAAAGATATTAGCTTGTTTTCTCTGCCGTCTATTGTGACACTTTCTCTTCAGTATCGCGCACATTGACTGAGCATTACCTGTATTATTCCTCTTTTTATGCTTAGGTTGAGGTGGTCTTAAACCACCATGCACTGCTGGTACAGCTTCCGGTATCAAAGACCTGGCAACACCACGTGCTCTCGATTTTAATGCTGTTTTAACATTTTTTCCAGCCATTACGTCCTCAGCTAGTCCGATTCCAGCACTAAGAGCTTGTTTACCTACAGATTTAGCCACATTTTTTGTGAAAGGTATTGCTGATGGTAATAGTCCGCCTAAGATATTACCGAGTCCATGTCCTGATTGGTATCGTGCGTCTACAAAAACTGGAATACGTCCATGATCCACTTGACTCGCATAGTAATGCACCAGTGCTGGAGTGTTCATTCTTCCTCTCATCGTCCCTCTCATCGTCCCTCTCATCGTCCCTCTCATCATCCCTCTCATTATCGTTGTCGTCACCATATGAAATGCAAACAGAGTACACTCGGTGATGCCCCGTCCTTGAATGGGACATTGGCACCTGTTCTATCCATTATAAGTATTCCAATAGTATTGATGTAGTTCTTTGACACAGTATGGTATTGAATATCAGGAAATGTCCACTGACATATCTTTTCCTCCATCTGTACTAGAAATGGGTATCGCCTACCACACTGTGTGAGATTACGTCACAGTATATATACGTGGTCGAAGGACCACCCTCACGATTTGAACGAAATGATTCTTTAACGTCTATAGGTCTTTTTTTGTATTTTTCCTCCTTCCAATCCGATTAAATTTGCTACGGCAGGACGTGGATTACCGAAACCATCTTTTAAAACTTGCGGAAAAGCCTTTGTCATTTCTATTTCTGATGTGCTTGCAACATCTTTGCTAATTTCTTCTGTCGCATCACTACCTTTCTTCATCTTCTTTATCTTCTTCTTAGTAAATGCATATATTTGGACAAAACTTTCCTCTGCAATAGTAAGCCAACTCCTCGGATATAACACACACGAGAGGCCCACTTCCCATTCACCATCTAATGTTAATGGAGTTTGCAGATGTGTTCAAAACTCTGGTATCTTATTATCTGGAAAGAACTGGGTACTACTATTGCTCAGAAGCATTATGTAAAACTGATCCTCATTCATTCTGAGTTGAATGATGTATGGACGTCTTTATGTGTGGACTCGGCAATATATATGCTAGACATCCACTAAAAAGCAATATCCATATGCCTGATTGCCCATTTTGTAAACTCAGATTCATGATACATGTAATGATTATGATATAAATTATTATAATTTGAGCAGGGTATAATATTTCTTCTTTCGGTACTCATGAACCCATCATTCGCCACATGCTCTGATCCGATCTTCTCTCCATATATTCATCCATTGCTAATGATGTATAGTACTTAGTTCATTATCCCATGTGTTAAACTTAGCCGGGTAACCGAGCCACTTTACCAGATACTCGCGTTGTCACTTTTTATTTTTCCCACTTTTAAGTATTTTTACCAGAGCGTACTCTTTATCATTTTCTTCTATCACTTGCTCTATCTCATCACAATAAAAAGTACCAATAATCGGGTCACCTCCATAGTCTTCTAATTTATATAAGTATGGATATTTGTCTGTAAGCACCTCATGCAACTTAAACAATTCGCGACTCCATTGCCCCTGATATGCTTTTTCAAATGGCATATTTGCTTGTGATATTCTAACATGGTCGCCTTGAGTAGGGCTGTTTTTAGATTTGAACATTTCTTCGTCTTCTTTCCATATATATTTCTCCACGTGATTAACTCAGTACTACGGTCGACTTCGGAAGGAGCCATGTGCATACTGGAATGTATGGTATTATTGTACGCTGCGACTAAACTAGGTAATACATCGATATACTTTCGTGTATTTTTATGCGTTATGTATCTGTATATTCATCCCTTCAGTGTGCTTTGAAAACGCTCTACCATTGCCGCTTTCATTTCATTTTGAGAAATGTATTCCATTATCTTTCAAATAGTTTTTTATTACATGGTTTACGAACTCGCCCCCTTTGTCTGTTTGAATAGCATGTGGGCGATGCTCAGTGTGCTCCAATATCGTTTCTAACCCTTTCTTGACTGCTGACGACGTTTTACTAAACAGGCATTCCACCCATGCATATTTTGAAAGGGCACCAACTACGCATAGCAAATATAACACGTTGTTGTTCTCTTTCACCAGCATACCCATCGAGCATAGATCTGCCTGCCATAGTTCATCGACGGATGAAACTCTTATTTTTTGCCTGTCAAACTTTGTTCTCCACGGTCTGTGTAGGGTATATACTTCTTGGTGTTTTAACCATTTGTCGATGTAGATGCACGGTATGTTACCTTTGAACACATTATATAGCTTTTCTTTCCCACCAAAAGACGTGTTATGTTTCAGATCAAAATATACTTTCGCAATTTAGCATCATTCATGACTCATCTAAATTTACCCACACTGGAATTGAATGCCCCTTTTTCTTCCTGTAGCCCACTAGGGAACTCTTTCTACGTATTCGTTTGCTCACGGGCGTAGGCGTGTACTCACGGGCACTAACATCCTTTTCTGCACCATTATATATCTGTCTCATCGTTTTCTCTTGCCCTACAAATCTACAGGGTATGTTTAGGTTGCGTAACAGATTAAGAAACTTTCCCTCTGCTTGATCATGCATACCGGCCATAAGAGGTTTACGCCCATGCACTACTACGTTTGTAAGCAGGTCGAGTACATTACTTTTTGGGAAAAACGTACCCTCTATTGTCACTTCGCCCAAGTCATTAACGTGAAAATGTTCAGGAACCGAACGTAAAATATCAATTACTCCACTGGCTTTTGTCTTGTAAGTTTTTGGTATTCCCCTCATCGTACATTCAAGTATTTGTGCGGGCAGTGCATCATAGTTAGTTATGGGTTGCAGATGTATCAGTTGATATTGTTGTCCTTGCGTTTGCTGATAGTAATGCCTATACTTATCCAATACTTGTGATTACGATTTTTCTTTTTCATTCTCAGTCAGATCGTGTCTAGCTAATATATTGGATATCTCGTTGTTGAGACTAATAGCTTTACGTATCGATGGATCTGTCTGTAGCAATGATATTTTACTCTGTTCATTTAAATTACCTAGCAATTCGTGAGGAACTAGCGCCATTTTACGATCACCGCTGGTAATAAAGCTCCTAAAAATCCGCCTGTTTGTAGCAATTTTCATTTTGCGCGCATATGGCACACTGCGACTAATCAGCATACGCATTTCCTCTCTATATTTACTCAGCTGTTTGTATCATGTTTTAGTGAGATGAACATTCCCACGTAATACGTTTAGGCATGATTCGCATAGTACATCCTCCAATTCGTTCGAACACTGTTTGATTACATCATTTCTGATTGAAGGCTTTACTTTAGCCAAATATTGCAGCATAGGTAAATGGCGTTCCATTTTACGTGATGCCATTTTACTTAGGTATGTAAACGTAGCAGCCCTCCTTCGGATGAACAGATGAATGTAGTCTGATATTGTCAGGTGTCGTCTGTTTCAAATCTAGGAGTAGATATGAGTGAGGTTCGTGTGTAGCGTCCTTATATGATTCGATCACATACTTTGTTTTGCATGTGTACATCTGATTCGATAAAGAACGAATAGATGACACATCACGTAGATTCTTAAACAATACCATGTAGTGACAGCTAACTGATAAGTCACGCTGATTGCGTGACTTGTGAAACAGATTTTGTACGACAAATATTACGCTACAATTCTCATGGTGAGAACGTTTTATAAATAGGTCAGCCACATTCTCGCATTTATTCATCCAATCATCGAGTACCACTAATGTTCTGCAACTTCTGTCTAGTTAAACATTCACACCCTCTTTAAATTCAACTTATTTTGCCAAATCGTTATACCCATCTTGCCACGTGCCGTAGCAGTACACAATCCTCTGTTTAGGGGAAGTAATGGCGTAGGGGTATCTTATTAGTGCTTTTATCATCTCAGTTTTACCGCACTGCGTTGATCCACAGACAATCATAGTAAATGGGTGGCGCAATGCTGTATTGCAGTCAAGCGATGTTGCCATTGCGTCAGCACATATACGGCCACTTACGACTAAGGAGGTATAAGCTCATGCATATGTATATATATACCTTAGTCGTACGTGGACGTGCATGAACCATCACTATGATGTAATTTGTAGTTACTCTTCTGCGAATACTTTGTCGATGCTTACTGATTAGCGAGCATTAAGAATATAATTGTGACATCAGATACTCATGGCGTAAGAGAAATGCTATGATTGTGACATCAGATACTCGAGACGTAGGAGAAATGCTATGGCCATTTAAGAATTGTGACGCAAAATTAGGAGAAATGCTATAATTGTGACGTCAGATACTCGTGACGTAGGTGAAATGCTATGTACATATAAGAATTGCATCTTAAATTAGGAGAAATGCTATGATTGTGACGTCAGATACTCGTGATGTAGGAGAAATGCTATGTACATTTAAGAATTGTGTTGTCATATACACGCTATGTATCTTAGCAGAAATGCTATGAACATTTAAGTGTATGATTATGACATCAGATACTTGTGCGACGAATCCATGTCAGCTTTAAATAGTTACAAAAATAAACACCATATTCAGTGAATATTTTACTATGAAATTGAACAAAAAACCGTCTAATGGCGTTTTATTTAAGTATGTGCTATTCAGCTCACTCTATCAATCATTCACCTGTCCCATTCTTCTCTAAAGAATAGCAATGGTACGTGCCGTCAAGTGCCTCTGTCAAGTGAAAAGCGTGCATACCAGCACGTGCAGAGGAAGAGGAGGAGGAGGGGGAGTGAATAGCGAGTCACTAGCAACAGATAGAGAGAGAGAGAGAGAGAGAGAAAGAGAGAGAGAGAGAGAGAGAGAGAGAGAGAGAGAGAGTAAGGTGCTAGTACTGAACAAGTGAAATCCGATTTTAAAACTTTTTTATTAATATAGACATCAATAATACATATCGTTACAAAGATACGAAAAACACCAAATACAACATATTTTCCAAAGCTATGATTGACGAAATAAAACAATTAATTATGTTATTTAAAAAAAATAAAAATAAAAATACGTGTATGATTTTATAAAAAATTATCCGTGTGTTTTAATGCTGCGTGTTTTAATGCTTAAAAACATGGTTAATTTAAAATAAAACTATAAAAATTAATACGCGCATAGAGAAAATATTAATTATAGTTATGGCGACAGCATCTGGTTTTCATATATTACATCCACAATGTACCTATATCATTCCATCATACACATGCGGTACAGTTCAGTACAATGTTCATATATATCGTAATGGCAGGCTAGCTGAGCACAATATTCGGCTTCGTCCATTTCTAATAATGCTGCCACAAGAATGTTCACATTGACTCGGATGATTTACTAGACAACCGTAACAATCACGCCCAACCAACGAATGTATCTTTTCACACAGCATGAATGCGAATAATTTCTGACTATCTTTTGCACATGATCCGTAGGACAATAATGGTGTGGTTGCCCCATAATTTTACAATAGTGACACAGTTTGACGGTGTCATCATCGACGAGATTTAGTTCATCATCGCTTAAAAACTCATCAAGGTATATAGTGTCCGTAGTATGTGTGGCGTGATTAGACATCTCTGTGGAATCACTAGTGGTTGGAATGTTATTCATGTTCTCGCTTTATCTTTTTTCACACCGTAAAAGCACTGAGGTATCGGGCTAAACAACATGTCACCGCTCACGTCAGGAGGCACGTAAAAGTTAGGTAATGCTGCCAGCAAATTACTCGCATTCTGTTTCAATAATTCCCACTCATTGTCTTGCAGGTATAATCCGAAACGTGTGGCACGTAAATTCGTCACAGATAGAAATACGAACAGAATTGTCCAACGAATATGTAAATAGTATCTCTTCTTTTTTGTGTGCACGTTTTACCGCATCTTCAAGATCGGGTATGATTTGTAGCAGCTGTTTAAACGCTACTACGCTGAGATATAAACCACGTTTAGTAGGATAACCATCAGGATGAAACTGCCATAGATCGATACACCACTTTTCGCCAAAACGTATTGTTTGCACTTTACGTGAATTACCAAGATCGCACCAAAACATTAAATATTTAAAGCAAGGATCAGACGACATCGTGGAGAATGAATAATCATAGCACGAAACTATGACCTTTATATATCATTAGTAACAATAACGAACATCCGCACACAGATTGAATGCCATGTGGCGAAAATACCATGCAGACAATGGCGTACAGAGGAACACGTGCATTACAATGACGTACATAGACGCACTTAATTTGAATGTATGGCGCACGTTTGTTCGATCAATAACGTACATATTCACGTGGGACAAACAATGTCTTCTACCATACATCGCGCACTTTATGAGCAATAACGTGTACAACCAACTTTTAACCATTACACGACTGAGAGACACGGTACACTAAAGTCGGTGCGTATTATCACTGGATGCGCAAAATATTTTGAAAACTATCTGACTGTAAGCTAATGGTGGATGCCAACAACTTTCAGTCATAATATTTTTGCCATAATATAAGACTTATAATGCGTGCGATAACTAAGCATAAGTTATGAATGAGAAAGACAATGATTAATGTAGCTTCGCAACAATAATACGTGAACCCAATGCACTATGTCTATCCCATATTCGTTTAATACACCCTTGCTAATTTCAGACATGAGTATAAGTTTTCCAGCATTAATTTTGTCATTTCTTAAAGTGAACCGCATGCTCCTCATAATCAATGCACGCATCTTATCCTTATCAGCGTTACACAGACTAGCAATATTTGCTATCATAGCGTGAGCAGCTAGTGTGGCTTTGGTGGACATGGATGACACCGACATTGCTTGCATACTGACTGAAAAAAGTGCAATGCTACTATTTATATTATGCTAGTGTAACCATATGGTACTGATGATAAATCTCCCAGTTTCAAAATTCGTTTTTTAAAGACAGATCTGAAAATCTTACTGCTATTTGCTGAAAGTTTCTAAAATGATCAGTGTGTGTGATCTTTGATGGGTAGCTTAATAGTACGCTATTACTATCCGTAATTCCATCATCATTTATAATTTGTCCAATGGATTTTTTCATTGTATCAAAATTAACGTGTTTTGATTGTTCGGTACCCAGCATTAAACCTCTAACCTTCGTCACCTGTTTAACGATCGATGGATCATCACGACGCTTCATTTCATAACTATAGTTTTTTGGACCGAGTGCACAAAAACTTGTTAATTCGTAATCGGAGGGGATTTCACTCGTCAACGAACCTAAATACCCACTACATTCTTGAATGGTCGGCTCACCTTCATGGGTACTAAACACCACCAAATCCATATCGTGATAGGCTACATGGCATCTGAGTAAGGACCAAACTTCGTACAGTTTTATTCATCCATAAGCTGTCACGAAAGATGCGAGAACACAGTTGGTATTTAATGGTGATTGAATGTACTCGTCATTGACCGAATACGAGGCCATTAGAAGACTATCGTTCAGGAATGTAATGGAGCCTACAGTTTTACTTTTATCATTCAGAAGGGAGAGTAGACCTTTACGTGTTGATATCATGCTATTCTTTTTATGATCACGAAGAGAAAATCATCCCCACAAAATATTCAAACAGGATTTAGCAACAAATCGCAAACCCGGGTTATTCGATATTTTGGCATGGTCGAGCTGTATTCCTTCATGTTTATAATAGTCAGCCACGTAATTCGACTTTTCACTCTCACTACTGACACAATCAGGATAACCGCTACTTTCCTGTTTAATTTTCAAAAAAATGGTTAATGTATTCTGAAAATAATCCATCATCGCCATGCGGCTCATATTGCGATGACGTGTGATAATGCCATACTTCATATATTTTTTAATGACATAACCATTGCTAGCTGTAGCTCTGGAGTAGTCCATGTTCCACATAAACTGCACTGTTCTTCCGTATGTTCGCATGCAGAAGATTATTCATTTTTTGTGCATTCGTCGCATAGTACAAACATGAGGCATGAATTTATTCGAGCAGGTAGCATGGGAAAGTATAAATCACGAGGTGGAAGGACTTTGCATTTAATAAGACCAAAGAAGTCATGTTCCATCTTATCACTCAAGTCATCACCTCTTAGAACCGTATATGACCCTTCTGGAAAACAACATTGTTTAATCACTGAAGGATACATGGAAATGCAGTCTAAATATTCGAGTGTGGTATGCTCATCCACTTCCATAAATAAACGAATTGTGGACGTACGTCCACTGAATAGCGCATCATGTGGTGATATTGGGTGGGCTAAGTCCAATTCGGTGACAAAATCATTTACCACGGAGGAATCAGCGACTTGTTTCTTAAAGTCGCATTCCCACATAATTCAAATAAAGAAATGTGACATTGAAGCGTGAAATATGCTTCTTCATATGTCTGATCGCCATATGGTGGATATGTCGTATCACGCTTATCACCGCAACAAGCAGACTCATGCCCGTGGAATTTACAACCTAAGAACTCGAAAATAATATTTTCAGATACATCAATTCCATCCACATAATATCTGCATATTTTCTGTTCACCACCATTTAGCGCATGCACGATTTGGTGACCCTCGCATTGACTGACTCATTCCATCCATTCTACACCTAAAACGCTATAAGCACGTTTTGCTCTTAGTGAGAAATCAGGTAAAGTCTGTATGCTCTCAGGTCGAAGCCATAAAAGCGCGATAGGCCGCATTACATGCTCCCACTAGCGTTATCCCTGTCACAAATGGGTTTTGGCTATCCGTCGATTCAGAAAATAAAGTCTTAAATCTAGACATGGCTAAACGTAAGACAGTTACGTCATCATTACCATATTTGATGAGATTGTTATCGACATCGTAGCGCTCGTGTCTAGATATCTGCTCGTTGTACCAGTGATCAAATTCGATTAATTCATTCGCATTCATATTTTGTGGAGAGAATATCTCCCTCTCGGGAAAGAGTATTACCGTACCCCAATATTGATGCATGTTGAGCTGATGGGGAAATTTCCCTTACATACAGGAAGATTAAAAGCATCGCCCACCTTGCATAATGAAAGGGGAAAAAAGCTAATGGAATCGATAAACCGAATAGTACCTACGTCAAATGAGAGAACTGAACAACTGCGCATGATAATATTTGCAGGTTTAAGATGCAGGTTAGTGGTTTGGAAATGCATTGAAGGAGTAAAAGATAATCATAGGCACGCGCGTTGTGTGCGATCACCAAGTAGTCAGAGAAAACATATTTTCTCTTGATTTGTTTACTGACACACACAGCCTTAACATGTGTTAACCAGCTAATGAACTGATCCACCGCATCTAACCCGTGAAAGTGAACATATCCATAATTCGTGCCTCGATGACATGTAGAGCAATCGTCTTCGAGCGGTTGCTCGAAGCAAGCATCACAACATATGTTGGCAACCACGAGATTGACTTTATGCTCAGCTAGAATATTAGTATTGCTACTGTCAATAGGTGATAAATATGTTTCTGTGTCGTAAATGATGTATTTTTGAAAACATTCGTAACTACAATTGTCAGTATTCGTATGCATAGAGCGTGCATGGGATAATGACATAATAGGTTCTTCAATTACTTTATGATAACATGTATGATTTTCAGTAATGACATTCTTTTCTTTACACGCCTGACATTTTGTCATACCACATACGTGTTCATCGTCATCTTTACGTATGCGACTCAAACAGTGGGGACATGCCTTCACCATTTCACAGGTCCCATTAGAGATGTGGTTCGCCATGCATTGTTGGTTATAAAACTTGCGATGACAATCAGTACACATTATCTTATGCATAGCGTCTGTAGAAGGACAAGATCCGTTATCAGAATAAGGTGTCTGACAACTACGACAGCGCACAGCGCATGAGTGATCACGATCGTATGACGCATTACACCATGTACAGTAATTACGTACCATAAGAAATGCGGCCATAGACGTGATTAAGGATATATGATTATCACATTCTGAATGCATAAGATTTATGCATGGTAAACTCAGGGAAGCGCAACTGAATAGGCATTCATGCATTGACTCTGAGTAGACTTGACTAGAAAATTGATCGCGAAAATGTTCCTGAAATTTGTTCCAATCAGTACTATTAATTTCACGTTCAGGAATACTACAAGCTGTATGATATTCACGCACCATATGCGTCAACTATGTTTCATTACGTATCAAATTATTCCATTCACGTGTAGAGATTAATTTGTTCATTTTCTCAATAAATTTTATTCCTAAAAATATTCCTGGCGCAAAACAGAATGGATATTCGGCGCATACGGGTATAATACATCTTTTTATACACATGTACGCATCTAAATCAGATGAATGTAAATTTAATAAATTTAATTGTCTAGAATCAATCGTGCCTAGGAGAGTATCATTTCGTCCACCTGAGTTGTAGTCCTCTACACGAAAAACGTGAAATTCAAAATCCTTTGATAACCTGCAATCAGTATTTGGCTGAATGACATTTTCCACTGATTCTAAAATTATCTCGAGCGTAATTTCATTCCATAGCCTAAAATCCATCGCTATCGGCATTTCCAAAGAGGAGTGAATCAACTCAATTCTCATGTAATCATTCGGCTGAACATTGCTATATTCGCTATACATATCAAGCAAAGATTGAAAGACGCCTGCCATGAACTCAGAGAAAGTGGTGTATCGGCTATAGGATAACTTTTAAAAGATACTTTATATTCAGTACCTTCGAGATGAAACTTTTACTGTGGTATTTGCGAACAGTCTCCACAGATATATAGTCGGTATAATCAACTACCGTCCCTCCGATTTGAGCATGATCATGGCGAACGCATTGCAAATAATGATTAAGTAGATCATCTGTAAGCACTATATTCTCTGATATACATCAACTGATTTCATCAGTCGAATGATTTGCACATGTGTCAATAAGAGTTTGATGAGTAGGAACATCGATGCGATAAGTGGACTCATTAGGAAGGCATGCTAAATCCAGAGATAAGTCATTAGCAGAAGACGCAAAACGGTCTGGCACATCACATACATTTAGCTCAGAATCATTAGGAAGGCCTGCTAAATACGGTGATATGTTATTAGCGGAAGACAAAATGCAGTCAGGAACTGGCGTAGCATCAAATAAATTTAGGTCGGAATCGTTAGGAAGGCATGCTAAATCCAGAGATAAGTGATTAGCAGAAGGCACAATACAGCCTGGAACTAGCACAATGTCAAATAAATTTAGGTTGGAATCATTAGGAAGGCATGCTAAATCCAGTGATATGTCATTAGCAGAAGACACAATACAGTCAGGAACTGGCGCAGCATCAAATACATTTTGGTCGGAATCATTAGGAAGGCATGCTAAATCCAGAGATATGTCATTAGATGAAGGCACAAGAAAGTCAAGAAGGGATGCATCATCAAATAAATTTACATCATAATCATTAAGAAGGCATGCTAAATCCGGAGATAGGTCATTAGCAAAAGGCACAACGTCAATTAAATTTAGATCGTGTCCATCATGTACATCAGTCGAATAATTAGGATCAATTACAACACATTCGTTATGAGGATAATTGAAAAATGATGATGGTACGGTACTCAGATCAGGAATAGTTAGTTCAGTTTTAGTATGCTTGGTTTGATCATCGGTAGAAGCAGGTTGTGCAGGTATGATTACATCTTAATCATATAAATCATCCAAATAATTGAAAACATCAGCATCGGTAATAGACTGATCAGGAATGACTTCACAGTAATTAGGAACAAAGTTGACATCGCTATCGTTAACATCACGTAATCCAATGTTATTATGCTCATCAGATACGTGCGGAATTGAAAAGTCGTGATCATACAACATAGAACCCAGATATAAAAGGTTATCCACATTTTCATCAGGCGAATAGGGTCGATCCACGTTTAATCTTGATGCATCAGAGTCAGGCATCTGCTGCAAAATCACATTAGCAGCATCTTCACATTCTTTAATATCGGCGCTTAAATTATCTGCCATTTTGTTATGTCCATAATGAATGCTTATTTACTCCTCGTTAATATAAAATGTTTTACAAAATTATTCTCTTAAAATCTACACTCAATACGTTTCTTTAAAAAAACGAACAAATAGCGACATCGAACTAGCCAGGCATGCTTAAGTACGCGCAGAGAACAGCACCAGGTATAGCTGGCCGACATAGCATTCCTCCTCAGTATCCTCCTCCTACGACCTCCCTTATCAGACCACCTCTTAAACTCTATTTTTTTACATTATCAGTCATCCTCTCTTATTATTTTTACCTTACATACCACGGTAGATAACCACGGAGAGGGGGGGGGGGCGTGCCGCCGCTACATTAAAATATAAAATACTCAACTTTTAAGGGTTAACATTTTCAAAATACAGCAACAACAATATTCATTCAGACGCTTCCACAGTGTTCTAGAATGTAGCAAGTCTGCGAATATGTTCACCATTGTTCTAAGAAAATTGCGAGCATACGTTCGCCATTGTTCTCCAAACAATAACGAACATAAATCTAGAATTCTGGGCATATGTTTGCCATTGTTCGCTAAACAATAGCGAACATAAATGGAGCGTTTTGATTGGTTAAACAACATTCCAACGAAAAGAACAATGGCGAACATATACCCGCTTTACTACTTGCGTTATCATTCATATCTTGCGAGATCTCCTTTGATACCAGATCGAGAAGAGTATCTAGTATGTATTGAGTAGCCATTGGCGTAGAGATTTCCACCAGAATATGGTGGCAGAGAGAATTGAAACTTAAAAGGACACGAGCGCTACTCTCTTCATACTAGACACTATTATTTGACCTAAAACGAGATGATATAATGCCTATATGACAAGTAGTTAACAGAAAAATAGTCCCTCTGAAGTCGTTGTAAAATTCAAATCTGTTGCACACAAAATGAGGTCAAAAGTTTGCTGACGTTGTGTGGATGTTGATATCACACGAACCACTGGGTGGATCGAGTGGATTTTAATGTCTGTATCAAGATACTGATACAGAGGTAAAGATGGTATCAAAATCAACACGATCCACATTGTTGCTTTTAATGAGATAGACTGGGTCCCGAGGTGTCTGATCTCCGAAGTGGCATCTCTGTAACAGTCTAGTCGTTGTGATGACATAATAAGATGGCCGGTCAATACATTAGAGGTGTATGCTCGAAGAAACCACGCCTCTATTTTTAGGTCGCTGTGTTATAAGTGATATGTTGCGGGGTTTTTATGTCAGCTATAATATACCTGAATACGTTTTAGTACGCCATTTTGAATATTTAATTAGGTAGAGTAAGCTAGGATTCCATTTGCGCGGATGCAGAGGTGGAGGTGGACATGGACACAGGCGTGCCAAAATCAATTTCTTTAAATTTAATATGTGTGATTCCATATGTATGTGCAGACACGGTCACGGAATGACACGCTGATGCGGGGGATGTGTGTGTGGGGGGGGTGAGGGTGGGGGTGGGGGTGGGGGTGGGGGCGGGTGGTGGGGTGGAGGGGCGGTTCTCTTGAACGTGTCGTGTGGTGACTGCCTTAGTCAAATTAGTTTCACAATACTCAACAGCTTACCTGTATAGTTTTCTGGAAATTGATAGTCAGGGAGTTCAGAGATCAATCGATCCCAACACGGGCGATGTGTGAATTGAGTAGATATGTGCAGGGCATAGCTAAAACAGGGTAGGTCCATTACATTGTGGTGATCCTCAAGGATCTATTATAGGCACTCTGCTGTTTCTTCTCTACATGAATGATCTCTCTAATATCTGCGAGCACATGCCACTAATACTCTTTGTTGATGGCACAAATCCATTTTGCTGTGTTGACAACATCAACACCTTATACAAAAAGCAAATAACGAAATGGAAGAAATTATGAACTGGTTTTCAATAAACAAATTATCTTTGAATGTTGACAAAACAAAATATATGTTATTTACAAATCTCAAACCGAAAAAAGATGATATTCCAAAAACCCATAGAGACAAAAAGAAAATTGAACTGGCTCAATTCGCCAAATTTTTGGGAGTATACTTTGGCCAAACACTCGACCTGGGCCAAATATATCGAAACAGTAACAACAAAAGTGGCAAGTGACATAGCTGTTATGCAAAGACTAACACATTACATGACACCAGCCACAGTTAAAACATTATATTGCACCCTTATTCTTCTTCATCTCACTTACTGCAACACTCTCTCTCTCTGGATGACTCTGCACTAAAGCAACCAAAGCGTTCAGAAGAAAGGAGTTAACCTCTTTTCTAACCTAGCAGACCATCAGAATATATTCAAATCAGAGAAACTATTAAAACTAACTGATAGGGCAAACTACAGATGTATACCATTGTAAAGGAGTTTCACCACAATACAATACCACAATTCATGGCCTCCAATTTTACACTCAGTCCTGGCATCCACAAATACAATACTAGGACCCAACACAGTCGACACACTCAATATACATGGACAGAAATAGGAAAACGACGAATTACAATAGCATCAGCAAATCTATGGCGCAACACCAGTACAAAATTCGCTATATTATACTAAATAAGAAATCCTTTAACAAATACCAAATTAATATAGTTGTATTTGATGGGTATATATTCTCTGATAATTACTGATAACCAATACAAACCCGAGACATACCAACACCAACGCCGCCACCACAGCCAAAACCACCACCACTACCACAACCACCACTACTACTTCTACTACTACTACTACTACTACTACTACTACTACTACTACTACTACTACTACTACTATTGATGCTTATCTGATCAACGTGATAACGTGACAAAAAAATTCCATTAGCTATACTCGGAAAAACATTGAAATTCCCAAAATCTTGTAAGATGATTATCAAAACCTACAGGAGAAACTGAAACAACCCTTCAACAAGCGTCTAGTAATTGCGTTTAAGGATCTAAGTGACATCTTGGTAAAATGAAAACTCAAATAGCTATCCAGAATATCCATCTCAATTATTCAACATTAACTCTTTCATGACGAAATCATCCAAAACCAGTCCCTGTAGTGATCTTGGGGAATGTCCATTTATCGGCCGCGATTGAAGTATTTTTGAAAATTTACCACTATAATGACTGGCTCGAGAACGGAGACAGTCACCCCAGGGGCATATTCTCGGGAATGACCTTGTCTGTGCCCACAAATGTACATTAAATAAATAAACTAATATCTGGATTTTATTGAACAAATTTAGCTATTAAAGGGTTAACATTAATGCCATAGGATGCTTCAGAAACAAAATGACAAAATCTCAGGCAGTAAGATAAACAAAAATATTTTCAATTTTTGAATTTTTTAAATTATTGAAGATTCTGAGCCAGTGCATTGACAATATTAACTACTACTACTACTACTACTACTACTACTACTACTACTACTACTACTACTACTACTACTACTACTACTACTACTACTACTACTACTACTACTACTACCACTACTACTACTGCAGCTGATGCTACTGGTACTGCTACTGACACTACTAATACTACTACTTCTTTTTTTTGAAAATCCGACGCTGTCGCAGTCCGCTACACTTCATGGAAGAAACTCCTTTAAAAAAGGCTTGCAAACCCCCATAAAAAATCGGATGAAATAGCAGGCTTTATTAATAGAATAACAATACAATCCTAACATATCAAAGCAGTGCAAGCTAAAATACTCTATTATCATATACCACAACCGTGGCATAGCTACAAAGAAAACACAATTAATAAAGAGCTGATAACATAACATAATTCAACAACGCCATTACTATTTGCACACCGTGTAGTAGTAGGCCCAAATGGCGAGCATAGATAACCAACAAGTGGTAAAGCGACTCATCAATAATTAGCAGTAAGCTACTGCTACTCATTGATGCCTTTGAGCTGATTCATGACCGGCAGGCTAAGCAGATCATATGTAGTTTATTGTAGCACACCATATAGTAGTAGGGCCAAATGGCGAGTGCAGCTCGCCAACAAGTGTCGAGGTGACTCGTCAATAAGTAACAAAAAGTCACTCATTGATGCCAGTTAGCCAATTCTTAAATACCGAGCAGGCGGATGTAGTAGCCTTTATGTAATATAATACACAAAGCAAAAGTGTACAAACTATGACTACATGGATGGCGCTTTGGGTTTACATTCTAAATTTACTTCATTGTAGGTTTTTGCAAATTACCCTGGAACAAATACACCTACAGTAAGCATTTACAACAGGAAGCTAATTGTAAGATATCACGCTCTGTTAACTCGAAAATCGGAGCACCTCAAGAATATTGACATAATGCTCATTTGATATTTAAATATACGGATTCCCAAGGTTAGGATATTCGTCAAGATTAGAGTCTCCTAAGGCATTGAAATTTTAAAATAAAGGCAATTAAATTAAATTAAAATAGCATTTATCAATATACAGCAAGCAGCGAGTGTGCTAACTTATACAAGTTCCGCTTCTGATATTTTTAGATATCCGTATTCACTTGATACTAGGCCAGGTTTGCACCATACATCTTTACATCTACTTTCTCTCCCATGTTCTACTAGCCTGTAAAATTCATAATGAATGCAGTTTAACAACAATGATCGAAATATAGCTTGTATGGCTCTTTGATGGTTATTGCCAGGTTTTATCTCTGGCCTCTGAACACAGATGCTTCCAGATGATCCACACTCCTACAGATAACAGGGTTACTAACAATTCTTTCTCCTTGCTATTAATGATTCGTCCGATAGTTGAGCAATCTTTGAACAAAATTGTTTCAGCCATTAAATTCACATATTTGGTTCCAAATTTAGCAAGGAGCATATTGATATATACCCAAAAGCCTATAGTTATGCGACACTGAGTAAATAGATGGTCTATCGTTTCCTCCTCAGTATTACATAATAAGCACTGGTCTGTACTTGTTATTTTACACATATAAGTAAGATGGCCAACCCATAGCCTTCGATGGAGTAATCGCCATGCCAGGTCCCGTGCATTTCCTGGTAGACAAGGTAGATGTATTGTTTTCCAGGCATTTTTCCAGTTCTTTGGCGTTCATCCTAAATTGTTCCAATGCCTAACCGCAATACGAGTCTGTCTCCGACTTTGCATTATAATTCTATACCAGTCTCTAGATGCCATGTTATATTTTATATGTTCTGACATAAATACTAATGTTGGTTGCAACATATCAATGTTGCCACATGCTTTCGGCAATTTGAACCGTACACCAGGTATTACATTCTTTATTCTAACAAATAAGTGATGAGCATCAATATGTCTCATCGATGTTGTTCTTGCTACATCTTGCATCGCAATCCATGTACGAGATTTCGGATTTACCAAGTCACGTAAATATTGAATACCATTTTTGGCCATAGAGGGCAAATATAATACATCATCATTATTACGAATCAACTCGGTGCCCCAAAGACGTTGCTCTAAGGCATCTTCCCAACAATTGGGTGGTGGCATTGATCGTGTAAAATTTTTTAAGGCTTCGAGCTGTTCTTTATACACATTTGGTATCTTTTGATGGTTAGGTGGCAGTTTATTGCACATAAATAAACATTCTACTGGAAATGGGTCTACGTACCTTTGTAGAAGTGCCCTTGAAACACTTGCCCAAGATGAGTTTGAAGTAAGTAACTTATTCAAGAATTTCAATTTGAAAGAAGCACACTTTGCTGAAACATTAACCAAATCCAGGCCTCCGGCATGCTTTTCATTGGTGAGAATTGACTGCGATACTAAATGGGCTTCGTCCTCCCATAAGAAGGACAAAAGTAACGTGTTGACCTTACTGATTTGGGCATATGAACTACAGAAGGGGTATACCACAGTCCAGATAAAATTAAATTATTATGCACAAATGTCCTGCCAGAGACCGCTAGGCGACGTCATTTCCAAATTAGTAATGCACACTTTAGCTTGGATAGCCTTTCTTCCCAGTTTAGTAATACATCTTGTTCTCTACAAAAGTAAATACCCAAAATCTTTATGACATCATTTGACCAGTTAATATCCATCATATTGTCAGTTCTGTCCTTCCAATCGCCCAAAAAGAAAGCCTTAGATTTGTCTTTATTGACTTTAAGCCCTGATGCCTTTTGAAAATCTGCTAATACTCCATTTAAAAATCTAAAATCCGTATTTTTACCGGCGAACACAGTCGCATCATCTGCATATTGGGAAACCTTTAGTGGCCTTTCTACGCCACATATACATATTCCTTGAAAGTCATTGCATTGCCTCAATGTGGCCTCCAACGATTCCATAGCTATGCCGAATTGAAGCGGCGACAATGAGCAACCGTGTCTGACACCTCGTTCCAACACTACAGGTTCGAATAGCTGATTGTTTACTAAATAGCAACTTGTTATATCAGTATATAAAATATTTACCGATTTAATAAATCTTGAACCAAAGCCAATATGGTCTAAACACTTAAACAAGAAATCCGATTCTAAGTCTGTCAAACTCCTTCTCATTATCAAGTGCTATTATTGCTGCTGGGATACAATCCCTTTCAACTAATTGAATAAGGTCCCGTATAAGCAACGTATAGTTTAATATTGATCTTCCTGGCACATAGCAGGTTTGATCATCATCAATGACTTCGCACAGGACTGCACCACGTTTTAGTGTCAGTGCCCGAGTAATAATCTTATAATCTACACAGAGTAGAGAGACTGGTCTATAATTTTGTATTTTATTTCTGTCACCCCTCTTGTATATAAGCCGAACCTATGCTTGGGCTATCGATGGAGGGAGATGTCCTTGCTTAAAAATGCTGGCTGCTATTTCTTCTAACACTGGCCCAAATATGTTCCAGAATGGTTGATAAAATTCAACTGGAAGTCCATCGCATCCACGAAACTTTTCTAACTTCATACCTTGGAGGGATTTTGTCAAATCATCAATTGTTATTGATTGGTCACAGCTTTCACGACATGAATCTGTAAGTCTTTTCGTAATATTAGCTAAAACATCTCTAGTTGCAGTTTCATCACTTCCATCAGATTTATACAATGATTTGTAAAATTCGGATACTGTTTCCATCATTTCTGCCTTTGAGCACACTGATACACCATCATTAGTCTTCAGTGAGCGCATTAATCTCGCTATACCTCTTGCTTTTTCCAAGTTACAAAAGTAACGCGTAGGCTTTTCGTGTAGGCTTTTCGCCCTCAGTGTGCATTTGTGCTCTTGACCTTATTTTGGCGCCATCAAACTGATATTGCTCTATTTCATTTAGTCTACCTTTTAATTTAACTAATAGTCCATAATAATTATATTCCCTTTGAAGCGCCTTATCATGCTTTCTTATTTCTCGTGCTTTCCTGATGGAATACTGCCTTGAAATATATTTAAGGTCTGATTTAGTATCTTCCCACCAGTCTGTTATACAATCATACGAACCTCTTCTTTCATCCCAATGCCTCCAACATCTTTCCACACATTTGCGATGGCAACTATCTCGTAGCAATGCTACATTAAGTTTCCAAAATCCATCTCCTCGTTTGACCCAGTCAGCCTTGTCTAATGTGATGGAAAACATATTGTGATCAGAGAAAGTTACTGGCTTTATGTTAGTTTCACACATGTAACCTTTCAGTGATCATTCTACATATATCCTGTCTAACCTTGAAGCTAACCTTCCATCTGTTGAAAACCAAGTAAATTCTCGGCCTTCTGGATTATCAATCCGATAAGTGTCTACCAAGCTTTTATTGTCACAAATGTGTTTCAAAATATTATGCGATGTGTCATTAAAATTAGACCTAGAGTTTCTGTATTTAGCCTCATCTAATGTGCAATAAAAGTTACGCCCATAATTAGGTTTTCAGGCATTCTGTCTTGAATTATTGTGGAAACATCATTTAGAAATTCACGGTGCAATTGATGAGAGGTAGGTGCATAAAGGCACATCAAATTTAAACTTGTGTTTAGTACATCAATTGATACACAAATCCATCGTCCATTTGTATCTGATGACGACGATAAAATGTCAACATAGTTGAGACAGCGGGGCAGGATAAGATTGGCCACCACCGCTCTATTATCGTGTGATAAAGAATAAAATATCTGCCCTTTTGAAATATCTTTGTGAGATTCATACACTTCAGGTTTTTGCATTTTGGTCGCTTGTAGAAAAGCAATATCAACTCTCTCATTTGCTAATTCTTCAAGCAAGTGGCACTGCTTGAACTCGGTATTTAATCCTCTGCAATTGATGGTGCAGATAATCATAATTTGTAAAATGATGGTTACAACCGCCATCATTAGATTAACTCGATTTGTTTTTTTAGCTCGTTTCTTGGACCATTTACCTAATATTCTTGCGAATTCAATGTTTCCTAGTTCTACCACAGACAAATACTCATATTTGGAAATAGCAGAATCATGGTGCAGTAGACGATATTTCACGTCACTCGCCATTACATATGTCACTAACACTTCACCACCTGCTGATCGGTAAGTTACCATTTCATCTTTCATCTGCAAACCCTGTGTTTGAATGGACACATCTGATTCTACAACTGACATTGTATCATCATCCATATCATTTCCTTCAATCTCAGATTCTGAGCTATTGTCTTCTTTATGACGCTTATTGCTACTTAAGTTACATTTGGCAGGAACGTCATTTACCATATCTTCAAGCTGACTTAAATCAAGTGGGCTTAACGGAAAAGCCACTGAATCTTCCGTCTTCTGAGTCCTAAATTTATCCTGTCCTAATTTTAATCCATCTTCTAAGGAATTGTAAACTGGCTCTTCTGTGAGTTCATCATTTTCCTGCGTGTCTTTTACAGCAACGTTTGGCTCCACTGCATTTTGATTATTTTCTTGACTTAAAGTTATACCCTCCTCTAATACTTGAATTTCATCAACTGCAGTTACTTTAACAGGATTTGATGATTTGTTTGTGCCATATTCAGTGGCATGAACCACAACAACAGCTTCTGTAGTGATTGCTTCAGAAGCATTTGACTCAGTTGCATCCTTTAATAGGCGATTATCTCCTGATACTGAGGGCCTGTTTTGATTTTTTGGACAGCGCCATTTAGAATGGTCAACTGAACCACAGAGCAAACATTTGTTTCGATTAGGACAATCTGTTGCCAAATGGTCAGTACTTAGGCAGATACGGCATTCTTTAATTTTCCCTCTATACCATAAGGGCAGGACAATGCTGCCATCAAACATCAATCTGCTTGGTAAAGGGCTATCCACTTTATCAAACCAAATGCGTCTTACACCATTTTCTAGCATCCTGTCAAAGGGATACGTTTCCCATTCAATCTTTTGCACTTTGCCATACTTCTTGAGTTCACTCATGATTCTGTCATCTGGAATTTCTAGTGGTACTTTCATCTTCACTAGCAAGCTATCTGACTCGATTTCCTCTAAGTTGCAAACTTCGCCTTTTACAATAAGATAAGAACATCTTCTAGAAGCTTTTCCTTGACCATCTCATTTGGCACTGTTACATTCCATACAGTTTTAATAACATTGATAAGCCCCTGCAAAGTAGCAGCTCCCGCGCCAACGACATCCTTTAACCCATGATACACGTCGATAGCCGTGACTCCCCACCCCTTAGTTGTTATTTTAAGGCTTAGGGTACGCTTATAGGAGGTTGGCATGGTGTTTTATAAAAATAGGAAACCCATACTACTACAATATATAATACAAATATATAACACCAAGACGTCAGGGAAAGTGCTAAACACTAAATAAATAGTGTCCCCTTTTGAAACCTTGACGTCTACTAACAAATAAACGAATAGATAGTACAGTTGTATATTTGTTAGTTTGAGCCACTTATTAAGTGGTTCACTAACAGCTAACCGATTAAAGTATACTAACAAATATATGAATAGATATTACAGTCATATATTTGTTAGTCTGTTCGAGTTGACCGGGGCAGCCAACTGACTATAAAGATTTATATAATCAAAGACTAGGCTAGCGCTTACAAATGACAAAGGAATTAAATCTACTCATTCAAGCGATCTTGCCAAATAAAAAGAGCTAGCCAACGAACTATAGAAATAGCATACTGGCGCAGGGAGAAATGTATTGCATTGACCACAGCAAGAGGATACCTATTAAATGGCGGAAAAGGCCAGCTAAGAGGTGTGCCTTTAGAAAATGGAGACACAAAATCCGCTCCAACCAAGACAAGAATTTACAAATTAAACATGAAGTTTGAAAGGAAATACTAATACAAAATATATGTACAAAATTTATCTACAAAATCGCGCTAGAAACTAAAACATTCGGGCAGCAATTGCAGAGCTAAATAAACGTGTGCGTTTACTTCGACTACTACTACTACTACTACTACTACTACTACTACTACTACTACTACTACTACTACTACTACAAAAACCACTACTACTACTACTACTACTACTACTACTACTACTACTACTACTTTTTTGGGGGGAAATCCATAGTACCAAAAAATATACTGACTGTAAAGAACATTAAACATAGAATAAATCAAGAGAACAAACAGTTATATCAGTCATGTGTATAAATAAACATTAAATATATGACGCCAAACGATTAATCTAAAAATTCAAAGCAGCATGATGTTTCCCTTTAAAAATTACATGCAAACAGCTCAACAACATACTATTAAAATCACAAAAGCTCAGGCGATCATGGGCTGAGAAACAAACACAGCAATCCGGCGTATTTAAAACACACAGTCAACCGTGTACAAATTAATAAATAATTAATGTCCCACAGGATATTTTATAAGAATTAAATCTCCAAGATATTGTACTGCGCTCAGTGAAGTGATAATGCAACCTACATAGTTGAAGTGGTTTGACCCCTAACAATCAATTTATAACATTCCAGTTTACTAGACTCATCAAATTCCATAACTATCCCGGTAAGAACACGATTATGTATATACAGGCTATATATTCACAATCTATAATATGAAACGGCGCCGATTCAATGTTAAATCTATTTTGTAAAATTCAATTTACAATCTATATCAGATTCTAAAATTACCCCGGGACAAACATTATTCATAAAAAATGTTGGATTGTTTATTTAATTGGCAAAGTGGATTAACCTGTTCAAACGACCACCTAATTTTAGGGACATGTTTTAACCCTTTCATAGCTAACGCTCCCAAATTTCATCTCAATCTGGTTAGCAGAGTTTTGGAGCGCATGTGCGTGTTAGAGATGTTGCTGCGTGAAGTAAATGCTGCTGTTTCACAGAGCAACAGCCAGCACACATATACACATGCGTGCGCACATTCGCACACACGTATACACGCACGCACACTCCAAAACCACCAAATGCTGCATGCGCATTAAAAATAATAATTAATAATATATAATTAGCTTTTAAATATAGAAAACATCAAAACAAAGTAGTCTGAAACAAAATCACATCTCCAAGCGCGCAAATACATATATATTATTTAATAAATCATTCCAGCGGCCAATTACGGTGGATAGGAAATAACCAGATCTGTCAAAACAACGGAAATCAGATCACCAGAGCAGCAAATAACTTCAAAAGAGTGAAGCCTATTTTTAGTTAGTGCATCATGAAATTTATACTTACGGCAATACGAGAACAAGGCACGAAAAGCGTACTTCAATTTTTCAAAACTACTGGTGTTAAGCCCTGTATATGATTCACTGACTATCGTACAACGATGCTTCAAAATGGCCCAGACCGCCACACTCAAACAAAATAACAATATCTTCTTTGCATTATTAGTCAGGTTATAAGCAACTAATTCATGAAATAGAATTGCATCTTGGGTTATGTTGATATCAACTATGACAATTTTCATAAATATCTGTTCAATGTACATCCAAAATTGGGAGATGGGCAAACACTCTGTAAACAAATGGATGATGGTTTCCTCCGTGTCTCTATAGAATAGACAGTGGGCATTATTTGCTATGCCAACTTTCTTGAGGAGGGGGCCAACCCATAATTTTCTATAAAGCAATCGCCAGACAATATTCCTTGCTCGATTAGGAATGTGTGGTGAATGGATATTTTTCCAAACCACATCCCAACTCAGGGGAGAATGTTCAGTCCTTTTCCAGGTGGCTACAGCCTTTGGAATATTAATATTCTGCAGCATTAAAATATTATCCCACCCCTTATTCCTTAGCGTACATGAAAAACGTCCATCAGTACTTCCCAGTATTAACTTGGGCTGTGCATCATTCACTGACCCATTAGGGAGAAGAAACCATTCCATTGGAATCGCTTCCTGTAACCATTTCAGAAGGCGTTGCACGTCAATTGGCTGTAAAGATGTTACTCGTGATATGTCATATAGTGATTTCCATTTTCGAGTTTTTACATCTACAATAGCACACAAATTTTGAATACCATGTTTAGCAAAAGAAGTGTAATATATAACTCTGCCTTCATATAGAATATGATCATTCCGCCACAGGTACTGGCTGCAAGCATGCTCCAAGCAAGGAGGTGAATCTTCTTTGCAGACAAACTTATCTAAAGCAGCTTTACTGTGCAAAAATACCGATGGAGTCCGTGTGTAATTCGGTGGAGTTTTAGAAGACCAGAAAAAGGATTTAGCTGAAAATGGCTCAATATACATTTATATAAGACATCTAGATACATTTGCCCACTGACTATCTGAAGGAAGTAAATCATCTAATAATTTTAGCCTTAACGAGATGCATTTAATTCTTAGGTCTGGGATGGCAAGACTACCATCAAGCTTATTATTAGTACAGACACGTTGTGAGACAAGGTGCGTTTTACCTTCCCACAAATAATCAAATATCATCTTGGTGATTTCTTTTTCAACATGTTTAGGCATATTAACAACTGCAGCAACATACCAAAGTTGTGACAAAATCAAATTATTGCCCACTATCGGCCGGCCAAAAAAAGTCAGACGTCGATGTTTCCACTGAATAATTTTCATGCTTATCTTGGAAAGCAAGTTTGTCCAATTAATCGAATCAAGGTTTGTTCGACTGAAATGAATGCCTAAAATCTGTATTATGGCAGTGGACTAATTGATGTCTAATGGCTGATGATTTCGATCTTTCCATGAACCCAAAAACCAACCAACTGATTTTTCTTTATTAATTTTCAGCCCTGACGATTTTTGGAAATTCTCCAAAATAAGATGTAAGCGATTAAAATCACTATTTTGGCCTACAAAAATGGGCGTATGATCGGAATATTGTGATAATTTAACTGGTGTCATAAGACCATGAATGCACAGTCCATGGTAATGTACATCTTCTCTTATCATCGCTCCAAAGGTTTCCATGCAAATTACAAATAAAAGTGCTGACAATGAGCAACCTTGTCGAACCCCTCGTTCTAAGACAACTGGCTGGCTTATAAAATTGTTTACAAGGTATCCACTAGTAATGCCATTGTACAATATTTGGATCCATTTAATAAAATTGGGCCCAAAGCCGATATGATTTGATGACATTAACAGAAACTTCCACTCCAAACGATTGAAAGCCTTTTCATTATCTAATGCTACAATGGCACCTGGAATGGTATCCTTTTCAACTAACTGAATCAGGTCTCTAATCAGTGTTGGTTAATATTGATCTACCAGGTATTGAAAATGTCTGAAAAGGATTAATAACGTCACCCAGCACCTGACCTAGTTTTAGTGAAAGAGCTTTATAAATAATGTTGTAATCAACTCCAAGGAGAGAAATTGGCCTATAATTCAATATGTCACTCCGGTCACCTTTTTTAAAGAGCAGACGTACATGTGCTTGAGACATTGTAAAAGGAAGTTTTCCGTGATGGAAATTGCCTTTAACAATCTCACATAATTTTGGACCAATGAGATGCCAGAATGTAACGCAAAACTCAACAGGCAGGCCATCTCCGCCTGCCGATATTTTCCATTCTTCATTGTTTTGAGTGATTTAGTCAGGTCTTCTAAGGTTAAATATTCATCACAAATATCAGCTGACGGAGGAGGCAATGTTTCCTTAATATTAGCAAGTAATTCAGCTGCCAACTCTTCAACAATTTCTTCAGACTTATATAAATTTTCATTAAATGTCAGTACAGTTTCTAGTAGATCTTTATTTGAATTAACAATTTACCCATTTATTTAAGGCCCCTAATTATCCTTTCCACAGGTCTAGACTTTTCTAGCCCACAAACATATTTTGTTGGTTTTTCACCTTCACAATAAAATTGGGACCTTGATCTTACTTTTGCGCCTTCTGCTCTGTACAGTTCTATTTGTGATAATTTTAATCTGGTCTCCTCCAAAACCTCATTCAAGTGAATATCGCCACTTGAAACTTTACGAAACATTAGGGTTTGTAGACAAATCAACCTTCTCTCCTCTTTGCGCACTTTCCTTGCTTTTTTAATAAAATATTGCCTTGATATATCAGCAAACCCTTGTTTAACATCTTCCCACCAAGAAATCAAGCTTTCAAATTCTGATGTGTTACAGAGCTTAAAACGCCAGAAACTTTCAATACATCGATGGTACTCAAAATCATTCAGCAAGGAAATATTAAGTTTCCAAAAACCTGGACCACGTGTAACCCATTCTGCATTATCTATCACAGTGGAAACTAGGCAATGATCAGAAAAAGATACGGGATATATAGCAGTATCCGAAATTAAACCTTTTAGCCCTCTCTGTACGTAAATACGGCATAAGCGAGAGGCTGTCTGACCATTTGCTATTACCCTTGTATATTCACACCATTCAGGGTTTAATACTCTATAGCTATCCAAAAGATGCTCACTGTCACATATTTACTGTAAACGCCGATGACACGTATCAGAGTATATTAATATCGAACGCCTATCCTTCTCTGGATTTAAAACACAATTAAAATCTCCACCAATAATACAATGTTCGGACCTATCATGAATTACTGGGCGAATAGCTGAATAAAATGCACCTCGTTGAGAATGGGATGCCGGGGCATAAATAGACATCAAATTTAGTTTTGAACCGGATATTTCAACAGTCACCACGACTCATCTTCCATTACTATCAGCTTTCGATGAAATGATATTTAATAAACTCAAACACCTGGGTAAAAATAAGATCGCCACTCCTGTATTTAAATCTGTGGCATTGGAATAGAATATTTCACCCTTAGAGAGTTGTTTGAAGTTTTCTAGCACTTCAACATTATGTAACTTGGTTTCCTGAAGCATGACGATATCAGCTTCTAAATCAGATAATTTCTCTAGCAACATGCATTGTTTAAATCCATCATTCAAACCACAGCAATTGAGTGAGCAAATTATCATTATGATTAAAAATCCATAAATAATCCCCATAATGCCTAGTTTGGTTTTGTCTTCTTACTATTCTTATCCCGTTTGGCCCATTTACCAATCTTCATAATAAACTCTGAATTCGTCAGATCAGTAATGGTCAGATGCTGATACCGGGAAATATCAGCATCACTACGCAAGTCTCTGTAGTGAACGCCTACACGTGTTATGTATGGAACCAATACCTCGCCCTTCTCAGAGAGATACAACACCATTTCATCAGGCTGCTAGGATTCCTGTGTTTGTGTCGAGGTGTCATACTCTGCAACAGAGATGGCATCGTCAAAATCCTCATCTTCGCCGTCCTCGGCCTCGGAGCTCAAGTCCTCTATTACTCTTTTAAGACCAGCAAGACTATTATCATGTCCAGCCACCTATGTAGAATCTTTTATTATCAAATCAGATTCAGCTAGTGGTGACAAATCATATATTACATCAACTTCCATTGATTGAGATGTGAATTTTGTTTGTCCCAGTACTAAACCGTGTGTGTCATCAACAGCGTCAGCGTCATCATTTTCTTGGGTTATGTCATTAACCATTGCTGGAGGGGTAGCAGATATGTCTGTCTCCAGAACCTCAATCTCTTCAACATGTTTTGTCAATACTGGATCCCCTACCTTAGTAACAATGGAACCCCCAGTCTTACTAACCTTGGAGTCCACAGTCTTACTATCACTGGGGCAGGCAGCCCTACTAACAACATGCGCATAGTTGTGTGGCGCATTGTTGCTAGTCGGCACTTCACTGAAATTGAGAGAGGCAGCCACTTGCGTCATATAGCTAGCCCCGGCTTCTTCCACATTAGACCTACTAGAAGCATTCATAGTTGATCTCTTGTCACATCGAGATTTAAAATGATCTGATGATCCACAGAAAAGGCACTTATTTCTATAAGGACAGGTATTAGCTAGGTGTCCAGTACTAGAGCAGATACGGCATTCTTTAACCTGGCCTCTATACCACACAGGGAGGAAAAAACTCCCATCAATAGACAATTTGCCTGGAATTGGTTTGTCTATCTTCTCCACCCACACATGTCTTATACCATTTTCAAGCGTACAACTTGCCCATATTTTCCCATTTCCATTGTAATGCGTTCATTCGGAATTTCTAGAGGCGCCTTCACTTTCACAATCAGTTTGTCAGAATCAACCTCTTCGATTTTACATACTTGTCCATTGACAATCAGGCCCTCTTCCAAAAAACTTTCTTTACTTCCTTGTGAACTGATGGTTAAATGCCATACATTTCTGCTAATATTAATTAGCCCCTTTAAAACATCAATAGCGCCAACATTCAAACCAGTAGTGGTAAGCCGAAGGCTTAGTAGCTGCTTATAGCGGCTTGACATGCTTGATGCGAGCGTTCACATTGACCTAGATTATCGTATATACCTGTCTACTATAGTGAATATAAATGCACGTACTACGCACGCTAGCTAGCCAGGTAAACAAGACGTTTGAATAGAAGACCGAGCCCGCCAAGTATAAATGTTCTTGGTAATAATGTAGATACGGTGGACAAGATCTCAACTAAACTTATTTACAAAATGAAACGAGACTGCCAATGCAAGGCAATGACAGCTTACTCGGCGACTCTAGTTTTCGAAAATTCAAAACTACAGCCGCAAAATATGACAAACAACAACGAAATACACACACACGGAAAATACCCAAAATCAACTAAATACGCTTATGTAGCGAACAAAACAAAAATAAAGTGAAAACGAGCTGTGGTGACGAAAATAGTCGTCAGAATTAGCAGAGCCAATTTCAGCACAGCTTTCAATGACTACTACTACTACTACTACTACTACTACTACTTTTTTTTCTTTTTTTTTGAAAATCCAACGTAGTCGGACAAACCTCATGGAGGAACTCCTTTAAAAAGGCTTGCAACCCACACACACACCCCCCCCCCCAAAAACCCCTGGAGAACTAGTAAGCCTGATTAATATTACACCAAAACAAAAGATAAATAATGAGCATTAATAAATCTATAGATACATATGGCTTAAATGGTATAGATACAAAACAATAGCCTGATAAAGATCCGATAGCAAAACAAAACTTAACAAAGGCATTACTACTCAACCCACGTGTAAAAGTAGACCCGTGTGGCGAGTGCAACTATCCAACAAATGAAAAGTGCCCCGTCAATCAATGACAAATAAGTCAATCATTGACGCCAGTGGGCTGATTCTTTAACGATCAGCGGGCGTAGTAGCATTTGGGTAGTATAATACATATAGTCGGCAGAAAAATTACAGGAAAAAATAGATGGCGCTCTCATTTACATTTTCGATTTACTTTATTGTAAGGTTTTGTAAATTACCATTCAGTCCATGTGTGGTAGTAGGCCCGTGTGGCGAGTGCAACTATTCAACAAATGAAAAGTGACTCGTCAATCAATGACAAATAAGTCAATCATTGACGCCAGTGGGCTGATTCTTTAACGATCAGCGGGCGTAGTAGCATTTGGGTAGTATAATACATATAGTCGGCAGAAAAATTACAGATAAATGGATAGAAATAGATGGCGCTCTTGTTTACATTTTTGATTTAGTTTGTTGTAAGGTTTTGTAAATTACCCAGGAACAAGTAACCATATAAAATCCCGTGCAAGTTTCTAAAATTACCCAGGACGATTTTATAATTCAATGGCAACTTACTTTATCGATTGATTATTAAATTACCCCAGTCTGTTCATTTCTTAACATGAATTATTAAACATAACAATATCAAAGTGCAGACTAAAATGAATTACAGGACACAGATTAATTAAAAGACACAGATAAATCAGCTGTAGTAATTAAATGATTTAAGCTAGTGCAGGCTCATTTATTTTTACAGTTCCCAACTCTATTGAAACTATGTTTGTTTTGCACCATATGTCCTTGAATACGTTTTCTTTACCATGCTGCTTTAATCTAAAATATTCACAAGGAATATGATTCAGCAGCAATGAACGAAATATGGCCTTTATTGCTCTATTGTGATTGCCCATAGATGGATTTTTCGTCTGTGCACACCGATGTTTCCAAATGGCCCAAACACCTATGGTTAGCATTGCTATTAAAATAGTCCTTTCAGACTTTATGATATTTACACCGCTTGATCCAAATTATCTAAATAAGACTACATGCCTTTCTAGAACAATGGGCTTCGCTCCAAATTGTGCCAAGATTTGGCTGATATAGTCCCAACATTGTGACGATATTTGACATTCCGCAAATAAATGCTCGATTGTTTCCTCGTCTGTTTGACATAAGTAACACCTATCAGAAGTCGTAATATTGCACTTGTATGTCAAGTGTCCCACCCATAGCCGTCGATGTAGTAATCGCCACAATAAATCATGAGCCATATTTGGTATGTATGGGGAATGTAAGATTCTCCATACATTTTTCCAACTGGACGGTTTATAGCTTGAGTCATCCCATCTCCTAATTGCTATGGGAGGTGTTACTTGTTTTCGTCTCATAATGCCATACCATTCCTTGGATCTCATCTTGTATTTTAACATCTCATCATCAAAAACTAATGCCAGTTGTGGAGTCAAACTATTATTATTTACATTTGGCAGATGAAACCATTCAATTGGTACAGCATGTTTTATTTTATTTAGCAACCGCTGGACATCTATATGCCTCATATGTGTTTTTCTAGCTACTTCTTGCATTGAAATCCATCTACGTGTTTGAGGGTGTATCATATCAGATAAATGTTGAATGCCATATTTTGCAAAGGACGGTAGATAAAGTACTGCATTGTTATAACATATATTACTATTGCCCCACAATTGCTGTTCTAGTACTTCCTTCCAGCACGTAGGTGGAGGCATGTATCTGTCAAATATTTCTAACTCCTTAACTTGATCTTTAAACACATCTGGAATCATTTGGCTATTCGGAAGTGGCTTCTTTGAGGTAAAAACATGCTCCGCCAGAAATGGTTCTACAACTCTCTCCATGAGAGCTCGTGAAACACATGCCCACGTCTCATCTGATGTAATAAGATCATTCAAAAACTTAAACCGTAAAGAAACACATTTCACTTTAATATCAATTAAATCAAGTCCTCCTTCTAACTTAGCATTATTGAGAACACGATGGGAAACTAAATGATTCTTTTCTTCCCATATGAATGACAATATCAACTTATTAACCTCCTTTTCTACATGTTTTGGCATGTGTACAACATATGCTGTATACCATAGCCTAGATAATACCAAGTTGTTGACAACAAACACTCTACCAAAAATTGAAAGACGACGACGCTTCCAATTTGCTAATATTCTCTTAAGCTTAGATACTCGTTTCCTGCTAAAATAGATGCCTAAAATCTTAATGGTATCATTAGACCAATTGATTTCAAGTGGCTTGTCATTCCGCTCTTGCCATGGCCCCAAAAATAATTCTTTGGATTTTCCTTTATTGATTTTCAAACCAGATGGATTTTGGAACTTTTCTAGTACGTGGTTTAAAATTGCAAAATCATTGTTTGAACTAGCAAACACAGCCGTGTCATCAGCATATTGTGACAGCTTAAGTGGTCTTTCTATGCCACGAATACATATGCCTTGAAAGTTATTATTTTGCCGCAATGCTATGCCAAGGGATTCCATCACAATAACAAATAATAATGGCGATAGGGAACACCCCTGTCTAACCCCACGTTCTAAGACAATTTCTCTGGATAATTGATTGTTCACTAAATAGCTACTCTTGATATCCGTATATAAAATCTTAACGCATTTAATAAAGTTTGAGCCTAACCCAAATGATTGCAAAGAATTAAAAAGAAAATCCCATTCCACATGGTCAAATGGCTTTTCGTTGTCCAAGACAATCACAGCTGAAGGGATGCTATCCTTCTCAACCAATTGTATAAGGTCTCTTATTAACATGGTATTGGTTAGAATTCTCCGCCTGGGTACAGCACATGTCTGCTCTGTTCCAATGATTTCTCCTAAAACACTACCTAGTTTCAATGTTAGTGCTCTGGATATTATTTTGTAGTCTATACATAGTAGAGAAATTGGTCTGTAATTCTGAATTAGACGTCTGTCATTTCGTTTATATATTAGCCTTACGTATGCTCTAGCCATAGTTGGTGGTAAATGGCCTTTCTAAAAAATTTCAGTAGCTAATTCTTCCATTATTGGACCTACAAGGTGCCAAAACGTTTGGTAAAATTCAACTGGAAGGCCATCACCCACCCCCCCCCCCCGTGATTTTTCTAGTTTCATACCTTTAAGGGATTTAGTTAAATCTTCTAGTGTTAAGGGTTGATCACAAAATTCACTGCCTGTGTCTGACACCTTTTTGTCTATGTTTGCTAACAAATCCAATTTTGCATCTTCATTAATTCCCTCTGACTTGTACAATGACTCATAGTAATTGCATACAATAGTACTCATTTCATTGTTGGTAAAAGACGGTTGAACCATCCGGCATGTTTAATGAGCACATCACCTTATCTATTGGCCATGCTTTTTCTAATGTGCAAAAATATCGGGTTGGCTTTTCCCCTTCTGCGTGCATCTGGGCTCTTGCTCTAATCTTTGCACCCTCAAACTCATATTGTTCTATATCTCTTATTTTACTTTTAATTTTAACCAGTAATTCATAATAATTATCTTCACCATTATGTACTTTAGCATTAATTTTCATCAGTGATCGATGAAGTGTTTTCTTGTGTTTGCGTATTTCCCGTGATTTTCTAATAGAATACTTTTGGGAAACATACTTTAAATCCAGTTTTACATCCTCCCACCATTGCAATGTGCTCTTATATGATGCTTTCCTATTAATCCAATATTGCCAACAACTCTCGATATTATTCTTATAAAATTCTTCTCCCAACAGTGTTGTCTTTAATTTCCAAAACCCAACCCCTTTCGTTACAGAATCAGCATTGGCAAAGGTTACACAAACCATGTTATGATCTGAGAATGCGACTGTCTTAATATTAACATCTCTCCAGTACCCAGTCAACAAACTATTCACATAAATTCTGTCGATCCTCTAACCAACTTTACCATCTGCCGAAACCCATGTAAGATCTTTACCATGAGGTTTTGATATTCTATAGGTGTCAACTAAATTTTCATTATCACATATTTCTTTTAAGAGTCTATGTGATGTATCAGTATAAGTTGAAGTTACATTCCTGTCATTTTCTTTGTCTACGACACAATTAAAGTCACCACCCATTACTAAGTTTTCAGTGATGTTATATAGTGCTGTTGTAGACATCTTATTAAACAAATTACGACGTAGTTGATGAGATGCAGGTGCATATATACACAGCAACGTGAAATGTGTTTGTTGTATATCTAGCGTGATTCTCACCAGCGACCATTTGCACCTGATACTGAAGAGATTATATTTACATAGGCTGAACAATGAGGGAGTATAACAATTGCTACGCCTGCACTATTATCTTGAAATAATGAATAGAATATTCTGGATCCAGAAATCTTTTCTAAATTATCGTATGATTCTGACTTCTGAATTTTTGTTTCCTGTATCAAAGCAATGTCAATCTGCTCATTTTTCAGAGTCTCTAGTAAGTGACGTTGCTCTATGTCACTATTTAAGCCTCTACAATTGAGTGTGCAAATTAGCATAAAAAGTAATAAAATGATGTGTATAACCGCCATTATTAAGCTAACTAGATTTTGCTTTTTTCGACCCTCCCTTAGACCATTTACCTAGTTTACTCGCAAACGCTGCACTACTTAGCTCAACTTTTTCCAAATGCGTATATCTTAATATATCTGAATCATGACGCAGATGCCTATATTTAACCCATTTTGCCATCACATATGGAACTAACACCTCTCCTGCCTCTGATCTATACATGACCATTTCATCGGGTGATTTAGAACTCTGTGTTTGAATGGATATATCAGATTCAGCGACTGACATATTATCGTCTTCTATATCACTTTCCTCTATTAATGATTCAGAACTATCTCCATCTTTCTGTCGCTTTGTTCCACTCAATCGATCCGAGACACCAAT
>CM067361.1:23362377-23397377 GCA_034401795.1 Chaetoderma sp. LZ-2023a | reverse complement strand
GGTTTTATCTCTGGCCTCTGAACACCGATGCTTCCAGATGGCCCACACTCCTACAGATAACAGGGTTATTAACAATTCTTTCTCCTTGCTATTAATGATTCGTCCGATAGTTGAGCAATCTTTGAACAAAATTGTTTCAGCCACTAAATTCACATATTTGGTTCCAAATTTAGCAAGGAGCATATTGATATATACCCAAAAGCCTGTAGTTATGCGACACTGAGTAAATAGATGGTCTATCGTTTCCTCCTCAGTATTACATAATAAGCACCGGTCTGTACTTGATATTTTACACATATAAGTAAGATGACCGACCCATAGCCTTCGATGGAGTACTCGCCATGCCAGGTCCCGTGCATTTCCTGGTAGACAAAGTAGATGTATTGCTTTCCAGGCATTTTTCCAGTTCTTTGGCGTGCATCCTAAATTGTTCCAATGCCTAACCACAATAGGAGTCTGTCTCCGACTTTGCATTAGAATTCTATACCAGTCTCTAGATGCCATGTTATATTTTATATGCTCTGACATACTACTACTACTTCTACTACTTCTGCTGCTGCTACTACTACTACTACTACTACTACTACTACTACTACTACTACTACTACTACTACTACTACTACTACTGCTGCTGCTGCTGCTGCTGCTGCTACTACTACTACTACTACTACTACTACTACTAGCTAAAATGGAAAGGGGCGTTATTGTTTTTATCACGAAATTATATACGGGTAGTGTGGTCTTTGTGTATATATGCTTTTAATAATAAAGTTATACATTACTATCTATTACTAATGGATTGGCTAAGAGAGTTAATGTTTGTCTAAGAAAATCCCTAATTTACTGACTAATCAGGTAGGTCGATCCCTGTATCAAAGTATCTATATCATTGTAGCTTTCAACATTCTGATAATGTACATTGTCTTGTGATATATGTAAGGAGTCCATCGCTCCATAGCCTATGCCTTTGACGGACTGCCTGTTTGTAGTATATTTACATATATTAAAGAAATCGTGAAATAAAATAACTTTGAATTTGAATTTGAATACGTAAATCAGATTACATATATGCTTGTTTTGAAAGAGATTTAGATTTTAGGGTTAATAGAATTAAGCAAAGTGTTCTTGAAGTTGGTTGATTAACTCTGAGTATCCAACTTGTTGACGTCATATTGGTGTTTCCCTATTTGTCTCAGTAGCGTTATGACTGGTAATAGTCCTGCTGCTAACAAAACCCCAGCTGCCATCCAGAACGATGCCATATAATCACTATTAATGTCAAACAGAGCTCCTGAATTAAAGAAAAAATAGGTAAATAAATGGGTGTGTGGGTGTGTAGATGGATTGATGGATTGGTGGATGGATGAATGGATAGATGGATGGATGGATGGATGGATGGATTGATGGATGGATGGATGGATGGATTGATGGAAGTATGGATGGATGGATGGATGGATGGATGGATGAGTAAGTAAATAAATAAATAAGTAAAATAAATAAATTAATAAATAAGTGAATGAATGAATGAAAGATTTTTACGGAAAGCATTGTTTGACGGGTACTCAGCAGGAGTAGAATCTAAAATCGCTTGACGATCTCAAATGCACGCCACCGGACGATTCCCATCTAGACATTCTGATGTTTTGATAGGACTATCGCTGTTCACATACGCTGCTCAGACTATGTAGTGGTAACTGTGCCCTATTCTATAGCCGCTGTGTCAGCTTTCAATAAATCTGTCTATTTTATCTCTGATGCGAGATATGTTAACACTTGACAAAATCACTCTAATGCCATTCGAGAGCATGAGCAGTCTTAGGTTGAAGAGAGGCCCGGCGGTTTTCTTGGTCTTAGGCAATACGATGAGTGTGTCTTCTCTCACAGCATCCCTAGGGGCGGGTTGTCTAAATGTAGAGTTGTTGATGTGCGTGTATGGGTACTGAGATGTATAGCCTGCCTGCTTAACCATTTAGCACCCATACCAGCCACATACGGCTTCTGCAGTGGCCTTGAGAAATTCCCATTTGCAGACAAAGAGGAGACGATAACCGAGCCAGTCATTCCAGTGGTAAATTTTCAAAAATAGTCTTCTCTTGATCGGCAAATGGGCATTTTCTGTGGGATATTGAAATTCGAGGGTTAAAGGGTTACGTAGTTCGTTGTTGATACCTACCCGCGCGCTCCACTGCGTCTGTTATTGGATCTTGCAGCATTATTGTCTGGCCATAGGATGTTGGCAGAGAAGGGTGGCTGTGGTGGGGGTGTAGTTGCATATCTTCTGCGTGGGTGGCCTGATCTCTGGTCTCTGTCTGCCTCAGTCGTTCCATGATCACAGACGATGAGGTATACCTCAGAGTTGTGTAGTTCGAGTAGTTGCTATGCTATGCCGATATCCCTTGGCCGCTATGAATATTTTCCGAGAGCCGCCAGCGGATGTGATCTAATCTACCGGGTGGTCTGCCCTTTTGATGGCCACTTCGTTCATTGACTTGGCGTAGGAACATGTTGCGGCTATCTCTTGATCCAGATTTGTCTTTGTTTTGACGGTTTTTAGTATATTTGCTGTCTCAATCTTCTCTGTTGCTCGGATAAAGGAACATTAACATGAGATGTCTTTTGGTTTGTGTTTCAGCTGCACTGACATTGTCAACGGCTGATATCGCTACACATTGGCAAGATCCTGGGTTGGCTCGCGATGCGACACAGCAATATGATAACCACAAGGTGACAGTTTATCAGCAGTGCTCTTAAACTTATTACGTAATATCTATTCGAGAACATTCCACATTCCTCAAGGTCAAACCCTATAATCTCAAAACAAGACATGCCACTAGAGAAGGAGTATGCAGATGACGTTTGTTCATCATTGAAGATATCCACCCCCTTGATGACCTGCTTCCAATGGCTGCAAAATAACTTAAAGCTGCACACATTTCCACGAACAAAGCCTACACGGAGTTCACACCTGTTTACCTGGCCAACACAAAGGCAACGAAAGGTACCTGGACTCGGAGAGAGGTGAATTGGCGAAAGAGCAGCGTCCTAGGATCTCTTCTATACAGTTCAACCGACATTGTAAATCGTTGCAAAATAGGAAATATTAATTTCCAATCATTCTGCAAGCTGTGAATTCGATACTCGAAAATTTCCATGAAAGACAAGTTGCATCTATACGTTGTTATCGGTTTCACAATAATGCTTTGCGACTGTGAGAGTTCGGTAGCGCCAAGGCGTCCCTCATGAACTGACACCATGTATGACATCAAAACACTTGCAAGCCATCCCGAATCACCCCTGGCCACACAGTCTAATCTTAACTACTATTGTGCCAACTTAACTCTTTAATGGAAAATCTGTTTTAAAAAACGTAGGATTGTCCATTTGCAGTCCTGACTTTTGATGGTGTACCTGGCTAAAGTGGCCTCTACTGTGGTCATGAGAAATAATATGTGCAGGGCAACAGAAAGTTATTTTGGTAAATTTACAAAAATGCCACATACTTTTCTTGAAAAATATTGATCATTAAAAGGTAAATTGATTTAAGTATCCTCATGAGCGCTTTGAGGCGCTGTTGACACAAGACTGGCTCAACTCAGTGGAAATTGCGCAACACGATTCTAGGAACGTGCCCAAACATATAACTAACATCGACAATCGCTACTGCGGCACCCTCACGGACAAGTGAGGGTGCCGCAGTAGCGATTGCCGATGTTAGTTAGATGTGTGAACATGTTCCTTGAATACAAGAGAATGGACCCTCGAAAAAAGCATTGAAGTTTTCAGTGCCAATACGCAGAGGGAAAGCACAGGATGCCATGCCACTAACTTGTTAAGCGGTTTGCGATCAGACATGTTAAGAATGCTCGCAGGGGATGAAACAGAGCAGAGAAAGTTCAAGAAAACATTGCTGTTGAAAGACGTTTCCATTCTTTTCAGCTGAAGAAAACAGTCACTCATCTTCATTATTAATGAATGGATGGATGGATGGATGGATGGATGGGGAGGGTGGTTGGGTGATTAGGGTGGATGCATAGATGGGTTGGTGGGTGTGTGGGTGCGTGGGTGGATGGGCGGATTGGATGGTTGGATTAATGGATTGGTCAACGGACGAATGAGCAAACAAATGAATGACCGAATGAATGAATGAATTAATGAATTGGTGAAAGAATGAGGGAAAGAATGAATGAATAAATGAACGACCGAATGTACGAATAAATGAATGAAAAGATGAACAACTGAATGGATGAATAAACGAATAAAGGGACTAATGGATGAATGAATGAATGAACTAATAAAGGAAATAATAGATGACCGAATGAATGAATGAATGAATGAATGAATGAATAAATGAATGAACGGCAGAATGAATAAACGAATGAATGAATGAATAAATTAAGGAATGCATGAATGAATGAATGAATAAATGAATGAATGAATGACGAACGAACGAACGAACGAATGAATGAATAAACGAATGAACAATCGAATGAACGATCGAACGAACGAACGAATGAAAGAATGCAGGAACAAAGAAAGGAACAAACGAGCGATTGAATGAATTAATTGAATGAATGATTGAATGAATTAATGATTGGAGGAAGTAATGAACAAACCAAAGTGTGGAAGTATGTTAACTAAAAAAGATTAGTCAAACAGAAATAGTAAAACTATAGAACACATGATAGGAAGGGGGGGGGGGTGAGGGGTGGCGTGGTCGGTGGAGAGGGTAGGGCTAGCTACACTGTGTACACAGATTTCATGAATGCCTTTGATACCGTCCCACTTCAACGGTGGGTAACAGACGTGTGACAGATGGGATTCCACAAGGAGGTGTTCTAGGACCGATACTATTTGTCATTTATATAAATGACATGTCAGATTGTGCCAATGCAACACCGTACCTTTTTATCTTTTTGTACATCTTTGTATCATCTACAAAGTGGTACGTTGTTGCATTGACACATTCCGGCATGGCATTTATATAAATGATACATACTATCGGGCCAAGTGAATTCAAATCTTCTCGTAACTTTGCTCTTCTTCAAGCGTTTGTGTCTCTTTGTACAGTTTTGCATCGTCAACAAAGACGCTTGTAGAAAAGGCAAAGCTACAATTTTATTTGATTTTCGATTCCCTGGCAAAATGGACTAACATATGGTTGCTGCGGTTCCACTCAAATAACTACACAGTAATGGATGTACTGAGTGGAACAAAGAAAGACAAACGTATATATGAGTATTGTCTCCAAAATCAGAATGGAGATTTTGGTGCCCCTAGAAAATGTGGCAAAAGAAAATGATATAGGCCTCACTGTGGACAATAAACTGTCATCTAAGCAACACATACAGTCCCAGGTAAATAAGGCAATCCCATGATGAGACTGATAAGGAGATCCTTCAGTTTCCTAGAAAAAGGCATGTTCGTCAATATTTCAAGGTGCTGGTTAGATCTCACCATGAGTATGCTGTTTGTGTTTGGAGACCGCACACTAGAAAGGACATAGCGACGATGGAAAATGTACAAAGGAGAGCAACAAAACCGAAGGATCTAAATTATCCTGCTAGATTACGAAAGCTAGGACTTCCATCATTCAGATATAGAAGACTAAGAGAAGATATGATAGAGGTATTTAGAATACTAAATGAAATATATGATCCAGAAGTTACAGAAGGTATGCTGGATATTTGTAACAGCAAGACAACAAGAGGGCACAACCTAAGGCAAATTAGAGAAAATGAGGCGTCGGTTGGATTTACGGAAATACTCATTCACTGATAGGGTAGTTGATATATCGAACCGCGTACCGAGCACACTAGTAAATATGACATCTGTAGGAAGTAGGGATGGAGAACTTTTGGAAGGAACAGGAGATGAAATGTGATTTGATCGTGGACTATAAACGCATGTAGAGTTATGTTTCATCTACAACTGAAGAGGCGGATATAGATGCTGAATAAGCCTGAGTCCACAGTGCTATCCTATGAAATCCCTATGAAATGAATTAATGAATAAAGGAATGCAATCAAGTAGTAAATATAACGGTGTTTTGTTGATCATAATGCCACGTTAATCTTAACATCTCTGGCCAGCCAGTCAGCTAGACAGACAGACAACCAACCAACCAGCCTCTCGGTCGGCCAGTTAACCATCCCGCCAGTCAGCAAGCCATCCAGCCAGCTAGCCGACCAGCCAGACAACCAGACAGCCAGCCAGCCGGACATCAAACAAGCTAGTCAGGCAGTTAGCCTGACAGTCAGTCAGTCAGCCTGCCAGCCAATCAACCAGCCATCTAGCTAGCCAGCCAACCAACAAGCCAGCCATCAAGCATGCCTGTCAGCCAACCAGCCAGCCAGCGCGTCAACCAGCCAGCCAGCCAGCCAGCCAGCCAGCTAGATAGCCAGCCAGTCAGCCAACCATCTACATAGCCAGCCAGTCAGCCAGTCAGACATACAGACAGACATAGAGACAGACTCAGGCATACAATCACATATGCATGTACGCGCACGCATACATGTGCAGTCATGCATGCATACATATATACGCACGCACGCACGCACGCACGCACGCACGCACGCACGCACGCACACACGCATTCACGCACACATGCACACGCCAATGAAATACCCTCTTCCCCTGACTGCCAGACGGGAAAAAGTGTGACACTACCTGATAATGGTGGTCCAGCTAGCCTTCACAGGCCACCCGCTGCAAACTCGTAACCAATAGCCTGTGCCAGGTTCTTCGTTCCAACCAAATTAATGGTCACTTGTGCTATAAATGCGACACTCAATCCTACTGCGATTCCAAATAGACAAGTTAGGATATCAAAGACGTATGCGTTTGCACTGCACGTGTAGAGAAATGGGACACTACTAATTAGCACACAGCTTGCACAGTGCATGTGCAAACAATACGCAGGCTTCCAGTTCCCAAGAAGGGATGCGATGATGCCTCCTCCTAGGGTTGGGCGATTTTTCGATATTATCGTCAATATCGCGATATACCGAATACCGATACCGAAATCGTCATAATTTCGAAAAATCGTAAATATCGTCAATACCGACAGGACGATATTGCACTTTTAACTGTGGGTATAATATAAATAATTACGTTAGAAATGTCATACTCTTACCTCTATTCGGTCCAGTAATAGTCTTTAAGTAATACTCCAGTCTTTGTCTAAGGTAATAAAAACTTAATAAACTCCAAAGTAATCTGTGCTCATTTAATTCATGGTTTGTTTGCGCTAATAAAATGATTTAAAGTACAAAATAATCCTTTGTTGTTCACTTTTCATAATTACACAAATAGACGACGCCATGGGTTTTTTGCCTCATTCTGAGTGTTAGTCGGTGGGGAATACCATTTGCACTACCCACATTCCATTCTGATGACGTCATTACTACAGGTCAAGCTATTTATCCATTAGTCATTGATCTGCATGGTTAAACATTCTTCTGACCGTGAAAGATTTAAACTTTAAAACTTTTTAGGTCGATAGGAAACCACACACACTTAATCCCTTATCAATACCACAGCTTGGAACGGTGGGTGAGGGGGAAGTTAATCTCTTGCTTTACCGTTATACGTTTTTATGTAACTTTATACAATATATTTAGCATTTTTAAACGAATCAGATCAAAATTCATTCCACATATAACATTACGGATTTATTCTAAGTGAGAAACGTCCTTAAAATAAAGAATTTAGGTCTAATTATTTCCAGTCTTCTATCTGCTGTGGCAGTCTTGGCTGCAGAGTTAACTGGGTTAATTTCACACATCCCGGCTACGCCTTGAGATCAATGGATACACCCGCTACGTAGTGAGCGAATTTGAATAGGTCTACAATGGGGCAAATTAGTATTTAATATTACAGACCAAATAAAATCTGATATAATTGTTTCCAGTCTTCACGCTGGTTCTCGTTCAAAATCATGCAGTGCTATTTTATTAATTTGCATCATCTATGCTAGCGGCGGGCGTGATAACAGCTGTCGGAATTCTGCAGTGTGAATTCTGATTGGCTCAAGTATGATACGGCGGCCAATCAGATTTCGCTCTGCCGAATTCCTTTCTGCACAATGAAGTTAATGCGTATTCCTTGCTCAATCTTTTGACAGTTGTCGTGAGGTAAAGATAACACAAAATACAACACAAGAACAGAAGAAAATCCTTTATTTTTCTTATTTGTGATGAATACGGTTAGTTGCATTACATTCGTTGCTTTAAACTGTATATTGAAGGGTGTCAAAGTGTGGAATTTCGTGTATTAAATATGTGGAAATGGCAATCATGGCGATCTCAATTTGCAGTTTCAATGCAACAAATTTAATGAAAATAACTTGCAGACGCCACCAATTTGAAATACATGTTGTTCTATGTTTACACCCTAACTCCACACCCGACCCAAATGACGATATATCGTGATACCGCGGTATTTTAATGAGATACCGATATCGTCATGCCTTGAGCAATATCGCCCAACCCTACCTCCTCCTATTCTCCCAACTGCGATACACATTAGCATGAAAGCAGATATCTCTTTACTTCCCAATGATATATAGATAAAGTCAGACAGTGTAATACTAATGACTGAAATTGACATGTTACACAGCGTGAGGCTGAGAGAGAAAAGCAACGCTCCCATGTTGCTCAATGGATTTTGTAACATCATGTTCTTTAGTTTGGTAATGCGTCCTGTATTACTTGATTGAATAGGCCTACTGTAGGCTTTGAAATCAACACATTCGCCAGTCACATGTGCACGATTCTCTGAGCAAAACGAGGCTGAAAATAGAACAATATATGTTAGTCAAACTTGCTCAAATCAACCACCTAGCCTTTGCAGTTAAATATACTGATTGTTTAAGACAGGTGGCTCAAGTACATCAGTCATCAGGAACCACAATTTTGAGCTGCAAATACATATGCCAGCACAATATTATGGTATTGGCCCTTTAATGGCCAAATTTTGTCAAGAAAATTCTAATCGTTTCATAGAAAGTGTCCATTTGCAGAGCAAGAGAATACTATCTTTGAAAATGTACCACTGGAATAACTGACTCTGTCACAGAGCCAGTCATTCTCGTGGTAAATTTTCAAAAAATAGTCTTCCCTTGGTCTGCACGTGAATACGTCTCAAAACCACTACAGATGTGTTTTTGGCCAGCGTACGCTTTAAAGAGACCATGAGAGGGGTGTATTTCACAAAACCGTTACATGTGAGAAACTTTCACATAAGAGCACTTTTCATTGTCACCTGACACAGTGGGCCAACAAGGGCATATCTAGCAAATCTGGCTTCTGTAAATTTTGTTAGTTACCTTTTGGGAACAAGGATTTTTTATGGTCTACTCACATCTAGAAAACGGAAATGTAATGGTACATTTTTCGGGTACATGTTTTTTTACGGAAATACAACAGAACCTGTCCCAAGAAATATGTGAATGTTGGGAAGTAATGAATCCGCCCATTCTATTAACGGGTGCATTAGTCAGTAATGAGATTAATGACTATTAAATATGCCTAAGTATAGTTTTAATATCATTCACTAAGCCATGCATCAGGCACAGTGTTGGAACTATAAACCTAAATATAGCAAAACATTCTTAAAATAACAATTATAACATCATACCTCCCTTCGCACACCTCCCTCCCTCCTTCCCTCACCACCTCTCCCTGCCTTCCTCCCCTATCCATCTCTCCCCCCCCTCACCCCTCGCCCTCTCCCTCCCCCTTCGTCTCCCTCTCTCTGCCCTCTCTCTCTCCCTCCTTCCATTGTCTCTCTCTCCTCCCTCCATCCCTCCCCGCCCTCTCCCCCTTCCCTTCGGCTCCTTCTCCCTACCTCTCTCACTCCATCCTCGCACCCTCCCTGCCTCCTCTCTCACCGCCCCTATCTCTCTCTCTCTCTCTCCCCCTCTTTCTCTCTCTCCCTCTTCTTTTTTCTCTCCCTCTCTTCCCCCTCTCTCTCCCTCCCACTCTCCCTCACTCACTCATTCCCACTCTCTCCTGCACTCTGATCTCTTTCTTTTCCGCCCTCTCTCTCTCTCTCTCTTCCTCTTCCTCTCTCCCCGGTCTCTTTCTCTCTTTCTCCCTCTCTCTTCCCCCCCCCCGCTTTCTCTCTCCCTCCCTCCTTCCTTCCCTCCCTCCCTACCTCCCTCCCTCCCCACACCCTCCCTCCCTCCCTCCCTCCCTACCTTTCTCTCCCATCTCGTCTCTCCCTCCCCTCGCTCCTGTATTGAAATGCAGGCTGACGAATGTACTGCCGTGAATACACCCTACCTACATGCTTACGCTTCCAGAGCTGGAGTAGAAATGACGATTTGCACGTGCAGGCGGGTTGGTTTTGTTTGAGAAATCCTGGCCTATACAGACAATAGACTAAACGAATATGGCGTCCAATAGTTACAACGATACTTGAGTCAAGAAATGTCATGCTGGGTAGCGTTGCACGCTGGGAAAATTCAGCAGAAATCAGCAGGCATCTCATATCTCATGCAAAATGGTCTATATTTAATGGAACACGAAAACCTTAAACACGATGGAAATGCCAGCTGTGCTTATATGGATACAACATGCGCTAGTTTGTTTATTCCATGAGCTCTACTTGTAGATACGCGCACTCCTAACCGTGATCTCGCTTATTGTGATACAGTTAAGAGACTGTGACAGGATATGAATGATATGGAATCTATAAACCATAATCTATCGATACAATACAATATCTGAGATGACATTAGCATCCCTTTAAAATTTCGAGAAAATTCCTGAATATTTGTTGGTACATTGCAGTATTAAAGTAAAATGTTGCCTATTGTTTAAATATTCTAAGATCGATAATAGAGGGCCCACAGATAGAGTTCACCGATAGTTGTGAGTGCAGAGATATTATAGACAGAACAGCTAACGCTTTAGACAGATCGTACTGTATGAGCTAACGTTCAAACGGCAAAGAGGTCTTCAGCGCAAAAACACTGGGTCTAGTTTCAGACATTTGACAAGTAAGCACGTGAACCCAGATGCCCATGGAATTGGACTAAAGTTGCATGCATACGCAATACGAGAGCATCTGGTCCTGTTCTTGCACACTAACAGCATATGTGTGAACCATACTCGCATTCTTAGGATTGAGTTACAGCTTGCAGAAGCTGTCATTAGACGAATGAAATCAACAGGAGGTATCTTTCTACCATTCCATCTGGACCTATGAAAAGCAAACCGATCAACCTTACTGCTGATAATATTGACTTTGTAGAAGACGCTCCTGATGGTAATCACACACTGTATGGTACTATGATGACAGTTTTCCAGCAGGAACACCAGACAGCCATACTGATTCTTCAAGCCCATGATCTTGACGCATCAAGCTGAATCTACAGCATGTGATGCACATGGCAACCTCAAGCCCAAAAGATAGTAAAATGTATTCAGGCTTTTCAATGGGACGAAATGATGAGATAGTGAATGACTATGAGGAAGAAAACATAACCTGGCTTAGAGCATGAAATATTCGAAGAAACCGTTACAACAAGCAAGATGTTCCCAACTGGACAGGATATAACTTATATTATATGCAGTAGTGAAGAATCCATCCCAATTGTGTGTGTTTCGCTTGTTATTGATGCACCAGCTGATGAATCACAGATTATGTTCCTTGTTCTCCAGCAGGCCCAAATCATCAATATGTATATAGTTGATCCTGATGGTAAAGCTATCAGAACAATAGATAATATGAACCTTTATGCACTGGCTCCCAAAATGCATATACTAAAGCCAAACAGGTTCAAGATTGTATTCTGTGTGTTGGAGATTGCCGTGCAGTACTTTGCACACTGAGAGCCTTGGTATCCATGATTGAAAACAGAGGCATTAATCATTCTTGGGTAGAAGCTGACTGGTATGGGCCAGCAACAACATGCCAGATTGTTGATGGACAGCAAGTTTTGTGTCCGCGCACTGCTAGATTTCAGACCCTCTTTGGTCTACTGATGGTCTACTTGAACCATTCCGTATCTGGACCTCTTAAGCTATCAACACATGCACTTGATGTGGTTGTGCAATTGAACAATTACACCGGATGGTATGGACATCAGGAAATGATGTCGACTACATTGCATAGCACGTTTTTGCAAATCATAGAAAACATGTCAATGTCAGGTAATAGGTCCCTTTTGGTCAATGTGTTACTAGAATACACACAGCCCATCTCCAATCTCCTCGTCTTTATCATGTCATCACGAGGGGGTTGGTTGACTGTTCAAGTGGCATCTTTAGAGCAACGTTTTAATCTGTTATAGTCAAGTCTGGTTAAACTATACACACTGTGTTACTGGATAGCCAGCAAAAAATACTATCTCCAATTCTCAGACTCTTTCTCGTAGCCCCCGAGCCGGGAAAACATATATTAGAAGCCGAAAACATGATAGGATTATCCAAAAAATGTATACTCACCAATACCAGATCAGTAAAGCAGTTATACACAAACGAGAGGACAAAGTCTACAGGATGAAATAAGTCCTCGAACAGGCAAATTCTTTTAGATGTTATGGTGATAACACTCTTCTTCCCGTAAATATAAAAAATTGTTGCCCTCCGATAGTACCACGCATGGAAACCAGCGTATACTTCATTTGTGAATGAAAGAATTCTGGGAACACGCTGTCTGTGGGATCCAATGTCAAAGCTTATGTTTGTAAACTTTAGTGCAAAGGGACAATCCGTTCAGGCAAAGTTAGGCAGCAAAATTGTTGAACTCAATGAAAATGGTCCTTGTTTGTCAGAATGGGAATCGCATCCATATTATGTTCTAAATTGATATGCGTGATTACTATATTCGGTGGCTGTTTAGCACAAACATCCTACATCTGCAATCAGTCCTTCTTCGCTGTTGCCCATTGTGTCTTGTCCACAGCCGAAATCCTTAGCTTCCTCAGGTCCATTCTTGACTAGAGTGTACCGAGTCCTGCTTTCATGAGGTCACCTCGTAGCACGCTTAGCAGGTGTATGCAATGCTTGCTATTTGCTGCCTCCGAGTAGGGCCAATTCCCAGGATATATGTGCTGCTGTCTCTTCCGGCATCCTTAACATATTGCCAAACATAGGCCATCTTTGCTGGGCGACTTTTACAAACAGCGGCGACGTATTACACATCTTGTATAGTGCATCATTGGAAATTATGCTGTCTGGCCACGAGTGTCCATTGATGGTGTGTAGGTGTTTGCAGTGGGAGGCATCCAGTTTGTTTAGAACTGCTTTTGGAGGTGCCCAGCTGTTACAGTTATACAGCATCAAGGAAACGCAGGTTGCATTGTATAAATATAGCCTTTTTAGCAAGGGCATTTTGATCTACGAATCCATAGGTTCCAGAAGGATTGGCAACCTATGTTCCACATGACGCAGCATGCAGCAATGTCAGCAGTGAGCCCATGATGTTACTTGCGTGCTGTAATTTTCTATAGTTTCATGCTTTGTAGATAGGTATATGTGTGTGAACTCTGTTTTGGATTCATTTATAAAGATATTTTCAATCTTTAGTTTGCTTGCAGCTATTGGGAGAAGTTCGTCAAGGCGTTTCCTTCCTCGTCTATGAAGTCCACATCGTCCGCATATTCCATCTCTAGCGGCATACCCAGTATTGACACTGGTGGTGGGGGTGGCGGGAGGCGGGTGGGGGGGGGGAGGTTGGTATTGTGGAACTTTCCCGCACAGATTTCAATGCGGTAGCAAGGTAACAGGTGAAAAGCAGCAGAGAGAAACCATCTCCCTGTGTGTGGGGGGGGGGGGGGGGGAGATTGATGTCTCAAACTCTACAGACTTCACTGACTTGCCTCGTACTCTCAGCTTGGTGTCTGTAAGCAGTAGTCTCACTAGTCGTGGCTCATCTTCATTGCAACTGGCCTGGCATAGTACATCTATTATCTTTGAGCGTTTAATTGTGTCGAAGGCTCGTGACATGTCAATGGCCATTTTGTGAAAGTCCAAGTATTTGGACATGACTACCAACACAAGCATGCATTGAGCCCATACAATGTCTGTGCAGCTGCGTCCACGTTTGAAGCCACTTTGGCATTATCCAGTGAAGTCATCGATCGTGTTTCGGATGCGGCATAGAGTAACAGAGGATAGTTTTTTCCGTATGCTGTTGAGGAGCACAATGGGCCATAGATTGGCGGGTGGATCAGGTGACTTCTTGGGCTTGGGTAATGCGATAAGAGGGCTTTGGCCTAAAGCGTCGATGGGAAAGTGGTGCATAAAAGCTGAATTGATTAGGTGCGTGGTCGTTTTTTTAGATGATGTCACTTGCATATTTGAATAGGTCATTGCTCATGCCATTGGGTTCAGATGCATGTACATTTTTCATGCTTTAAGTGCCTTCTCAACTTCTGCTGTTTTATTTGGTGTTAGTAATGGCCTTGGGTCTCCTGAGAACGTGTGCAACGGCTCATCATCGTTGTCAGAGAACTGCTCCTTTAAGCATTATCGGATCGTCTCAGCTTTTCTCTGGTCAGCCCCGATACAGCGTCCTTCAGAGATGTGCACAGTGAATTGTGGTGTGTAATCAGTAACTCTCAGGGCTCAGGCTGTCCGACACCTTTTGTGACAGTCATCCATGGCAGTGATTTCATCTGCTAGGGAGTCTACTTGTTGAATAGCAAAATCTTTTAAGCATTCGCTAATGTGGCGCAGAATGTTATTGCGCACCCGGCATAGTTTGGTGCGGTACTCACTTTGGTCAATTTGATAGATGCACAGCCGTAATGCTTTCTGCTCTTCTGACAGTTTTACTACTACAGGGTCGTCAGTATACCTAGTTTGGTTGTTTTAAGAACACCTATTGTTCTGGTAGCTGATGATCCCATAGATTTCAGCAGTTTGGTTAGGGCTTCGTTTGGATCAGAGCTGACGGCAATGTTAGCTATCTGCTCCCCGAGTGCCTTTTTGTATGACATTTGAGTGTCAGTGTCGGTGATGAGCTTGGGTAGGTTGTAGGTAATCCAACCCTCTTACCTGCTAGGACGTTTATATTTTAGTTAGAGATCGTTCATCTGAAGGCGTGTAATGACTGGCTTATGGTCAGAATTGAGGTCTGTGCCTCCATACGACCGAGCGTTCCGGAGTAAGGGTTTTGCTTCTGCCTTGTATAGTATGAAGTCTATTTGGTTGAAGATACCTGTTGTAGCCTTAGACCCTCTTGGGACTTTGCGATTAGCAATGTGCCCAGTCCATGTGGTCCGGTGACGGTATGGGTGTTTGAAAGCCGTATTTATGGCAAGTAGGCCTTTGGAGCTAAGGAATGCAACCAGTGCATCTCCATTGCTGTTGCGTGTGCCCTCTCCATACGATCCCATGCATAAGACAAGTCCTGAACTTTTGTCTGCAATTCCGAGTTTACCCAGCTTGGAGTTGAAATCTCCACACACGAACAGTTGTCATCTAGCTGGGAGTATTATGGCTGAGCATCATTCTGCATAGAAGGAATCTGATATTGCTGGATTCTCTTTGGCTTTTTCGGTAGTTGGGCCATATGCGTTGGCAATGCGACACTTAGTGGTGGTGTGTTTTCGCGTAGGTATAGCCAGATCAATGAATGCAACGCGATCACTGATGTATCCAAAACTAATGACATGGTCCAAGACATTTGGTCCGATTACGAAGCCTAAACCCCAGTATGTGGCCTGTTTTTGCTCCATGAGCACTAGCTTATAGCCTGTCTGTAGTGTCCGCTCTGAGTGTTTAGCTACTTTAGTCTCTTGAAGGCATGTAATATCGATGTTATAGTGTTCATAGCCTGCAATTAAGGTTTGCCTCTTTGATGTTGCTCTCAGACCACGTACATTCCATGTAGGTATGGTAAGCTCCTGGTCAAGATCGCGTCGTTCGAGGATGTCTAACACAGTTTCCTGTTTGAAGAAGGTTAGACATAATCAAAGTTGCCTCTGGATGCGGATGTCAGCCCGCAATCCTTGATGATTTAGTTTCCCAACAAAGTTGGTACTTACGAAGGAGACCGGTGTGGAGGTGTTATCTTTCTCCCCCTAAAAATTGATTCATAGAATGTTATTAGAAGTTATTAACTATCTGGAGGATCATGCTAAAATGTGGCACCAGATGGACCAGTATAGCCATGTACCGATAAAAGTAAGGACATGGTTGACGAAAGAGTCAAACAAGAAATCAATACCTTAACATCGCAACTCATACTTGATCCCCGTGACAAACAATTGTAAAGAACTAACTTTTGATGGAATGTTACTTATTAAGCAGCTTTCAGTAAATCAACTGGACCTTTTCAGCTTTATCTATGCCACACTCATCTCTAGCTAAGCTCCACCCACACCTCGATCATGTTGGGATCGATCGACTATCAATTTCCTGAAAGCTATACAGGTAAACTGTGGCAGCAACAGCACCCAGTTAAATTAGGTTCAAAATAATGTTTATTAAATAGTAAAGACATACAATTCACAATGTTTATTAAATAATAAATACATACAACTCTTAAAACGTGTCGGACTATTAAGGGTTTAAGCCGGACTAAATCGAGTCATTCGTGCTGTAATTGATTATGACGTCATCATGCACGTCACGTAGTTGATTATGACGTCATATGTTGGATAAACTGAAAGGTCCACTGTAGAGCATTAATTGGTGACGGAAAGATACTTGTTGAGCAACTAACATTAAATCAAATTAATAATAAACATTGTAATGGCATGGCTGTGGTTGTTATATCAATGCTAATGATGCGATTGCGAGACTATGAGTCACTTGTTAGACCCATCCTGGAATACGGTAATGGTGCCTGGTCGCCATTACTCAATAAGGATCGTGCTATACTAGAAGCTGTACAGCGTAGAGCCACGAGAATGGTACCTGCACTAAAAAACCATACCTATTGACTCAGACATCAAATTTTAAATCTCCCATCTCTATATTACCGCCGGTCGAGAGGGGATATGATAGAAACTTATAAGCATCTTCACAAGTCTTACAATATCCAATGCCAATATCTAGAATTAGATCTAAATTCCAATATACGGGGTCACAATCAAAAAAATCAATAAGACAACACTTTTTCTCAAATCGTATCATCAACAGCTGGAATAACAACAGAATTTGTAGTAAATGCGCCTTGTCTAAATTGTTTTAAAAACAGACGAGACAAATTCTGGAGTAATTTCTGGTATATTCAAGAGCCCATGCACATAACACATTCTTCTATAAACAGTGCCTACTTACTTACAAAACCTAAATAAGTCCTAATTACGATCTACCTACATGATTAAAGCCTATTGAAGCTACAATGAGATAAGTATAATTATACGTATAAGCATAAAGCACGGTAACTTTTCACAAGTTTAAGCTAAACTTATGCCGCGTTCTCACTGGAGAGTTACTCAGGAATAACGCCATACGTCAGTATTACGCTTGCCGGTTAAGTCTCTAGTGAGAACCACTGTTTGTGGCGTAACAAAATCCATACTATGCAGAAAAAAAAATCCGCATGCTTGAAAGGTAGATTAATTAAACCTGTGTAGGTTAACCTGAGGTTAAACTTAACCATAGTTTACAATTAAACCATTGTTTAGCGTCCTACAGATGTCAATTTCGCGGCAAGATACATTTCAATGATGGTCAGCAAAGCATGCAATGCTGTGCATTTATGTCTACATGTTTTCAGTTAAGCTTATCGCAAATATGAAGCCACCGGGCAAATATACATGTACCAATTTGTCATGTTTGTAAATGGTGCGACCAATAAGCCAATTTATTAACAGTGCGACTGTTTGTAAACGGTGTACAGCACACCTGACAATTTGCTTTTGATCCGTTCATATCGTCGTTGAATACATGAATTATAGTTTTATGTTATTTTGTTTGCAAGAGTTTTTGATATCCTATTGCCTGTTGGCGCAAGCTAAATATTGACATATGTGCTGTGCGCCGTTTGCCAATAATGCCAAATTGGGCATGCGCCGTGTATAAACTTGCACGCCGATAACAAATTGGCATATGGGTTTGTGCTAGTTAGTAAAAGTAATGACCTGTTTACAAACGGTCCAAATTGCTCTTTTGATTGCTACCGTAACACATCACTACCGTATACACGCGTACGTGCGACAGATTTTGAAGAGATTCGGATGAAATCCACTCCCCCACACCGCTCCCTCCCACCATACCCAGTAGATGCGATAACTTCTGCGCGGAAGGCTGACCGTTCCGAATTTCATTACAATATATATGTAGCCAGCAGTGTGACCATATGAGAAGTATTACAAAGGACAAGTGGTCTGATTGGTCAATATTGATGATGACGTCACGATGGACGTACGTAACGTCACTGTTTTCAAACGATCTCAATATATACTACTAACTATTCGATATTGGGTCATATCAGACTACATGAGAAACATTGGCAGCATAGCTTTAACAATTAGGCTTTGTATCCTATGTTTCAGATAGGCTTAACATGATGCTGCAAACTGTCCATTGATGTGGTGCTATACTTACTGTCGCGCTCACCAGCATCGGTGCTAGATCCTTGACATTGCTGAACATGTTGTGATGTTCCTGGAATTTCAATTGTATGTAGTCTTATACTTCTATTCTTGTGAATTGGTTCTGACTTGCTTGTCGTGCTAGTGACTTTCTGTGAATTATTGCAGGCGGTGGCTGGTCGTAAGAGGCTGGAAAATACCACGGTCTGGAAGCACAGTCCAGCCAGAAGAAATGTCGTGAAAAGTGGCATTAGCAGATATCCAAGAGACCCCCCCCCCCCAAGGAAGCGATCGATGTTGTGAAGGCACGTCTCTTCTGGGAGTACTGTCCCACTATCACCGTCGATGATAGGAAAATCATGCAGAGGCCAAAAAATGTATTAAAGCAGAACAATTTAGACCACATATTTATTTATCCAAATATATTATACCTATCTCCGGATACATAAATTGACACTTTGAAAACATTTGGAAGATAATTAAGCAAACTAGCTTCAGGTATGTTGATTAAATGGAGTGTCTATGGAAAAATTGAGTTTTATTCATATCCATATGTTTGCCAGGTCATATTCTCACCCGCCCACACACCCTCCCCACACCCATCCTCCCTTCCGGTCTCTCTGCCCATACTGCTCTCTCTCTCTCTCTCTCTCTCTCTCTCTCTCTCTCTCTCTCTCTCTCTCTCTCTCTCTCTCCTTCACTGTAGCGCACTCTACTGAGCACACTCCGACGCACAAAATCGCTCTCCATCCCCCTCCCTCCCCACCTCTACCTCTCTATCTCCTCTTCTATCGACTCCCCCTCTCTCCTTGCCGCCCTCCCTTCCTCCCTCCCTCCCTCCCTCCCTCCCTCCCTCCCTCACTCACTCACTCACTCACTCACTCACTCACTCACTCACTCACTCACTCACTCACTCACTCACTCACTCACTCACTCACTCACTCACCCACTCACTCACTCATCCACTCACCCAACACTCACTCACTCACTCACTCACTCACTCACTCACTCACTCACTCACTCACTCACTCACTCACTCACTCACTCACTCACTCACTCACTCACTCACTCACTCACTCACTCACTCACTCACTCACTCACTCACTCACTCACTCACTCACTCACTCACTCACTCACTCACTCACTCACTCACTCCCTCCCTCCCTCCCTCCCTCCCTCCCTCCCTCCCTCCCTCCCTCCCTCCCTCCCTCCCTCCCTCACTCACTCACTCACTCACTCACTCACTCACTCACTCACTCACTCTCTCTCTCTCTCTCTCTCTCTCTCACTCACTCACTCACTCACTCACTCACTCACTCACTCACTCACTCACTCACTCACTCACTCACTCACTCACTCACTCACTCACTCACTCACTCACTCACTCACTCACTCACTCACTCACTCACTCACTCACTCACTCACTCACTCACTCACTCACTCACTCACTCACTCACTCACTCACTCACTCACTCACTCACTCACTCACTCACCTCACTCACTCACTCACTCACTCACTCACTCACTCACTCACTCACTCACTCACTCACTCACTCACTCACTCACTCACTCACTCACTCACTCACTCACTCACTCACTCACTCACTCACTCACTCACTCACTCACTCACTCACTCACTCACTCACTCACTCACTCACTCACTCACTCACTCACTCACTCACTCACTCACTCACTCACTCACTCACTCACTCACTCACTAAATCGCTCGCTCACTCACTCACTCACTCACCCACTTCCTCACTCCTGCTAACCCGCCCCCACCTACCCACCCGCCCGCCAGCGCGCTCGTTCGTTCGCTCACTACTCACTCACTCACTCACTTCATTCCTCCCTCCCTCGCTCCCTCCCTCCCTCCCTCCATCCCTCCCTCCCTCCCTCCCTCCCACTCCCTCCCTCCCTCCCTCCCGCCATTCCTCACTACATTCCTACCTCTACGTATTGAATATTAGCTAACCATGTTAGTAAATTTCATACTAGCTTGGAATCAGCCTGAGGATATATGTTTATATGAGATAGAACGCATACATGCTTCTATTGCTTCTATATAGCATATGAACTCGTAGACTTGCCCATAATCACACCGAATGTGATTGATAGATGAACTACGCTACTCGCAAACAATGACATAACTATGCCGAATGTGCTGACCATCCCACCAAGACATGCAGTATGCCGCACTGATGTTCTGTCAATTATCACTGCAGCCAATGGGCCTGTGAAAACAGAAAGGAAATCCATAGTTTAAGATAGTGATGCAGATATGTTTGGTTGGAGACCGGTCAAAGATCTGGTTGGCCGGTGGTTATCCCACAACAGGGTGCGCAATCCCCCATCCTAGCCGGGCCGAGGATTGCCAATCTTGTGACATACCTGGCCGTTTCTCAACAATCTTGGATTTTATTCACCCACCTCTCGCTCCGCTGTAATGAACTGTCAGTACTATCAATATATATGAATCCAATCTGTCACTCAAATATATGACGTGATAAAAAATTACGTCACGCGTATGCCGAGGCCATAGTGAAAATAAAATGAGTAATTAATGACGTAGCTAAATTCTTCATGAACTTTTAACAGTCCGTCAGCGGAACGAATTGCATGTCTTTATTATTTAATAAACAATCTGTTGCCAACAACAGCGCCCAGTAAAATTATTTTCAAAATATTCGACAGAATGTTTATTAAATAGTCAGTTTCAATTAGTTTCAAAATATTCAACAGCTTACCTGTATAGTTACCTTGAATTTGTAATTCAGGGAATTCAGGGCTCAAAGTATATAAATCGATGTCAGCACGTGCAAAGTATGGGCGTAGCTTAGCTAGAGATTTGCGGGGCATAGCTAAAAGTGGATTCATCTATTCCATTCCATGTGTGGGCTAGAGATGTTAGGTTTCCAATGGAGAAAGGCTATTGGTGAGACCGCAGCATGCTCTACTTAGGACACGTTACATTCATACTTAGTGTTAGTCTGCACACTAAATACTGAATACTAAATACTAAGTGAACATTTAATTAATCGAATGGTTTATAATGACCAGTTGAACCATACATGAAGATATTAGATTAAGGAAATAAGTCTACAAAATAACCAAATACCAATACTAAATAGCAGTTTCTTTTTAATACACTTTCTGGCAAACTCTTTCAATGTAGTAGCGTGTGCATATGTTTAGATTTCACGTTCTCCAGATTGTTGCTGCATGATCCCAGAATGCAGGACAGGTTCTTGCATAGCAATCGAACCTTTCCAATTTAACCATTCATCATATGACATCATAATCAACTACGTCACGTATAGGATGGCGTCATACTCATGCCATCAAGCATGACTCGATTTAGTCTGTCTTAAACGCTTAATACCCCGACACGTTGTACGAATTGCATGTATTTGTTATTTAATAAACATGATGTTGGCTAATTTGAAACTAATTTGTGTGGGTGCTGGTGCAACAACACCCAGTCAAATTAGTTTCAAAATATTCAACAGCTTACACTGTAGGCCTACAGCTTTCTGGAAATTGATAGTCAGTGAGTTCAGGGATCGATCGAGCCCAACACAAACGAGGTGTGGGTGGAGCTTAGCTAGAGATGGCAGTGGCATAGCTAAAACTGTAAAGGTCCATTACACTTTCTGATTAATGAGATTACCCAGAGATGTGACGCTGTGCTTGTGATTTCGTAGTAAACTGTTCTTATTTCTAACGTTTCCTGTACATGTGTTTGTCAATAATCCCATGTTATAGAAACAGTGGCAATGTGTCAAGTCTGCGAAGTCAAATTTAATGATGCAGCTGAAAGGAATCTATTCAAAGATAATTCAAATAAGACCCATTTCAGCCCATTCATGAGCAGGTGTGTTTTCAACATAGTTATCTGCTCGTATCTTCCCAGGTGCACATGAGATCATAGAATTGGAACATGTACAATGCAGATAAGCTAATTCCATTTATATTCGCTTGAATCTTATTAGGATTTGATGTCATAACAATTTTATGTTATTTAGCTTGAGAACGAGTGACTTCCGAACAGAGTTGTACACAATTCGTGGGCAGCTATTAGATTTTCTTTCTATCTTTCGCTCATACCACACTTTCGCTTCTTTAACTGCCGTATTATACTTTATTTCATCGTCGTCAAGATTCTGTTTGTGGATATGGAGATCTGAACTGAAAACCTTATCCCTAAGCTTTCTTTTTCGCCTTCTAGCCTGCTTTAATTTCCTACAGTAGTAGTCCCAGTTGTAGTCACTCACACTTATCAAATGAGGTAGAATAACCTCGTGAGGCAGATTGAGCTGTTTTTGTAACAAAACTTTGACAGATGCAGAAATTATCTTATGGTCACTTTTATGGAATTTACCACCAACGGTAATGTCTTGAATGAGAGTAGCAGTTTACAGTTATACAAATAGTCGTGGTATGACTGAAAGGAAGTATATTGGCATTGATAGGGAATCGAACCAACAACCAACGAATGCGCCAAGCAACATAGCCCACAAACACGTCTACCCCACCAACGACGCAAGACAAAAGTCTTACATTGCCGGTAAGGCTTTCACAATGTGAAAGCGTCACAGGCAGAAAGCCTCACCAGCAAAGTGAGACATTTGGCGTGTGACGTTGGTGTGGCGGAATCGTTTGTTGGCTATGATGCTTGGTGTTTTCGTCAGTTGTTGGTTCGATTCCATGTTAATAAAAGTTAACAGCAAATCATTTATATATTTATCTCTTTTAGGTTCAGTAATTAATTGCGTAATGTAATTTCCTTCAACCGTATTACAGAATTTTTCTCTGACTCGAGAGTTAGCACAGTTTGAGGTCCAATCTATATCTCTGAAGTTAAAGTCGCCGAGCGGGATACCAGTTTGGTTATCTATTTCAAATCGTATTCACGTGTTGTTCTCTTGCAAATTCAGTTCTGTAGCACGCTACCAACAATATTTTACAGTGCTTACATGCTTGGCAGTCAATCCCTAACATTTCGCCTTTTACCGTACTTAGTTCAGATTCAGAAAGGTGCAGTACGGTGGTTAACCTTGGATAGCCTCGACACAAGCAGTCATGGCTGATATGACTGAACTCGAGTTAATCCAACATCAGCATACTTTAATGAGTTCACTCAACCTCAGTATGTTAATGACTCGACTCGTCTCGACTCGACTCGACTCGACTCGACCTTGATATATTAATTACACAACTCGACTCGACTCGATGTCAGCATTTTAACGACGCGACTGATCCTCAACATACAGCTAAGAATACTTTGATTCGTTTCGATTCATAACGCTTTGTGACTTGTTACAATTCTTCCATATGTAAGAAACTCTGATCTCAAACTTGTCTCTATAAAAAGAAAATATATAAATTCGAAGATCAAGCGAAGACCACCACCACCACCACAACCCCCCCCCCCCCCGACACCAACGCACCCACACCAGCGCACCTCCCCCACACCACCCCACCCTCGAGAGTTCACCACTGCAATGACGGGTTCAGTTATCAAGCCAGTTATTCCAGTGGAAAATCTTCAGAAGTGGGCCTCTCTCAGAGTGCGAACCAGCATATACTACTCGAGCAGCCACTTTTGGCTGGCTTGGGTGTGAAAGAGTTAATCACTTGGGTTATTGTTATTATTATTATTATTATTATTATTATTATTATTATTATTTATATTATAATTACTTTTTATTTTTTTAATTTTATTTATTTTTTTATCCGTTTCATAAATACTGATTTTTATAGTTTGCGATACATATGGAGAGTAAATATGGACAAGCCAGTTATGTAACAGACAAGCACAGAACATAGTCAAGTTCAATAATAGACATGGATGTAATATCTAAAATCATAGACATCGTGGTCTTCGCTTGATCTTCGAATTGATATATTTCCTTTTTTATAAGGATCAAGCTTCAAAGGGATAATAAGGAAATAGTAAATGTAATGTCTGAATGTATGAATTGTTTATGTAAGTTCTATCTTATCAAGCATTAGTTCTACGAAACCTGTCTTTGACAACGCACTAGAACTAGGATCTAGCTAATTCATCATCTGGAATGTAATTTTACCCTTTTAAATTTTTTCGATCTGAGTGGGGTTCGAACATAGCAAATCTATGGCAACTTTCGCCTAGCAATTATTAGGTGAGCGCTTGACCACCAGACCACCATCCAGAGCAGAAATAATCCTCTTTTTACCGGACTGGCTTTCAACCACCCGTCTCACAAACACACGAATTACCTCTATTTAGTGGCTGCAAATGATATTCTGTGTTTTCCAATGTCTGTCCATGTGTATTGTTCATGTAGTTTGTGTCTGCTTCTCGTGTTATGTTGGTGGATGTTAATATTGTTTATAAAGAAGGGGGCTATAGATTTGGTAAAGTGTTTGACAATAGTTAGCATTTGAGATTTTCCTATGTCGTTGAGTTTAAGCAATGTTTCTACTTTGAACATGTTTTTGGCCCTCTGCTGACCTGGGGACTTTGAATTTCGGATATTTTGTTTCTGTAGGCATTGCAGTAAGTGAGGTGCGGGAGGATCAAGGTGCTGTACCGTGTTTTAACTGTGGCATGTGTCATATATGGTTTTAGTCTTTGGATGACACCTATTTATCTTGCTAATTTTGCACTAACTGTTTCGATTTCTTTGGCCCAGGTCAAGTTTTTATCTAAATATACTCCTAGGAACGAGTATAGTTTGTTTTAATCCACATTCAATGATAATTTATTTAATGAAACCCAGTTAATAATTTCTTCCATTTCCTTATTTACGTTTTTGTATAATGTAAATGAGTCTTCGTCAGAGCAAAAGGCATTGGTGTCATAAGCAAATAGTATTAGTGACATGTTTGTGCATATGTTAGGCAGGCCGTTCATATACAAGAGGCATAGTAGAAGGCCAAGGAATGGCCTCTGAGGGACACCGCAAATTAGTCTCCTGTTCTCAGAGCAAGTTGCATTGAATTGCACACATTGCTTTCTGTACCAATGGGATGAAGGTAGCGCGATTTCACAGCCATGTGCTTCGCACATGCTACTTCCCTCACCACCGCGTAGGCCGTGCATACATTGGTCCGCTCTGCGATGATAACTTTTGATTGGTCACAATATAGTACATAACGAGCCGTATCGACTACTTTTCCTCAGTCGGGATGAGGGGGGTAGTCTGGTACGGTTATATTATCCGAGCATACTACATAGAGCTCGCCGTTCTGGAAATCTACTAAAGCGTAAACTCATTCAAAGTTCCTGGAACCATGACCGGGTGCCAGCCTCACACACGGTGCCGGCTCTTTTTTCTAAACCCTTTTTCAGAGGCAAATACACCAACTCAATAGCTGGCTACCCTCGCCCTTCTGTGGGGAACATTGGCGTACTAAAGTTAATGGTGACGCGTTCCCAGTAAACGACTGCAGTAACCTGTGTGAGCGGTGCCAACTTTTGACCTTCAACATCTAAAACCATCATGTGAAACTATTGGTCTGTTCTGATATCTCGCCAAACCTGTCCCGCACCACGCTGAAACGTGGTGATTCAAAGCCTACACGTATCCATTGCCATTTTTCGTGCTTAGATGTTTAGATCTTACTGTGTACTGTGAACATTTCTTTCATCGCCGCTCTGAGCTAGCGACGCTGATCGTCTTGTGACTGTTAACTATTAAAAACTTAGCCTCTTCATCATTTCAGGCATCTTGACTTCTGCACCGGGATTCCGCGTGCTTCAACAACTACAGCAAATTCTACTGTGAAACATAAACTGTTATAATTTGCACCAACAGCACATCTACTTCCCGAAGTTTCTGCGCTGGTGACTAACAGGCGCCAACAATTGTGCTTTTCCCAACTGCGCCGATGACTAATAGTCATTATTTATGATGAATAATTCTTTTATTGCAACATAATTACTCTATTTTCATAAAGTGCTGATTATAAGTAGGCGCATAATGGATCATGTAGACGTTATTGTTTTTGCATAAAATTGTATTACGACGAGACCCGTTTTTTAAAACTTAGTTTTTTTCTTGATAGTTAAGTTAATCTGTTTATTAAAACTTAAAACTACGCACTCGCTTATTTTTACACTATACTGCTTCAATAAATGCACCGCCTACTTTTGTAAGTAAGGCAACACTTTTTCATTAGAGATGTCTCTCGTGCCTGCGCGAGATACGGCGCCTAATTCTAAAACGAATATTAGCTCAGCTATTTCGATAGGATAATAGTTGTTAAGGACGACTGATCAACTAAGGAGGACTGTTTATTGTAAATCCGCTTTCTCTGTTCTTCTCATTGTGACATAGCGAGCCGAGCTTTTTATAATTGTCCACTAACTTTATGGCCTTCTAAATTACCACTGAGCAGCTGTCTCTTTCTGCGCTACTCCGGCTTTCTGGCCAACTCCCTCCGCTGGTGTGGTTAGAACCAACCCAGAAAATCGCAGAGTTTTCTCGACGGTTAGAATCAAAATGATGATGACTCTCGCATTCCCATATGTATCCTCACCAGTACCTATTAGGCTAGTCTTTAAGCCAAAGTAGGATTTTACTGTGCAAACATTAATTATAGTAGAACGGCCTAGCAGTGAAACTCAGGGTATTTACATAGCCCTAAAGCAGTGAAAACGTTAGCTCCAGGGAATGATTTTCCTACGGCTCGTTCTCGACACTTTGGCGAGGGCGAAAAACACTGACCGAAGACTCATTCTACGGGGTCAAGTGGGCCCTCCTCGCCTTCTAGGTACGCCACCATGGTCTACTATCGGCTTCTTCCAACCCGCCATAACTAGATATGCTACGTATTGAATGCTTCTGTCGTGTGGCCTTGTCCTTGTCTTGTTATATGTGGTTGTGCTGAAACGTGGCTAGGAGTCGCTCTTCCGCTTCGAACTCGTCGCCCAGACAACATGTGCACGTCGTCAGCATGAGGTAGTTGTTCAATGAGTCAGACCCTAGATGGGGGCTCGAACACATACAACAGGAAGGCAAACCTTCATCAACGTTAAGTGGGCATATGCCTTTTGAGGCATAAAACCTAAATGTTTGGCCTCAATAACTACAAGAAGGACACCAAAATAACGTAGTGCCGACTAAACCAGTGACTAGAATAGAGATGGCTTCTGTTGAAACCTGTGCACCGTCTCCATGTAAACCAGCGTGCATCCCATAATATTAATAACAACACATATATAGTCCAATACTCTTAAGTTTTGTTCTAAAACTGGGAGAATGGTATCAACCGGTTCTCCTCCTCTGCTTCGGCGTGGTAGGGCATTTTCCTGTGACGGAGGCATTTTCCTCTCGCAATTTATTGGCCCGCTTGAGGCATTAGTTTATATTAAACTTGTTAGCTGCGCTAGGACTTTTCCTTTGCCGGGTTACCATCCGTATATATATATAAGGATAGGTTAGGCATCTTTGGCGAGATACAAAATAAATGTTGCCAACAGGCCACTTTCATTAATCGCAGAAAATGGACCACTTTGTTAAACCATGTGCATATATCTTTTCAAGAAACTAGCATTTGACTCGCTGTGCCACATAACATAAAATATAAAAATGTACAGACACACTGGTTACACGAATAGCCGGAATGACATGGTAGTGTTCGCCATTTGTGGCATTCACTGGCCCTCGAGGTTGGTCTCTGTGGTCACTGGCCGCTCGCGGTCTCCCTTCAGCATCCCCGAGGCCAGCTACCCCAGCATCGGCGGGCCTGCATGTACCCTGCGTAAGAGTCAGAAACCAAGGAAGAAGCAGTGTGGCGTGGGGCCAGAGCTACAAATTCAGCAACCAGACAGTTAATTACTTGTTTTGTACAATCTAACGTGTCTACTAGAGGTAACCATTCTTGCCACAACTAGATTTACAATAACTGAAACTCCGTTTGTCAACATACAGCTGCAATGAGTACATGAAACATAAGAAAATCGTGTCCTAGTCCGAGAAAGCTGTTATTTTCTTTCAGAAACATTCTAATTCTCGCCTCATAAATGCGCCTCTCGGTTTTAATGAACACTACCTCAAATTCCAATTCCTTCTCTGCGTATGAACGATCATACCTAGGCTCACCACAATTTTATTTGAGTATCCGACAAAAAAACTGACTTTAGCAAATTCTGATGATATGTCAATATAGTTTATGATTGAAATTTTGTTCCAGTCAACAGGCAAATTGAAAATTATGTTAGACTTCTACGTGTATAGCTTTTTTAGGCAGTAGACAATACCGAGTCACTCATATCAGGTGCATTCATACATTAGTTATTCTGCTTGACATAAGTAATGCAATCTAAAAATAGAGTTGTGGCTTCGCTCTAATGTAATGACCAGCAATAGTATTACGTCATCGCAAAGACTAGACCATTACCCAGACTCCACTTCTGAGATCAGACAGGTAGGGGAACCAGTCTACCTCCGTAGGATAGTGTCAACGCAACACTGTGGGTCATGTTTATTTTGGTATCATCTTAATCTCTGTATCACACACTTGATACAGACATTGAAATCCACTTTATCCATCCAGTGGTTCGCGTGATATCAGTATCTACGCAATGTCAGCAAGCTCTTGAGCTCATTTTGTGTCCGATCGATTTGAATTGTACCATGAATGCAGAGGGACTATTTTTCTGTTAGCTACTTATCATACAGACTACTATAGGCCTTTTTACCATCTCCTTTTACGTGATTATAATATTTTCTGGTGTGAAGAGAGTAGCTCTTTTGCGCTTTTAGATTTCAATTTTCTCTACTACCATATCCTGGTGGGAATCACTACGCCAATGGCTACTCAATACACACGAGATTCCTTTCTCGATCTCGTATCGAAGGAGATCTCGCCAAACACGAATGATAAGTAATGTACAACACGAACGGCTCTAACTTACTCTGCATCTCTGTTCAAAGGAACCGCTATGATGCTTTATCAGCGTAGCCACCGCCCTCCCATCACCCCCAGCCAACCCCCGTCCAATCACACATCATCAAGCGTGCCTCTTCTCTCACTACATACAATAGAGTAATGCAGTCAGTCAATTATATGACACCATCATCAAATACGCCATGAATGGCATCTAAGTCGGTAATAAAAGCTTAATATTTGGTCAGGTAGTACGAATTAAGTCGTTCCTATTTAATAAACATTCTTTTGAATATTTTGACAAATAAATTGGCCGGGCGCTATTGCTACCATAGGCAGCAATAACAGCCAGTCAAATTACTTTCAAAATGGCCAACAACTTACCTGTCTAGTTTTCTAGAAATTAAGATTCAGGGAGTGCATGGTTCGATCGATACCAACATGGACAAAGAGTTGGCGAAGCTTAGCTAGGAATTGGCGGGCCTAGCTAAAACATGATGCATCCATTGGTTTGCAACATGGCTCAGTTCCTCGTCATCGTCCTGACCACCTAGAACCATTGAACGTCATCGTCCTGACAACCAAGAACCATTGAACTTTATCATCCTGACCATTTAGCACCATTGAACGTCATCATCCTGACCACGTAGCACCATTGAACATCTTCGTCCTGACCACTTAGAACCATTAAACGTCACCGTCCGGGCCACGTAGAACCACTGAACGTCATCATCCTGACTACCTAGAACCATTGGACGTCATCATCCTGACCATTTAAACCATTGAACGTCATCGTCGTGACCACTTAGAACCATTGAACGCCATGGTCCAGCCCACTTAGAACCATTGAACCTCATCGTCCTGACCACTTAGAACCATTGGACGTCACTGTCCTGACCACATAGAACCATTGGAGGTCATCGTCCTGATCACCCAGAACCATTGAACGTCATCGTCCTGACCACATAGAACCATTGAACCGCATCATCCTGACAATGTAGAACTATTGCACGTCGCCATCCGGACCACTTAGAACCATTGCACGGCATCATCTTGACCACTTAAAACCATTGAGCGCCATCGTCCTGACCACTTAGAGACATTGAACCTCATCGTCCTGACCACTTAGAACCATTGGACGTCATCGTCCTGACCACATAGAACCTTTGAATCGCATCATCCTGACAACTTAGAACCATTGAACGTCACCGTCCTGACCACATAGAACCATTGAACCGCATCATCCTGACAATGTAGAACTATTGCACGTCGCCATCCGGACCACTTAGAACCATTGCACGGCATCATCTTGACCACTTAAAACCATTGAGCCCCATCATCCTGACCACTTAGAAACATTGAACCTCATCATCCTGACCACTTAGAACCATTGAGCCTCATCGTCCTGACCACTTAGAACCATTGGACGTCATCGTCATGACCACATGGAACCTTTGAATCGCATCATCCTGACAACTTAGAACCATTGAACGTCACCGTCATGACCACTTAAAACCATTGAACGTCATCATCCTGACCACTTAAAACCATTGAACGTTACCGTTCTGACCACTTAGAACCATTGAACGTCATCGTCCTGACCACTTAGAGCCATTGAACGGCATGGTCCAGGCCATCATTCCGTGATTTATTACTTACTTCATCTTTGAACGTGATTGTTTAGATCAATAAAGTATTACTTCAAACTTTAATCTGTTGCTCTACTTTTGAATGGCGTTATTCGGAATCAAGGCAGTGGATAGTCTTCGAAGGTGTAAAGCGATGGAACTCATAAACCCACATGCTAACCATGACTCAATGATAATAAGGAATTAAGAAATAAGGTTAATTACCTCCCCTAGATGTAGAAAATGCTTGAGTGTAGCTTTCGCGGCCATCTCGGTTACTTCGCAGCACTAAGTGACAGTCGCTGGGTACGTCACTCCGATCAGTTTTTGTGGAGTCACGTGACAGCATTGATCGGTAGACCGCTGGCATATGTAGAACTCCACAAGAACTGACCAGAGTGACGTAACCAGTGACCATCAGTTAGTGCTGAATGAATCACCGAAAAGTACCCATGGATCCATTCATCCTCAGCATTGTCATCGTCATCGTCACCGCTACCGCCACCGCCATCATCATCAGTGAAAAAGTGATTATGAATATCTTTGCTGCTGGTTTTATGTTGAGCTTGAATCAATGTCGTCTGGTCTGTGTAATCTCGCACGGTTAGAAAAAGCAATTTTATGAATATTATATAGAGCCTGAACGGTTCAATATCGGTAAAAGCATCCATATTTCAGTGAAAGCGGTTAGGGATGTAAATCCTTCGGTGTAGCTATGCTCCTTGATTTGTTGGACGAATTTTGTTGGTTGGAACTGAACACTCACTATCATCACTAACATGTTTTAAACTAGGTGACCATGCCGAGTTGCAGTATTTGAGAATATGTCTCTCTAGGGACGTGCACAAGAGAGTGAATGTAGATGGTCTATGCTGGTAACGGGTAACTTGATTAGTACAAAATTGTTCTTCTCGCCTTGGATACTATATTTCTTATATGTATATCAAAAGATAGGTATCAATCAATCTACCGTCCCAACTCTAGGCTGCACATCGGTAGTATCTGTCACATAGTATTTTGTGTTATTTGCAAATATTTTGCAGTAGCCAGTTAGTAGGCCAAGTAGATCATATATAGGGGAGACCGGGGCACAGTGTGACATGGGGTACAATGTCACATTGACCCATATGTATGATTACTGTATTCTGCGGCTGTAGTAGTAGAAACATCATACAGCTGCAATCAGTCCTTCTTCGCTTTTGTCCACTGTGACTTGTCCTCAGCCAAAATCCTTAGCTTCCTCAGGTCCATTCTTGACTTGAGTGTATCCAATCATGCTTTCTTGAGGTCACCTCGTAGCACGCTTAGCAGATTTATGCTGGCTCCGTATTGACCCCATAATTGACCAATCAGGTGAGGTGTTACAGCATAATGTTGGAATCTTCCATAGTGCTCGCCATATTGTTTGATTTTTGAGTGCACGAAGACACTATGAGATTTTAATCAATTAAAACTGAGTTTTGCATACCGTAAGTAAATTTTTCAAGTTGTGAATAATTGAACATCGTACGCTAGGATCATGCTGGACAGATTACTTACATATACCGGGGCATACGTAAGCTGTTGCGCTGTATTGTGTTCATAAACACGTGATCATCCATACTATGACGTCAGCATGATTTTAACTTTTCAAGAAAATGTTGTTCTGGGGCACAATGTGACGGAGTCCTCTGTGACATGTCGCATAGTGCCGCGTCTATACTGATTGATATATTGTATTAAATAGACAATGATAAGCGACATTAATTAATAATAATTAGTAGTAGTAGTAGTAGTAGTAGTAATAGTAGTAGTAGTAGTAGTAGTAGTAGTAGTAGTAGTAGTAGTAGTAGTAGTAGTAGTAGTAGTAGTAGTAGCCGCGGCAGCGGTGTCAGTGGCAGGGGTGACGGCGGCGGTAGGAGCGGCAGGGGTGGCAGCAGCAGTGGTAGTGGTCGGCGGCACCGGCAGTGGGTGGCAGCAGTGTTAGCAACGTGGCGGCAGTGGGGCTGGGGGAAGCGGCTGCGGCAGCAGCGGATTAATGTAGTCTACAACATTTGAATTAGTAGCTTACATTGCTATTGAATAATCACCGGCCTATTGTTAGTTCATTTTACTAATTCAGGTCATGGTGCACAATCATAGTTGGTATTGAATATCTGCATCTTGCCAGAAACTTATTCATCCTTTCCCAAATCACATACTTACACACACACACACAAGATCCGTTCACGTGCGTGCTAGCAGACACTCACACACACACACACACACACACACACACACACGCGCACGCACGCACGCACGCAACGCACGCATGCACGCCAGCCCTCATGCACGCCCGCTCGCCTGCACAGCCATGCATATGTGCACATACACGTGCGCACACGTGTATGTGTGACTCTTTGAGCCATGAATTTACTTGGAGTCTGAGTTAACATACCGAACTGCTTTGTTCAAATCTCATTCTCAAGTTTTACTACTGCTTTCAAATTCATGCAGACGCATTGGTGTTTTATAGCAGGGTCTGCATTTGTTTAATATGCGACACATTGTGCCAGCACCATGTCACATAGTGCCCTAGGCTAGGGGTACAATGTGACAAATAAAAAGTAAACACTACTTGATCTCGGCCGTTTTTAGTTTAAAGGGAAAGTGCTTCATTAATTGTATATTATTATAAAGTATACACTTTACTGAAGCAGCAAACCAATTGGCAGTGCGCATTAAAACAAATGGTATTAGCGATTACAAATTTCACATTGTGCCCCGGTCTCCCCTATGTATGATTACTGTAGTCTGCAGCTGTAGTAGTGGAAACATCCTACAGCTGCAATCAGCCCTTCTTTGCTTTTTCCCACTGTGTTTTGTCCTCAGCCGAAATCCTAAGCTTCCTGAGGTCAATTCTTGATTTGAGTGTACCGAGTCCTGCTTTCTTGAGGTCAACTCGTAGCACGCTTAGCAGATGTATGCATTGACGTCCTCACCTGGCTTTGTATTTGCTGGCTTCCAGTAGGTCGAATTTTAAGGCTCTCTGTGCTGGTGTGTCTTCTGGTATCCTTAGCACATGTCCAAACATGGACCATCCTTGCTGGGAGAATTTTACAGACAGGGTCTGTATTAAGCATCTTGTATAGTGCATCATTGAAAATTATGCTGTCTGGCCATCGGTATCCTGTGATGGTTCATAAGTGGTTGCTGTGGCAGGCATCAGGTTTGTCTAGAGTTGCCTTTGGAGCTGCCCAGCTGTTACAGGTTGCTGTGTATAAACGTAGTCTTTTTGTGAAGGTCATCTTTGATCTACGAAGCCATAGCCTCCAGAAGGACTGGAAAATCTACGTTCCCCATGACGCAGCGTGCAGCAATGCCAGCGGTACTGTAAAGCAGCCCAGGATTGTACTTTTCCTCCATGGTTCCCCGCCACGAAGTAGACCGCCATTGTCTTTAGTTTCATGCTTTGTAGATAGGTATATGTTGGTAAACTATGTTTTGGATTCATTCATAAAGAAATTCTCAATTTTTAGTTTGCTTGCAGCTGCTGGGAAAAGTTCGTCAATGGGATTCTTTTCCTCGTCTATGTCAACATCGTCGGCATATTCGATCTCTAGCGGCATACCCAGTATGGACACTGGAGGGTTGGTCTTGTGGAATTTTCCCCACACGGATTTCAATGCAGCAGCAAGGTACCAGGTGAAAAGCACAGGAGATAGACAATCTCCCTGTGGGGAGCCGATTGAGGTCTCAGACTCTACAGACGTCATTGACTTGACTCGTACTCTCAGCCTGGTGTCTGCAAATAGTGTCTTAGTAGTCGGAGCTCATCTTCATTGCAAATGGCCTGGCGTGGTACATCTAGGATCTTTGAGCGTTTAATTGTGTCGAAAGCTCATAACATGTCAATCCCCAATTTGTGGAAATCCCAGTCTTTGGACATGACTACTGACACAAGCATACGTTGAGACCATACAATTTTTACGCAGCTGATTCAACGTTTGGAGCCATTTTAACACACGTGTCATGCG
>CM067361.1:23248348-23361877 GCA_034401795.1 Chaetoderma sp. LZ-2023a | reverse complement strand
ACAACCCTGTATTGGTCTTGAGTAATGTTTATTTGCATGACAACAGAAAGTTATTTTTTTAGAAATTTTATTGTAAAAATTATGATTTACTTGAAGAATCGCGACGATTAAAGTGTAAATTGATATAAGTAGAATTTTGAGCGCTTTTAGGCGCTGCTGTCACACACGAGGTTAAGCAGCGTCCACTTGCAGGACAACAACAGACTAGTCTTTGAAAATGTATCACTCGAATGACTGGCTCGTTACAGGGTTAGGTTCACTGCTTATAGGTCCATATTCACAGCAGACTGGTTCAAAATAGAATGGTTAAAATTATATACTTTTAGAGGCTTAAATTGTGTGCCTCGATGTAATGAAACGAAATAAATCTTAGCATATGATGATTTCATTGCGTATAAATTAATGAAATTACCCATGCTGATTCTCGCATACCCTCTTAACAAAAACAGATGAGGTGACGATATTTTAACTGTGTTTCCACACCCGAGAATCTTGAACTTGCCGCCATAATCAAGTACGTCCTGGAAGCGCAGGTCACATCATCTGCACCTCCATCTAAATGGAAGCCATCCACCTTCCGCATTCTAGCTCACTCCAGTGCCATTGTGTCATCCATGGCAGTCAGCCATTTGCCACTGTTGACACCGGAGCCACCGTCAATATCTTTAGTTCTTGGCTTTACACCACCATGCCAGAAGACATACTGCCACCCTTACTACCATCCCGCACTCACCTTTGTGGTGCCGCTGGGACCCGACGGGAAGTTGCAGGAATTGCCAACTTCATGATATAATTAAAAGATCGCCGGTCCTTTCAGTGAGTTATTGCAGTCAACATCACGAATGACTCGGCATCAACTTCTTGAAGAACTGTGGCGTTGCAGTTAAACCCGCACATTCGAACATCCGACACCCTTTGTGAACTTGACAAAGATTTCATGAAAATTGCCGAGATTACTTATTCCTGAGAAATAGTCAGACTTCGTGATCCTGACCACATCCTCTATAGAGTTTTCAAGGTTTCCACTCAGATCGATACCTTAGAGGCCGGCCAGATTTGTGGCCATGTTGTCGAGATGGACTACATCCATGACGATTATTGCCCTCAAGTGCAAACCAGTCCCACATTCTCACTACCCTGACATCTTCAGGACCTCTTTCTACATGCAATCGAAGGGCTGGATGACGAACAAAATCTTCAGGCTTACACACTGCTGGGTGATCATGCAACAACCTTCTCCAGCTGTGATTTGGACCTGGCGAAAGCCATCTAGTACACCATAGCATCGACATAGATAATTACCACCTCATTAAAGAACCTGTCCGCCACATTCCCATGCATAAGGAATAGGAAGCACACCTGCAGGTGAATTAGATGCTGCATACCGGAGTCATAGGACCATCCACCTCACCTTGGGCCAGGCCCATCATTCTTGGTAGGTAAGAAAGGCAGCACTTTCCGCTTCAAGGACACCTACCCACATCCGCGATTAGACTACACTGGCACTTCCTGGTTCTGCACCCTTGATTTAGCCAGCAGATACCGGCATGTAGAAATGCATGGTTGCGACAAAGAAAAGGCAGCCTTTTTCGGCTGATGGAATGAGTACTCAACAACTTACAATGAAAGACAGGCCTTTGCTATCTAGACAATGCGATCACGACATAATCGTTTTCGGGCCATTTTGCCCCCGTTAATCTAACATTAAAACCAAAGAAGTGTCATCTGTTTCGTGAGTAAGTCGAATTTCTTGGCCATGCTGTTTCTACTCATGCCATCTCTACTCGAGCAGCCAAGATTGCCGCCATAGCCGAATGGAAGACGCTAGTCTCCCTTATTGAAATTTGTAGCTTCCTTAGACTCTGACAATACTACTGTGCTTACGTACCTAAATTCAGCAAAATTGCCGTGCACCCTCCCCCTTTCAGCACACTGAGAAAGACCATCCCTATCAATGGACCCCAGAATGTGCCTTTCGACTTTTGAAGCAACAATTAATTACCGCCCCTGTGCTCACACATCCGGACCTGTCATGTCCGTTCATCCTCGAGACTGGCATCAGTGCCGTGTTACCCCAGGTTGGTAGTGATGGACATGAGCGAGTAATCAGCTAAGGATTCTGCTGCCTTCCCGCATTGAACACTGCTACACCACCACTGCATGAACTGCTTGCTGCCATCTACTTCATTAAGCATTTCAAACACTTTCTTTACGGCAAATTTTTTATGTTATGAACCAACCAACATCCTTGCATTAGCTCCGAAATTTATGAAACATTGAGGGATAAGATTCCCACTGGCAAGAAACCCTCCAGAGCGTCCAGTTTGAAGTAATTCACTGGCCCAGCAAGTTGCGTGTTAACGCCGATGCCCTGTCTCGAAAATACCCTGGACCCCATGAAATTTACCATTTAAAAGACCAGCCTATGCCTCCATCTGCGGATGTCTCCAATCTGATAGAAATAGTGGAAGACAACACATCATTGTTTCTGCAACTTTCCTCCACATATTGGTAGTTAAACCATCTTAACACTTCCCAGCAACAAGACCCTCATCTTGGCCCTCTCGTGAACAAGTATCATCTGCCTCAAGGATTACTAAGTATGATCACCTATGACTCGCAGAATGTTGTTTACATGATGGACTGGTTTGCTACTGAAACCGCATTGTAGTACCCCAGAAGTTACCACGAAACCATTCTCGAACACCTACCTGAATACACGGGACATTTTGCGCATGATCGAACACTGGAACAAATAAGACCTCGGTTCCGTTGGATAGGGATAGGTGCTTCCATAAAAATGTGGACCGCCAAATGCATCCCCTGCCAGCGGCGTGCCACCAAGACGAACATCACTGCCCTGCAAATTTGTATATTGGGCGCTCCATTTGAATGAGTAGCCATTGATGTAATGGGACCGCTTACCACCTCGGACCATGGAAACCACTATAATCTTGTGTTTCAAGATTAATCTATCAAATGGAGGGAAGCTTTCACCCTCCTGAACCAAGAAGTCGCTACTTTCGCTGATACGCTCATCCACCACATATTTTTCTGCTTCAAGATTCCCAGAGAATTACACTCCAGCCAAGTCAGCTATTTCAAGAACGTTGCCACCTTTTACATATCATGTAACCATGGACTCCGCCTTTCCAACTGCACAGCGACGGAATGGTAGAGAGACTTAAGTGCACCCATGCAACTCTGTTAACCAAAGAAATGCAATGGCACAGGCGCGATCGGGATTTACACCTTCCCTATGTAACATTGGCGTGACACATCAACGTGCACATCCACATGATGCTGGGCCGCGAACTCCTGCTACCTTTGGATGTTGCAATGTCATTGCTCCCGGCAAACGAAATTCACCATCTCTGTACATAGAATTACTGCATCACTTTGAGACACGTAATAAGATTGTAAATAATGTTGTATTTACACCCCGCCATCGAATATGCCACCTCCATCCGACGATGGCTCCTTGAACTACACTGATGCCCAGTTATTTATGACCAGCGCTGTTCCCTTGGCTTAAAAGCTATCCCACCTATGTGCCGAAGATGAGTATCACACTCCATGGTGGCCACTCATCACTTACTACCACTGAGCATTGATCCCTTATCCACTAGATTCCTCCCCACCCCTAGTCACAAGATAACGTCCAATGCCTCGTTACTTCCACTGCCCGCAACACTAATGGCAAACCCCTGCCACACACACGCGCCTGCCCTGTGACCCCTAACCACCCCTCCAGCTGGAAATTCAACCTGATGGCACGAAGAAAAATTCTGCCCGACGGAACAACTTAAATAAAATACCACTGTAGTAGCTGGAGGGGGTGAACAGGCACGCATCGTGCTCCTCCTTGACTTAGAGAGTAGCATTATTACATTGTCCTAGGAATTCTGACCACGTATCATTTAGTAATTTCATTTAGATTCTGGACACTGAATCCCCGCCTCCCTGACCTAGGCCCAGATTTCCTGTACAACCATGCCAGGACCTTGCGAGAGCAATCGGCGATCTAGCTCTTCTTGCTCACCCATGAGGGACGAGAAGTTTTGGGAGCTAATCTTCTGCTAGACCAAATGACTCCATATGTGCTAAGGGTTACAAACCTCAGAAGTTCTGCCCGGCCACCTTATTCCTGAACGAAATCATTCCTGTAGGTCTGAGTATGTTTTACGAAATAACACATTGTCTTTGGAAGGCTCCATATCAGCCGTCTGACATGTTTCATCACCTGTGCAGCTATGCGAGACCTGCATCCTCATTTCCTCCAGACTTTGTAAGATTCAGAAGGTCCTTGTTGTTTAACGATCACAGGTAATATTGTTCCCTGGACCATAATGGTGTGTGGGTTATACGAGGTCGGCTTGCATGTGCTATGTACGCTTTAGCGACCTCCTCGAGTCGGGAATCTCAGACTCAATGATACCGCCTTGTATATAATATAAATCAAATGTGTATATATATATATATATATATATATATATATATATATATATATATATATATATATATATATATATATATATATATATATATATATATATATATATATATATATATATATATATATATATATATATATATATATATATATATATATATAATCTTTAATTAAGACAATAAACGAGTAACTTTCACCTCATTTTTGTAACCGAACCTTTTGTAAATAGTGGCATAGGAATGCGCTACGATAGCATTGCACTTCATGTCGTCATTAAATGGCTGGGAGCAATCAACTCTTCCGATAACCATAGAGTGACATTGTCCCCTCGTAAAATCAGTCCCATCAACTATGGCACAATAAACACTATGTGCCGAATTGGACATAAAGAACGTTTATGCCGCCACTGATACAGGCTATCACTAACCATAAAACAAATGAGAGGCAGGATATGCTATGCACTTGATCGTCTCATGTAACCTTTTCACACTGCATCACTTGACTTATATTATTGTCCCTGGGTTTAACTATTCTCACGTCGAGGAAGAATAAGCAAAATTAGTGCGACCTCATCACCGCGAGAGAAGACCATATGAATTTGAGCCATGTAAAATAGTAGTCTTTCTAAGGAGAAATGAAAAACATTAAGAATGCAGACAAAAGATAAATGTGCACTATATAATGCTGACACTTGTAAACCACCACCTACGTCACGCATATATAGGTTTCCCTTATCGAAGACATGGAACATTTTATGATGGATTAAAATTTGGGAAAGGAAACCACCTCACAGAAAAGCCTAAGATTCCTCTGCCATAATCATATTTAAGCGAATGCATCATTTCGGATCAATCTCTTGCCTCTCAACGTATAAGCTTCACTAAGTAGGCAATAACAGGAACAATGAATGCCAAATGGGTATTCTTGTGCTGACGGCATGTGACATTCCCCATGTATTAACAATCTTAGCATCCACATTGAACAAAACCATCAAGGGTTGTGGGCAGTATGCCTAACCTGTTCCGCAATATTTATGAGACTGCTGCATGGTCACTTCCATGCCTAAAACAAGCAACATACACATCGTACCTTTATCTTTCCACCTAGTGAATGAGGTTTTCAGCTTTCTATGCAAAAGCTTCTCGCTCCAGTTGCAGCCCAGCAAATTGAGGCCACCAAACTAGCTTCTCTGATGATCCGACTGCCACGTCTTCCACCCCAGCTGTGTCAATCTGTGCAAGTGGTCAAAAGGAGAGTTCTGTGGTGCTGTGGCACTGGCGGAACTACAGTGGAACACGTACAGGCAGAAAGATGTATTGCTGTCAGGCACCATGCCTCCTCACGCCCTTAAGCTTTAAGTATCCTTTTATTTCCACTACGTTAGAGAAGACGTTGGTGCTTAAATATTGCAACAGCTACTAGCTCGCTTTCAGCGCACCCCTAGCTGGAACTCATCACAGCAAGAACATCTCCGTCGATTAGCAACTTTTTGTTTTTCGACCACCCGACCCGTGGTCAGGCTAAAATGATTAGATATGCGACTGCAGTTATCATTTTCTATTTTGGCGACTGAACTGGGATAATGGTCGGATCACTGTGAGTCATTTTTTAGTCGACCACACCTTCCTCAGACAGCCATCGCTTTCGAACGCTACGGCACCTACACTCGAAACTCTTTCCTCTTAATTACATGAGTTGGAAATCACATCTGAATCTCTGTCACGTCGTTCTTGGACTCCGTCAAGTCTTTCTTGACACCACTCTAGGTGGTCTCCATCTCCGATGGAAAGATTCACATGACTTTGCGAGGGTAGAGGTGCTCGCATAACCTAACCGATAGCATTCTTCTGTGGCTGCTGAAGGCCTTAAGCACAAAACATTTCACTTTCTAAAACTACTGCAGAGAACATCGTATCAACCAGGCGGCATCAACCAAACGTCTAAGTGAGGAATTACTCTTTTGCCCCACACTAATGTAGAAGCGTAAGTCCCGTTTTCGTTTTAAGCGGAGAATAGCCAAGCAAGGAAATAATCTAGTACCAACGACTTTCTCGACTGATTAGTTACTTAGATAGACGAAGAAGGACGATAGTGACGGCTAGTGACGAACTGATGGCAGGGAGTATTTGCGCTGTCTCTCAATGAGCCGAGCCCGCCCTCCATTTTCCCATCACCAATTAAGTCAATGCCTGAGAGACAGCCACACGTTGCTCGAATAGGCCATTGGTATTCTCTTTTTTTTAAATCATTTTCCCATTTTTTTGTCTCTTCTTAACTCTAACTTTCTTTGCCACTTTACCATCTAGGTGTTCTACCGCTATTGGCAGTTTTTTCTGCTGTTTTCATTAACCTTTGTGATTGACTACTTCCCATGTAGTGTCGATGTTGTTACACTCACTCTGTTTCTGCCTGACACTTCCATCCTTCAAGAAAACTATACATCTCAACTCGTCATCATGTTGTGGAGGTTGACATTTTTCATGAAATAGGATGAGACTGGATTGAACACGCTGCTGTCTGATTTCACTTTCTTATAGGGTAAAGTTACAGGCTGCACAGGCAACATCATCTTTGGGGCATCGCGGATCAGCATCTTCGGCCTCTTCCAAAAGTTGCTTTGCAATTGTGCTTGATTTACTTGTACCGATGCCGTTCACATTTGGCCGTTTCTGTGCACCTTCTTTTCCGATGTTTACTTGTGGCAGTCTGACTCCTTGAACTTGATTCAGACTATTCCCGATCAATTTGCTGGTTATATTGTACACTACATCTGTTGTGCCATACTTCTGCATCTCATTTGTATGTGCCACGCCTGTTTTGCTCTTTGCTGTATACACACTATGACCAACAGTTATATTATTACTTCCGCTTGTTATTGCTTGAGTAGAGCCCTTTGAAACAGTCGGGTAATCATTAACTTTTGTTTTCGGCATTGCATGTGCAGCATTTGTATTGGTCTGTGTATTACGCACTCCAGGGCAATCAGTCTTGTCAGTATGCAGATTTATAGTGCCAGACTAACCAGAGGATATTTTCCTACTAGGACGTGCACGATGTGAGTTTATAGATGAAGATGGAGATATAATAATGTTGGTTGGTGAATCCAGACAAAATTTACATTGATAAATAGTATCTGAATTACTATCCAATAATAGTTTCTGTTGACTCGTCATTGCTGCACATTTATTATGAATCCAGTGATTTCCCTCTGAGCACATTGTTGCTTTCCTTTGACAGGGGTGCTTGCATTTTAAGCAAATGATAGTGAAAAGTTCATCACCGTTGTGGTTTCGCTGGTATTACATGGTAGTAGTATATCTTTAACTTTGTTGTTAAACTCCTGCATCGAAAGTCTGTCGATGCTTTTAAGAGGTTAATGCCATCCATCAAATATGGAAAGTCAGTGAAGATTTAGTATTGTAGTTCGGATCGACCGGTCAGGTGTCGGCCGTACAAGCTAAGCTGGGTTCGTTCCCTCAACACGACCCTCTGGGTAGAGCTATAAACGTATATGAGCCTATGGGAGGGATCGCGTCGTAAAAACGACTAAGTTCATTAAAGCGCATAGCGCGTATGCGCGCGCTTAACACTGTTTTGACAGAGCGCGTATTTCACGACCAAGATAGGATGGCGCTTTTAGTGTACCGAGTAGGTACTCTGTAATCCTTTATAATTACTTGTTCCTGCCGAATCTGGCATCATTCAAGACCAGAATTCTACGGGATTACCGAATCTTGAAACCATTTCAAAATCGGTTAAGAAATCGCTGAGTTATCCACGGAAAAAATCTTCAAAATATTGCCGTGACGTCGTAACCACGTGTACGCAGAAATTCTAGAATGTTCTTGAACATTCGACTGCGTCATTATTAGCTGCGCGCTGATTGGCTATTGCTCGACCGATGATTGGTTGAGGCCTGCGCCTATGACGTCACGAGTAGTATAAAAGGAGATGAAATCCAGAACTCAAGAGCATCCTCGGCCAGGGGCCGAATAGGTTGGATCTGTTACGTCTACTATCAGCGAGACGGGTATTAAATAGATCACTTCGGTCTCCGTCAGTTTCTCAACCCAGCCAACCGCACCTAAAGCAATTTTGTATCTCCCGATTGTTCAGGAATATTTTTGGAAACTTTTGATAGCATTGTTCACAACTAAATCAAGAACTAACTCGGAACACAAAGTTGCGGGGAAGCCTTTCCCGGCCTGTATATGTGACTCTACACATGTAGAGGTGGCGATGTTCTTTGGTGGATGACTTGCCGGAACTGCCGGCCATGCCAAAAAGTGGTTATTCAACCTCCCCAGCACTGATGTCATGCAGGCTTATTTAAACTTTTTGATCGCAGCAAGTAAACTTTGCCCGGTACGTCTTAAGAGCTAACTGACGTACCCCGCACCGTATGCTTAGTTATGTATCTTCATCCGTCTTCAACAACCCCCGCTTATGAATGGGTTGCTCTTAACTTCCATCCGTACCACCGATGCACAGGAACTTTCTTCCTAGCAGTAATGTTATTGTATCACTTACTGACTGCTCGTTAGACATTCTTATATTGTGATTACCATCATGAGTTCAATCCGCTCCCGTCCTGGACTGCACATGGGCATCCTGTTTGCGGGAACCAACATGCGGGAACTTTCCAGTTACCAGAGAACGTTTCAACCCACGTCATGCTAACAGTGACGTATCAATTTCATTGACCCGATAGCCCATCCTTAAGAATGGCTACCAACTATTCATGTAACTATACTTAACATCTTAATCATTCCGTTAGTTACATTTGTAATGATTATACTTTATGTATGTAAATGGTCCCGATGACTAAAAGGAACCGTAACGGTCTTAGGACCGCTAGTTATAATTTCTTTATCTGTTTATAGTTATTCTTTTTTACTGTTTTACTAACCGCACCGTAGTAGGTCTGCCAACCTGTACTTTATATATTATTCTAATCATTTCACATTGTATTACTGTGTACTGGTTAGTTTTATATATGGAAATCAGCCATTCGTTCATGTGTTTTGTTTATTTGCAGAAAACGTAGGACTGCAGTTCACGTAGGAAACACTATGCAGCAACATTTATATATGCATCACGTTCTCCCGCCACCAACAATTTTTCACTGAGGTCGCTGTCCATGCTATAACTCTATTTAGCCCGGCATGCTACTGACTAAAAAGCCTTTCTATTTAGCTCGATAGGATAGGTTTAATATGATTAGAGACAATTTCTTTGTCAAGAGACACATAGTGTACGCCTCTTTTCCGGTAGTTGCGATAATCTAGCCCTGCACTCCGGCAAGGTTGTGTAAAATTGGCCAACATACCTATTGGGCCTCATATTTTTAAGGTATTGTCTCTCCTCATGTTCCACTAAGCCTTATGGCTTCTTAAATCAGGTTAAAAAGGTTAGCTCCATAGGACCTGGTGACGGGCGAGATATACATCCCCACCGAATTCTGTAAGAATGTCGGGGCAAGATGTTAGGATCTGCCACGCCCTCACGGGAAGGACATTCACGGTGGGTATTCGTCTCTCTTACACCCACCATAACGATAGATCAGTTGCCTAAACTTGCTTTGTGAAGAGTAACCATTGTCCTTTGACGTGTTATGTGGTTATGGAGCAAGATGTCCGGATTCTCACCCAGCTCGGAGATCTTGCGAAATAACATGTATGCACGCTGTCTCCAGTATTGATGTCTTAGGACATCCGTTCTCAATGACAGCTGTATCTAAAGCTAGGTAGGCGCCCACCATTTGCAGTCTAAAATAGTTCTTGTCTCTAAAAACTAAATGTTAGGTTAGGCATAGAAGAAAGCCCACATAAATAAAAGCGGCACCTACTAATTCAGCATATTTAAAAATACATAAAACAGTGACTTGGGAATCCCTCGGGAATCGCTCGTCCCGTCTTCACGTAAAACAGCACACAACATTATAATCATAATTTCACTAGGTATGGTCTTTTCTGTGTAGCATTTTGGTTGAATATTAGAGTAGGCCCTTTTTGGCCAATACTTTTCTCCCGCTTTAAGCGGTGGCAATATTTTCCTGTGGCGGAGGCCCTCGCGAGGCAGTTGCCTCTTGCAAGGATTCAGTGACGACGGCCCATGCAAGGCTACTACTTCTCACCCGAAACTAGCTCCAGGAGTAGTGCCCGCGTGAGGCACATAGCTTTTCGACACTATAAAAGATGATTTTTTTTCCTTTCAGCTTAGTGGTATAATACCTTATATTAAGTTAATTAGTGATCTCGTGTACGGGACACCTCTGCGGACCTGCGAGTCTGTATGGTACCTCCGGGAGTCGTCCCGCATTTAAAAGTTCATCAGGCTGTCTCTATGTCTTGTATTTTCGTATGCTCATTTTATTATCTAGCATACGTGATGGTCTGTTTAGGTAAAACTATTGTATAGACTTATTTTAGTTAGGTCACCAAATCAAATATTGTAAGTCCATAGATCACGAAATTGCTATAGACAGGCATACCAGTGACACAAACTCTTGGGATGAGACCATTGTGTTTAATGTTCTCGACAATGGTCGCATGGCCCCACCGGAACGATTGAGTTTCACTGGCCTTTGTTACACGTAGGGCAGTATCACACGGGATCCGTAACCTCGAGACCGGGAGCTAGCCAACGTCATTACTCGTCATATACATGTGACACGGCGAGTCGACACTACACGCCGGAAAGGCACTACCCCGCAAGCTACAGTATGATAATAGTCCATTGTATATTCTGGTGTAATTCCTAAGGCAGGTTTAATGGAGACCTTGATGACAGATACAACGGTTGCATGACAGATACAACGGGTTGTCCTTTCTGATCAACTGTATCTTTAATTTTATATGACAGGTTGTTGTGCACATCATTGTCAGCATCTTTCACGTATTGTGGTGTTACTATTTTAAGGAATTCATATGCACCAGCACTGCGAAATATTCTCAGGCCTCCAGATGTTATCACAACCATAGCGTCTTCTGGTCTACAAGCTACCTGATGTTTATTATTAATAATACCATTCTCTGTCATGACATAACTGTCGATGGTGGTATGTGCTTCAGTGTTACTACCTGTTACCCTTTGCCATTGGAACCGTGTTGACATATGCATTTTATTGTTAATGATATCAGTATGATAATTCTCCTTGCTTACGGCCATCAAATGTGGCAAAGGTATGTGACTTAAAGAGAGTATGAGAATTAGAATTAATAGATGAATATAATAGCACAGCATTTGTTGCGTTGTGGCTGTAACAGCTGCTCCAAAGGATACCTGCTCACACATCTAACATGTTGTGATCAATTAGTTGTTAGTCCTAGATGAATAATAGCAATTTCATAGCATCGCTTAACACTGCTGGGTCTAATAAAACAATATTATAATTGGCAAATCTTTGGTGGGTGATCGCAAGAGAGTTTGCCCAGAATGTCAATGATTGATGGGTTAAATACTCATGATCTTGATGAGATAAATGTTTGCTATTTACAAATAGCACCAGAGTAATGTTTTGCCATCTTTCTTCAGAAATTAACCCGATGAGTCCGGGTGTGTACACTACTCTAATAAGATTGTTTAAGAGACGAGATAATTGTATGCGAATGGCACATAAATCTGAGTAGTGGCCTTTGTAGCTAGAACTGCATCAAGTTTGTTTTAAAAGGTTTATAATTAGAACAAGTTTAAAATCGTTAGTATCTATGCACGTTGCTAAAAAGTCAACAGGACTACAGTTGAAAACACCATGGCTGAGTGTGAGCCAGTCAATTTGCATCAATGTATCCCTTTCAAGTTTATTGATTTGGAAATTGTCTTTTATCGACCTAGTAGCTTGGGCATAAATATCCATTAGACCCAGACACGAGAAGCAGTGGGTGGTTTAACGCAATAATCAGGGATATAATGTCATGATTTTCTCTTTGTTTTAGACGAGGATAGATGTTACTTTCTCATTAATTAAGACAGGAAATGTGACTTTTTTCACTTGACATTTTCACGTGGCTCTTGTTCATCGTCACAGATTAAAATATCACTAGATTAGATCCTAGCTGCATTTGTGCAAGTCTACTTAGTCCATGATGCGCACGCAGACGTGTTGACAAGATGGCGGCGTCACGAGTAGACCGCATGCGATTATGTTAAGATGGTGGGGTTCTTCTCAGATTTCTGGAAATCAGCCTCACATCTTCTTTTTTCCGTTCACTTTCTACTTGCGCTGACTATGTTTGCCAATTTAAATAGTATCTAAGAAAACACATCAGGACGTTCATTAATGCTGCGAATCTGACTTTTTAATCCGTATTCGTGAAGAATGAATCAAAACAAATGTCGCCAATACTCCTCTCACAAACAATAAATCAAATTATTGTCATTCCCAAAGCGATTAGTAGTAATAAAATGTTTATAAAACTTTAAAATATTATTTCCCATAACTAAAACTAGGTAAAACTGTAAAAAATGTAACAAATATTTAGAGCGCCATAAAAAAACATCCACGCGCGACATGTCAAACAGGAAGTAAGCAAGTTGCCTTACTGTGAGAAGTGTGTCCAGGTGTAATGGCTCTTGTGCACGAAGGTCGCAAACGTGTCTCGTTTTCACAACTACCAGACGGCGTAAGTATATTTAAAAAGATGATTATTCCTTACTTGTTGAATGAATTTAATATACTAAAATAAATTTCAAATATTTTTTCAGCTATTTTTAGTGACAATAGGCGATTGGACCGGGAACATTGATATAAATCTCAAATAAACATCATTAAAGCTGAGCGAAAAAACGTTGTGACCATTTTAGCCACAAATACTTTTCTTTGTCTTTTAATTAGTGTTTATATTGGCCACAGCGTTGTTGCTTAACATGGTTTCATGTTGTAGATAATTGGTATTGCTCTGTCTGTCTGTCTCTGTACTAATATGTTCTCTTGCAAGTTTCTGACAACATTGCATAATTAGCAACTTTGGCGTGTTTCACTAGTTTATCTACATCTCTCATCCGATGACGCACCATTCCCATAATCATTTTGATTCCACTGGAACGCTATCTGTGTCGCTTTCATCCAAAGTTTTGCAACAATTTTGATGCAAATGATGGTGATAGCTTGAGACCAGATGTTAATTTTTTATGTCCATCTTCTTAGTACGGGGAGGTACTATGGAGCTTTTGCTATTGCTTAAAGGTTCTTGCTCCAGTATAATTAGTACTCGCAGACGCGTTGATTTCAGCATAGTGAAAATATTGATGTCCTAGTTACTCAAGCGGCTGGTGCGCAGTTGGCGTTGTATGTTATCTGCCCGCCTGCCTACCTGACTGCCGAGAGAGAGAGAGAGAGAGAGAGAGAGAGAGAGAGAGAGAGAGAGAGAGAGGGCAGGGAGGGAGAGAGGGGGGAGAGGCATGGAGGGAGAGAGAGAGAGAGATGGGGACGGAGAGAGAGAGAGAGAGAGAGAGAGAGAGAGAGAGAGAGAGAAAGAGAGAGAGAGAGAGAGAGAGAGAGAGAGAGAGAGAGAGAGAGAGAGAGAGAGAGAGAGAGCGAGCGAGAGAGAGAGAGAGAGGAGGGAGGGTGAGGGGGAGGCAGGGAGGGAGACAGAGAGATGGGGACGGAGAGAGAGAGAGAGAGAGAGAGAGAGAGAGAGAGAGAGAGAGAGAGCGAGAGAGAGAGATGGGGAGGGAGAGAGAGAGAGAGAGAGAGAGAGAGAGAGAGAGAAAGAGAGAGAGTTAGTGTTGAAGTTCTAGGTTAAAACTTCAAATATCTAGGACACACGCTTACTAGTTTTTCATACCGTAAAACACATTCCTGGCCATAATGGACCGTTCCAGTTTTAGCTATGCCCCGCCCATCTCTATCTAAACTCCACCTACACCTCGCTTGTGATGGGACCGGTCGATCTCTGAACTCCCTGACTATCAATTTCCAGAAAACCATATAGGTCAGCTGTTGAATATTTTGGAACTAATTTGACAAATTAGTTACAAAATTATATTCAACAGCATGTTTATTAAATAGCAAAGACATACAATTTGTACAACGTGTAGGACTATTAAGCATTTAAGACGGACTAAATCCAGTCATTCATGACGTAATGATTACGACGTCATCCTACACGTCATGTAGTTGATTATGACGTCATATGATGGATGGATAAAGTGGAAAAGTCAATTCTGGAGTGCATGAATACAGATTCACACAATTTGGCATAAGCATTCATATTTTGCCTGGCTGGAATACTTTGAGGTTCAGGTCCAAAGGTCAAATATCTAGGTCACTGGCTCATTAGGTTTAAACGAAAATACAAACTTTTTGCCATAACTCGGGAATGCGAAAATGTTGAATCACCAGATTTGCCACATTCGTTCATATTGGCGTTCGCTAAGTTTCAGGTCAAAAAGCCATATATGTACGCCACGAAATCACGAATGTGCACACGGGAATACACAGCTTTAGACATAGCTTGGGAATGCAAGAAGGTAGAAAACCCCAATTTGGCAGATATCATATAGCGACACCTCAGAGCGAGAGATTGAGAGAGGGGGAGTGGAGAGTGGGAGGGGGAGAGGTAGGAAGAGATAGAGAGGGGATGGAGAAGGGAGGAAGTGATGGGAGGGAGAGAATGAGAGGGGGGGGGGGTTGAGAGGGGAGAAGGGAAAGAGGGAGCGGGGTTGGGTGGTGGGAGGGGGGGGGGGGGTCAGAAAGATGCTGGGAGAGTCCATTAATTGGTAAGAATCAAGCCGGATGGAAGTAACGAGTGGGATTCCCCAAGGGAGTGCGTTGGGTCCCCCTCCTTTTTGTCATCCATATAAATGACTTGCCAAGCCGCGTAAGCTCGGACATATATCGTTTTACAGATGGCACAAAGTTTTTCCGAGCAATGCCGATGAAAAAGATCCATGACATCAAGCGGTCCGAACAGGAAAAGGACATTATGGTTATCATGGTTCACATCAGTGAATAGGTCAATAAAGGATCTAGATTGCGCACGCGGGAGATGCTGACTCACGCGTTTTGCTCTCTGTCTTAGCAATGCACTTAGTCACCCCCGTGACATAGATGTTTGATCGGTTGACCCCAAACTGCTAGCAATCATGAACTGTCGTAATTTATGAAGGGGTCTGCTAAACCTGGTGATTCTGCCTCCTTGCACTCCAGAGTTATGGACAAAAATCTGTATTCCAGTATGCACTTCGTGACCCCATGACCTAGCTATCTGATGCTTTCTCCTGAAACTTATACAAACCTCCAGCCACCTATAATATGAATGGATGCACCAAATTTGTTGATTCTACCTTCTTGCGTTCCCGATTTATGGCTGAAATTGTGTATTTTGGGATGTACTGTGACCTCGTGGCCTGAATATTTGAGATTTTGACCCCAAACTAAAACATGTTCTAGCCACTCATAATATCAATATATGTGCCACATTTGGTGATTCAACCTTATAGGATTCCTGAGATATTACTCGACCAATCAGACAGACAGGCATGCACAGGCAGGTTTGCAGGCGCGTACATACGTACGCACGCACACACGCACGCACGCACGCACGCACGCACGCACGCACGCACGCACGCACGCACGCACGCACGCACGCACGCACGCACGCACGCACGCACGCACGCACGCACGCACGCACGCACGCACGCACGCACGCAATATCCACAACGGCGTGAGTAACTAGTATGTTCGCGATTATTAGACACGCTTAGGTGAACCAACACTAGACAACATTTATTCCACTGTATAAAGCCATGGTAAAAAAGCCATATTGAGTATACAGCATTGGTATGGAGTCCATACCAAAAATCACAGATAACCTTAATCGAAAATCTCCAGCTAAGACCTACAAACTACAAAGCAGATACCAGGCTTCAGAAATGTAAACTATGAAGACAGGCTTACAATGATCAAGCTCCTCACGCTGGCGTATCGCAGTCCGAAGAGACATGGTTGCTGTCTATAAGATGCTACATGATATATATGACCCAGAAACAGGAAGCATATTTAAACTAAGAAAAGACGTGGTCGAGCTGGATGAGGGAACGCGAGGACCTGGCAGGAAGATATTCCAATCAAGCGCAAGGTTGGAGCTACGACAGAACCGCTTGCCTTCCCGGGGCCCCAAAGGTTTGGACTATGCTACCTAGCCATGTAGTGGGATTACCATCAGTCTGTACTTTTAAAGCTTAGCCTGACAAGCACTGGCGAAACCAATCACTGCTATATGACTACACCGACCAATTGGAAATTGGAAGTAACAGCGCACAGTATTGTGACGATGAAGATCTGGCCATAGAGGTGTAAACCTGCGGTCAGAAACAACTTAAGTAAACTTAACCCTTCTTGTGTCAACTTAACCTTTTAATGGTCAAACTGACCAAAACAACTCTGCTGAGGTCAAGAGAAGAGTATTTTAGAAAACTAGCCACTGGAATGACTGGCTCGGTAACCGAGCCAGTCATTCCAGTGGTAAGTTTTCAAAAAATAATCATTTCTTGGCCTGCAAACGGACGCTGCCTAATCAAAAACTCGAATTTTCTTAGCAATTCCCCCTTTGGCGATCAACCTAGTCAAACACGTTCTCCGTAGTTGTCTTGATGGCAGAAAGCGATTTTTGTAATTTTCAGTAGTAAATTTACGAAATTAGTCTTCCCTTGGCCTGCGTTTTAAGTTTTATTGAAAAATCTTAACAATTAACCTTTCCAGAGCATATATCCACCATGTGACGTCGTAATCAACTACGTGATGTGCAGAATAGCTTCATAATGAATGACGTCGATAAGTACGTCACAAACTCATATTTGAAGACGGTCTATGCATTGTTGTACAAACTGTTTGTCTTTACCATTTAATAAATATTCTGTTGAATATTTTGAAACTAATTTGACTGGGCGGTGTTGCTGCCATAGTTACAAAATATTCAACAGCTTACCTGTATAGTTTTCAGGAAATTGATAGTTAGTGCATTCGGGGATCGATCAATCCCAACACAGCGAGTTGTGGGTGGAGATTAGCTAGTGATGGGCGGGGCATGGCTAAAAAGGGAAAGGTCCATTAATCTGGTAATTGATATGAGTTGCATCCTGGGTACTTTGGCGCACTGTTGACATACGTATTGTATTATTCGCAGAGCTTATACACATTATTTCTGAGTTGAGAATACATACGCTATTAAATTTCAGTGAGATTTGTTTAATGACAATGACAATCACGTCAGTTTGGGGACCCAATGTGAATCGGGATGACTTGAAGAGAACGTCACATCCGTAACTTTTGCACTATGTCGACAACCGGGTGTGCCAATGGTGGTTTGGTGGGCACAGTATATTGCAAAAATTAGTACGCTTTTTTTTTCTATAAATATGGGTCCTGGCAATCTGACAAAAGTATAAACATAAATGTCTTTGTGGTCTCACTGATAAAAGATGTATCATCCAACTACGCAAACACTCTTCAGACTACCTAAAGATATTGGTATGAAACATTCTTAAATGGCATGTTTCCAGGCTATGTATAAGATTGCACGTGCACTACGAAAACATCTAATTGAATGAATCTTTCCAGTTCATCCATCCATCATACGACGTCAAAATCCACCACATGATGTGTAGGATTACGTCATATTCAATTACAACATGAATGACTCGATTTAGTCCCTCGTAAACGCTTAATAGTCCGACGCGTTGCACGAAGTGTGTCTTTACTATTCAATAAACATGCTGTTGAATATTCCGAAACGAATTTTACTGGCAGCAACAGTACCCAGTTAAAGCAGTTTCAAAATAGCCAACAGCTTACCTGTATAGTCTTTTGGAAATTGATAGAATTGATAGTTCAGGGATCGATTGATACGAACAAGGGTCGAAGCGTGGGTGGAGCTTAACTAAGGATAGGCTGGGCATAGCTCAAGTTCAAGTTCAAGTTCAAATTCAAGATTATTTATTTTGATATAGAATATACATTTACAGTTTCACAACAGGTAGGCCACCAAAGGCAGAGCCTATGTGGCGGTGGACCCCTACATATAACATATAACAACAATATAGGACATGAGAATACTGAATACATAAGGTTAACATGTTTTAGTCCTATATATACATATAGTTAACTGTCTCGCTGCCAAGCCTCTGCAGTCTACATTTTCCATGGAGCCGAACTCAGGGTATGCTGAGTACCTCTAAAAAAAAAAAAGCCACAAGCAACTTTCAGTCAAATTTTTTCTAAAATACTCAGCCAATCCAGAGTCATTGCCAATTGGAGTTATTGTCCGCTTCCAGCAGTCCAACCGTTAATAGACGTATGACAATTTACATTTTTACAGGGAAAGACATGACAGAGGGATGTGTGCTTATCTTGCTTAAGTTAATAATTCTATATTACATATTCTTATTATCAATGACAAAGTATTAAAATTCTTTTTTTTTTTTTTTTTTTTTTTTTTTTTTTTAGGCTGTGATGGTAGAGGTAGTTGTTTGGTAGTTACCATTATGACAGATATTCTTATTCTTATTATTATTATTAATATTATTATTATTATTATTATTATTATTATTATTATTATTTGTTCTGGTGACTGGGTGCAAGTATGAGAATAGCATGCCATGATGGTGAGTGTTTTCCAGAGTCTAGTAGGTTTCTATAATCTTCTTTTTGATATTCTGCTTAAAGTACTGTAGCTTTATGATGTCTGTGCGTGTGCTTGTGTCTGTATTATTCCATAACTGAATTGCTTTGTATGAGGGTTTTTTGTTGTGCTGCTTTTGTTTGGTGGTGTGTTGAATGGAGGTTATTTCTTGTTCTTGTGTTGTGAGGATGCAATTGTGTATTGAGCATAAAAATGTTAGATAAGGATGAGGGTAAGTTGCCATTGTGGAAGTCCCTTAAGATTGTGTATAGTTGGAGCCCTCCTACGTCCTCAAGTTTTAAGACCTTTTCTGATTTAAAGATATCCTGGCCACCTGCTGTTTGCGAAAATAGTTTACTAGATTGCTTTTGCAGAGATTTTAGTTTTTTTAGTCTAGCTTGAGATGTATTAGTCCAGATAGCATTGCAGTAGGTGATGTGAGGAAGTATCATTGTGCAGTACAGGTTTTTAATAATATTAGGTGTTAGATAGGGTTTCAGTCTGCGAATGATGCCAATGCTTTTTGCTACCCTGGTAGTAATAATTTCAATATGCTTCTCCCATGTTAAATTTTTGTCCAGATATACTCCTAAAAACTTAGCATATTGTGCTTCTTGAATTATCTGGTTGTCGATATAGCTGTTTGGGAGAGCCATTTCTTTTAGTTTCTTAGATTTTGTGAATAGTATATAATTAGTTTTTGATACATTTAAGCACAATTTGTTTACTTTAAACCAGTCTATTAATTTCGCCATTTCATTATTGACATTTTTGTATAGAATTTCTATATCCTTGTGGCTGCAGAAAGCATTTGTGTCGTCTGCAAAAAGTATTAGTGCGAGATGTTTGCAGACTTTGGGTATGTCATTCATATATAGGAGAAACAGCAGGGGCCCAAGAACTGAACCTTGGGGAACACCACAAACTATATTTTTGTATTCAGAGATAGCCCCATTGAATTGTACACACTGTTCCTTGACAGGTAACTCTGTATCCAGTTCAATGCAGTACCTCTTATTCCATAGTATGCAAGCTTTTGCAGTAAATATTGTATGATCAATTGTATCGAAGGCTTTGGAAAGATCCAAGAATACACCTAGCGTATGTTCATTATTCTCAAGGGACGTTGATAATTTTTCTATTATATCCACAATGGCAAGCATAGTAGAGTGTTTTTCTCTGAAACCATATTGAGAAGGATATATGATTGAGTTTTTGTTTAGATATTTAGTAATTCTACTAAAATACAGCTTTTCTAAGAGTTTTGAGAAAAGTGGAAGTACCGAGACTGGCCGATAATTAGTAAAGTCAGATACATCTTTAGCTTTGTATATGGGTGTCACACGTGCAACCTTTAATCTTGAAGGAAATACTCCCTGTGTAAGTGAGAGATTACAGATGTGGTCCAATGGTGTTAGTATTTCTGTTATACAGTGTTTAAAAAATTTCCATTTGAAATTATCGATTTCAGCACTTTTAGCTGTGTTAATTTGCATTAGTATTTTGTAGATTTCGTGAGTATCTGTTGGATTTAGGAAAATAGAGTGTTGATAACCACCTGTTAGAAAGTCCTTTATATGTATGTTCGAGCTGGGTTGAATTTTTTGTGATAAATTAGGACCAATGTTAGTTAAATACTCATTAAATTTGTCTGCTATTTCTTTTTTGTCGTTAATGACTCTATTATTATAAATAAACCGTGATGCTTCAGTATTGGGTTTTTTCTTATTTAGTAATGATTTAATCAGTTTCCATGTTTCCTTTATATTATCTTTTTGTTCATCAAATTTATTATGAAAATAATTTATTTTTGCTGTCCTAATTATCTGATTTAGCTTGTTTCTATATTTCTTGAACTGTGAGTCATTATACTTTGTCGGATATTTAATAAAATTCAGATATAACTTGTTTTTCTTGTGACAGGCAGCTATCACTCCTCTTGTAATCCAGGGTTTAGTAGGATTTTGTTTAAATTTCTTAATATTTTTAAGTGGAAAGGCAGATTCATAGATGTTAGAGCAGATAGTGTGGAAGGTGTTGTAGACATCTTCACATGACTGTGATTCAATTACCTGGTTCCAGTTTATGTTAGCCATATTGTTTTTGAACATTTCTATATTTTCCTTTTTGAAGTCTCTACAAGTTACTGTTTCTTTTACAAATGATTTTCCTTTTTTGTTTTCTTTTTCTATATAGAAAATAGGTAAATGGTCTGAAATATCTACAACAAAGATACCTGTTTGATTCTTGGCACTTACAGCATTATTCGAGATGATGTTGTCAATAACAGTAGCGGAGCATTCTGTAATTCTTGTTGGTTTTGTTATAAATGGATAAAAGCCAGATATTTTTAATAAATTAATAGGTCTTGAGTGTAGAAGCTATGTTGTTTTAACAAATCAATATTAAAGTCACCTAATATATAAGCGGATTTCTTTTCATTTTGTATGGTATTTAGAATTTTTTCGAATGATTTCATAAATTTGTCGTTGTCACTTCCAGGAAGTCTGTATGTGACACCGACAAGTTTATTTTTAGTTTTTTCATTGGGAATTTCAATAAAAATAGTTTCAATAAATTCTTCATTCATTGACAGGTCATCTCTCAAATCATACTGTAAACTGTCCTTTATGTAGATGCCTACACCACCACCTTTTTTAGTTGGCCTGTGTTTTTCAATGAATTTGTAATTTTGCATATTAATTAAGTCCAGTGGTGGGTCAGGTTTCAACCATGTGTCAGTAATTCCTATGACGCTAAATTCATGTGAGCTGGAATCCATAAAGTTATTAAATTTATCAAAATTTTTTAGCAGCGATCTAATGTTAATATGAATCATTGAAAAGGTGATAGCATCAGTACTCTTGATAATATTTTCATTAAATTCTTTCTGAAGTATATAGTCACACGGTGGAAAATTCATACCTTCATTATCAATATCTGTTTCAGAGAAATGTGTGTATTCATTGCCCTGGTTAGAAGTATTTAGCTTGAATGGGTTTACAAGTATGTTTGCATTTATATATGTACTGTAGTCATATTTGACAGCTAAAAATGGAAACGTCCATTCTCGCATGTGATGCTCGTATTAGGAGGCTTCGACTGATCTCATAATTTTATGATACCATTACGACAAAAATGAAGGGTAACAATGCTTATGGTATTCTGGTTGACTCAAAGGCATAGATTATCAGTATTACAAAATCATTTGCTGACCGATGTAACTACTATCACGCACATAGTGGGGTCATATAGTTTTAAAAGATGTCAAGAATTCATTTGGAATCATTCTAGGATTGGTATGTTTAACAAAACAAGGACACGGTCTGCATCGAGCAGATGATGGTTGACCTGACTGCGTTATATAACGCAGTAAGGATATCATGGGATATGTAGACTGGATGATCACTGTACATACTGTGTAGCGCGACATCTCCTGCTGGATCCACCACATTCAGCCACATACTGAGCTTGTGAAAGAATTCCACGATATTCACTTTCATACGTAATAAGTATGTCTTCCGAAGATTTTTTTCTCAAAATGATATCGATGGTGCGAATGAGATTGAATCTAAGACATGTGTCCATGCTTCGAGAATCACGTGCAAGAATTCCATCAGATGTGTTCCGAGTGCACGTGCAATTTTACTCAGAGCATGGGCACATGTCTGGCAGACAATCTGTTGCCATTTCTAATATCAGCATGGCTACATAACCCTGATACCACAGTTTATTGTACTGGTACTGGGCGAATAATGGGCCATATTGTCCCGGTATAGAGCGTTCCAGATTTAGCTATGCCCCGCCCATCTCCAGCTAATCTTCACTCACTCGTGTTGCTTTCAATCGATACCTGAACACCATGACTCAAATTCTAGAAAACTATACAGGTAAGCTGTTGAATATTTTGAAACTAATTTGACTGAGTGCTGTTGGTGCCCATGGTAACAACGCCCAGTCAAATTAGTTTCAAAATATTCAACATTTTTATCAAATAGTAAAGCCATACAATTCGTACAACAACGCTTAGTCCGTCACCAATTAGGCGTTCGTGATGAACTTAGCTTCATCATTGTGGTTTTATAGTCTGCTTCCACTTGCGTGCTCAGCCAGACTTTAAAACGTTATTATGTCATCCTACACGTCACGTAGTTGATTATGACGTCGTATGGTGGATGGATGGATAAACTGGAAAGGATCATTGGTCCAGCTCCAGCCTAGTGACACGCGTCATCATTGAAATAGCGGGTGTATCTCCATATTCATTTGAAAGGCCACACTAGTAAATGATGCAACATAGTGGATTATGTGCTTGTCTAATAATGGTTCAGAATCGTGGCTGTGCTTTCAGACTGCTCAATAGGAGATATAATATTATTACCCCTCAGTAATGTCACATGACCATATGCTGTTATTTGATTGGTTAAGATCAGTGATGTATGATCTGGTATTTCCCTCACTCAAGGGCAATACTACGCGGTATCCCCGTGCGAACATCATGTTTTAGTCGTAATGCGATTAGATTAGATTAATTATGACGTAACAATAGCTAATGATGAAGGTCATGACATTCTGAAAATGACGTCACAAAGTGTTGAGAATTGGCAATATTTCAGTTAAGATAACTCTCTCTTTCTCTCTCTCTCTCTCTCTCTCTCACTCCCGGACCTTCCCAGAGTAATGACGTCATATGACGTAATAATCAACTAGGCGGCGTGTAGGATAACATCATAATCATTATGTCAGAACTGATTCTATTAGGCCCATCTTTAACTCTTAATAGTCTGACAAGTTGTACGAATTGTATGTCAAAACTATTTAATAAACATGATGTTGAATATTTTGAAACTAATTTGACTGGATGCTTGTTGCTGCCATAGGCAGCAACAGCGTCTAGTCAAATTAGTTCCAAAATATTCAATAGCTTAACTGTAGTTTTCTGAAAATTGATAGTCAGGGAGTTCAGAGAACGATCGCTCCCAACACGAGTGAGGTGATGGTGCAGCTTAGCTAGAGATGGGCGGGGCATAGCGAAAAATGGAAAGGTCCATAAATTATGATGTCATATACATGAGTCACTCAGGGTCTGCAGCGAAAAAAAGAAAATTATATGGCGATTCCACGGAGTAACTAGCTGGTTTTCTCAATGGCAAAGATGTCACCTCGCTATTGTTAGCTGGTTTATCGTAGAGCATTGTGTTTTGATTAGGACTTAGTGAACGCATGCGGTAAGCGATCAAGAAAAAACACAATGGATACATGCGCGAATTTACTGCTGAATAATGAGTTTTAAAATCTTAGTCTGCTCAATTTTTCAATTTTTTTTTCAATTACATCGTAGAAAATCGTGATTTTCGATTAAATCGCGAAATCGTGCAAGCCTACTTGAGTGACAGGTCGGATTCATCCTTTAAATGTGCGGTAGCAAGAAAAGTGGCATTCCATCAAAACCTACCTTTAGTGAAATTCTATTTTCTTTATACATCTGGCAATGCGCCTTTTATTGAAATTTTCTTTTCATAAACATAATACAGGATAAAAGAATAAAAGAAAACAATGTTCGGCTAAAGACTGTGTAACTAGACCTGAAGACATCCTAATTGGGAATTTGAAGGCTTTCAGAGATGTCAGAGTAGATACCGCAGAGGAATATGGAGACCAAAACGAAATGATGACACCGCATCTAACCCCTCCCTACCCTAATATATCTACGCTACTGAAAAAATAATTTTTAGTGTTCTTTTTTAGATCTGGACAAGAACCAGATGGACAAACAACAGTCATACAAAAATGGTGTCAAAATATAACAATATTTTCAAGTTTATTTTATACCATAAAAATATCTTTATAACAAATACTAAATGCCAAAAAATACATGTAAATACAGTCAGACTAGATATAGATACTACAGCAGATCAAGCATCTGATATTTACCCTAATTCATGAATCCATTTCCTCAGTCAATCATATGACGTCATAATCAACCACGCGCCGTGTATGCTGACATCATAATCATGACGTCATGAATGATTCGATTATGCCTGTCTTTAACACTTAATAGTCCGAGACGTTGTACAAATTGTATGTTTTTGCTATTTAATAAACATGCTGTTGAATATTTTGAAACTAATTTGACTGGAAGATAGGCAGCAACAGCCTCCAGTCGAATTAGTTTTAAAATATTCAACAGCTTACCTGCATAGTTTTCTGGAAACTGAGTCATGGAGTTCAGAGATCAATCGATCCCAACCCAGACGTGGTGTAAGTGGAGATTAGCTTGAGGTGGGCGGGGCATAGCTAAAAGTGGAAAAACATTCATTACATTCAATCTAGAAACCAAAAGTTTGACATGGGTGTAAATAATGATATTTGACATTCTTTAAGCTTTAACGGTCAAGTCAACAGAAAATACCTTCTACAGTGGTTAGTCCCCTTTCCTGTTGTAATGGATCTTTCCAATTTCAGCTATGCCCCGCCCATCACTAGCTTAGCTCCACCCACACCTCGCTCATGTGCAGATCGATTGATCGATCCATGTATTACCTGACTATAAATTTCCAGAAAACTATACAGGTAAGCCGTTAAATATTTTGAAACTAATTTGACTTGACGCTGTTGCTGCCATATAGGCAGCAACAGCATCCAGTCAAATTAGTTTCAAAATATTCAACAGAATGTTTATTAAATGGTAAAGCCACACAATTCATACATGTCAGATTATTAAGCGTTAAAGACGGAAATTCAGGGTGCATACAGCTGGCAGATTTTCTTATTCAAGGACTTTCAAGACAAAAGAAGTTGATTTCTCAAGGGCTCAGAACCAGTACCCCGGACAAAGTGAGAATATGACACTGGTGCAAAATTAGATACAGTTTACCTTTAGAACCATTCAAATCAGTTTGAATTTTGGAACTTACTTGGTTCCAGATAGATTTTGCCAATCAAATTTTCTTAAATCTTTATTTACATCAGTACGTGAACGTTTTGCAGACAATAAAAATCACATGGGAGGAAATGTTGATTTTCAAGGCGGATGGGTGAAACTCCAGTACTTTTCAAAGCAAATTTCAAATTCAAGGCTTTTCAAGGCAGATGTCAAAATTCAGGGTTTTTCAAGTTTGTACAAACCCTGGGAATGTATCGAATCATTCATGATGTCATGATTATGATGTCATGCTACACATCACATAGTTTATTATGACATCATATATGTAAGATGGATAGATAAACCTGGAAAGGTCCATTCCGGCGACACTTACTGGAGTCTAAAAATCAATGTTTGGCAAATCCGTTTATGACGTCATATAGTACCATCATTTACTAACCTAGCTTTTAACATGTATATAGATTAAGGCTCAAAAGACATCTATGTGAATATTTAACATTTTTATGGGAATATTTAACAATTTTATGAAAGTACGGTACAACAGTACAGCTAAACACAGACATTAGCACAAAATTTTACATGATTATGACATCAAAATAACATCAACATTTGAGAAAAAATTCAAATAACACTTATAAAAATATAATTTCACAAATATTATAAATAAACATGACTACACAATGTTGCAATAACAAACTGAATAACAGCAATGTTTTAAACCTTTACCCATCATGTAACCCTCAAATTTGATATAAAAATCAAATTGTCTCATAATAAATGTCTATTTGCAGGCCAAGAAAAGTTTATTTTTAAACATTAATAGCCTCCTCTTGGTCTGCAAATGGACATTTCTCACGGCCAATGCAGAGGCTGTTTCTGGCCAACCTCACGCTTAAACTCTTACCATTCAAGGTGACCAAAGGTTTCGGAAGTGAGCTTATAAAATGACGGAGATTATTTTTGAAAATTTACCACTGAAATGACTGGCTCAGTTATCGGTTATTTATACAAAGGGTCATTTCTCAAGACCGGTTTTGGCCGATATGGGTGTTAAAAGGGCTAACATTCAAGCTGGCCTTACATTTTGGCAGTCGGCTTAGGTAATGTTCATTTGCCAACCAAATAGACTATATTTGAAATTTTATCACTAGAATGAGCGAGTAATTCCAGTGATAAATTTTCATCAATTATCTTGTCTTGAATTGTAAATTCTATGAGAAAATTCTAATTTTCTTGAACAAATTAAATGGTTAAGCAATGAACCTTTCCATTTTTAGCTACACCCCGCCCACCTCAATCTAAGCTCCACCCTCACATCGCTCGTGTTGGGATCGATCGATCTCTGAACATCCTGACTATCAATTTCCAGAAAATTATACAGGTACATGTAAGCTGTTGAATATTTTGAAACTAATTTCACTTGGTGCTGTTGCTGCCTATATCGATCAATCTCTGAACATCCTGACTATCAATTTCCAGAAAACTATACATGTATGTAAGCTGTTGAATATTTTGAAACTAATTTGACTGGGCGCTGTTGCTGCCATAGGCAGCAACAGCGTCCAGTCAAATTAGTTTAAAAATACTCAACAGCATGTTCATTAAATAGTAGAGACATACAATTCTTACAACGTGTCAGACTATTAAGAGTTAAAGACGGGCCTAATAGAATCATTTATGACATAACGATTAGGACATCACAACACATGCCGATTAGCTGATTATGACATCATATGACTCTGAAAAGGTCAATTACTACTACTATGTGTCAGAAACCAGGCTTCTGATTGACTATTTAACCCTTTCGTGACGAATCCGGCCAAAACCGGCCTATTCAGTGGCCTTAAGTAATGTCCATTTGCAGGCCAAGAGACTATTTTTGAAAATTTACCACAGGAATGACTGCCTCAATAACCGAGCCAGTCATTCCAGTGTTAAATTGTCAAAAATAGTATTTTTAGCCTGAAATGGACATTCAATAAGCAATTACTTTAATTTTTTTTATCAAACTTGGTCATTAAATGGTTAAAATTAAAGAACATACAGAAACATCAAACAAAGTTCACAGAAAACATAGTGCCATTTTCAGATTTATCAACCCCTCTTACACGTATGTCAACAGCGCCTCTAAGTGATTAAGATTTCTAAAGAAACTTTCAAGTCATGACTATATTTGTAGATTTACTACTGAAATTCACAAAAAAAGCTTTCCATTTTTTCAGTAAATAGACATTCCTCAATGCGACTGCAGGGCTCGACTTTGAGCCGCCTTGACCATGAATGATGACCGAGCCAGTCATTCATGGCATATATTTTCAAAAAAAAAAAGTCTTCCCTCTCTGCAAATGGAGACTGGCTATGGCTAAGCCATTTTTTTTTACTATTACCATTTTGATAGGCAAGAGAGTCTAAAATTACCTATCAAGCAATGCCTATCTACAGGACAACAGAAAGCTATCTTCGTAAATTTCACTGGTAAGGCCATGTCAATATATTTTCTTCTTTTATAGACTCTTCTAACATAATTTTTCAAAATCTAGAAAAAAAATATTGTTGGAATTTTAAGGCATTATTTTCAACATTATTTCCATTTAAAAATTTTTCGCAGCTAAATCCTTATCACTCAGAATTCCTCAGAATTTTCTTTAACTCTATGTTCTCTGTAGCTTTGTTAACCCTTTAATGGTCACGCCTGTCAAAATGATTTTGCAATAGTAATGAAAAGTCCATTTTCAGGCCAAGAGAATATTATTTTTGAAAATTTACCACTTTAAATTTTCAAAAATAGTCTTTTCTTGGCCTGAAAATGAACACTCACCGAGAAAACATTTTGGATTTTCTCGCTCAATCTTGACAATTAACACGACGCTGTAATACATGTAGCTTAAAACTGAGCGTGAAATTGTGCATTATTTTTCAGATTTTCCCATCTCCGATCTTTTGTTTTATGTGGGAATTTTCGTAAAAGAATATATTAAATTGCTCTGGACTAAATTTACAAAAACACCAAAAATTTTAATTTTCTTTAAAAATCTCAGCCATTAACCCCACTTGTGTCAACAGCGCCTCAAAGCACTCAAAATACTACTTATATCAATTAATCGTTTTAATGGTCAACATTTTTCAAATAATTTTAAAGTTTAGAAGACTATTTTTTATAAATTTACTACTGGAATTATGGCCGGCTTGACCATCAAAAGGGCAACGTTAAAGAAAATTTAAGTTTTTGGTTAGCCAGTGTCCATTTGAAGGCTAAGAGTTACCGAGCCAGTCATTCCAGTGGTAAATATTCAAAAATACTCTTCTCTTGGCCTGCAAATAGACAATGCCTCAAGACCACTACATAGCTGATCTCAGTTGGTTTGAACAAGGTTTGAAGTTTGAAGGGTTAAGTTGACACAAGATGGGGTTAAATGACAATAAATATGTACGTAACACAAGTAGCATTTTGAACACTTTGTGGACCTATTGACACAAGAGGGGTGAAGCAATATTTATCTATCTGTATGTATGCAAACACAATTTTAATAGCCATATATACAATATATTTGAAACACAATCAAAATCCGTCTCGCACATACTAATTGTGCGAACATGTAGTACGAAATAAGCAAGAAATGCAAGTTTAAAAACGCACAAAACGGGAATTCAGATTTAAACTTTTTCAATTTCGGCAATCGACTCCCTATACGTCACTCCGGTGACGGCTAACAGAGCTCTACATAGGAATCAATAGTAAACAAGCCAGATATCAAAAACCGTGTCGCTGAAATTACCTTTAGTACACACTGTTTGTAATTGTTTCTAGTACACTTTTTTTCTGCTGAATACGCTTGTACATGTTTATTTTTTCTTAAATAGGCCGAGTTCTTCTAAATTTGTTATCCCCGCAAATTTGGCTAATTTTCATTGAAATTATGGTGAAAGGGAGATAAATGTCGTCTTATCAGAACCGTCCGAGCAAATAAATTAGCGTAATTTACGTCCCATATTGGTGATACATTTTGAGTAGGGAATCGATCAACACGTTGGTGGCTGACTGTCTGGGTATTGAATAAAAGTTGTTTTTGTTATTAACAGATTTTTCGGGCGAATCGGTGTGTATTTTCTGTAATGTTTCGGGCGAATCGGTGAGTATTTTCTGAAATATTGACACTTGAGTGATCTATTTATGCAAAGTTATATCAGTCGTGTCACCTACAGTTTAATTATAATACACCACATAACAGATTTATACACCAAACACAAGACGTTGATCAACAACTCGTAGGTGAGGAATACACTTAGTAAATACTGTGGCAGTCAAGGATTGCCCTATCGTAGCAGGGCAATCCGATTGTGTAACCCCAACATAAATCTTAGTACATGTACTTAACCAAGATGCCATAAACTTTAGCAAAATTATATAAGAGGTAGAATATGCAGTCAATGGTATGCCATCGCAAATACACTGCATGCTTTCACCAACTTTGATGTTCTGTCCTAGCCCAACACAACAAATTTGGTTGAATTCGACTTCCTGCCACACACATACACACACACCCACCCTTCCCCTACACCAAGCATGTTCGGAGGAGCATAACATTAAATATTGTTTTGCAGTACGCAATCATACATGTCTGGATAACTCATATATAAATTGTTTATAGAATTCCACCTAACAGTTTCAGAGGAGATATCCAGACAGACAGATTGGCGTAGGCGATTGTAATATCTCCGCCAGGTTTTTTTAACAATGCCTGCGGACAATAACATTTTTGTGGTGAGCATTAGGAGTGTATAATATATATTTATATATTACTGTAACGGTACTACATTAATAAACTTCTTAACTTCATAACATGTACAGTAGTAGACAAATATCATCTCATCTCATCGCTGAATCACCTCGTATACATATCAGGCATAATATTACTATTTAACCCTTTACGCCTTAAATTTGTTTAAGAAAATTTAAATTTTCCCAAAGAAACTGCCGATTTGTAGACCAAGAGAAGACTATTTTTGGAAATTTACCACTGGAATGACTGGCTCGGTTATCGAGCCAGTTATTCCAGTTGTAAATTTTCAAAAATAGTCTTCTCTTGGTCTGCAAATCTACATTTCTCAAGACGCGTGCAGAAGCCGCTTTTAGCTGATATAAGTGTTAAAGGCTTAAACAACAATACAGTATATAACAGATTTATATGCCAAAAGTGAAATATCAATCATTCTTATAAAAAATAGTAGTTTTGTTGAGTATTATGACTGTAAACTAATTTTCTCTTCTTCAAAAAATCCCCCGTGTGCAGCAATGACAGCTTTGCACAGTTGTAACACTTCCCAAAGGTGTGTCTGACTTGTAGGAGACTTTGCACGGACCTTGCGATCTGGCTGTTCACAGAGAAGGTCAATGGGGTTTAGGTCAGGTGATTGAGCTGGCCAGTCCATCAGTGACAGTACTCCTGCTGCCTGCTTCTTCTGCAAATAGCTTTTACACGGCTTTGAAGTGTGCTTTGGGTCATTGTCCTGCTGCATGACGAAATTGGCACCAATCAAGTGTTGTCCACAGGGGATGGCATGTCGTTATAAAAAAGAATGGTAACCTTGCTGGTTCAGTATACCTTGTACTCTGTGTAATGCTCCAACTGTGCCAGCACCAAAGCAGCCCCATATCATTACATTTCCTCCACCATGCTTCACAGATGGTGTCAAGCACTCATCCAGCATCCTTTCATTGGTTCTTCGTCTCACATATGTTCTGTTTGACCCAAACACCTCAAACTTAGACTCATCTGTCCATAATACTCTCTTCCACTCACCTATTGTCCAAACCTTATGCTTCTTGGCCCATTTCAACCTTTTCGTCTTGTTTGCTGGCTTCAGAAGTGGTTTTTTGTTTGCCACTCTGCCCATAAGGCCAGCATCTCGGAGTCTTCTTTTTACTGAGGCAGATGAAACTGATGTCTTGCGTGTACTGTTCAATGAAGCCGCTAGCTGAGGACCAGTGAGGCGTCTGTTTCGCAAACTAGAGACCCTGATGTACTTGTCTTCCTGTGCATTTGTGCATCTTGGCCTACCACTTCTTTTTCGGTCGTGACTTGATCCAGTTTCTTCTCTTCTTTTAAGACAATAATGTACACCTTTGTATGAAACCTTCAGCTTTTTGACAATGTCACGCATTGAGTAATCTTCTTCTCTTAAAATGACAATAGACTGGCGCGTTTCTAGAGAAAGTTGTTTCCTCTTGGCCATTTTGATCAATAATCAGAGTGTAGCAGCTACAAATGACTGAAATAAGACACTAAAGTGCCATTTATACTCGTAGCAGTAATGTACATTTCTAGCACTTCATGCTTCAGTGGTTTTCAATATGAGTATGCATTACACTATCTGTCAGACACACCTTTGGAAAGTGTTACAAGAAGCATGGCACGAAATTACACCTGATTATCTAGAAAAACTGACTGCTAGAATGCCTATGATATGCAAAAGCTGTCATTGCTGCACACAGGGGATTTTTTTAAGAAGAGAGAATTTGAAGCAAGGAACTGTTATTTTAAACAGAAATGTTAATAATGATGCTTTGTTGATGTATTGACTACATTTTATATTAATTTTATGATACCCTGATAAATAAAATTATCAATTTGTTTATGGGACTTAAAAATTTCTTAGTAATTCCAAACTTTTGAACACGCGTGTGTGTGCGTGCGTGCGTGCGTGTGTGTATATATATATATATTACTGTATATGGATAGACTAATGGATACATTTGGTCAAGAATGTAAAAATATTTTCTTAAATAAAGGTGCATATTCACACCAAAGTGCTTGAAAATAAGTTTTATGCTGGACAAATAACGCAAGAGTAGGATATATTTCTAAATTTATTAACTTATTTACTTTGGGAACAAGGGGCAGACTCAGCTTGAGTATTTAGGACTCGCCCTCAGCTCAGTTGTGGTAGATTGATGTTTTGAGTAAGTTTGAATTTCTGAATGACACAAAAGATGAGAATCTGTACTAAAACTGACATTTCTTATTTGTGTCAGAACCTCATCCTTGGTTAGCAGCAGACCATAATTGCAGAACTTTAGAAGAGGAGGCAATATAGCCCATGGTGTTCTATAAGATATGAATATGGTATTGGTCTGCAAGAACTGTAAAGGTGCCACTAAGCAGAAGATGAGCACTCATCAACTAGGGCGCCGGCTGTACTGCAGTTAGATACGTGTAGTGCTACAGTACAGTAGATAGCTATATGGAGGATGAGCAACTCTATTGAATTTTGGGGAATTTAATAATTTATTCCCGAATGGATGATTAAAATGGCCAAGACTCGGATAATGATGACCAAGAAATTAGCCGAGTTGCCCCAAAATAATGAAAATAAGTGTTAAAATTGTATACTTTTACAGCCTTAAATTGTGTGCCTCGACGAAATGAGACGACATAAATCTTAACATACTGTATCATGATTTCATTACGAATAAAATAAATTTCATATTTTTAGATGTGAATTTGAAATAGAGGCACATCCCTCACGTAACACGTAATTCAGATTCACAACTTAAAAATTGTTATTAATTTATACGGAATGAAATCATCATACACTAAGATTTATTTCGTTTTATTCCATCTACCTCGATACCGTAAACCTCTAAAAGTATACAATGTCCATTTGCAGGCCAAGAGACTATTTTTTTAAATTTTGCACTGGAATGACTGGCTCGGTTAACTGAACCAGTCATTTCAATGGGAAATTTTCAAAAATAGTATTTTCATGGCCTGCAAATGGGCATTCTTCAAGATCATTGCAGAGGCAGGTTTGGCCATGAGATAATAGAATTATTAATATATATACAAATATCATGATATTATCTCAGTATTACTGTATATATCACTTAGTATACATATCAAGCATAGTATTAACCATTTAACACTCATATCAGCCAAAAGTGGCTTCTGCAGTGGTGTTGAGAAATGTCCATTTGCAGAGCAAGAGAAGACTATTTTTGAAAATTTACCACTGGAATAACTGGCTCGGTTATCGAGCCAGTCTTTCCAGTGGTAAATTTTCAAAAATAGTCTTCTCTTGCTCTGCAAATGGACATTTTCTATGAGAAAATTGAAATATTCTTGAACAAATTCAAAGGTCAAACTATTAGCAGGTATGACAGTGACTGAATTTAATAGTGTACACCAATAGCAAGACAAATGTTACTACAGTTAGCAAGTGCTAAGCAGTTGGCCAATGGCCAACAACCATTGTACAAAGTATGGTTAACCATTTCACCGACAAATCCCTGAAAAAGTAAACTCTTTATGATATAAAACTTATTATGTTCAATATTTTGAAAGTAATTTGCCTGAAGCCATTGCTGTCGGAAATTTCATAATATTCAACGTTTTTTCTGTATGTTTGCCTTCAAAATGAGATATGGTGTTACGATTTCCTAATGAAGCAGCAGCTCCCAGTCAGGTTACTATCAAAACAAGAGCGATCAGCGATTGCAGATATTTGCCATGCCATTTTTGTCATACTGGAAAAAAATTTCAGGTTGTCAGCAATCTTTGGAACATCACCAGAGGTAAATTTTTAATTCCTGCACTTTACGATTGTCAATGCTCTCTATTAACCCCCTTTAAAACACAAATCGGCCAAAAACGGCTTCAGCAGTGGTCTTGGGAAATGTCCATTTGCAGACCAAGAGAAGACTATTTTTGAAAATTTACCACTGGAATGCCTGGCTGGATAAACGAGCCAGTTATTTCTGTAGTAAATTTTCAAAAACAGTCTTCTCTTGGTCTGCAAATGGACATTTTCTGAGAAAATTTTAATTTATTTAACAAATTTAAAGGTAACAGAGGAAACCTTGCAGATGTACCTGCTTCTAAGCTTGTGCTACAGTAACTATAACTTTGAGAGATCACGATCAATTCTTAAGAATAATCATGATTACTTGATTAATCAAACTGGTTACAAATTACCCAGACATACCAACAAACGCATATCAATGATGAAACCTGCAATTTACCTTTCCAGAGTATCCACCCATCATCAGACTGTGTATGACGTCATAATGAGCTCAGCGCGTGTATGATGACGTCACAATCATTACGTCACAAAGGGTTCCATATAGACTGTCACCAAATCTCAAATGGTCTGACACGTTGTATGAATTGTATGTCTTTGTAATTCTTTGCTATTTAATAAACATGCTGTTGAAGATTTTGAAACTAATTTGACTTAGGCCGCAACAGCGCCAAGTCAAATTAGTTTCTAAATATTCAACACCTTACCTGTGTAGTTTTTTGGAAATTGATGGGTGTTCAGAGATCGATCGATCCCAACACGAGCGAGGTGTGGGTGGAGCTTAGCTAGAGATGAGCAGGGTATAGTGAAAACTGGAACGCTCCATTGTGTTCAGAAATGTCCATTTGCCCGCCAAAGATTATATTTTTGAAAACGTGTCAATGCAATGCCTGGTTCGATGGTCAAACCAATTTTCGTGACTTATCAAACTTAAGAGCAACTAAAAGATAAGTTTTGCAATATGTTATGAAGAACAAATTATTCACAATTATTATATTATTTAATTTTTAATCATATCAATTCATGATTTACAAAATAATCATGATTTTTGCATTAATCACATAATCGTACAAGCCTACCGGCTTTTACATCAAATCTTATCATTTCTGATGCATCTTACCCTCTTATAACCCTAATAAATTATATATGCTATCTATTATATGTATCCAGTCGGGACAAAGCTAAGCTTGGGTCATCAGAGCCATGATACACATATTTCCCAACTACACGAATCTCTGGGCCCAGACTAGCATTTGCTCTCGCCAACTTAGCGGCACCTATCTGAATACCAGGGAACCTAGTAGGGTGTGTTGCCTGTGGCGCATGATTTGCATTATGGTACATCCCAGTGACATTTGCAACACTGTTATTTGTGGCTGCCATGTCGCTCGCATTACGGTACATGCCTGTTACATTCGCAGCACTGTTATTTGCGGCTGTCACGTAATTCGAATTAACATACATTCCTGTGAGATTTCCGACGCTGCTATTTGTGGCCGCAACGTGATTCGAATTAACATACATTCCTGCGACATTATCGGTGCTGGTATTTGTGGGTGGGATGTGATTCGCATTAACGTACATCCCTGTGACATTAGTGGCACCAGGGCCGCGTTGAGTTACCGCATTGTTGTTGGTCATTGATCTAAGCACTGTATGAGGTTGTGGTACACGTTGTGGTACACTATTGTCTGATTTATTATGCTTTGCCTGGGAATCAACTTCATTAGTCAATCGAACCTTTGCTTTCCGAATGCTACGCCTAGGCCTGAAAAAAATTCAATAAGAAGATAATACATGTATATACAGGCATGAGAATGGCCGAAAGAAAAAAAAGAGCAAGTGTCAGAGAAAAAGGAGGAATGTAACTCACCCTACCAAAAATAATCTAGTTTGGGCCTTTCAGACAGAACAGGCAACATTTTATTACTCAAAATTCTTTAAAAAAGGAAGAAATCAGCGAAAAAGAGGAAGATTCTCATCCCTGTATATAGATATGTAAAGAACAAACAGTTCAAATCGACAACTAATAAAAATGAAACAATTTCTGAAGACAAAATACCTCGCCTGTATAATTATATTGTTGCAGAATAGCATATTCATTCTATGGTGTAAACATTGATACAGGTGCCATCACCAATCATATCACTGTCTTGCCTTTCTTCATAAAGAGAAACTAGACTTTCAAATTTATTATTATTTTGATAATCTAGACTGGTCTAGCTGGACCTATAACATAATGGGGGATTCCAGTTGATCCATCAATCATATGATGTCATAATCAACTAAGTGACGTGTTACAAGCTGACATCATAATCAATTACATCATGAATGACGTAGATAAGTTCATCACGAATGCTTAAGTGATTATGGACTAAGCGTTGTTGTATGAATTGTATGTCTACTATTTCATAAAGATGCTGTTGAATATTTTGAAACTAATTTAACTGGACGCAGTCAGTCAATTAGTTTCAAATTATAATTCAAACTATTCAACAACTTACAATCAGGGAGTTCATGGAGTGCTCGATCCCAACACGTGCGAAGTGTGGATGGAGAATAGGTAGAGATGGGTGGGCATGACTAAAACCTGATTCCGCCATTGAGACTTGTCTAGTCTAATGCTGATCAGGTTTGATCAAGTCCAGGATGCTAGGCAAGTGTGCGGTCGCCAGCCTAGCGTCCTGGACATGATCAAACCTTGGTCGCTAGCCTTTTAAAATGACTCGGTATGCGTCAGTTGTTATGTCACTTATGTGTACGGTATTGCGCAGAAACTTGTGTGTGTTTGTTCTCCATTGTCAGCTATGGTATGGAACCAATATCATGATTTTGACAATATGATTTGTTTTCCCTGCTTATCCACAGTTGTGCGGTTTGGAATCAATTACATCATGGTTTGTGACCCATGCCGTGTTTCTCATACATGTAGCATCTAAATTTTGGAAGTCCCAGGGACCCCAACACACAAAAACTAGGGGTCCCAACCTGAAATTTAGGGGTCCAAACCTGAAATTTAGGGGTCCCATGCAGATTTTCTCACCCAAGCTAAAATTTGAGAGTACCATTAATACATATACATGTACCCTAGCCTCACAGCTTTGAATTTTTGGGGTCAATGCTAGAGTTTGAGGGTATGTTTGTGCAAAACCTATTAAACTAATTAGCATTTAACAATCATATAAGATTTTCTGGGGTCCCATGGGACAAGCTGACACAAGCTTTGGGGGTCCCAAGTTGCATTTTGGGGTCTAACGTCATAAGAAACCCTGGATCCACGAATGTCCATTATGTTTGCCTTTGGCAGGAGTTTTGGATTGCCTTATCACCAAGCTTTATGTTTACCCTTGACCGCCGTTGTCTGCTGAGTTTTAGCATCTTAAAGAGGGGAGGGGCTGAGGAAGTAGTGAGTGGAAAAGGTTGATAATATTAGTCTTAAAACCTTTTAACACTCAAAATTGCTCAAAATAAAATTTTAATTTTCTCATAGAAAATGTTCTTTTTCAGACCAAGAGAAGACTGCTTTTGAAAAAATCGGTTATCGAGCCAGTCATTCCAGTAGTAAATTTTCAAAAATACTATTCCTTTGCCTGCAAATACACATTCCCCAAGACTGTAGAGGTATACATGTGTTCTGATCGAGTCCAGGATGCTAGATGGGGGCCGGGGGGGAAAATTGATGGCCTTTCACCGTGATTCGGTATGGGTCAGTTGACAACTAAAGAGCATTCATATAATTTAACCGTAGTAAGGGCATAAAAGGAAATGACTAACTTGTATTTATAATTTGGGTACGTTATCTGGTGCAGTTTAGAAAGTCTGCGCTGCTCATCGAAAAACGGTAACTTCTCATCAATGTTCATTGAATGCCAACGATGCCCTGAAAGATCAAAAATATATAATAGTAAATATACACAGGCATGACAGGCATATGTAATTGCTTTTTAACAGAATGTAAAGTTCTCAAGCTGTTTCACTAATTAAAGTTTTCATGTCCCATTAAATATAGACACTTTTACACGAGATATGAGATGCCTGTTGATTTCTGTTCAATCTACTCAGCATGCAATGCCACCCAGTGTGCAATACTACCAAACATGGAATGCCCAGACTCCATAATCATTGTACACTCTATTCGTTTAGTCTATTGTCTGTACAGGCCAGGATTTCTCAAACAAAAAAACCTGCCTGCACATGCAGATAGTCATTTGTTCTCCAGCTATGGAAGCATAAGCATGCACATAGGGCGTATTCACGGCAGTACATTTGACACCCTGTATTTCAATACTGTTCAACATGTGTGTCAATTTCCAGGAGCAAATAGGAGAAAGCTTTTAGCTTTTATATACTGTGACAATAGTTTGCGTGACAGCTGTTGCTATCAATGACAACAATAACATTCAGTCAACTCCAAGTTAAATTACTTTCAAAATGTTCAACAGAATGTTTATTAAATTGTAAATCCATCAGCCATACAATTTGCACACTTGACAGGCTATTCAATGAACCTTTCCCGTTTTAGCTATGCCCCGCACATCTCTAGCTATGCCTCACCCACAACTCGCTCGTGTTGGGATCGATCAATCTCTGAAATCTCTGACTATCAATTTCCAGAAAACTATACAGATAAGCTATTGAATATTTTGGAACTAATTTGGTTATGGCAGCAACAGTGTCCAGTTAAATTAGTTTCAAAATATACAACAGCATGTTTATTAAATAGTAGAGACATACAATTCGTACGTGTCAGACTATTAAAAGTTATAGACGAACCAAATCGAATCATTTATGACGTAATGATTATGACATCATCCTACATGCTGATTATGACATCAGATTGATAGATGGATACTCTGGAAAGGTGAATTGTCAATTGATAGTTACAATATGGTATCAGCGGTTTAAAATGTTTGAAAATTTGAAGTCATCCATTACAATGATCTCACACTTAATGAGGTCATCCAAACTGAACTGAGGTCATCCTTTCATAATAAGCAATGCAAATTTCCAAGATTTGAGTTCATCCACGGATGACCACACCTAAAATTGGTTATCCATAGCAATTTGAGGTCTTAAAAACGAGTGGGAAGAGTGACCATTTTGGCCCGTGTATGGTATTATGATTGTGATGTCAGCAACTAACAAATGACATATGATTATGTCAGATACGTGAGTGACAGATCAGATCCCTTCATTGTATGTATCGCCAATTTGACTGATCAATCACGACGTTTAACCTGTTTAATCGAGAATAAAGCGTGTTGCGTTCATACATGTATTTAGATATTCATTAACCCGATTACCATGTTAACACTCATACCAGCCAAAAACACCTTCTGCACTGGTCTTGAGATTATTTTTGAAAATTTACCACTGGAATGACTGGGTCAATAACCGAGCCAGTCATTCCAGTGGTAAATCTTCAAAAATCGACTTCGCTTGACCTGCAAATGGATATTTTCTATGAGAAAATTTAAATTTTCTTGAACAAATTCGAGGGTTAAACGGTTAAGACACATTTATATGTTAGCTGCGGGTATGTACAATGTATGTATGTATGTATGTATGATTACTGTATTCTGCGGCTGTACTAGAAACATCCTACAGCTGCAATCAGTCCTTCTTCGCTTTTGCCCACTGTGTCTTGTCCTCAACCAAAATCCTTAGCTTCCTCAGGTCCATTCTTGACTTGAGTGTACCTAATCCTGCTTTCTTGAGGTAACCTCGTAGCACGCTTAGCAGATTTATGCAATGACGTCCTCTCCTGGCTCTGTATTTGCTGGCTCCGAGTAGAGCGAATTCCAAGACTCTCTGTGCTGGTGTCTTCCTGCATCCTTACATGTAGTATATGGCCAAACATGGACCATCTTTGCTGGGCGACTTTTACAGACAGCGGCGGCGTATTACACATCTTGTATAGTGCATCGTTAGAAATTATATTCTCTGGCCATCGGTGTCCAGTGATGGTGCATAGGTGTTTGCTGTGGCAGGCGTCAAGTTTGTCTAGAGCTGCCTTTGGAGCTGCCCAGCTATTACAGTTATACATCATCAAGAATACGCAAGTTGCATTGTATAAGCGTAGTCTCTTTACCCAGGGCATCGTTGATCTATGAATCCATAGCTTCCAGAAGGACTGGAAAGCTATGTTCCCCATGATGCAGCATGCAGCAATGTCAGCAGTACTGCAAAGCAGTGAGCCCAGGATTTTACTTTTCCTCCATGGTTCGCCGCCACGGAGTGGATCGTCATTTTCTTTAGTTTCATGCTTTGTAGATGAGTAGCTATGGGTATCAGTTCAATAAACTGCCATGTCTTCTAGGTACATGTAGCTAGTTAGTCCATCCGTTAGACAGTCAGTCGGTCAGGCAGGCAGTCAGTCAGTCACAAAAGCTAATTCCGAACTTAGCCCTTTAACACTTAGTTTTTTTCATGAAAATTTCAACTTTTTCATAGAAAATATCAATTTGCAGACCAAGACTATTTTTGAAAATGTACAACTGGAATGACTGGCTTGGTTATCGAGCCAGTCATTCCAGTCGCAAACTTTCAAACAGTCTTATCTTGGTCTGCAAATGGACATTTCTCAAGACCACTGCAGAAGCCGTTTTTTGGCCGACGCGGATTAAAGGGTTAACCTCAAAAACTACTTATTCAATGTAGCTCATATTTTAACATGACAAAGGACCTTGACATGAGACGATTTAGAGCCTTCGGTTGTGATCTGGATCATAGAACCAGGATCGGATCAAATTTGGGATCTGTGGATATCTTGGAAACTATTGGTCTGAATTAGCAGGAACTTTTACACAGGAAAGGGTATGCACATACACTATGATTCAACAACTTTGGGAGTAAGCCGAAGAAATTCCGAAAATCTGAAAAATTCCAGAACACACAGCTATACCAAGCTTCTATCGACCATGTTCAACCATTCTTACAGTAACTATTTTCAAATGTTTGGTAATAATATTATTATCAAGATTTACCGAGGACTTTACTGGCGATGGAATGATGCATATTTGGGTTATCGTCCATTATTCTTTTCCGCTCTGGTTTGGACCAAATCATGAACGCATTCATTGGCCGTTTGATGTGAGGCACAGCCTGAGGACCACCCTCAAATATTGCTGAAAGAAACATAATAATGAATATAGTAGTTGTGTATGATCAAATTGTTGTAAAACAGACATGCACGCACATAATGTGTAATATATAATTTGCCAATGTTCAACGAAACCTTGGTCAGCATATACTCACTGACCAAAAATTAACAAAATCTAGAAAATTTGTGTTTATGATGTAGCTATAAACTGCGATCCGATATATTCTGCAAAATGTCTGAATATCGCGTCTTGCAAACAACAAGCCTAAGTCTTGTTTTGATAAGCTGATGCCATAAGTTTTATTGCATAGAGCTGACGGCTGAAATTTATGTGAACAGATTTCATTTATTTTATATGATTACGATTTTCCATGACTTTTCCATGACCTATGATGAAAAATGCAGATTTTCCTTGACTTTCCAGGCCTGGAATTTAAATTTTCCAGGATGTCCATGACCAGTACGAATCCTTATATTAGTAACCGTCCACCTGCTTAACTTCTACCTTGTCTACAGGCTACCTTTTGCATTGTGTATAACTCTGGACCTGCTGAATATTTTAAGCCACCAACAACTTTCAGTCAGATTATTTTTTAAATATTCAGCAGGGCCAGCGCTGTTTGTTGCCCATTGAAATTATTGTCTGGTGGCTTGCAGCAGTCAGACTGTTAAAATAAGCATTGATAAAAGGGTAAATGAAAAACTGTGTTATACGCTTGCGCGATTATTGCATTGAGTGATCATGATCGATTATTAAAAAATAATCGTGATTACTCGATTAATCAACGTGGGTACAAATTACCAAGACATAACAACAAAAGAATATCAATGATGAAAATTGCAATGGTGTTTAGAAAAGTCCATTTGCAGCGTAAGAAAAGACTATTTTTGAAAATGTATGATTGGAATGCCTGGCTCGAGAATCGAGCCAGCCATTCCAGTAATACATTTTCAAAAATTATCTTCTCTTGCCCTGCAAATGGACATACATTCACTAAGCTGTGTCATTTTTCATGGCCGATCGCATCAAAAAGCAATTGAAAGTTAGGTTTTGAAATACTTTATGCAATAAAAAATAACCAAGTTTATTCGATTATTTAATTTTTAATCATTTAAATTCCCGATTTAAAACATAATCGCGATTTTCGATTTAATCACGTAATCGCGCAAGCCTACTGTGTCACGGTGTTGAATATTTAAAAATTACTTCAACTGGAAGCTGTTTGCTGCCTTGTTTACTGGAAGTTATCGTCTCATATTTCAGGATTGCTTCATCCTATTCGGACTAAACTTGGATGCATGGTTACATATATCAACCGATTCAACCCCATGTAGCAGAATTTTATGAGCTCAAGAGGTCAAATGTTGTGATCGCTGTGAACCTGGTATAAAACAGATTTGCTCACCATACTTGAACTAAACTTGGTCGCATGTTTACGTATACTTAGCGGATGAAGCGCAATAGTATTGCGGTCAGTGGCCAATGTCATTGTACATGCAAGCCTGAAAATAAGGTGCCTGTCAAGGACATTGTCAGACACCAAACTATCAAATGTGAGGCACAGTCCTGTCGGTTCCTGAGATTTTGTCGGGTACAGATTTAAACAGTCCCAGTAGTTGCAGTATGCAACAAATGAGTCTGCATACAAGTGTTGACAAAGCCATAAAATATTCATCTACTTAAGGTATATCAAGATCATTATGACACATGCTTAGTTGCTTTTTGACATGTTTCTAATAAGTCCAAGTAAAGAACACTGAAGTAGAATAGTGTTGACAGGCAGCAAATTCTGGATGTCCGGTACTAAGTACCTGGTGCCTGACAAAGTGTTGGACACTGTTGAAAAAACACTTGTTCACAGTTTTTGCAGATGATATATTCCAGAGGTTATCTTTGGACCTGCTAAATATTTTGAAAGCCACCTACAACTTTCAGTCAAATTGTTTTCAAAATCTTCAGCAAGTCAAGAGTTTTTGCTCAATTATGAAATTATTGTCTGGTTGCTTGCAGCAGCGAGACAGTTAAAATGCAGATGTATTTTGACCAAAAAAACTGTGTCCTTTAGTCGAATTTTTACGGTAGTCTAACGAACCTACATGTATGATGCTTCAGACCGATCCAACGCGTATTACAAGTATAATTATTATCTGGAAAGTTCAAACCACTCTACACACACCTGTCATCATCACATAATACTGTCCCATAGGCTTGTGCGATTATAGCTTTGAGTGATAATGTTCGATTATCTAAGCGTAATCGCGTTTACACGATTAATTAGCTTTGGTACAATTTACCAAGACATAACAAGAACATACATGTATCAATGACGAAAGCTGCAATGGTGTTTAGGAGTCGATTTGCAAGCCAAGACAAGACTATATTTGAAAATGTATCAATGGAATGGCTGGCTCGATTCTCGAGCCAGTCATTCCAATGATACATTTTCAAAAATAATCATACATGTACATTCACTGAGCAAAATGTCAACTTTAGTGACCGATCTAATTAAAAAGTAATTTTAAAACATATATTAAAAGGTTGGAACTAAAACATTTTATGCTATAGAATTTATTCATGATTATTCAATTATTTAATTTTCAATCAAATAATTTCACGATTTAAAAAATAATCGTAATTTTCGATTTGATCACTTAATCGCACAATCCTACTGTGCCAACATTTTTGACCGGTGTAAAAATTGTACACCTTTAACCCTCGAATTTAGTCAAGAAAATCTCAATTTTCTCATAGACAATGTCCATTTGCAGACCAAGAAGACTGTTTTTGAAAATTTACCACTGGAACGACTGGCTCGGTTATTTTCAAAAAATACATGTAGTCTTCTCTTGGTCTGAAAATGGGCATTTCTCAAGACAACTGCAGAAGCCGTTTTGGCTGATATGAGGGTTAACAGAATGTAACTCAAATTATGTTTCACTATTTAAAGTTCTCATGTCCCATTAAATATAGACACTTTTGCATGAGATAAGAGATGCATGTACAAGTCTTAACCACTCACATGTATCTGCAGCCGGCGCATTGCTAGAGAAATCTAAAGCCTCGCTATGCGGTAGCTGACAGTAACCCGTATACTGAGGTGACGAAACATTTGTGGTGAAATCCTCATGATAATTCCCGTCAATGACATTATGTATGACAGGGGTCGACGGTATGGAGTCACGAAATGTTTCTACCCCAGCGACATCTGAACTACTAGCTTGCTCATCTACATGTAAGAAAACATTACATTATATTAACCATTCTTATGTCAACACAAATGCTACTTATACATGTACATGTACCAATTAAGCATTTTGATGGACAACACTTTTCAGGAAATTTTAATATTAGAAGACTATTTTTTTTCTAAATTTACCTTTGAAATTGTTGACCAGCTTGACGATTAAAGGGGTCATGGTAAAGAAAATTCAAGCTTTGGTTTACCCAGTATCCATTTACAGGTCAAAAGAAGAGTATTTTTGAAAATTTACCACAGGAATGACTGGCTCGGTTACCGAGCCAGTCATTCCAGTGATTAATTCTCAAAAATACTCTTCTCTCTACCTGCTAACAGACATGCCTCGGGAACACTGCAGAGTTGTTTTGGTCAGTTTGACCATTAAAAGGTAGTTGACACAAGAGAAGTTAAAGAAAAATTTGCATATTAAATTTACACGCTCTACATGTAGTTATCGGTATTCTAAGGAGGAATTTTGTCAGAAAACGGGCAAAAAGGGAATGCAATAAATCGAAGCAGGACTCAATTTTAACACTAATCCGTTAACCCGAGGAGAGTAGAATTTCATGCGGGTTAGTAAAACTGCACCTGCACTAACCCCTTAGTAATGCTCTCAAAAGACGAAATACGAAAAACCACTTATTATGTAAAGTTACATGTATGTTCAGTACCCACCAAAGATTGACAAAAGAACAGACTTTCTGCCAGCTTTGATGCTTTATTGAATATTTTGAAATTAATTTGTCTGGAAAGCCATTGCTGCCTTAGGCAGCAACGGCTTTCCGGAGAAATTAATTTCAAAATATTCAACAGCTTCTCTGTATGGGTGCCTTGGAAATGAGTTTTATAGGGTTTCATCGGTGAATGGATTGAAGAAGTGATCAGCTTTGAGCTTACAATCATTGGGTTAGTGAAATTTGCTGCGAAATATTAAAAGCAACAAGAGGGCCAAGGGGCCTGTATCGCTCACCTGGACCATAGGCATCGCAACTAGAATGGTCATTAATAGTACAAGTAAGTAAAACTCTAATGTGTTGAGCAGACTTGTAACAAGAAAACAGAGGCCATGTTTCTTTATGTACCAACTTCTCTTGAACAAACTTTAATGGCCCTTAGTCATCAAAATCATATCTCCAAAATTTCGGCCCAATCCGTTCAGTGGCTCTGGAGACGAAGTTGCTTTCATGAAAACCAGGCCACCCAAGATGGCCGCCAAACTATTTGGAAAATAAGTTCCCTTGAACAAACTTGGTTCAGCTCGTGCCCTAAATGATATTTTATGACCTTTGAATCAATCGCTCAGTTTCGGCGAAGATTCTTAAAAACATTTCCAAAAATCGGCCAAATCCAAGATGGCCGCCTGACAAATTGGCTGATTGGCTTCGTTTGAACAAACTTGAATCTCTACACCCTAACGATGCTTCCTGCCATATAAAATTGAAATCGGCCCAGTAGTTCTCGAGAAGACATTTTAAATTTCCCATTGCTTTAGTATGGGAGCTTTTGGCGGGAAAATGATCCAAGATGGCCGCCAAACCGTTTTTCCGACAGTTTTGAAAATTGCAAATTTGTGATCAGAATACCCAAAAACATATATAAAACCAATTTCAGCCTCAAAATCCATCAAATAAATAAATCCAATATAGCCGCCAAACACGCTATATTTTGATTGGCCCACTGCGGCCATGTTTTTTACGGATCAAATTCCCTTGAACAAACTTTAATGGCCCTTAGTCCCTAATTATATCTGCCAAATTTCGACCCGGCCCATTCAGCAGTTCTGGAGAAGTCGTTTTCGCTAAAACTAGGTCAACCAAGATGCCCACCGAACCATTTTACCAATCAAGTTCCCTTGAACAAACTTGGTTCAGCTCTGGCCATAAATCATATTTCATGAGTTTTGCATCAATTCCCCTAGCGGTTTCGGAGAAGATTTTTAAAGACGTTTCCTAAAATCAGCCGATATTCAAGATGGCCGCCGGCCAAATTGGACTTATCGGCTTCGTTTGAACAAACTTGGATCCCTATGCCCTAAGGATACTTCCTGCCAAAGATAATTGAAATCGGCCTAGTGGTTCTTGAGAAGAAGTCATTTAAAGGAAAGGTTGATGGATGGACGACAGACACATGATTAAGCAGCCAATGGACGAATCCTGTTTAAGCTACACGTATGACCTGCCTGGGCATCTCTAGCTAAGCTCCACTCACGCTTTGCCCATGTAGGGGTCGATCGATCTCTGAATCTCAATTTCCAAAAAAATATACAGTTACGCTCTTGAAACTTGAAACAGTGCCCACCAGTAAAATTAGTTTCAAAATATTTAACAGCATATTTATTAAATAGTAAAGACATACATACAATTTGCAGAACCTTCGGATTGACTATTAACCATTAGCACTCTGATGCCAATATTCCATCTTTTACTGTGTCAATAGCGAAGAAACTGGTGTACAATTTTCAACAATTTGTTGGATGATGTTGCTGTCTACGAAAGCACCATCGTCCACCAGATTTGTTACAAAATTTACACCAATTTAATACCTTTAAATTTAATTTGAAAATTTAACATATTGACATCAGTGATTTTAAGCACCTAATTGCTATATTGCAATCATAAATTTATTCATAGGCCTATACAATGGTAAATTGTGATCGTACACGCCACAGTTTGCTGCTACTAAAATCGAAAAAGTTATGCGTTTGTGTACATGATCCTACACGCGTGTCTACAGCCTGCGTAAAATCGTTAGTCAATCCAGAAAGATATAAGCTATATATATGCATTCATATAATTGTATTCCACAAAGTGTGTGGTGATGTTTGATTAGATATAGCCTATCCCTGAACCTTGCACCGACCATATATACTATTCATGATCTACGCCCACATCTGTCCATGTAGCGTACACGCACACCATAGGCTATATTGTCTAGCGCTCTTTTAGAATAACGTCTAAAGCACATGAGATGACTGAAAATATACATGTATACCACTGGTATTTTTGCATAAGCCTACTTTTGCAATTCTCAAACCAATGTAATTTCAGGTCTAATTCACGTACACGAAACCCGCTGTTACCACCAACTGGCGTATGTTAGCTTTATGATGTTAGTCGCCATACAGGTCCTTTAATCGACAAATATACACATGTATCATCTACTTTTGCGATATTACCGAATCTTTGTGCAACTTGAACAATGTTTGGTGTCCATGTGTTAACAATGAATTGCCGTACAACACCGATGTGTAGAAAATAGGTGCGTAGGTGCCTAATACACGCAATAGTAGGCACCTATGCTCCCTATGGTATTATTTTGATTAGTAACCTGACAGGAATTGGCTTTAGCATGATAGATGAAAACGTTTGGTTGTCAAGATGGTTGCTATGTCCTTACCTCAGTTTTGGCTGGGTCCATTAAAAAATTTAAATAGCATTTTGTTCTTTTAGTGAAGGAGAATAAATATTATGACTGTCAAGTTAATCAAAGCAATGAATCGGGTAGCTAGTCCTCACAACAGCTTTAATTTTATTTTCTGTGCAGTACCAGGACCAAAGGTAAATGTGGTCCGGAACTCTGCATTGATATGGGTACCCTACATACTAAATGTAGTTAAATTCTGTCTAATGGTTTCGGAGGAGTCGCATTACAATCAATTGCTTGGCCTTTTATCACTATTCCACACACACGCATGCACCAGCAGCGGACGGGCCCAAATGTTAATGTGCTCATGCACTCCGCATTGATATGGGTAACTCACATACACCAAATTTGGTAAAATTCCAACCAACAGTTTCAGTGGAGTTGCATTACAACTAATATCTGACACGCATGCAGTCAGGCACACACGATTCACGCCATAATCCCCACTTTTCTTCGAAAAACATGGGGATAATTACTCGAGACGAATTCAGGCAAAATCCATTTTGGTCATCTTTAAAACCGTAAAGGTTTAATGTGCACATTTTGACATCAATGAAATAATGTTTAGATCTGCTTAACCCTTAGCACTGATGTCAATATTCTAACTTTTATGGTGTCAATAGCAAAGAATGAAGGAAATTTTAATTTCTCCGAGATCTAACAATACTTACCATTACATTACTCATTGATAATACAGCTATCCTGATAGCTGGCTCTAGGAATCTAGATTTAGTAAGCTTTACCGGCTCCTGGAACCGGGTACCCGGCTTCCAACAAACGGGTACCCGCTTGCCAGAGACACTCATATTGTTTGCATAGCTACCAAACAAGAGAATACCCATGGCTTGCCCCCGTGGGGCTGGGAGGCACGGTCCGTAATGTAATGCTAAGTATTGTTAGATCTCGGAGAAAGGGAAATTTAAATTTCCTTCATTCTCCTTCGATCAATACTTACCATTATATTACTCTTTGATAACACCAGATTTAGTCGGTAACCTGGTGGGAAGGGGGAAGCCACACATAGCCTCTTTTGCCCCTGGAGAAAGAACTTAGACTTAAACTTGCCATACGGAGACCTAAAAAGACTGACAAGTTTAGGGACCGAATAAGATTTGCATCACCGTCACCCCCCACCACCCACCCCCCTTCTCCTAAGGAAGGGAGACAACTCATGAACACGCCTGAAAACACAAATATGCGAAGAGGGTTAACTGCTCTTTGCAGATATAAGCCTGGGAATGAGCATGAATATATAACATGAATGATCATGATATATAAACATAACACAAAAAACTGTCTAACTTGAATTACCTCATGAATTATGGATTCCAGACGTGGAGCCACCAACCAACACACTTTCGAACAGACGTGTCCAATGCAGTTGAATTCTTCTCGCCTGACCATGTCTGTTCTTACTACTTTTGCTTTTCAAAGTACCAAAAGGAGAAGAGCAGTGTGCCCATAAACTATTGTCTCAAAACAGCTAAAGCGAGTGGATTGGCTGAGTCTGACATGTCCCTCATATAGTAATCCGCTTATGATCATGTCGATAGTCACTTACAGGACTGGCGGTATGATCAGCGAACGAAAAGAAGAAGTAATCCGTGAAAGAGGACTCACAATGCCATTGTGCAATGGCCATGATGTCCTCCAACGGATTGAATAGGGTGGTCGAGACGGCTGTTCCTTTAACATCGTGAGCCCTAGCACATTGCACCTGGTGCCCAGTCGCAATCTCAGGGGTAGTCTGAATGCATTCGACTACCCAACCAGAGATAGAATCCATGGATGAGGCGCCATATGGCTTCTTATGGCAGATCCACAGATGTTTATCATTTGAACGTAAAGGGTCCATCCGTTTCTTGTACTTAGTCAAAGCACGGACTGGACACCAGGCACTGGCATCATGATCAAACCTTGTTAACTTTGGTATAATGATCGGTTTGCCGGGATATTTCAAAGATTGATTCTTTGACATAAACTCTGCTCTTGGTAGCAATCGCAGACACTCTACGAAGACAATAAATCAGTCCCTCTCTGCTGAAAGCGCATGGATCTCACTGCACCTTCTTGCTGAGGAAGTTGACAATAGAAAAACCGCCTTTAGAGTCAGATGCTTTAGACTAGCTGAACCCAAAGGTTCGAAAGGGTGCTTGGCCAGTACATGTACATTAACCACTAAAGATAGACTCCAGGCTGGAATGACTACCGGTTGTCTCGGTCAGAGATTGCTCATTCCCTTCACCATCACATCCACTGGGCCACCTCTGGACGATCCCTGTTGGCTAAACAAGGGATAACTGATGCCAAAGCTGACTTGTATCCAGCAATTGTGACAGGAGCTAGTCCTGAATAGAATAGCTCACGGAGAAAGTCTGCTATTTGCTGAATAGTGCATTGAAAGGGATCAACACCCTTTCCTTCACACCACTCTGCAAATTTGTTAACCATGTGGTTATATGACTTGAAGGTTGACCTCCTCGCGGTTGCGATGAAACTCACAGCCTGTTGAGAAAAGCCTTCCGATGTGGAACGTTGTTTGATAACATCCACGCAGTCAATTTGAACATTTCGGGCCACTCATGTAGGAAGCGGCCCTTGGCCTGGGAGATTTTGTTCGGAATCTCGGGCAACTGCACTGGATTGTCCACCAGCAGATCCAGGAGATCCGTGAACCACGCCCTGCTGGGCCAAAACAGCGCTATTAGCAGGACCAGACACGGCTCCTCCCTGATCTTCACCAAAACCTTTGGTAAAAGAATGGTAGGCGGATACACGTAAGCGTGCATCCCTCTCCAGCTTATCGCCAGAGCGTCTGCATCGACTGCATTTGGATCTGGAATCGGCGAGACTTAAGTCATGATTTGAGCATTTTCCTTTGTGGCGAACAAGTCCACGTTTGGTTTACCCCAATGTTCAAAGATCCTTTGTAGAATCGGAGGGTTGAGAAACCATTCTGTTGGCAGAATTCTCTGTCTGCGAGACAAAGCATCCGCCAGAATGTTCAATCGCCCAAGAATGTGAGCTGCTTTCAAAACAAGAGGCCCAAGGGGCCTGTGTCGCTCACCTGGAGCACCATCAATTTTTGTCAAAATTGTTGGTGGCTGGTTTAGCATTCTTTTACATGAGTTTGTGGACATTTTTGCAAGTTCAATATGGCTGCCAAACACACCACATTTTGATTGGCGTCCATGTTTTTTTGATGGATCAAATTCCCTTGAACAAATTTTAATGGCCCAAATTTCAGCCTGATCCCTTCAGCGGTTCTGGACGAGTCATTTTCGTGAAAACCTGGTCATCCAAGATGGTCGCCGAACCATTTGGTCAATCAAGTCCTCTTGAACAAACTTGGCTTACCTCTTGGCCTAGATGAAGACTCCCCAAGTGGTTTCGGAGAAGATTTTTAAAGACATTTCCTGAAATTGGCCGAAATCCAAAGTGGCCACCGGCCAAATTGGCCGATCGGCTTCGTTTGAACAAAATTAAATCTCTATGCCATAAGGATGCTTCCTGCCAAATATAATTCAAATCGGCCCAGTAGTTCTCGAGAAGACATTTTAAATTTCCCATTGCTTTAGCATGGGAACTTTTGGCGGGAAAATGATCCAAGATAGCTGCCAAACCGTTTATCCGACAGTTTCGAAAATTGCAAATTTGAAATCAGAATACCCAAAAACCTAAATAAAATGAATTTTGGCCTCAAAATCCATCAAATAAAAACATCCAATATGGCTGTCAAACACACTATATTTTGATTGGTCCACAGCGGCAATGTTTTCTGATGAATCAACTTCACTTGAACAAACATTAATCGCCCTTAGTTGCTAATTATATATCACAAATTTCGGCCTGATCGCTTCAGCGGTTCTGGGGAAGAAGTCGTTTTTGTGAAAACTAGGTCATCCAAGATCGCTGCTGAACCATTTTGTCAATCAAGTTCCCTTGAACAAACTTGATTCAGCGCTTACCCTAGATCATATTTTGTGAGTTTTGAATCGATCCCTCAAATGGTTTGGGAGAAGACTTTTAAAGACATTTCTAAAAATCGGCCGAAATCCAAGATAGTCACCAGCCAAATTGGCCGATCGGGTTCGTTTGAACAAACTTGAATCTCTATGCCTTAAGGATGTTTCATGCCAAATATAATTGAAATCTGCCCAGTAGCTCTCGAGAAGATATTTTTAATTTCCCATTGCTTTAGTATAGGAGCTTTTTGGTGGGAAAATGATCCCAGATGGCCGCCAAACCGTTTATCCGACAGATTTGAAAATTGCAAATTTGAGATCAGAATACCCAAAAAACCACATAAAACAAATTTCGGCCTCAAAATCAATCAAATAAAAAAATCCAATATGGCCGCCAAACATGCTATGTTTTGATTGGCCCACGGTGGCCATGTTTTTTGATGGATCAACTTCTCTTGAACAAACTTTACTGGCCCATAGTCCCTAATCATATCTGCCAAATTTCGGACTGATCCCTTCAGTGGTTCTGAAGAAGAAGTTCTTTTCGCTAAAACTAGGTCAACCAAAATGGCCGCCGAACTACTTGACCAATTAAGCTTGAGCTCTTGCCCTAGATCATATTTCATGCGGTTTCCTTCAATCCCTCAAGAGGTTTCGGAGATTTTTAAAGATGTTTCTAAAATTCGGCCAAAATCCAAGATGGCCGCCGGCCTAATTGACCGATCGGCTTCATTTGAACAAACTTGCATCCCTCTGCCCTAAGGATGCTTCCTGCCACATATAATTGAAATTAGCCCAGCGGTACTTGAGAGGTCGTTTAAAGGAAAAGTTGATGGACGGACGGTCACCACGACATAAGCTCACTTGGCCTTTCAGGCCACGTGAGCTAACAACTGAGTAATTCCTGCACCATTGAATCAAGTGCCACACCTTCATACACAGAGTGGGTGACCTGGTCCCGCCTTGGCGATTAATGTATGATACTACTGTCGAATTGTCCGACCGTATCAATATCGCCTTGCCCCTGACTTCTGGGAAAAACTCTTCCAATGCCAGTTCCACTGCCATCATTTCCAACAGATTGAAATGCAGCCGACTCTCTTGGAGAGTCCATGTGCCTGAAAACCTGGTGTTCTCCCAGGCAGGCTCCCCCCCCCCACCCATCGATGCATCCATGTACACGGACAGCTGGGGTTGAGGTAGGTGAAGCGAAACTCCTACTAGGAGATTCTGACGCTCTTTCCACCATACAAGATGCGACATTATTGGCTCCAAAACTGGTACATATACCTGGTTTGACAGGGATTCTGTTCTCTGCTTCCACAGAGACATCAGATACAAATGGATAGGTCTTCGCATTATAGCAGCGTACGGGATTACCTGCTCCATGGATTCCCAGCATCTGAAGAAACCTCCTTGCCTGAATGTGGTTTCCCAATCGAAAACTCCTGAGGATGGCTAACAGAGACACCACTCTGGGCTCTGACGGGTAAACTCTGCCTTCCTCAAGATCCCCAATCGCATCCCCAAATAAAATAAGTGTTGAGTGGGCATCAACTCGGATTTCTCCCTGTTGATTATCTAGCCTAGATCTCAAAGCAATTTCAGAGTCAGAGCAGTATCCACTCCTAACCTGGCTGTCGTGTCCGCCTTGATAAGCCTACCATCTACGTAGGTGTGAAGCGCCACATTCTCTCTTCTGAGAAACGCTGTCACTGCTAGGACCACTCTGGTGAAAACCCTTGGGGCTGTCAACAGGCCTAATCGGAGAACTACAAAGTCCCATACCTGATTCTGAAACGCTAATCTCAGAAACCTGTGACAACCCCTGTTCATTGGAATATGGAAATATGCATCTTTCAGATCGATTGACACACACCACATTCCTTCCCCAATCCTACCATTACCGATCTCAGAGTTTTCATCTACTACCGAGGCGTATGGATAAACCAATTCAACGGCCTGAGATTGAGTACGGGTCTCCACCCCACTGTGCTCTTGGGGACAAGGAACATATTTGAATCGAAGCCTGGAGTGCCCAGGTTTGCTGGTTTTATTGATCCCTACAGAAGCAAACATGACACTTCGTCTTGAATGGCTTCTAATTTGTCTGCCTCTCTTGGAACGAGAGTCCAGACAGGTGCCAAAGACAGATTTTCTGGCGGGAAATCCCACCACTCTGGCATGTATCCATGGGATATCCAGCACAGGACCAGACTGTCTGACGTCACACCTCGCCAAGCCTCGACGAAACGCATGAGCCTTCCACCCACTATAAGCACATTGACGCCTAATGCGGTTGTCTGGCTCGTGATCCGCACCCCACCCACCCCCTTTATGAGAGAAAAACATTTTGGTCTTGGCTTGACTGGTCTAACTGGCACCGCTGTTCCTGTCACACAGGCGCGGTCCAGACAGATATGAGGGGAGCTACCATACAACCAGGTATGATCAGCTCCCTTCTGTCCACCCTTGGAGGACTTACCCTTGCCCTTCCGCATCTCGGGCGATCAGGGCCACTGGGCTGGGCAGGAGCCTCCACAACCTTCCTCGCCTTCTTAGCCGCAGGCGGCTGAGAAGGGCCAGCAAGAGCAGAAGTAGCTAGCTTGGCTTTCGCCTTGCTCTTCTGCTTCTTGGAGACAGGTTGACAAGTTAGCGGTTTCGCCACTGCCCCTAGTGCATGCGCCTGACTCACTAGCTCCAGCTGAAGGTTAACCGCTAACCGACTCCGCACAATGTTAGCTGTGTCCTCTAGGATGGCCCACGCTTGGCCACCAAAGATGCTAGGAACATTCAGGGGCATTCCAAGCAAACGCTCCCTGACAGCCGTAGCTGGATGCATATGGTCAAGGACCATCTGCCTCCTGAACTTCATAACACATGCCTGCACCCTGGTCAACGCGTCCATCAACAGCACAAGGCCGTCGTTAACGCAAGAAAGCGCAACAGGTGGCCTGCCCCAGCAAAAGCATCGGTATTAATGCAATAGGGAAAGAAAAATTTGCAAATGCATCCTTAGGTGAGCAGAAAATTTTCTGGAATGATACGTTGGTAAATTTTCCGGAAAATTTTCTCTATGGAAAATTTTCCTACTCACAACACTAATTACACCTATTATCAACATTACATGATGAACATCGAAAACAGACATGGTCCTTAAACGTGACCTTGACAAATTTGTGACACTCTGTGAAAGATGGCGGGGTAGGCTTGGCCTGAAAACAAGCACAAACCTAAAATAAGCAAGCGGAACGAAACAGGAATCGAAGGAAGACAAATAATTTTCAAATATTTTGACAATAAATTAAGTTACACCCATAAATTGATACTGAGGAATGTATGAACACGGAACCAGGAACCATATTGAATGCATTCACGGTATATTTAAGAATTAATTTCAAAATTATACCACTCAAACGAAGGCCAAAATGATACATGAAGGAACAACAAAATGAATTATCATACTGCTGTAGAACACGGTAAAACCGCAGAACACACATCTTAATCAAGAATTTTGAAATCATCGATCAATGCAAACAGATTGTGATTACACGCAAAACTTGACATAATTCTAAAGTTTCTGGCACAAAACGCGCGCAGCACCAAGAGTAAGATGCACGAATTAATGAAACATTTTCTTCACCAAAATAATCCGAGAAATAAAAGGGGGTGACGTCACCCACTCGGATCATATGGTTGAACGACGTAAGCCGATTTTTAGTGTTAAAAACCGTAAGCCAACGCCTAGTTTCATATTACTGCCCGATCGCCGTTGGGGTTTAATCGAGGCGATCTTATCTGGCATATTTCGTTGTAACCATACGTCCCAGTTCCAAGGTCAGAAAATGGGACATGCAACACAGACGAAATTTCAGAGACATAAGTCTCCATATAGTTAGATAAATAACAAGGATACGACCTGAGAATCAGAGGCTCCTTCCATAGTTAAATCCAGTAATTCCAATAAACGAAACAGCAAATAGGCACACAGAAAAACAAAGAAAACTCCATGCAAAAAAGCAATGTATCTCTTGTTGCTATGCAAACAAGAATGAGTGTCTCTGGCAGGTGGGTACCCATTTGTTGGGAGCCGGGTACCCAGTTCCAGGAGCCAGTAAAGCTTACTAAATCTAGATTCCTAGAGCCAGCTATCAGGATAGCTGTATTATCAATGAGTAATGTAATGGTAAGTATTGATCGAAGGAGAAACTAGTGCACATTTTTCAACAATTTTGGTGGAAGATTTTGCTGTCTACAACAGCACCATCTCCAACCAAATTTGTTGAAAAATAAACAGCAGTTCATCTTTTACTTTAATTTGAAATTTACAAATTTTAACATCAGAGGCTGAGTGGTAAGGGTCAATGCACGTACCCGAGACCGTTTCTGTCGATTCCATCGGCAATATTGTGACATCATAATTGTCCTGCTCATAATCAAATGGTTCATCTTCGATAATCACTAGATCATTGTCTGAACATTCACTAACATCCTCCTCATCCGCACACTGATCTGTCTCCGCTGCGGACATATCCAGCCCTGGCTGCTGGTCAGTCGTGTCCCACATTGACACCTGAAAATCATCTACCTCACTCCGTGAAAACTGTTGTTCATAGTCAACACAATTCCTTCTAGCAGTACTAGAAGCGTGATTTGGCAAAAGTAATAGCTGCTCGTGTAAATTTGTTGTTACTGGCTCCTGATAGAGACACGACATACGAGTGACATTCTCCTGCTTAGTTATAAACCCCTTATTGTCAATCATATCGTTATTCATCACGCCTTGAGGATAATCCTCTTGCTTTACGCACATAGAATGACCCCTTGTGAAAATCTCATTACAAGAGTTAAAATTTTGCTCATCAGCTGGCAGATCCTTAGTGCTAGAAATGACTGATGATTCGCACGGTTCCTGTTTGACAGTTCGATTTATAGCCGTGACATCAGTCATGACATCATCTGTTTCTATTATACTAGTTAACATATTCCCCTGTGTTTCTGCATCAGTGCTGGATGACGCTTGTTCGACACTATCAAAGAAATTTTCTCTCTTTGTTGTATGGACACTATTGTCTATATCTGTGCGTGCAGAACACCTTTCAGTTCCACTCGGATAAACACTTATCACTCCATCACAAAATTTCTGTTTCTTTAAGCGTGACTCTGATGATGCCAATTCGCTGTTATCTTCCGAATATCCCATGGAATTAGAGAAACTGACCTTCTTACCAGGAAGAGGAGACAACTCATCATCAGTGACCTCATCAACCAACGATATCGTGCATCGCTCTGTCTCCACATCAGACTTAAGCAACGTGGCTTGGATAGCAGAATTGATTACATCCCGCAACGCTGTAGTACTGGAACAGCTTAATTTTGAATTTCCGTTCTGGGGGCTAGATAAACACTGTTTAAATTTCTCTTGAAATGTGGACGTTGGCGTAATTGTGCAAGAGTTATGTCCATTTTGAGATGACGATTGTGTGGATTTACTTCCTGTCGGCTGCACTGCATCAGATTCAGAGCATGTACGAACTCTATCAGAAACACATGGATCAGCACATTTTTTCGGTGATAATTCTATAATCTGTTCTGGTGAAGACGTCGCGAAGAGCGGGACTCCGTTCAAGAGAAGAGCCATGTTGTAGTCTTGTACCCATTTAGGTGCGCGGATACATGCCAAATCTGAAAACCCAATATCACATACATTGTTTGTTTTCACATGTCTATCGTAGAATCCAGTTTTAGCTATGCCCTGCCCATCTCTAGATAAACTCCATCCACGCTTGCCCAGTAAACTCTCCGAATCTCAATTTCCAGAAAACTATACAGGTAAGCTGTTGAATATTTTGAAACTAATTTTACTGGATGATGTTGCTGCCTATGGCAGCAGGAACAGTGCCCACCCAGTTAAATTAGTTTCAAAACATTCAACATAATTTTTATTAGATAGTAGACATACAAATTGGGATGATTTTGAGATGGGCGTAGCATAGCGAAGACTGAATTCCTCCACCATGTCCATTGGCCTGGATAAATTTTCATTTGCAAACCAGGAAGACTATGTACCTTTCTTTTAATTTACCACTGGACTGACGATAATCAAGCCCGTCATTCCAGTGATAAATTTTCAAAAATAACCATTACTTGGTCTGCAAATCGACATTTTCTCTGAGAAAATTGAAAGTTTCTAGAAGAAATTTTCAAAAATAATATTATCTTGGTCTGTAAATGGATTCAACATCATTGGGCTTGAGAAATGCCCATTTGCAAACCAAAATGAAGACTATTTTTATAACTTTATCACTGGAATGACTGGCGCGATAACCGAGCCAATCATTCCAGTGGTAAATTTTCATCTCTTGGTCTGCAAATAGACATTTTCTATAAGAAAATTGAAATTTCTTGAATAAATTCGAGGGTTAAAGGGTTTAACACTCATAGAAGCCAAAGACGGCTTCAACAGTGGTCTTGAGAAAGGTCCATTTACAGACCAAATGAAGACTATTTTTGAAAATTTATCACTGGAATGACTGGCTCAATAACCGAGCCAGTCATTCCAGTGAAAAATTTTCTAAAATAGTCTCTTGGTCTGCAAATACACTGTAGACATTTTCTATGAAAATTTAAACTTTATTGAATAAATTCGAGGGTTAACCCTTTAATGCTCATATCAGACAAAGACAGCTTCAACAGTGGTCTTGAGAAATGTCTATTTGCAGACCAAAATGAAGACTATTTTTGAAAATTTATCACTGGAATGACTGGCTCAATAACCGAGCCAGTAATTCTAGTGGTAAATGTTCAAAAATAACTTTCTCTTGGTCTGCAAATAGACATTTTCTACGAGAAAATTGAAATTTTCTTGAATAAATTCGAGAGTTAAAGGGCTTTAGCAATCATTGTGAATGCACCAGTATAGTTTGTACCGATACATCTACTACATTGTATTTTTGTGAATAATCTTTTAAAATACAACATTATAACACCCTTTTATGATGAAGCCGTCCAAAACCGGCCTCTGAAGTGATCTTGAGGAAAGTCCATTTGCAGGACACGAGAATACTACTTTTGAAATTTTACTACTGCAATGACTGACTCGGTGACCGAGCCAGTCATTCAACTGATAAATTTTCAAAAATAGTTTTATCTTGGCCTGAAAATGTACATTCAAAAAGCAAATATTTACATTTTCTTGACCAAATTTTGTCATCAAAGGGTTAATGGTTTATAATTGTCAAGAAAATTAAGACTGCGTAGAAAATGTTCATCTACATCCACAAGTCAAAAGAGGAATATTTTTGAAAAATTAACCACTAAAATAACTGGCTCGAGAACCAAGCCAATTATTTTAGTGCAAATTTTTTGTTCAGTCTTCTCGTAGTCTGCTAATGGACATTTCTCAAGACCACTGCAGAGGCTGGTTTTAGTCAACTTGGCCATGTAAAGATTACACATTATTATCTAACCCTACTTTGAATAGTAATTCAGTGGTAATCACTAGTTACGGTACCTTCAACAAAGAGCATCTTGCCTTGAACCTTGAACTCTGCCACTCTTTCGTCCAGCCAAGCCACAAACTGAGAGATAACCGACGACTGGACACTGTCCACCATCCCGACAAACTGTGTTTTGAGGTCAGGGAAGGTCGCTCCCATGATGATCTAGTGACAGTAGTCAGTGAAAGAACGAGGTCAACTCACATGTATGGTATTTCAGCAATGCGCCGTATATTTCAAGTAACAGTGTTCTGCAAAATATCAATAAATCATTTAAACATTACACCAGAAAGCAAAAAAAAACTTTTACGATAAGGAATATTTTGTTAGGTATTTGGAAACTAATTTGGCTGGTAGCTGTTGCTGCCAAGCAGCTTTCAGTCAAATTAGTTTCAAAATAATTAACATCTTACCAGCGGAGATATTGTATTTCAGGGGTTAAATATATAATCGAGAGATCCATTTCTAGCTCTGCCTCGTCAAAGGAGGAATCCAGTTTTAGCTATGCCCCGCTCATCTTTAGCCAAGCTCCACCTACACTGTGCCTGTGTACAGTTGGGATAGATCGATCCCTGAACTCCCTGACTATCAATTTCCAGAAAACTATACAGGTAAGCTGCTGAATATTTTGAAAGTAATTTGACTAGTCAAATTAATTTCAAAATATTCAACAGCATGTTTATTATAGCAGACATACAATTTTTACAACAACGCTTATTCCGTCTCCAATTATACGTTTGTGACGAACTTATCCACATCATTCATGACGTTGATTATTACGTCATCATACTGATCTTACGTACAGTAGTTGAGTATGACATCATATAATTGATTATGATAGATAAACTGGAAAGGTCCATTGTTAATTTTTTGTTTTTGTGAATGAGTCATCACTAAGTCCAATGTAATCTTCAGAAATTCAGCAGACAGTTAATATTTGAAAACGGCTTCTCAAATATGAAAGATCACGTACAAAGTATACATATTTTATTGAGTTTGAAATTAATTTGAGTGGAAATTATTGTTGTCCACGGCACCAACAACTCCCAGATAAATCAGCTTCAAAATAAAAAACTGTAGATATATAAACTTAAGATTATGAAATCACTTGATGAAGCAACAACTCTTAGTCTTAGTCTGTCATGAATTAAGCGTTCAAAGTAAACTTAGTCGTTCATGATGCAATTGATTATGGTGTCATCCTACAAGCTACGTAGTTGATTATGACCACAGGCATGTGATTATGACGTCATATGATTGATTAATAACCTGGAATCCTAAATTGGTTATAGCTGCAAATAAACCCTAGATAACGTAGCTTACTGGCACTGGGGCAACGCTGTGACGATACCGTGTCACTACTTTAATATCCTTTTAGTATGCATATCGGACCGGCATCGGCCCCGTAAGCTGCGATATCAGGGACTGATGCGATAGCATTTATAGCGAACAGATTTAATATCCAGCATATTTTCTACTAAATAAAGAAACGAAAACCGGTAACGTTAAAATAGCCAACGTTTATTAGTTAGTTCTATGCCAGCAGACAATGGGCTGGATAGACCCAGATACGCACTCTAATGCTCACCAGAGAGAACTGAAAAATGTTTCAAGACAAAGAGTCCAGCATCAACAATAACGTAGATGATAACAAAAGGCTGAATATTATTACATACATGGAGGATAAATCTAGAAAGATTCCACTCTACAAGATTCGCTGTCGTGCGCCGCCTCAGCGACATCCGCTGAGTATAGAAATACATATTTAAATATTGATTTGGTAAACGCAAAGTAATAAATAACCCGTACGCATATTGATGCAAGGCATCAATGGCAAAAAGCGTGGCCGGAGATTATTATAATTCAAGTTGAGCTTCAAATTCATTTTTATATATAATATACAATTTGCAGTAGCACAACAGGTTGTCCACCAAAGACAATTACTATATCTAGACCTTGGACCCCTACATAGAACAAAAAATAAATTATACATGTAGAACTGGCACAGGCACTATATAATATAGGAAGACATGGGCTTCAAGTTAAAGTCAATGTACTATAAAGATACAGCCATTAGACATGTGATAAATTGACAACATATTTGCAGGACAGAGAGAAATGTGTTTATCTTGTTATATCAACATTAAATATTACATAGGTTCTTACTATCATGTACAGTTTCTTACCTGTACCATGTAGTGCCAATGGTGTTTGCGATTGTAATAATCATAGTTTCTTGGTAGTGTCATATCTTTAAGATGGTTGTAATGGCATCGGCCTTGAATAGAATTAGCTATGGGCTATAGGAAGAAGCAGAATATATTTTGGGCAGTCCGTCCATCTTTCCATCCATCTTGTTGACCATATGGGGGTTTCGTTTGATAATTCAGATTCTATCTGGAGCTAAATTAGGGGATATATAGAAAGACTCAAATACTGCAAGAAATATTTGATGATAGAATTGCGCAATATCTAGTGAGTTCTAGATGGTATTATGTTCAAAGGCCTGGTTACAAACCAAGTACAATCGAGACTCTGATACTGAACATATAGTAAATTATTAACATTTGAAAACTGTAAGTTGCGACTAAATTGCGTATTTCGAGATTACTCCATAGTAGAATTTTTAAAACTCTATACTTTATTAGCACATTCATATATATCTATGTAAACATATGGATGAAATTTTGGAGCTGAACCTATTACAAGCGATATGCCAGGACATATTGACATTCATGGGGACATATTGCGATTAAGTAACTACATGGACATAATTGGTAATTATGATATTATTTGATGGTAGAATTGTGTAATATTTCGTACAGCACTAGTACATCATAATACATACTGAGTTCTGCACGGCTAGATGTTCGAAAACTGGTTACAAATAGAGTACATAGATATCAGTACGTAAATTATTGGCATCTGACAACTTTTGGTAACTACTAAGTTGCGTATTATAAAATTACTTTACAGTGGAATTTTTTTAATCAATATTTTATTAGCATATTTATATATCGATCTTAAATTTTGGGGCCAAACTTATTACAGACAATATAGGCTACCGAAAACCATGGATTTGCCAAAACTTGTGCACATTTTTGCCATAGAATTGTGTACTACGAAATTACTTCATGGTAGACATTTTTAAGCTCGATACTTCATTGGCGTATTCATATACCAATCTGACCATATATATGAATTTCCAACAGAATATGGGCCAAACTTATAGCAGACAGTATGGTACAGAAAATCACTGATCTGCCAAAATCTAAGCCAATTTGGAATTGCGGACTATGGAATTATTTCATTGTAGAATTTGTTTTAATTATGAATATAGCTAGCAATGATATGATATCATATTGTGTACAGCTGAAAGTAATTTAGGCTAAATTATACCTTTTAAACTAAAGCCTATGTGGGTGAAAATCTGGGGCTGAGCATAACCTACAGACAATAGGTCAGTGAAGACTGTGAATTGGCTAAAATTTCAGCCAATTTTTGGTATGAAATCGTGTACAATGAATTAAATTACATCATGGTAAACATTTTTTAACTCAAAACTTCATTAGCATATTCAGATACCTATCTAACCATATGGGTGGAATTCTTGGGCTGAACAAATTGCAGGCATTACTAACTTGGCGCATACATACCCTTTCTCTTGATTTATGTATCTAACCACCCGCTACAATGTTATTGACAGCAGTTTTGACAGGAAATTTGGAACATTGGTTGTCTATACATAGTGCTAAGCAACTGCATGCATGGATCATTTCCCAGTGAAGTATTAAGGACAATAAATTACTAACGAAAATCACACCCTTCGAAACATAAGAACGCAAATTTATACACTATCTCGAATGTTCAGCCTAGTGTTTTATGCTATAATACATAAGGGAAAAATGAAATGGACACCGTACCTTGTATTGTTGTCATAATATATTAAACCTTTACTATCTAAATTTGTTGAAGAATGTTAAAATATTTAAATATTGAATGTCTATTTGCAGGCCAAAAGAAAACGTTTTTCGCAGATTTGCTACTGGAATCTGGAAAGACTGTCTCGATAGTCGTTCCAGTGGTAAATTTTCAAAAACTGTCCCGTGATGGCATGAATTTGACATTGCTCTAGATCACTGTAGGGGCCAGTTTGACCAGCTATGCCATGAGGCAGTTAAAATAAAATAAGAGATGATGATAGGCCTAAATGCATAGCCGTCGCCATTGTGATTATATATACTTTCAACCGTGACTTCCCAGAATCCCATTCCCAAGGTAACTATAGAGGTGACCTGTTGAATATTTTAAAACTAATTTGATTAGATGCTGTCGGTGCTTATAGCAGCAGCACAGTTAAATTTGTTTCAAAATATTCAACAGAATGTTTATTAAATTGTAAAGTCATACAATTCGCACAGCTTACAGACTTTTCAACTTTCCTGATAGCCATAGCTACGTCATTCATTACATATTTTGAGTGTGACATCAGCCTACATGTGACATAATTGATTATGACATCAACACTTAAGTGACAGGTTGGATAACTTATACCCTCTTTCCATAAGAGAATCGGTACATTGTGATTGGGTCTACATGCGTCTGGCAGGGCAAAGCTAACTATCTGAATGCTCTTGCTAAAATATGTGGTCACTTATTACATGTTGGGAGGATCACACATTACTAAGTGGTATTGGCCATTTAATGATCAAATTTGCTCATGACAATTTCAAAGGTGGAATCCATTTCTAGCCCAGCTCTGTCTGTTCTTTTGGTATGTTGGAATCAGTTTATATACTTTGATTCACGACTTCCCAGAATCCCGTTTTCAAGGTAACTATACAGGTAAGGTGTTGAATATTCTTAAACTAATTTGATTGGGTGCTTTTGCTGCCTATGACTGTAACAATGCCCGGTCAAATTAATTTCAAAATATTCAAGAGAATGTCGATTAAAAAGTAAAAACCAGGGTTGTTTTGATTTAATCAAATCAATTAAATCATGATTAAATCAATGATTAAATCAAGCTGCAAAGATCAACTTTTTTATTTGTTTTTGAATTTTTTTCAATGTTTTTGGTTCTCAACTCCACTCATTTGCACTATAAAATTTATAAAGATTTTTTTTGTTTGTTAAAAGTTATTGTAGCTATTGTTTCAGATAGTTAATAGGTATGGTTATACAACATTATGCTAATATAAGAACTAAGAATCTTTATTTCTATCGGTACAGTACTACAGTTAGTGGAAACTTTCCTTAGTTGTTATTTGATACGTAAACAGCACAGATCAGTAATATTTTTAACAGTTCTGCGGACATTATTTCTGACCTGCCTTTGTCTGCTACCAGCCACCAGACAATAATTTCAATAGACAATAATACCGCTAGACGAGCTTAATATTCTGAAACTAATTGGACTGACAGTAATTACTGACTACATTCAGTTAAATTGTTTTCAAGATATTTTATACCATGTCCAGAATTATACAGCCTGGAAAATTGTATCCACAAAATATTAAAATGGTTAAAATGTATCCCATCAAGTGTAGACAAACCATGGTTATGGTACAGTAGGCGTGTTTATTTGATGTTTAGTCATGACCCGTGCAGTCGAACAGCAGTTATTCCAAAATGTGATAACAAATTCAAAAATGTCTTCAGAACAACAAGAACAAATTCTACTATGTTTATTGTCAAATACATTTTAATAGAATAGTAGTATAAATAAGGTCAACATAGTTTATAGCTCCTAGAGATTAGATTCTATTGAGTTCAGAACATGAGTACACATAAAGAATCAATGATTTTTTTTATAGAAGTAAAAAAATCATAAATATCATAAAAATCGAAAAAATCTGATTTTTTTCTAAACCCGGTAAAAACATAAAATGTGTACACTTGATGGACTATTCAATATTCACGATGGAGCTAGAGACGTCATTCACTAAGCATGTTGACTATGACGCCTGTGAAGCTTTTATAGGACGCAATTGATAATGGTAAAGACATACAATACCCAGGAAAATTATTTTCAAATTTTCAACAGAATGTTGATTAAATAGTAAAGTCATACAATTTGTACAATGCCCAGTCAAATTAGTACCAAAATATTCAACAGAATGTTGAATATTGTCTGTATGTCCACATGTTGGATTTGTCAATAAAGACTGTTTGCTTGCTTGATTGTTTGCTTGCTTGCTTGCTTGGTAGGTATGTATAGGTAGGTAGGTATGCTTAGTTTTTTAATGCACTGGCAACAGGATGACTTCAATTTCTGTGCTAAACCTGCCTATGGAGTGCACCCATTAGTTTACTTTGATCCGAGATCGAACCATCATCCTGCATTTTCGCGTAGCATCAGCAACCCAGACATCTTTCCGCTGGACCACCGCACCAAGACAAGAATCTTGGTTTAGTGAACCAGCTTTCACATGTCGGATATACTGATACACTGGCGAATACATATGAGACTCTTTTGGATGCACACCGTATCGTGTATGCTATGCCCTCACCCAGTCTCCATCGCGACACTGGCAGTAGTTGACTGATTGATTGATTGATGGATTGATTGATTGATTGATTGATTGATTGAGTGATTGATTGATTGATTGATTGATTGATTGATTGATTGATTGATTCCCAGGGATTAAATCGTAAAGACATAAAATTCGTACACGTGATTGACTATTCAATTCGCTTATGATCATGTCGATAGTCACTTACAGGACTGGCGGTATGATCAGCGAACGAAAAGAAGAAGATTGACTATTCACTATTCCTGATTAAGCTATTTACATCATTCATCGCGTATTTGATTGTGACATCATCCTAAATAATTATGACGTCTATGCTTGGGTGACAGATCAGATCCATCCATTTATCAGAGATATATCCTATGCCGATTTGCAGACCAAGAGGCCGTTGTTTTTGGCACCTTAGCATTGGAATGATAGGCTCAGTTATCGAGCCAGTCGTTCCAGTTGTAAGTTTTCAAAAATGTCTACCTGTTAGATGTAAATGGTAGTTTCTCAAGGTTACTACAGAAGCCACTTTGGCCAGTTTTATCGGGACGAGTGGTGAAGTGGAGATTAAGGGATGTACGTGGGTACAGTGGGTCAGATGACAATACCATTTTATTTCTGATGCAAATGTACAGTAAGCAATTAGCCCAGGCCACCAGCGGTAGGTACAACTAGCCCCAATACTGAGGGTATTAGTTTAATTCACAGGAGTGATCTAGATAATATATCCTAAATCTATGATTCCAATCTTAATTGAGGCGAGCTACCGCGCTCTCGTTAAAAAAATATATTTCGCTCTCGTTAGCGCAAAATGGCAGCACCTATAGGCAATATACCTTTCCAGTTTTAGCTATTCCCCACTCACCTCTAGCTAAGCTCCACATACACTTCGCAGTGTTGGGATCGATCGATCCCCGCGAAAGCCCTGACTATCAATTTCTTGAAATCTATACAGGTAAGCCATTGAATATTGCGTAACTAATTTGACTGGGTGCTGTTGCTGCATATGGCAGCAATGGCGCCAAGTCAAATTAGTTTCAAAATATTAAACAAAATATGTATTAAATAGTAGACATTCAATTCTTACAACAACTCATAGTCCGTCTTCAACTGACCTTTCCAATTTTATCCTTTGATTATATGATGTCATATGATGTCATAGACAACTAAGTGACGTGCATGCTGACATCATATTCATTATGTCATAAATGATTCTATTTGGCCCGTCTTTAACTCTTAATCGTCCAACACGTTGTAAGAATTGTATGTCTGCTATTTAATAAACATGCTCTTTAATATACACCTGTGCAAAAGTTAAGCACCAGCAAAAACAATAGAACGTAGAAACATGATGGTACAACTAGGCTGCAATACTTTTTGTCCCCGCGTTAGCTGACATAATTCCAAGTACGAAATGCACATGCATGCATGACTTCACGCCGCTTGATGTCCGTGTATGGCGGGAAACAGCACACGTGTTCAGTTATGTAAAAGTCCAGTTTGAGGTGTAGAACATTACATACAGATTTAGGCGACAAGATTAGGAATTTTGTGTTCATGACCGTGGTTTATTTGTACAGAGAGAATTAGCTCTTGATTGTGAACCGCTATGGCAAGACGAAGGTTAAGTGATCGTGTGAAATGGCAAATCATAGGCATGCATACCACTGGTATGTCATGCAGAGAGATTGGCAGACAGCTGAACATTAACCATACTGTAATCAGTCGTTTGATTGCAAAACATGGGCAAACTAACGAGGTGAAGGACAGGCCTAGATCTGGAAGACCGAAGAAGACTACTGCCCGTGATGATCGAGCCCTAGTACGCCTTGTTAGGAGATCTCCATTCACCAACAGCAGAGTGCTCAGCCAGCAATGGGAAACGCGCAATAGAGTGTCAATGTCTACCGTCAAAAGGAGACTGTATGCTGCTGGCATGAAAGCTAGGAGACCTGTCAGACGTCCTCTCCTCACTGCACACCACAAAGAGGAGCGTCTGAGGTGGTGCAACGAAAGAAGACACTGGAACATGAGATCCTGGAGACGGGTACACTGGTCCGATGAAAGTCGGTTCCTGCTTCATGCCACAGATAGTCGAACTCGTGTATGGAGGTCCAGACGCACGGCGTATGACCAACGTAACATCATGGAAGAAGTTCCATTTGGTGGAGGTTCCGTTATGATATGGGGGTGCATCTCATTTGATTGTAAGCTGGATCTGTTGACTGTACCTGGAACACTAAATGGACAAAGATATCAAGATTCCATACTGGATAGAGTTGTGGTCCCTTATCTTGTAAATCATGCACCTGGAACCCACCCTATATTCATGGATGACAACGCCCGACCACATCGTGCTAGAGCTGTGCATGAATACCTCCGCCAGAATGCCATCGAAACCCTACCATGGCCAGCAAGGAGCCCTGACATGAACCCTATTGAGCATATCTGGGACATTCTGGGAAACATGGTGAGAAGGAGGGATCCTCCTGTGCAGAACCTACAGGAATTAACAGACGCACTCCATCTTGAATGGCAACGAATACCACAATGGCGTATCAGTCGGTTGGTGACCAGCATGAGACGTCGTGTCCAGGCCGTCATCCAGGCACAAGGTGGATATACCCGGTATTAATAATGACAGTCTCAAACTCGTGCACAGATGTTAAACTTCGTTTTCAGACACCATTACTGACAATCTAGCCACGTGTGTCAACTGTAGGGCAATAGTTGTCAGTTGGGTCAACGTAACCATATTCAGGCCTCGTTTTCAAGTTCAAACAAAAACATACAGTGTTTCCCCACCACCATAATCAGCATTCCTCTAGTTGCATTATTACCTCTTGCACTAAGATGGATGGGTACATAAATGTTTATGCTATTGCTTTCTTCATAGCACATGAATATACCCTCGCATGTGCGTAAAAATAGGGTGGTGCTTAACTTTTGCACAGGTGTATATAATGGGGCCATACGGCGAATATGTAACTACCTACGATGAGATTACTTGATGGTAGAATTGTGCAAAAGCACTAGGTCATATTGAGTTATATACATCCATATATAAAAAAAATTATTACAAATCGAGAACAGACATTCTGATACCGAATATAGTAAATTGTTGGCATTTGACAACTGTCCGTGGCTACTAAATTGAATATTACAAAATTACTACATGGTAGAAAACTCAAGATTCATTAGCGTGTTCATATCGCTATCTAATCATATCGGTGAAGTTATGTGGCCAAACCTATTGCAGACAGGTGATAGTAGGGCATTGAAAACTCGCAGATCTGCCTAAAATTGGAACGAATTTAGGCGATGAAATCGTATACTACGAAATTACTTCACGGTCAAATTTTTTTTAATTCCCGATATCGCTATCGTATTCAAATCCCTCTACATCTATGTGAGCGAAGTTCTGGAGCCGACCATATTACATACAGACAGTAAGGCACCGAAAAGCACGAAAAATCAAACATTTAAGTCAATTTTTGCCGAATAAAAATATTTCATCTAGCATTTGTTAGATTCGGAATATACCTAGTATATTAAGGCTCACGTCTATGAATTATGGGGCTAAAGATCATGCAGACAACAGGGCACCGAAAACTGTGAATCACAGGAGATTTAGCAAATTTTCAGTATGAAATTGTGCACTACGAAATTAATTCATGGTAAAAAAATTTTTAACCTCAGTCTATTACTTCACTACCATATTAATATACCTATCTAACTATATGGTTGAAATTCTGTGGCCAAATTTCCTGTAGACGTTCTTATCTCAGCACATGCATACGCCTACACTTTCGGTTGATTTCTGTATTCAACAATCTGCTACAATATTATTGACAGCAGCTTTGACTGGACATTTGGAACATTGGTAGTCTATCAATACTGCTAGATAATTGCATTGGCCCTACATGGATTTATTCCCATGGATGGATTAAAGACAAAAGGATACTACTGATAATCACACATCCATTATTCATTTGTATCCCACGAGTTCTCTTTCGATACGAGATCGAGAAATGTATCTCGTATATAGGGGCCTATTGAGTAGCCAGTGTTGCTTTTACAGTCTGCCACGGAGATAAACTGGGTCCTGGTCTGTCTGGGATCCGAAGTTGAGTATGTATAACAGTTTAGTCGCTGTGATAACGTAAGAAGATGACCGGTCATTACATTAGAGGTGTAATTTCGAGGAAGACAAGCCTTTATTTTTAGATGGATTCATTATTATTAGCGAACTCTGTCTATTTTTTTGCCCTCTACAATATTATGATGCATGTTTTTCTTTTGAAATTTACCACAGACATAGTACGCCTCAAGGTTGTCTGTAACAAGTCTGTAATTTTTACCCTATCTCGAATGTAACAAATGTGAATCATACTATAATACAAACCTGGAAAGGTTAAACAGACATGGTACATCATCATCGTCCTCATAATTTATTAACCCTGTATTGCCTAAATTGAGTCAAGAATATAAAACAAATATTTGCTTATTGAGTGCCTATTTGCAGGCCAATAGACGACTGTTTTGAAGAGTTACTATTGGAATGACTGGCTCAATTATCGAGCCAGTCATTTCAGTGGTGAATTTTCAAAAACTATCTTCTCTTGACCTGCAAATTAACATCCGCAAGATCACTGTAGAGGCCGGTTTTGGCGCCCTCATCATGAAAGGGTTAAAACACAATAAGAGAAGATAATAGGCTTACTTGGACAGTCGTTCTCGTTGCAATACTTAATACAGGTCTATGATAGCAACAAGTAGGTGGGTAGGGTTGGTGGGCTACCAGTCAAAGTATTAAAAAGATATTCGTATAGTTGTCTTTATCTGAGATATTGAAATTTCGGTGTTAAACATTCTAAAGGATTTTGTTAGAAAAACACACAATTGTGCCCAAGTAAGTCACATCTTGGTGGCAGTTGCTTGAAATGACTTCCATAGGCCTAATGTTACTCAATCGGTCACGGAATCCGGATGGTTTACTAATACATTAATACCGCGCTCGTGTTGGTATCGATGGATCTCTGAGCTACTAGACTATCAATTTCCAGAAAACTATACAGGTAAGGTGTTGCCTATTTTGAAACCAATTTGACTGGGTGCTGTTGCTGCTTGTGGCAGTAACATCGTCCAGTCAAATTAGTTTCAAAATATTCACCAGCATGTTTTGTAAATAGCAAAGACATACAATTCGTACAACGTGTCGGACTATTAAGCACTTAAGACGGGCTAAATCGAGTCAGTTATGACGTCATGATTATGACGTCATCCTATGCGTCACGTCGTTGATTATGACATCATATGACGTAATATGATGGATAGACAACATGAAAATGGCCATTAGCAAGTGATATTAATTATCCTCCCTCCGTCAGAGGACGAGTATTTTGTATTCAGGGCAACAATCTATGATTGGCCTTGTTAAAATATGTGACCTATAAATATGAGTGGTCACTTAATACAAGTGGGTCCATATTATGTGGGCCACGCATTGCCAAGTGGTATTAGCCATGTAATGCTCAATTTGCTCATGACAATTTCAATAGAGAGATCCATTTCTAGGTATGCCAGGCCTATTTCTAGCTAAGCTCCACCTCTTTTCACGTGTTGGAATCGATGTATACACGATGTATATATGCTGAATAATGAATTCCCAGACTTCCAATTTCAAGGTAACTAAACAGGTAAGCTGATGTCTATTTTGAAACTAATTTGACTGGTTGCTTTTAAAGGTTTGCTGCCTCTCGCCGTAACAAATTAGTTTCAAAATATTCAACATGTTGTTGATTTAACAGTAAAGACATACAATTCGTACACTTGCCAGACTATTCAATGTTCATGACTGCGCGCGATACGCCATTCATTTACACATTTTGGATTGTGACACCAGCCTGTATATGACGTAATTGATTATGACGTCATATCCTTCCGTTACAGATCGAACCCAGCCATTGTCATAGACAATGACTGTTGAATAAATAGCAAAGACATACAATTCGAACAGCGTCTAGTCAAATTAGTTTCAAAATATTGAACAGCATGTTGATTAAATAGTAAAGACGTGCAATTCGCATACTTGACTGGCTATTCAATGTTCCTGGTGGAGCTAGATACGTCATTCATCACACATTTTGATTGTGACGTCCAGCTAGATCTGACCTAAATAATTATGACGTCATATTCTGCAGAAACAGATCAGAAAAATCCATTATCATAGAAAATGTCCTATGTCTAATTGCCGTCCAAGAGACCATTGTGGTTTTTCTTTTGCAATTTACTACTGGAATTATAGGATCGGTTATCCAACCAGTCATTCCAGTGGTAAACTTTCAAAACAAGTTCTCCGGCGAGTAGCTAATGCAAATGGACATTTCTCACGATCACTGCAAGAAGCCATTTGGGGTCAGTTTGATAGAGCGCTAAAGTGGACATATAAAAAGACGCCGCGAGTGGGCGTGTGCTTGAGTACTTTCATCTGCAGAAGGAATGATAAACATGTTTTGTATGCAGTCCTCCAGCAAAAGAAGAGTACTTATTTAGAGTAGTTATTTGGAGTTCCGTTGGCTGTTTATTAAAATAATTAAGTGGTCATCGCCGCACAAACTCAATTACAGTCGGACCAGAACAAATAAGAGAACTCACCATGAATCACGAGCATGAAGATAATAATTATGAGATATCCAGGAATCTAAAAATAGAGCCGTGTCTTCGCGCCGAGACTTATTAGATCTCATATTGATGGAGATCTCGCGAGACACAGCCCCACAATCACCTGCGTGAAATGGGTGCACGTATAGCCAATTCTAGGCAGCAATAAATAGAAAAACACTGCGAACGAGTCCTGAACCAGAGAATCGCCAGCGAGGGAATGAGGAGTCGGGTACCAGCTTATACTGTCCATTCCATGTTTTATTACATTCGTATCACGCGAGATCTCCTTCAATTAGAGATCGAGCAAAGTGTATAATTAACCCTTTCATCGATAATTTCCCAGTATCTCAATTACAAGGCTATCAGACAGGAAAGCTGTTATACATTTTGAAAACAATATTACTGACAGCCATTGCTGTGTTCGCCAGCGACATCGTCCTGTCATATTATTTTCAAAATATTCAACAGGATGTGCTTTACTTCAACAAGAATGTATTTTATCAGGGATTTTTCAGTGACGGAGTAATAGATATTTTAACAATACTGTTGCCAGTCAGCTTTTGGAGTCAGAAGAAGTTCAGAAGTTCTTAGTACTAATGGCCATTATGGAAAATGGACAGAAATGCTATATTTATAGGGCCTATAACAGATCATAGTAAATGATCTATTTTGTGCCAATTTGGCTTGTTTAATGACACCTCCGTTATAAAAAGATTTAACTTAATTATGTTTAGGCGTGTAGACGTTCATATAAAATAGAATACAATTAAAATCAGATATCTTGCGGGTGATGTGAGGTGCACATTTTGGCCTGCATATATGAGAGGATTTTCATCAGCCTCCACCCCTCGATAACTTTTAAATACTAAAACATAGCAACATTGATACGCACATGTGTGCACACACACAGGCACCGCCGCCGTCACCAACAACAAGAACTTGAAAAACAAATATATAGGCCTACATTATCTTCTTTCATGCATGTGAATTCAGCAGTCTCTCCTCACATGTTTATTTGTCCTTCTCTTTATCAACAATGACCATGGGCGTCCGCAGGAAATTTTCCAGAGTGGGACAAATATATGGGTGGGTCTGTGGGTGGGGGAAATTGTTAAATATAGACACGCCCTGAGGTCATCTCCTGCATTTTTGGATGTAAATATTAAAAAATATGCATCCTACATTAGCTGTGAAATTGGCTCCGCATCCATGTAAAGTTAGTGCAAAAAATTTCTATTTTGTCCATATCCAGGCGGGGTGGGTGGGGTGGGGGGTACGTGCACCCGCTTGTATCACCCCCATGCGGACGCACATGGCCATGGCGCTAGCTTATCCACCCACACACCAGCCAATTACGAATATTTAGTGTGTAATCGGTTGCTGCTGCTGCTGCTGCTGCTGCTGCTGCTGCCGCTGCTGCCGCTGCTGATGCTGCTGCTGCTGCTGCTGCTGCTACTACTACTACTACTACTACTACTACTACTACTACTACTACTACTACTACTACTACTACTACTACTACTACTACTACTACTACTACTACTACTACTACTACTACTACTACTACTACTACTACAACTACTACTACTACTACTACTACTACTACTACTACTACTACCACTACCACTACTACTACTACTACTACTACTACTACTACTACTACTACTACTACTACTACTACTACTACTACTACAACTACCGCTACCACTACCACTCCCAGTACTACTGTATTTAATTACTTACCGGTAATGGTTATAAGTGCTGCAGTTTCTCCAGCTTTCTGCATTTTTTGCCACATTTGGATGACAGCTCTCTGTTAAGAAACTTACGCCCATACATCACTCGCATTCTGCCATAGAGACTGACACTATGCTTGCTAATATTCTCACATAAGTTTAATTCACGTAATTGTTCTTCAACCAATGAAGTAACATGCCTTGTTATTGTAGCTTGCGGGGGGGGGGGGGGGCGTATGCACTGGTCCGCCGATAAATATCCGCCCATCACACTGCAAGAGCGTGATGACCGGGATGGCTGGTTAGCTGCGGATCTCGGGGTTGCAGATCCCATAGGATGTCTCTCCGCAGTGTACAGAAACTACCCTCTAAAGCCAGTGGAACTCTGCTGTTCCAGTGGGGCCGTGCGACCATTGCCGCTGAGAATGAACCAGACGGTGTCTTTCCAACTATTTGTGTCACCGGTGTGTCTATCCATACTAATTTGGAGTATGGAACAATTAGAATAATATACTAGAAATATAAATAAGTACTATACAAACAAGATGAATCGTTTGTCAGTAAAATGAGCACAATAATACACAATATAGAGCTAGCTGGTCTCCTTTCTACATTGTGTCGCCGGAGGTACTGCACAGACCCTTGAATCCACAGAAGTATCCCGGCAGGAGAAGCATCCGCATAAGAGATCACTGAGTAACTTAATATACATTAATATACCCCTATCATACACAGAGAGAACGATGTTGCTGCGAGAGGAAAGTGCCTCACACGGGCCTCCATCACTGAATATTTCATGATGGAGCGAGAGGAAGGTGCCTCGCGTGGGCCTCCCTCACAGGAAAACTCGCTGTTGAGAGAGGCATGTGCCTCCATCACAGGAAAATGCCATCAACGCCGAAGCAGAAGAAAAGAGAAAAAAATCCTAGTGAAGCCATAATTAATGTGATGCATACTGATTTATGTGAAGGCGGAACGAGGGATTTCCAAAGAATTCCCACGTTTTATGTAGTTCCAAGATGCTGTACTGGTAGATGCCACTTTATTTATGTGGGTCTTCTGCTACAGTCTAACCTACCACTTAAATGTTAGAAACGAAAACTAGCTAAAACTAGATAAAGCTGTCCAATGGGCGCAGATGCCTAGCTTCCCGTAGGTCACTTTGAAAGAGCATCTACCTCCACCGACAGCATGCGTACATGTTACATCGCAACGCATCCGAATGTGATGAGAATCTGGCCACCTTGCTCCGCAACCACATAAAACATCACCTGGACAATGGCTACATTTCACATAAGCAAGTTTGATCACTGACATATCGTTTAAGGCAGGGATAGAGAGGCGAATATCCATCTGGAGCGTCCTTCCGTGAGGGCGTGGCGGATTCCAAGATCCTTCCCAGATACACCGATGAGTTGGATGGAGATGCGTGTCTCATCCGTCACCGCGTCCTGCGGATCTAACATTTGACCTGTCATTAGGATTAAGTTCCAATGTGTCCAGATATGCTCTGCGGGCCGGTAAATAAACTATCAAACTCACATTTATAACTATGAGTTTTCGCAGTGCTTTCCTTCATTGGCGGGGTCATCTAGCTAACAAGTATCCGAGAATATAGGGGAGATGTATGTAAATCAGCACTTTAACCATCACCACTCGAAAACCTCTGATAGTTTCCCATGGTCAGATCAGATCAACTTGCTGATGGGACATCCAAACAATTATAAAGCCATACGGCTTGTGGATCATGGAAAGAGATAATAACTTGATATATACGAGGCCCTATAGGTATTTGGCCAATTTTACACAACCTTGCCGGAGTGTGGGGCTACATTATCGCAACAACCAGGAAAGAGGCATACACTATGTGTCTCCTAATGCAGAGATTTCCCTAACCACTTTAACCTATCCTATTGAGCTAAATAGTAAGGTTTAGCCGGTGACATGCCGGGCTCAAACAGTTAGAGCACGGTCAGTGACCTCAGTGTAAAATTGATGATGGTAGGAATAAGTGATGCGGATACAAATGTTGCTGTTTAGTATTTCCTAGCGTACTGTGGAATAAGTTTTCTATAATTAAACAAAACATATCGACTGGATGGTTATCTGCCATATACAACTAACCAATGCAATGCACAATGACAATTTATATATGAATTAATGAGGTAGTACATATCAGGTTGAAAGACCTAAACTGTGCGATTAGTTAAAGCACCTACAGTAAATAAGAATAATATGAACAGTAATAAAGAAATTATAAATTGCGGTCCTAAGACCGGGAAGGCACCTATTAGTCATGAGTGCCATGTACAGAAATAATAATTAGATGTACAATATTATAGTTACTTGAGTACATAATAGTCATCGGTACAGAACAGGCTACTATGTTACTGGAATTGAGGCACTAACATATTCATAGCATGAGCTGATACGTTCTCTGGAGCTGGAGAGATTTCCGCAGGTGATTTCCGCAGCTGGTTTCCGCATGTTGGCTCCACAAGCTGATTCTTCCAGGCAGGGTATATATGGTGTATACTCAGGAGAGTGAAACAGAGCAGTGAAGTGACATCTATTAGATAATCTCCGTAACTAAATCATAATTATGCAGGAGTGAGAAAGTTCTCAGTCTGGCGATGGAAGTAGTAAAGCTAACTATGGCCCATTAACAGAGAGGGCAGTATATAATGTTAAGCAGATACATAACTTGGCACACGGTGCGGGATGCGTCGCATAGCTCTTGCGGCACACCTAGCAAAGTCCACCAGACCGTGGTCCAAAAGTTAATTAAACACACACGCCATGCAGTGCAGAATTTAGTGTCCACTTTTCAGCGTGGTTGGCAGATTCGGCGAGTCGTCCACCAAGAATCACCGTAGGTCTACATCACATAGGATTACATTCCGGGCCCACACGGCCCCTCCCGCAGAAGTTGCATTAGGAAAGTCTGGTTGCGCAAGGTCTAACTTTAAATTTAGTTTATTACACCGGGATGGCCGTCCGGGAGTATCCAAAATTCTGTGGAAGCCAAGATCGTCCTACCACCGAGGATGTGCTGTGTTCCGTAAGACACTGGTAGAAGTGAGAATCACTGGTAGGTCAGCAGGTTACATTCCGTCATCCTGGTAGTCCAGTCGTCCTGTGCGGGTCCGGCTTCCACACTGGCGATGCTCCTGATCCTCAATTTCTCACCCCTTTTATACTCGCTGTGGCATCAGATATGGGCTCCTCAACCAATCAGTGGCCAAGGGCCCGCCAATCCGTGTGCTGGTATGCTAGTGACGTATCAACCACGTGTACACATCACTCTGTATTTAGTTTAATATATACGCGTGATTACGATGTTACAGCTATATTCTACGTATAATTTAGCTGGGAGCTTCGACGATAACTCAGTCGCACCACGCATTCTATCAGACTTTCTTACGAGAAACCTCTCTCATAGGGCTTATGTACGTGTACTAGCCTACCCAGGTGGGTGTACGATTGGAGCGAATCCGGAGTGGCCGTTCCATACCCAGCTTGCTGGGATGGTCAGTACTCGTCCGGTCGGTCCGCGCCTCACCACCCCCTCCTAGTTTGACACCTGTGGCAAACGATCATTCATGGTGAATCGAGTGCACTGGAGCATGCTTGGCAGGAATTATAGACTTCTGGAGTAGGCTCGTAGCTGAGAGGAGAGTGACGCAAAAGAGGCGTGTTCATAAGTCAGAGCACATAGGGTGCGAAAGAGTTTGGGAGGGTTTATTTGTGTTTATTTCTTGGTGCGTGCTTTATTAATTATTTAGACAATGATCCCTAACCAATAGCTCGCATGGGTGTTCTCTTTGGTGCAGATAATTATTTTTCCTCAGAGAACACCTAAGCTCCAATGTACCACAATTACAATACAGTAGAATGTATACAGGTTATATAATCATGTAACTATACCCGACAGAGTATCACAGATTGGTTTAATTACATGGTGCATCCCGGGTAAATAAAGGGATGCACACATATATATATATATATATTAGTGGTATGCATCCTGATTATACGAGCGGATGCATACAGTGCGGATTCCGCACAAGCAGCTCTCACTCCCCAAAATCCACCCCATCGTACTGATGCGGGGGTTTAAAAATAATAAGAAAGATAAGATATAATAATAAAGTAAAATGACTAGTTCATCAGGCAGCCCTAGCGTAGCTGAGACAGCATGACGGGATTATGACATATTCGATACAGTGTGTTGTGTACTTGTGTTACACGCGTCCGTCTGATGCGGAGATACTGGCCACCATAGAGGATGGAGCACCAGCTCGTTGTACAAAAGAACTCCTGACTCGGATACTCTACCGGAAGTTTGACAGCACCCAGGGCAGGACACTCGAACTACCTCCTGTGGCCCAAACCAACAGTCCTGTTATTCTAGATCTCCAAAGGGCGAGGGTCGACCCCAAAGATCTACTAACAGTCGGGAAGTTGGCTGCTGTATTTAGTCTCCCTAGCCAGGAAGAGCGAGATATGCTGGAAAGCCTCCAGTCTGGAGCAAATATCTACTTCAGGGAGGAGGTCAGTGCCGCTTTAGCGGAGAGCCATGACACTGGTCGTGCAGATGGTACTCAGGAGGCGTTCACTGTTGGCCGCAAGGAGGCTGTTGAGCACATCTTCAACGAAGAAGGGCGCAGGAGATTGGCCAGTAATCTCCCAGCATTTCTGAAATTTACAGATAACTACCAGGAGTACGTCATCAAATCCGCTCGCAAATCAGATGCTCGTCGTACATGGACAAAGTGGATCTTCCATGAGAAGTTCCAGAAGAAGAGAACCATAGACTCTGCCCCTCAGTGGGTAGAGTTTAAGCGACAGGCTTCTGACGAAATTGACGAAGTTCCTCAAGCTTCTGACGAAGTAGCAGGGACCACGGACGAAGTAGCCGAGACCATGCAACCTTCTGATGAATTAAAAAAGTTGTGGCAGCTGCGACAATCTGTCAGCGATGACGCATAGAGCAGGCTAGTTTCTGTGTCTTGGTTCGCAGCAGGTTCTCCACCGTCTGAAGACTTGCCTGGCTCTCGGGCAGTTGCTTCATGATCTGTACCATTGACGTCATTGTTTACGCACTGAGTATACAACGTGGTTAAATGTCTGGGTCCCCTGTCGGGAGAGCTAATAAGATCTTCCCAGTCTGCATCTGCCAGGTGCCCGGGTTGGTACTCAGGAATATTCTTCTCTCTATTGAGACATCTTAAACATGTGCGGGCTCACGCTATGCGAGAAGTACTATGATGTCTTCCGGAGGGAGTTGAAGGACTACAAGAGGACACCAGATGAGCTTGCTCAGCTCTCCGGTGATGAGCTGACAGAGGAGCTGACAGCTGTGAAGCTGTATCTAGGATTTGGCAAGGGACAGCTCTGCTTTCTCGAATACCTTATCATGGGCGGGAGTATCGTCGAGCTGCTCCTGTGTTTCTACAAGGATCGGGAGTATCTGTCAGATGTGTTCCAGTAGTTGCAGACCACCATGACCTCACCTCTGCGATACTACAAGCTGAAAAAGGATGCACTGCCGAACCCTCCAGCCTTTGGATGTGCATGTTGGCAGTGGGTATAGGGACTGTAGGGCACGCCAAGCTTGTTCAGTGTCTCACCATGGTCCCCACTGCTACTGTAGAGAGTCAGAATAGTCTTATAGCTGATTTGCTAGCGGTGGGGTAGTCTGATTCTGAGCATCACGATAGCTAGGCCTGACATCACACGTAGATCTACCATGGGAAGCGGTGTCGTGTTGACTGGCTGCAGTGTCGGGGCACCTGGAGCTGCCGTGTCGACTGGCTGCAGTGTCAGGATCGGAATGGCTGTATGGCTCGTACTACACGTAGGTGCGTTGATGGAAGTGTTGAAGCCTAAGTGGACACCGGGGGAACTCCCCTCGACTATGATGTTGTTATAGCCCCTGACTTGGAGGTCCTCAATGTTCACGATCATGTTGCTCAGAATCAACCGTAGGTGTGGCGAAATAGCATACTCAGGTTTGCGACGGGCCTTCTGCAACCCCTGCTGGAACTTAGCAATAAGATAACTGTGGTCTGCCACGATGATCATCTCCTCAACGAGACTGATGAACATGGCCTGGACCTCTGCTCCGCTGACACCATCTATGGAATGCCGCAGCTGGGTCTGTGCCATAAGGAGGCAGTAGCACAGTGCTTCCAGGGACTGGTTGATATGAACAATCCCTGCTGGCGTGAGGCCTGAGGTGGTGTGTGGGACAAAGTACTTCCACACAGCTGGATAGTTCTGCCGCAAGCCAGGGATGTGCATATTTTGCACCAGCGCCCCAGGGTCGGAGTCTGGATCAAACGAGAATGTCGCTGTCTTCCGATGGCCTACTCGTTGGGGGGTTCGATAGGGGAATCCTGAGTAGTCACGTCTCGGGTCACTGTACATAACCCCCCAGACCGCTGTTGTCACCACCATGCCACCGATAGTCTGGGAGAGCGCTGAACTCTCTCTCTGTGGTCTGCTGGCCGCTGAGACGCTATGATTGTTGAGCTGTGGGTCGAAGGCTTTTGTATCAGGGAGGCTTGCACCAAGCTCATGGAGGATTCGTCGTACCGTGAAGTACACATAGATCTGAGACAGCTGGCGATGAGCACAGCTTCAGGAGTACCAGAATAGGAGTGATGCAGGATGGAACTTACTCCACATCCTGCCGTGGCACACCACATGGCAAAGTTCAGCTGCTGATTCCAGTATGAGAGACTTGGAGCAGCCATCCAAGTATGAACTTGCTTCGCATCCTTGATGGTGATGGGGCGGTTGGTCAGCGGTCGTGGGTTGACGGAGAAGCTGGTTCAGGACCGTCCATCCACAGTGATGGAGAATGGTGTTAGCTCTGGTATATCATCCACTAAACCTCTCAGGCGAGTCAAGAGTGTACCCAAGAGGGGCAGTTGGCTCCGGCTGACTGTCGTGAGTTACAGTGCAAAGGCCATCTAGACTGGTGTTCTTAAAGCTACCACAGCACACTATTTGTAGTCGTCTCGACTCCAGAGACCATCGAGGCGACCTCACTGTAACATCTCGTTTTTAACTCCTCCATATCAACCGCCTGCTGGAGCCGTTGAGGTATTACTGTCGCACTTTAGGTTTCTCCATGTGGTACAGGGCTTGGACCTTCAATATATGGTGGTACTCTTCATCGGTGACCTGGCCATCCTAGAGAGCTTTGCTGATAGACTCGTCGATAGTCCGTAGCATACTTTGTGCCAGTGCCACGTACTTAGCATGCTTCTCCAGCCTCCTTGTGATTTGCCGCTGCCCCACCCCAAGCCCGTGGACAAGACAGTGGCGGCTAGTGTCACCCCACCCAGCAGGATGGCGACGATGGCCCCCACCCCTGTAGTGAGAGTGGCCACAGCTGCCACCCCAGCACTGGCTCCAATCACACCCACAGCAGTGGTTGTATGCGCGAGGACGTTGTTTATCGCCTGCGCGTTCTGCTGTACTTTTCTGCCTTATGGACGAGATTCTGTCTGATGGTATCTATCTGCTGGAGGCACCAGCCGTGTACTGTACCCATCTCGTCAGCAGTCAGGGAGGGGTATATTTCTAGTTGCTTCCGCCACTCTGAATTTGCACAGTATACCTGGAGCTTAAACCCGCATCAGAATGTGCTCATGAGTCCTAGAAGGGTACATTTTGGAGAGCCTGGCGAACCATGCCAGCTTGCTGGTTTCGAGACAGACGTCTCTTAGACAGAGGTTATTCAGCACTATATCTGGTGCCAGTAGCTTTCTGAGACGTGACATCTGGAACTTCACCTTATCACCAAGATAGTAGGTCCGCCGCTGGATGGCTTTCTTGGTCTTACACTTCTGCGCCATCTCCTCTTTACACTGTATGACATCTGGCTTATCCTAGTCTGTGTCTGGCTCAGTCCCGTCTGTGAAGACATCTAGCCCATCGTCGTCTGTCAAGACTCCTGTGTCCTGCTTACTCTCCTCCAGGAGGGCCTGCCAGTACCGGAAATTTTCACTGTTCCTTTGCCTCCTTGCAAGGCTCGCGTTCTGTTGATATCAGTTCTCCCGCTGTGGTCGCTCTCATTGTTGCAGTGCGAGCCTCTGTTCGTTTAAGGCCTTTATCTGTGCAGGGGTCATGAAGGGGCGAACCTCTTTCTTCATCATCTCGGCCAAGGTCAGATAATGCTGGTATGATATCATGTCATGTCAATGAGTAATAAGAGTGTAAACTCTAAATGGGCATCCGATATCTCATCCATGCTGGCATATATGTTCTTACGACTCATGAGCAGATTCTGATGCGGGTTTAAGCTCCAGGTATACTGTGGCAAATTCAGATTGTGATTTTAAGTTTGCTAATAAACACAAAACAAGGATGTCATGCAGTAACCGCAATACTCACGCTCAGAGATAAGATCACTAAGAGGCGAGATTTTAGTAGTGTTGCGGTGGATCACTCACTAGAGTATTGCATAGGATTCCCAGGCTGCAGACTGGGGTTCAAATCCGCTCAAAAGACCTCGCTAGAACTTACCTGAAATTTCGAAACTAGGTAAGATGCTAGGCCAGGGTAATATGACCAGGTTAGATAAAGACCCACCGCGACACTCCCCAGTGTGGGGTAAAACCACCACAGACACACACACACACCAGCCGGCTGGAATAGCAACAGGGTGGGGGTATGAGATAGGTGGGGTAGGATAGGTAGGATAGGTAGGATAGGTAGAAAAGTGTCCCACAGATAGAAAAACATCCTCAGGATACCGGCCAGAATAAGAAAGGTCGGCCACTGGCCGGTATCCTGAGGAGGTTCTCCCGGACAGTGGGGTAATATTATACTGTCAAAGTTTTGATGCCGCTTCATCGGCCCGTGCGCTAATGATCTGTATACACAGTAGAATGATGGTGTTCTTAATCAAAATTAGGACAGTATAGCTGTCTATAATTATTGTTTGGTACAAACAGTTCCATTGCTTGCAGAAATTAAGCATACTAACTCAGCCAAGCTGGACTGTGTTTTCCGGGTGGGTGGATTGACAAGCATCCTCCTCTGTGGGTAGGACAAGTCCCATCCCTACCTAGACCAGACTTAATTTATTATAATACAGCTCGGAACATGTGTGTCACAGTTTGCAATAACAATGCCGTCATATGGAGATTGTGAATGCAGACATCCTGAGTGTCTATGTTTCTGTCATGTTGGTGATTTTCATTGATACGCATGGCTGGTTATCTGTGGATGAATCTTGCGAAGGGTGACGTTTTTATTACTCCTGGGGAGGGGGGGGGAGGAAGTAAGTGAAGTGTGGTGTCAACTTTTTCGGACATGATGTATTTCACTTTGCATTTTAGATCGCAGATGACGAAGAAGGGTGCTGTCGTAACTTGAATCAATCTATTATCGAATTCAACTTTTCATTAGTAAATTCCTACTCGTGACGGACGACAGACTAATATTGACTGTTATTACGTGTGAATGAAGTATTATGTTGTTAGCTATTTCCGTATCATGGTTCCAGGGGGGGGGGGTGTGAAGGGGGAGTTCCCCCGTAGCACGTACTGTAGATGGCTGTGGTGTGCTCCATTCCGTATGATCAGTTTTCTGTAAACTGGATAAGAAGGTGATTGCAGAAAATGTTGACTGGTGTTGATGGCGGTGGTGCACTGTTGTAGGGAACTCCGGGCTGCTGTGTGATGCTGGTGCATTGCGGATTGGGCATATCCAGGTTTCCACGCTGGTGAATGCCAAGTCTGTTGCGGTTGTGGAAAAGTCGGGATCTTGGGAGGTGATATACTTTCCGCATCATGAGAGAGGAATGTTGCGGAAAATCGTGTCTCTAACTTTTTTGATTTAAAACGTTATGTGCTTGCTATATCTTGTTGTTGCTGATGTTGATTGTCTCCATTATATCCTCTCTATAACCGGATATGTATGTAGTATTTGCGCAATGTTGAATTGACGTATCCAGCCTTGTGGACAAGTGTGTTCTGTGTGCTCATGGATTTCTGTGTCCGGTGTGATGTTCTGACTGCTCATGGTGGCGTTGGCGGGCGGTTTTGGTAATGGTTGCCCTAGGACAGGGGGAGTGGTTGGTACTTTGTCGTAGATTTTACGTACCGGGAAAATTTGACATGAGTCTGCTGAACAGGCTGTTTCCTTGCCCACCGCCTGTGGTGGGGGGGGTGTGTGAGAGAGGGGGTGGGTGGGGGTGGAGGGGGGGGGGAGAGCTGGTTGCTGCAGTGCAGGGTGCCACCTCCTCTGTAACAGCTGACCCTCTCATATCTGAAGAGTGACACTCTACAGACGACGTGTGGAGTGTGAAGCGGACAGGACGAATGATGTCCGAACTTGGTGCATAGAGAAGAGATGTGCATTGGAGATGGGGGCCGTGGTGGCGCAGCGAATAGTCGGGGAGCACCTTGGGTGGGGCGTGGTTGCACGGATTCGGTGTGTGGTCGGGTACACCGAGTTGTGCAGTTTTGCTGTTCTCTAAAACGCGCGAAGGCCGCCTCTGCACATCCATGCTATTCGCTACATGTTCCACCCCGCAAAAAGCATGGCCTGGGGTGGCCTCAGCTTCCGCTTGTGGTAGCTCTATAGTGGGGGTGGGGGGAGGGTGGGGGGGGGGGGTATAGAATGAAGTGGGTGGGAATGGGAAGAGGTTGGCGAAACAACTTTTCCGTCCTTCTCCTTGGACAACACAAACGAGAAAGTCTCCAGATACGACTTCCCAGATCGAGTCACCGTCCACCAAAACCAAGGTTGGCAATCTGACACTAGGCGGTACTCCACTCGAGTACGAGGACCAGCAGACATACCTGGGAGTCACCTATGACAGAAGATTAACATGGAAGGAGCACATCCAGAACGCAGAGCCAAAGGCCAGAAGAAAGCTATACATCATGAGGAAGCTGGCAGGAACAAAGTGGGGTGCCAATGAAAGGATCCTCAAGACCATCTACCTAGGTGCCGTACGACCACACCTTGAGTATGGATCCAGCTCATGGATGACAGCAGCTAAATCTCATCAACAGAACCTCGACAGAGTACAAAACCAGGCACTGCGCATCATCACTGGTGGAATGAGATCAACACCAATAGAAAAAATGGAGCAGACAGCAGGCATCTCCCCACTTAGCAAAGGAAGTGAATGCAAAGCACTGATCCAAGCTGCAAAGTTCAAATCGTTCAACAACCACCCGATGAAGATCAGGCAAGCACAGCTGTCATCAGGAAGACTTAAAAGATCAAGTTTTGTGAAAGAGACAAAAGCACTTCAAAGGAAACACCAAGAAATGTTGCCAGCACAAATAGAAGATCCAAACCACACCCTTGATCCTCCACCCTGGGAAAACAAGCTAGAGAGCATAGCTATTCGCACCACAGTACCTCATCTCACAGCCAAAGATGAACACAATGATGTGAGCAAGAATGCCCTGACCCTAGCCGTGCTGGAAGAAATGTACCCTCAGGAGACATGGATAAGGATCTACACAGATGGATCATCCAAAGATGCAATTAGGAGCGGAGGTGCCGGACTGCACATACAGTATCCAAACAGACAACATGAGTCAGCTGCAATACCGACAGGCAAACACTGCACAAACTACAGAGCTGAAGTCGAAGCACTGGTTAATGCAGCTAATACCATCAGCAGAACAGCAGACCCTATTGGACAGATTGTCTTTTTATCTGATGCCCGCTCAGTCCTTGAGGCTATCACGAAAGGTAAGCTGCCACAACTTGAAGAAACACTACAAACCATCAAATGCTTTCGGATAGCATTGCAGTGGAGCCCCTCAAATTATGGAGTCCAAGGAAATGAGGAAGCAGACCAGATGGCAAAGGTGGGTACAGAAGAGAATCTGACAGAAAACATGGTTACCCATACAGAGATGAAGACTATCATCAAGTCACTCTATAGACCACCTCAATCAGAAAATGCCTACCATCATCTCTCGAGGCCAGAGCAAGTGACCATTTTTCGTCTCAAAACTGGACATAACAGACTAAACCAACACATGTACAGGCGGTTCCACGTTACAACATCGCCTGCTTGTCCTTGTGGAGAAGCAGAACAGACCACAGAGCACATACTTCAATGTTGCAGTACGTATCAGCTGCTGAGAGAAGAGATCTGTCCTTTGTTAACCTCTTTTCTTGAAAAGCTGTATGGGCCTGTGGAAGAACTGCAGAAAACAACAGATTTCATCTTGGGAACGGCTCTCCAAGTGTGATACCAGCGATCGAAAAGAAGAAGAAGAATGTGGTGGTACGTATCACGTTGAAAGACCTAAACGGTGCGGTTAGTTAAAGCACCTACGGTGAATAAGGATAATATGAACAGTAATAAAGAAATTATAAATTGCGGTCCTAATACCGGGAAGGCACCTATTAGTCATCAGTGCCATATACGGAAATAATAATTAGATGTACAATAATATAATTACTTGAGTACCTAGTAGTCATCGGTATGGAACAGGCTACTATGTTACTGAAATTGAGGTCCTAACATATTCATAGTGCGATGGCGAGAGCCGCATGGCTTTTATTTGTTTGTACGTCCCATCAGCACATTGATCTGCTCTGACCCTGGAAAACTATCGGAGGTTTCCGGGCAGTGATGGTTAAAGTACTGACTTACATACATCTCCTCCATATCCTTGGATACTTGTTAGCTAGATAACCCCGCCAATGAAGGAAAGCACTGCGGGAACATATAGTTATAAATGTGAGTTTCATAAGTTTATTTACCGGCCCACAGTGCATATCTTGGTACATCGGTACCTGATCCCAACGACAGGTCAAAAGTTAGATCCATATGAAGCAGTGACGGACGAGACGTGCATCTCCATCCAACTCGTCGGAGTGTCTGGGAAGGATCTTGGAATCTGCCACGCCCTCACGGGAAGGACACTCGTGATGGATATTTGCCTCTCTATCCCCACCTTAAATGATAGGTCAATGATCAAACTTGCTTATGTGAGATGTAGCCATTGTCCATGGTGATGTTTTATGTGGTTGCGGAGCAACCTAGACGGATTCTCATCACATTCAGATGCGGTGAGATGTAACATGTACGCATGCTGTTGGTGGAGGGAGATGCGCTTTCAAAGCGACCTACAGAAAGCTAGGCATCCGCGCCCATTGGACAGCTCTATGTAATGATAGGTAGGAATCCCTGCCACTTGCGGTCAAAGCTAGGTTTCGTTTCTAACACTTAATTGGTAGGTTAGACTGTAGCAGAAAGAGTGCATAAATAAGGCGGCATCTACCAATACAGCATCTTGGAACTACATAAGATGGTGACGTGGGAATTCTTCGGAAATCGCTTGGTCCGCCTTCACATAAACCAGTACGCATCACGTTAATTATGGCTTCATTAGGATTTTTCAGCACTTAGCATTTCCTGATGAACAACAGAGTGCCCCTTTTTGCCAACTCTTTTCCTCCGCTTCAGCGTTGAAGGCATTTTCCAGTGATGGAGGCCCGAGCGAAGCACCTTCCTCTCGCACCATCATGAAACATTTGGTGACGGAGACACGCACGGGGCATTTTCATCTCGCAGCAACATTGTTCTCTCTGTGTATGTTAGGGGTATATTAACATATATTACGTTACTCAGTGATCTCCTATGCGGATGCGTCTCTCGCGGGGATACCTCTGCGGATTCAAGGATCTGTGTGGTACCTCCGGTGACCCCATGTGCAAATAAAACCAGCTGGCTCTATATTGTGTATCATTGTGCTCATTTAACTGCCAAATGATTCACCTTGTTTGTATAGTACTTATTCATATTTCTAGTATATTATTCTAATTGTTTCATTCTCAAAATTAGTATGGATAGACACACCGGTGACACAAACAGTTGGGACGACACCGTGTGGTTCAATGTCAGCATCAATGGTCGCACGGCCCGACTTGAACATTAGTGTTCCACCAGTTCTAGAAGTCGGTTTTTGTACACCGCAGTGAGAGGTCATATGTGATCCGCAACGTTGAGATCCGCGAGCTAACCAGCCATCCCAGTCATCATGCACCTGCGGTGTGATGGGCGGATATTTAACAGTGGACCAGCACATACCCCCACAAGCTACAAGTGGCACCCGATGTGGGGCTCGACCGAGAATCGAATCCTCGCCTACACTCACCAACCACGAGTTTCAGTCTCCTTCATCTGACAGTCAGTATTCCCTCGATTTAGAGGTAGCATCATATGATGGAAGTACTGTTCGCGTGCCCACCGACAATGTCACAAATTTAAATGGTGTGGAACGAGCAACACCACCACAACATGAGTTCTCACCGATCAGTGAGGGGACATTCCGCGATGCCTCACAGGTGGAAACTCAATACATCACCTTATCGGATCCCTGTGATAGGCTACCACTATTTACACCGGATCGCGGATGACCACGTCAAAGACCCCTATGGGGGCAACTACCACCTTCAAGACCATTATGTTCAACTACATCATCAATCATCAATGGGTGCTCAGTGGCCGGATACTCATGTACCATATCCTGTATCACCTCCTTTTCGCGCACCATCTCCTTATTATTCACCAGGACCATGCTATGAACCAGAGAATATCGCTACACCTTTCCAGCAATACATCAGACAATGTACACACCACGCACATCATTCACTTCAGTCACCTGCACCGCCTTCGTATGAGGAATACGTCTCACAGCATCAGGAACGTCTACATCGTCTACACAGCATGCCTTCACCAGTCTATAGACCCACATCCGGGCAGTATTCGGCAGAAACAACATACCGTGGAGCACATCATCACAGAGAATCATGTTCACGATTGCATCAACACCGTCAATGACATCGATGAGCAACCACCACCTACATGCCGACCCACATACGCAGTCTCATCAGTTTTGCCAGCACCACCACCAGGTTTTGCGCCAATTTCTTCTCCACGAGGACATGGTCGGATCATTCTTCCCCCCAAATTTATTGGGGTGACTAATTGGGCTAATTACAAAGTTCAATTGGAAATCATAAGTAGGACAAACCGGTGGAGTAATCAACAGATGGGAGAGTATTTAGCTGCAAAGTTGTCGAGAAAAGCTTCACAACTTCTGCCAGACTTAGGCACAGACTATACCCCATCTTACACTGAACTAAAGAACGCGTTGTTGGAAAGATTCGGCGACACCACCCTCAGAGAAACAAGTCAGCATCAACTGACGCTCGGAGGAAACATTGCCAGAATTAGCGAGTCGCATCCGTCGTCTTGTTACCCACGCATACCCCAGCACATCTCGATACTTTTATAGATGTGTTGAGTGGAGAGCCCACCCTCAAAGAAAAACTGTTTCTCACGGAGCACGGCAGCCTTCAACAACTTACGGCTACTGCAGTTCGGATCAAGAACTTCTTGGAGTGGGAGAAAAATAATCGCCGCCAACTGCATCCAATTAATGAAATGAATGATGTTAATGTCGCAACTACAACCGAATCAACTACTACATCCGCAAGCGCCACCAACAATGAACAACACACATAATCAGAAAACTCCGGTCAAAATCATGCATCTAGTGGGAGGGGGCGTGGCCAATCCCATCGTGGAGGCCACAACAACGCCCAAGGACGTGGAAACCAGCACAGCAATAACAATAGACAAAACATGCATAAAAGGTTAGAAGAGATAACTAAACAGATCTCAGCACTCACCAATCTCGTGACAACACTCAGCACCACCATCGCAACACAAATCCACCACTAGACCGCAGTGAACCACAGCATCAGCACCGCCACCAAGTACATGCTTTGGATGTGGTCAGCCAGGCCATTGGAGAGAATGATGTCCAAACCGTCCTCTATCTACAACCCCAACCGCTGACCGACGAACCACGCAGCCAGAGAATCCGTCAAACTAGCACGGGCACTGATTACAGAGTCACTTCAGTGCCCATCTCGACAACCCGGCTCAACTGCATCCTCTGAACAACTACGTCAGGCGGCCACACCTACTCACCAATATGTTCCTACAACATCATACATTCACCTGCACCAGGTTTCTTCCATGACGGTGCCTATGATGCACACTGCATCCGCAACACCCCCATCTTCCCCATGCGGAAAAAGTGATGCAACATTTTTCGTATCAATACAACCTTCTTTCATATGTAAAACGGCAGTGGTAGGTTGTAGCACCTCCGCTGAAACAACGTTTTTGCAAGCACCACATCCCACTGCCAAGGCACTTAACACCCGGTGTCCTTTGGTGGTTTGCAACTCACAGCCTCTTACAGCCACATCACCAACATGCACCATCAGCAGTGATTCCGAGAAAAGCACCCATTCAATGTCATGGATCTGCAAGAAGAGACATCGGACAAAGAAAAGGAACATCCCACAACGCCATTGCTTCTTCTGCACTTCAGATAAGCATCCCATGGCGTGGTGTAAAAAGTGGCTTACCCAGTTAGCCCTTATCCCTGAACGTGAGAATCCTATCCGCACTGCAGTGTGCACCAACACAGCTTACGCAGAATCGGCAACAATGCCACCACCACTGCTACCCCCGACCCAGTCGTCGCCGAGGCAATCACAGCAGCAGTGACGACGGGTCGGCCCTTTCCATACTCAGCCACCAACTGCACTCATGAAAGCTATCCGGAAACAAGCTGGCTATATACAGAATGATACCACACCACCATCACTGCCTCAAATGTTATCATTGGAGACTCTTCCACAGGATCACTGTAAAGTAATTTATAAATGTGCCTGTCTGTTTAGTGGAATTTCCACCAGTCTCACTGTGGACACTGTCACTGTGGACACTGAAGCTTCCATCACTGTCTTTAACAAGTGCTTATATGAGTGCATCCCACCTCATAAGAACCCACCCCTTTGGCCTATAAACATTTTTTTGGCAAACAGCTATGGGAGCAGATGTACCCGTGGCTGGTGTAGTAAGCCTCGTAATACAGATAGAGGAGATGCAATTCATATGGCGAGTTGTTATCACCTCCATCCAAAATGATGCCCCGCTTGGTTCTGATTTCCTCAGTGCCAGCGAAGCCATCATACATTGTAAGCAACAGGAACTAGACATACACGGGCGACAGATACCCCTTTTGGCGGAGTCATCATTATATGATATATGTGCGGTGATATTAGCGACCACTGCCACAGTTGAGCTGGGACAGGAAAGGATCTTGTGGGCCACTGCACCACAATTAGGAAACAACACTCACACTGCCATGCTGGAACCTGACCCTGAATACATGCTCGCCTCACAATACGCCAGTCCCTGCATCATCGTGGACACCACCAACAAGGATCACATACCATTCCGAGTATTCAAATGCAAAGCGGACCCAATAACACTTGAATCAGGAGGATCTGGTGGATGTGATATCATTGGAAACAGCCCCAACCGCAAACACAACAACGTCAATGTCTGATGATTTGCTCGAACATTTACATAACATATATTTGCATGCCATAGTTAGACTGATGCAATCCCAAAAAAGTACAAATACGAAGATTACTTCACAAATATCACGATAGTTTCTCATCAGGAGAGATGGCCCTCGGGGAAACTCATTTAGTACGACACTCCATCGACACCGGAAACAACCAACCCATACGTCAACCCATTAGACATCTCCTGATTCATGAGGAAGTGGCGGCACACCAACAGGTGGAGGACTTGTTGCGGACCAGAATAATTGAGCCATCAGCATCCCCCTGGGCCAGTCCCATTGTACTAGCAGTCAAAATGGATGGATCCTTGCAGTTTTGTATAGACTTCCGCCGCCTTAATGATCTTAGTGTCAAAGATGCTTATCCCTTACCACGGATTGATCAGGCCTTAGATTCCTTGTCCGGAGCCAAGTGGTTTGTACCCTTGATTTAGCTAGTGGATACTGGCAGGTAGCCATGGATGAGGCTGACATGGAGAAGTCCGCATTCATATGCAGAGATGCTCTTTTTCAGTTCTGCAAGATGCCCTACGCTTGTGCAATGCTGCTGGAACTTTCGAGCATCTCATTGAGCAGGTATTAACTACTCTGCTATGGAAAATCTGTCTGTGTTACATTGACGCTGTAATCGTCACCCAGGGCAAGCTAGAATCTGCAGATTTAGAGTCGGTCTGCTAGAGGGGTCCTGCAGGCAAGGCCGGGGAAAACAGTCAAGGTTTGTATTCTGTTGGCAGATAGATATGGATCAGATCGTCGGTTGCCCCTGAGCGTCAGCTCAGATGGTGATCGCTATCGACTGGCGCTCATCTTGATCATGTCAGTTCATCAACCCGTTGCTGGTTATGAGGGGTCAAGATGGCTCAATGTACAGTCAGGCCATGGTAAGCGTTCGCATTGCGAGCCATGCCTCCCATGATCAGAGATCATGAAAAGTGATTCTTTGGGAAGAGGAAGGGTATATGCGTGAGAGGGGCATCACATGAAAGGATTGAGGACTATGTTCTTCAATCATGTTTTTATAGACATGGTTGTCGATCACATGTTAGACTAGTGTCCCATGGGACATGTTCCTCAATCATGTTTCTTGAGAGCCGACTGCTCTCCAAGCTCTTCAGGGCATGGTCCTCAATCTCATGCACATATATGGGAAAGACACCTAGCCTCGGCTGCATTCCTCTGTGAAGCACTGAGCGACGTCACGGGATGGAGACAGGCCATGCACTGGGAAGACCAAAGGGTATAGTTCGCTAGCAGAAATGTTGACGAAGGAAAGATCCCTTGATTGTCGAGATTGGGTTTTATGACTCCCATATGTGCTCATGGCATACCGCACTTCAGTACATTCCAGCAGGGATTATACCCCTGTGTGGTTAATGTTAGGCCGTGAATTAGCCTTACCACTGGGACTGGCCATGACCAGGATTCCAGGGGCGAAAAATTCACCATCCCTCTACGTAGAGCTCATGCAGCAATGGATAGAACAGACCCATGAGCTACACTAGCAATGTTATCCACTGCACACCGGCGTCAGAAAACATGGCATGACCGAAGAGTGCATGGAGATCCATATGAAGTGGGAAGAATGGTTTGGGTACACGATTTGCGACGATCTGCAAATGTTACCAGTTGAATGGCCCCTATGTAGTGGTAAGTAACAGGTCGGATGAGACCTACTGTATCCACGCTTCGGATGGCCTGACCTCAGTCATCCACTTCGATCGACTTAAACCTTGTGTCAGTGATGGCCCCATACCAGAGCTCAGACAGGGCATTCCACATGGCACCGGTACCCAGACGGATGTCTCTATGGAGACGAGTATTCCCGACATTAGTTTAGAGCACTGCGATGCCAGTTTGACACTTCTCCTACAAAGCCAGGAGTCCGGTGAACAAGCAACTAAAGCTGAGGATAATGACTAGATACATACTCGCGCTCTCCCTCCTCAGTGGTGGTCTACTCGATCTGGGAAGTCATATCTGAAGACTTTCTCGTTTGTGTTGTCCAATGGCAATGACAGAAAAGGTGTTCCACTGAGCTCTTCCCATTCCCATCCATTTCATGCGATACCCCCATTATAGAGTTGCCACAAGTGGAAGCTGAGGCCGCCCCAGGGCCATACTTCTTGTGGGGTGGAACATGTAGTGAATAGCATGGAAGTGCAGAGGCCGGATGGGTCCTTCGCTCATTTTAAAGAAAAGTAAAACCAACCCGAAATCACACAACCATGCCCCACCCAAGGTGCCCTCCCCCGTCCGCATGCACCACCACTGCCCCATCTCCAATGCGTGTCTCTCGTCTATGCACCAGGTTCGGACATCATATATCCTGTCCACTTCACACTCCACTAATCATCTGTAGACCGTCACTCTTCAGATATGAGAGAGTCTGCTGCTACAGAGGAGATGGCATGCTAACCAGCCATCCCAGTCATCACGTACTTGCAGTGCAATGGGCGGATATTTACCAGTGGACGAGCATGTACCCCTGTGAGCTACAGATTCATGATCACCACACACCCTAATTGCCCCATTTGGCTTTTACACATGTACGACAGGCGAGGCCCAGTCATTATGATCTAATGGGTGTATAATGTTGACATGTTTTAACCTTTCATATTCTCTCTCCACACTTGTTTTACAGCATATGGGACAGACCTACTTCTTTGAAACACGGGCGTGACATTTGGTTTCAACCATAGGGTGGCTGTAAACTCGTGTACCTGTATCTTTAGTTGAAAACAAACCAGAATGTTGTTCTAACAATGCATTAAATTCGGGTTGGTATTTATCTGAGGATGGGACCATGATCTTTGAGTAAACTATCTCTGACACAGAGAAAATGTCTTGCCAGTTTAGCCTGATTTGGCTGAGCCAATCCCTACCAAACAGACATGGTCGTTTTCCCTGTACCACCAACAGATCCATTTTGTGTATATAGTTAAGGTCATACTTCATGGGCACCTGTATACAACCTAATATTGGTACTTTTTCAACAGAATAGCTGCACAAAATAACATTTGCTGGCATCAATGGGAAATTTAACAACTTTGTGTTTTACATATGCTTGGAAATCGTCGAGCGAGATGCACCCATGTCTAGCTCCATCTCGCAAGTAACGTTACCAATACTCACGCTAAGTTGATACAGGTTTTGTTCATCACGAATATCATCAGTTCTGTATAAACCATATCCTTCTTCATTAGTCACACCATCACACTGTCGCTGTCGTCATCACTAGGCATGTCTATACCATCATTCTCTGGACTGGACGTTACTGCATTAATCCTCTTAGAATGCCATTTGTGAGCACCTTGGTGGCCATGATTGCTGCTATTGGTGGGAACATTAATCTTCGATGGACAAACACGCTGAATATGACCCCTCTTATTGCAGAAATGGCACAAAACATTCTTGCAATGACATACCCCAGATGGGTGACTGCCCACCCCCACCTTTGGCATGCCTCATGAGCAGATTTTCCACAAAATTTAGTTTTTGTCCCACGGTTTTGTGTTTTCATTTCCTGGTACAGTTTATGTGGATGGGGTTCTGAAACAGCTCACAAAATTACTACTGTCCAATGTTGGTACCGACCCATGTGCTTTTGTGTTGCTATGCTCACCATTTCATCAACAATGCATTTGGACTTGGCCTTCTCAAATGTTAAATCAAGTATAGATAGCAATTGCGTCAATGTCTCGTCTAAAAATTATTAAAATTACAATGGATAGACAGCTTCTTTAAGCGGACAATAAAATCGGACACAGGCTCGTATTCTCCTTGACTAGCTGTCCAAAATTTGAAACATTCAGCAATCACAATAGATTTGGGAGAATAATGGTCCCGTAGTATTTTCTTTAAATCGGCATATGACTTAGCACTAGGCATTTCAGGGCTACATAAATTCTTTAATAATTTATATGCTTCTGTGCCCACAGTAGCCACAAAGAAATTCGCCTGTCTCTCCGTAGGAATAACATTTGCAGCAATAAATGCATCACACCTGTCAGTGTAGCCATCAAAATTCTCGATTTTCTCTTCAAACGGTGAAATGTTTCCAAAAACCGCCATTGTTAGCACACACACGTAGTTCGCCGATCCATGTCGTCAATTTGTGTTATACTGGACAGGTTAATTAATCCTAGAGCTCCAGTCTATTGAACAGATTTGTTAAACTATGATTTATTTATAAATGTGGCCATTTTATGAATGCCTTTTTACCATTTTAGTAACCTAGCAATCATTATCATTCATTATAGATTACATCAAATACTACCGCCATCATGACATAAGGAAGGCGTATGTCCCAATCACACTGCTTGGTGTCAACTTCCTTACAGAGCGTAGCTGCCAGCATTCAATTGAAACGCTTGGCCATGCCATTGTCGTTGAAATGGCGTGGTACAAGTTTTCTTGATGGGCAAGAGTTTACACATGTCTTGAAAGAGATGGCTTTCAAAATTGTGTCCCTGATCAATTTCAGTAAGAACACCAAGTCGACGGAAGACTTGTTCAACTATGGTGCTCATTACTGTGGGTGCTTCCTGATCAGGAATGGCTACCGTTTCAACCCACTTGATAAAATAGTCTTGGATGACAATGATATTCTCATTGCCATCGTGCGTGGTAGGTAACGGGCCTAATAGGTTTATGGCCATATGTTCCATTGATGCTCCTATGATGTGGGTGCGTAAGGCAGCATGCTGGGTTTTGGGACCAGTGGTGCACTTTGGACAAGGTTCACACCGTGCCACCCAGGCAGTTACAGATGTGTGGATGCCAGGCCAATGTAACCGTATTCTAATGCATTCCTTCGTACGTTCTACAGCCAGATGTCCTGCGTTATTGTGCAGTAGCTGGAGGACTAAGTTTTTATAGGTTTCTGGTATTACTAGACATACACTTTAATAAAGAAGACCATTGTCCAAACTTAACCAATCATATCTCTGATAGAAATACTTCACCTCAGAAGGTTGATGAGACACATCATCTTTGATGGTTCTGAAACCAGCTAGAAGCCAGGCAGTGACGATGCTCAGAACGCCATCAGATGCTTGCGCATTGCGTATGGCGTCTTCTGTCCACTCAGCTGCATCCAAGATTGGAAACTACGGAGATGACTGTTCCTCTAAGTGGCTGACAGTTACTGGTGTTATGTTTTCTGGAGGGAACTGCATGCTTAGAGCATCAGCGTTACCATGTTGGCATCCTGTGCAGTCCTCAACAGTAAATTGGTAACTTTGCAGTGCTTCTTGCCATCGTGCTATCTGGCCTTCTGGGTTTTTCTTTTCCTTCAGCCATTTCAGAGAAGCATGGTCAATGTGTAGTTTGAATTTTCTACTGTGTTTGTACTGTTTGGTAAAGAACACAGCTGCGAACAGTTCCTTTTTGGTGGTGGTGTAATAATGTTCAACGGAGGACAAGATTTGTGAGCCATAAGCTACCATACATTCATGCCCATCATGTACCTTTGATAACACTGCGTCTATGCTGAAATCAGAGACATCAGTGATAAGATAAACTCAGAGTGGTGATCATGATACGCAGGAATAGGAGTGCTAGTTAGGCGTTCCTTAAGTGTCTGGAAAGCATTTTCTTGTGCGTCTGTATACTCAACATGTGTATCTTTCTCAGTAAGCTGGTGTAATAGACGGGCAATATCAGAGAAGTGCGTGAGGTAACGCGTGTAATACTGGCAAAGGCCGACAAAACTTCGAAGTTCAGTCAATTTCTTTGATGTTTGCCAGTGTTGTACTGCACTGATCTTCTCTGCACAGTGGCGATTCCCTTTGTGCTGATAACATGTTCCAGAAAGTTTACATTTTCTTTGAACAGGTGACATTTACCAGGCTTGAGTTTGAGATTGGCAGTGGCAAATCTATCCAGTACTAGTTGTAGGTTTTCACTGCTTCTTCGAAACTCCCTCCAAAGACTATGGCATCGTCTAAGTAACATAGACAGAGTTGCCACTGGAGGTGCATCAGAACGCATTCCATTATAGTCTTTCACAGGTGCTAGGAGCATTAAACAGGCCAAACGGTAATTTTCAAAACTGAAACAAGCCATCTCTACAGCAAGTTATCCCCTTGCTAAGTCAAGAGTGGAAAACGCCTGAGCGCCCACAAGAGAGTCCAGGACTTGGTCAATATGTGGTAATGGATACATGTCCTTCTTGCACAGGGCATTCCAGCATCTGTAGTCAATACAGAAGTGTAGTGATCCATCGTTCTTGGTGGCAAGTAGGATAGGACTTGCCCATGGTGACGCAGAAGGCTCTATTATTCCTGTAGCAAGCATGTCTTCGATTTGCTTGCTTGCCTCAGCCTCTTTGTGCATGGGGAGGCGTCACACAGGTTGTCTCATGGACCTGTGATCACCAGTGTGAATACTGTGGTGGACTAGGTGCATCTCACCTAAATCAAAATCACTGAAGGAAAATGTGTTTTTGTTCCTGACCAGCAAAACTTTTACTCTCATAGCTTGGCTTGGACTTAGTTTTTCAGTGGTACATGCGCACAAGTCGTGGGGATGTTCAGGAAGGGCATTAGTGGTAGTGGTGGCATACTCATCTGATTAAATTAGAATATGCACATCAGTCACTGGCTCTAAGTGCCCACAAACTCCCCCCTTTGATGGTTGAACAGGGAAGTTGTTCATGTTATAATATCTCACTGGCACTTGTGCATTACGGGCGTTTACCAATGTCAATGGCAAAGTTATGGCGTACTTTTTTTTTCCATAAATTCCCTGGAGGATACTGAGGTAGCGTAGACAGTTTGAGCGCTGATGCAGTTACATTGGCCCATACAATTTGTTGGCTTTGAGGAGGTAGATTGGCATTTTGTGCTTGCAAGAGCACCCAATGACCAAACTCAGAGTGACTGCACAATAGGTATATGGTATGTTGCTGATTATGTTCTAGCTCGCCATCTTTGAAATAGATGATAGCATCTTGAGCTTTCAGGAAATCAGCGCCAATAAGTACAATTGTATGGATATCAGGAATGTAAACTTTGTGCAGAAACACCATGCCTTCAATGTTGATTTGCATGGGCAAAAAGCCAAGACATTGCATTTCCTGGCCACTACCCTGATAACATGTAGACGTTGGGCCAACATTGGCAACAGGTTGGCAGATCGCAGTTGGCATTACAACATTGGCCAACGTTGGCTGTGTCACTTGCTTGACAATGTTGGGCCAATGTTGGGCCACCATTGAAAAGTTCACATTAAATCAAACAAATATAACACAATAATGATTGAAAATAAAAATGTTAAAATTGCATACATTTATAAGCTTAAATTATGTGCCTATGTGTAATAAACGAAATAAATCTTAACATATGATGATTCCATTCCATATATATTAATACCATTTTTTAAGTTGCGAAATTGAAATAGAGGCCCGTGCCTCTATTTCAATTTCGCAACTTAAAAAATCGTATTAATATATATGGAATGGAATCATCATATTGAAGATTTTCGATCTTCGGGTCTAATTTAGAAATGTATCTACCACACCTCTGATAAGAATATGATGTAACGGTTGCTGCGACAACCTCTTATCAAAGATGCAGTAGCACGATTATCTGCTCGCCTCGTCGACGGTGATGGTGACGATATTTATACTCGATAATCTGGGCCTGATCTGACTCGGGTAAAAGATGGTGGCTCGGGACGATGGTCTTCCGTCGCTTCCAGACTGGACAATAAATAACCCAAACTCTTGCTTCGAGGATATCGAAGTGATAATATATTCTCTGAAGTTTGACTGTCTGATATGACCATGAATATGTGTGACTTATGCTGTCACGATAGAAGTTAAAATAAAACTCTAAGTAAATATAAGTGGCTTATACTGCCACCAGCGATGTTAAATAATTATTATTGTACTTATACTAGCCCGACTACTTTGGGTGACTTATACTGCCACCTATGACTACAGAAACAACCGATATCTACGCGATACGAATACTGGTTATTTTATCATTTAAAAGTTGCGTTTCACGATTCGCTAGGCAGTTTCGTTAAATACTGTTCTTGGCTACTTAAAGCCATTCACCAAGAATTCATTTGAATCTCGACAAAATCAGTTCCACGGAACTATGCGGACCCGAGGCTAGGCTTTCTTCAGACCAATCTTTTTCTGAACCTTCAACGTTAGAGACCGGACCGAACCCCCCGACTGAAAGTTAAAGTCCCGCTTATATACAATCTTAGTTTTTTATATCTTGTTGTTCTCTAAAATTCCAGCTGCCTTTTATGACAGAATGACTTATCTTGTTTGACGACAAGTCTCGATTTGTGTATCTACGCCTATGAATCTGTCCGAATGACGAATGGTCGGTTTGATACCAAGTATCGATTTGTGTACCCAACATCCATGAATCTGTCAGAATGACGAATGATGGGTTTGATGACAAGTTTTGATTTGTGTACCCAACATCCATGAATCTGTCAGAGTGACGAATGATAGGTTTGATGACAAGTTTCGATTTGTGTACCTAACATCTATGAATCTGTCAGAATGACGAATGACCGGTAAACAAGTTACCATTCTTCTTAGTCTTGAGTGATTACTTTTCGGCTACTGCTTATGAATCTGTCCAAATGACGAATGGTCGGTTTGATACCAAGTATCGATTTGTGTACCCAACATCCATGAATCTGTCAGAATGACGAATGATGGGTTTGATGACAAGTTTTGATTTGTGTACCCAACATCCATGAATCTGTCAGAGTGACGAATGATAGGTTTGATGACAAGTTTCGATTTGTGTACCTAACATCTATGAATCTGTCAGAATGACGAATGATCGGTAAACAAGTTACCATTCTCGTTATCCTGATTGTTTACTTCTCGGTTCATTTTCTCAAGCTTTCGTGAGAATATAGATCGCCATTGTAACTAACTGCTTCCGTATGTCATATTTCATCTGATTCCGGCTAGATGCTAATCATCTTGCCAATTTGATAATGTGTACCTCGTCTGACAATGTATGCATATCCCACGCTGATAATGTACGTATTCCTCTTACAAGGACGCTATGGACGGTACCAGTTATCCAGTGCTAATAATATATATCCAAATAATAAATATATATCCAAATAATAAGATGCTGGTAATGCATCTAAGTATAGATGATGATGATCATTGCTAGTAACCGCTGATCGGTACATCTTAATATACATGGTGACATAGTCTATTAGCTCGCCTGGTATTCACATCTGAATTTTGAATTTTTACTCGGGACTTACTCGTACATATAAGATGTCCAGCGGGGTCATGACTTCCCACAAGACAATCCCATATCTACACATGCCCCTCAACCGAAGTTAATTAGCCGTCTCTTGAGGCCTAAAGAGAGTGATAATTAACTCGTTGTGGACTATCAACAACACAAATCTATACTAGCAGCCTGAACGGATACCACCCGATATTTATCCAATTGTCAAGAAATCAATAATACAGGTCAATATACTATACACCAATACTTGTCCGAGTAGCGGAATGCTCGGAAATACATTAGTAGTTTTCGTTAGTGTATGGTTGATAATTATACAAACATACATGTCCGGGTAGCAGAATATCGTGCTCAAAAGACCGCCCCCGGAAACACATTAATAGCATCATTAAACAGTGGTCGATAACCTCGATCCATGCGTAACTTAACATAGAAAACAATACGATCAATCAAGCAATACAATAGTATAATACACCACAATCAATTGTTCTAATGCCGCCATCTAATCGTGACGACGTCACCATAAATGTCAGTCCTTAATCCTACAGTGCAAATATCATTACAGATCATGTGAATTTTTCCTATTTAAACAAAACAGTACACAGTATGGTATCATGATAAGGTTCGTGCCACAATTATTAATAGTCACCAATTACTGTTCCAGTAGAAACACATAAAGTTAGTGCCAAAATGTCACGGTGATACCTCCAAGCGGTCTATGCTCACGTTAGGATCCACCATGTCAACGTACTTCTCCATTTCTATCCAGTCGGCAGCCGTCGGGTCGATCTCAGTCCTGGCATTAGCATTAGGCGATGACCCGGCTGCCAGCAGCAGTGGCTCCAGTAGAGCTGCAGGTCTCCGGGGCTGCTGGGTCTGAACAGTTGATGCAATGCTATGCGATTCACTACTATGGGCCGCAGGTGGCTTGCATTTATGGGCCGCACGTGGCTCGCATTTAAGCGCATTCCACATGCGTGATAACATGCCACATTTGTATAATATAAGCGCAATTACTAACACAACTACGAAGGAACTCGTTGAATATGATACAAAAGAGCGTACCCCAATGCCATCGATCGCCACTGGGTCGATCATGGATAACGGTGCTAGCGGCACATACTTGGACTTTTGTAAATGGTTCCATGGTTGCATTTTCAAATGATTCACAATCACGGACTGGTTAAGAATTCCGGTCACATCCAATTGGGGCATGTCGATGGCCAGGCTAACTCGAGTGTACGTCCGACTGTAAGACGCAACAGGCTCGAATCGCCAGCCCTTTCCACTATAACCACATTCACCCGACATTAGTGCATACACTCCATTACTCACCACACACTGGTCGGTCAGTCGTCCGTCGCAGTGTACATCCATTGTTTCACCGAACGTTTGCAACACAACGCCTACTTTCTTATGGGCGAATAATTTGCTAGCGGTTACGTTGGATTCCGAAAGATGCACGCTACACGTACCATCGGTGGTGTTTGTTAACAGGCTCACTATGCAGGGCACGTGGGTCTTAACGACCTCTAACTGTCCCTGACATACCCTAGGACCGGTACCGCGACACCCAGACGTCGTGAAGTACCATCCAGTCTTTGTATCGAGACCAATGCTAGTCCGGCCTACCACTATTTGCACATAATACCCCACGGTAGCTAACGGTTCGGGCCATGAATGCAAACCGTACTCTATATAATTGCCATCGTTGATCAACGGCAACGTCGCCACGTAGTGTAACATATTGTCGTTCTCCCACCACGGGTAAACTATCACATTCCGGTAGTACCACTGGTACGGACGTATCAGCTGGTTCCCTACTCCGACGTGTTCTGATACTGATGTCAGATCGGCGGGACCGAATATTTCCTCGGTTAGTCTTCCTAACTCTAGGGATGCAGTTTGTCTATGAAATCGTGCTGCTGCCTTCTGGTAACTATATACCACACTCTCGGCAGAGTCAATAATATGCCCAAGCCGTACTAAAGCGTACAAATCGGCTTGTCGGGCGGCGTGCGCTTTAAATATATTGCTCACATTCCTAGTTAATTCCACTAGGCCGGTGGTAATTTCGTTGATACGGTTAACGTTGGTATTGATGCCTACGAATGCCAGTTTCAAGTGAGAGGCTAGTTTGTTGGAGAAATGTACCAAACGATTTACGTTCCTTGAAGCAACCTCAACCACCTCCTTAATTGCATCTATATCACCAGAGGTAGCGGTACCAAATAGAGACGAGGCGATATCCCCGACAAGGTTAAACAAACCACGTTTGCGTCGTATACTGTCCTTACGCACCATAGTTTGTTGTGTCTCAACAGCGGTTTTCTTAATGTTGTTAACACGATGTTGTAAACCAAAAATGTCTTGACTGCTTAACGAAGTCTTTTGACCGATGTCCACAATCAGAGCACGAAACTGCGCTAACCGTTCAAGAAATTGGGGAGGTAAATAAGGGTGGTCAATAGACACCACTACGGTCCATTCAGCCCGGATAATGGATATATCCTCTGGTTTAGTTGTCATTACCCCGTTTGGTAATCTATGTACACTAGACGTCTTACACAATCCGTTTATTAAACATACTAGGGTTACCACCATACTTAATCGTAAAATATACATGATTCCACGCTCTGTGATGCTTACTGGTACAAAGCTAAAACTCACAATTTAAACGAATAAATTTTTGTATCTTGCGAACGAATTTAGTTTTAATTGTTATGATACTTTACGTATCGGCTATTCGCGATGTTATAGTATAGCGATACAATACACACTACTGGCGGCTGTGCCGCCGAATAACGGCATTTATACGACTGATGAAATCAGCGTATAGCACGTCATCGTAAAGGGCGGAGTCTACTATGCCAATACGGAGTCGCTTGTTACCCTCTTCGTCCTCCTGCCTATGCCCGTGTTTCCGCTTAATATCCAGCCGGAGTTGCTTGCTGTCAAAATCGTCATCCTGTGTATGTCTGCGCTTGCGCAGCATATAAGGATGCGATGGAAGCGTCTCCATTGGTTCAGGGGGCGGCTCTGGTGCCGCCTCCGGAGCATCAATCACCATGGGCCTAGGAGTTTCGATGACATCACTTGGTGACTCATGGTTTCGACTGCGATTCGTACTGGGTTGCACCCTTTTCCGGTCAACCCTCTTACCCCCTGTACGCACCTCTGGCTCTATATCCGAAGCTGGCCGCTTCTTACGAGCATGGGGTGTCGTATCGGCGTCGGTGACCATTGGTTCTGGCTCGGGCAACATCGCCCTGGGATGAGGCTAGCTTTCGTCCCCTTGGTAGGGTTACGAATGGGGCGTGGTCGCACCCCGTCCCAGCACATTTCCGAGTCGACTACGCGCAGCTTACATATATTAAGCACACGCATTCTCCCGGACCTTTGATGGCGGACATGGGCCACAGGTCCGTTAATTTTGAAGATCTCATACTCGGGGTCACTGCGAGAGGTCAATTTCATCCTCTCTTCAGCTTTGACGACCACCGAATCCCCCACTTTAAACTCACCAGCGTTCGCACGCTTATTAACCTGTTCCCTGTGAATCTCTCGAGATCTAGCTGTTCCCTCCCGAGCACGTAGCAAGGCGTTGTTGAGATACGTTAGTCTCTCACCAAGGTCTTGCGACGCATCGATTGGAACGGCCATTGGCAATCTCGCCCGTCGCCCATACGTCAAATAAAATGGCGTATATCCGGTCGTCGCATGATGAGTACTGCGGTACGCTGTCAAAGCTGCTCCCAACTCGTCTTCCCACGCCCACGAGGCATTGTTCACCCCTTTCTGGATCAACTCCTTAAGAGTGCGGTTGAATCTCTCGGTACGTCCATTGGTCTGCGGATGGTATGGGCTAGACCGTCTATGGTCGATACCGTGTGCCTTAAACCGCTCCTCCAGAGAATGGGAACAAAATTCTTTACCCTGATCGGTTATTACAATCTCAGGGACGCCATGACGCGCGATATACTCGTTGAAGAATTTTTCTTCCACATTTTGAGATGTTTTCACAGCGATTGGATATGCTTCTGCCCACGCAGAACAGTGATCAATCACCGTCATGATATATACGTTACCCTTACCCGATTCTAATAGTGGACCGATCAAATCCATTCCAATTATCTGACCCGGATAATTGGCCATGGGCATTTCACTATACCTGGGTCGGGTAGTGACAGGTCGGTTGACCTGGCACTTCGTACACGTTTCAAGCATACGAATTATGTCTTTCCTTAAAGACGTCCATACAAACGAATCTCTTACCATGCCGATGGTCTTCTGCAGACCTTGGTGACCAGCTCGTTCATGAGCCATCCGGAGCACTTTCTCACGGAACAGGGTGGGTAAGACAATTCTGGGGTACTCAGCGTCCAATGCTGAAGGCGTAATTAAAGAATATAAAATACCGTTCTTGACCATGTACTCCTCCGGGGTGTCCTTGAACAACTCCGGGTATTCCTTGGTCTGCTCGGCACACAATTCGTCACATGGTATGTCGAACGCTTCCAGAGGGACGTGAGGTAATACTCCCTCGTCGACGTCTGGTATTACAAAGTCGCCCGTATCCAACGTCGCGACTTCCACCGGACGACGTAATCTGGACAACATGTCCACTCGAATATTCTTCGAGCCTTGGATGTATTCAATCTTACATCCGTACTCGGCAATCAGTACTGCCCAGCGCTGCACTTTCGTGTTTTTAACTTCGCCCACAAACAAACTCTTTAGGAGTTTGTGGTCGGTATACACGGTAAACTGCGCACCAGATAGATAAGGTCTAAGCTTCTTTAGCGCGTATATTACCGCATAAGCTTCCTTTTCTATCACAGGCCAATTCAACTGACTGTCTTTAAGAGTAGAGCTAACATACTGAATTACCCGCTCAATACCCTTGTCATCTACCTGTACCAGTATCGCACCTATCGCATAGCTAGACGCATCAGTATATAACTTATATGGAGCATTCAAATTTGGATATGTGAGAACCGTCTCACTACACAGCAAGTTTTGCAATTTCTTAAACGCTTGCTGTTCCTCCTGACCCCATTCAAAACGTTTATATTTCTTAGTCAATTCTATCAAAGGCTTAGCAATTTCGGCATAGCCTTGCACACAAGAGCGGTAATACCCCGTAGTGCCCAGGAAACTTCTCACCTCACCCACGTCGCGTGGCGGTGACATTTCTCTTATGACCTTGACCTTCTGGACCTGAGGAGCCACTCCCTGTGCTGAAATACGATATCCTAACAAATCAACTGATGGTTGGGCGAAATCGCATTTAGATTTTTTCACTTGCAAATTATATTCTCGAATTCTACGCATAACCGTACGCAAATGCTGTGCATGCTCAGCCGGATTTCTTGAATATATGACTACATCATCGACAAAAACATGCAAATATTTTCCCACGAATTCTCGGAAAATATCGTTCATTGCCCTCTGAAATACGGCACCTGAGTTCGCAAATCTGAACGGCATCCGAACAAATTCGAACAAACCTTGGCTGCAAACGAACGCTGTTTTCGCTATGTCTTGGCTGTCTATTGGTATCTGCCAATAGCCAGACTTCAAGTCCATAGTCGAAAATATCGTAGTGCCGCCCATAGAATCAAAAATGTCTGATATATTCGGCAAAGGATAGCTATCCTTACGACAAACGGAGTTCAATTTCCTATAGTCAATGCAAAACCTCGTCCCCCCGTCCTTCTTAGGGACCAACGTAATGGGTGACGCCCATGGGGATGACGACGGTCTTATGACGCCCGCTGCCAGCATCTCAGCCACTTGATTCTTGACTATATATTGCTTGGCTAGCGGTAGACGGTACGCTTTCTGCCTAATAGGATAGGCATCCCCTGTCGGTACCGTACACTTGACTTTGGGAACCAATCCTAAAGTATTTGGACGAGCCGTATCAAAAATATCCGCAAAGTCTGCCATGACTTTGTCGATATCTTTATATCCGGTCGTTTCCTTACAACTTGCATGGACGTAATTTGTCTGTTCCCTATAGGGATATCTAAAGGGATATATCTGGCCAAACCATACTACAATTTTGGCCTGATAGTCAATCTTTGCATTTCCCAGGTGCAAAGCGTCCGCTCTAAGTAAACATTCATGCCTCATTCTGGCCACAATCGTACTAGGGATGGGTCGGGCGTTCTTGAATTTTACTTGTGTTTCCCCCAAAAGTTTTATCGGGGAACCATTTACAGCTAAGAGCATTTTTGCTCTTTTCAATGGCCTAGCATCCAACATGCTACGCCATATATCTTTACGAATCAAGGATGTGCTAGCACCAGTATCCACTAAGGCATGCAGGTTCTCACACTGATCCGTTGGACCGTTTTTATCTATACGAAGACGGATTAAGAACCGCTCGGTCGGTGATCTCACCAACGGCTCTCTCCGTCGTCGTTTCCCGGGCTCCTTCGTCCATTAACCACTTCGGCGTAACTGTGCCTATGATTCGATGCATTATTTCTGATACCGTCTGAATAACGGCCATGTGCATCGGTATTTTAACTCGTTAAAATAAAACCGTCACGATCAATATAATCTTCTCCCACGCACATCTGATTGTTTATGTCCTTTCTGTAGTTGCGGGAACATTCTCGTGGCGTCGTTCGTACGTTCGTCTGTCGGTCGTTTATTGCGTCGATTTCCATGTCCCAATTCTCTTCTTCACGTGGACGCTTCACCGCTCGTCGTTCCAAAGGTCGATCTATCTGTTCGGTCGGTGGTTCTCTGCGCTGGCCGCACACGCCATGCGGACAATCCTTAACGAAGTGTCCATTCTGATTACACCCAAAACATTTCGTCGTTACGGTCGGAGTCGTCTGTCGGGTCATGTATACCCCAAAACAATTCTGGGCCATGTGTCCTTCTCTCCCGCACTGGGAACAGGTCACGGGTGGCCGTTGTGGTCGGGGCTGTGGTCGCGGTTGTAGTCGTCGTGCGGTTGGTTGCACTGCCTGACGGCAGTCACTTTTATAGTGACCGATTTGTCCACAATTGTAGCAGGTAATGTTTGTGGCGCTTCTAGGCGATCTGCGTCCCGCTCCCGGATTAAGTTGCTTGGGTGGTGGGGTTGCTGTTTTTCGCGTGGGTGCAGCGCGTTGGGCTGCCGGTTTAGGTCGTTCTTGCACTGCTTGCAAATCCTGCACCAACCCGCACAGCTGCTCGATCATTTTAGCCTGCTGCGCCATTTGGCTTTTTAACCCCCTCACTACTTTCCACACCTCTTTTTCCTCCGCTGGCTCCAACATATCTATCTCCATCCGCTCTTCACGCCTGCCGGCATCAATTTTCATTGCCCGTAGCAGGTCGTTGCAGGTCTCCTCCTCTTCGGCAATTTCGATGGCCCGCGCCAATGTCGTCGTCCTTTCCCGGACGATGCGTTTGCTTAAGTTTTTATCGTTCAGGGCACGTAAATAAATGCCCAGGACGGTGCAGCGATTATCTGCGTTCGCCTCAGGGTAGGCGCGCACGCTTGCCTCCAAATACCGTCTGTTAAACGTGACCACTGTCTCGTTTCGGCGTTGATGTGTCTCCTCCAAATCGAATTTGATCCGCTCTCCTTCATTTGCGGATATAAAATTTAGTGTGACGTATTGCCGCAACTCTTCGAAGGTGACGTCCTCCCTCGCCTTCCCCGCAAGGAATCCGTCCAGTGCCCGTGCTAATGGTCCCCGGGCTGCTCGGGTAACGACGTAGACAGGTACGCCTTCAAGTCGCCCCTCGTTGGCCGCCCATGCCCTCCTTGTGGCGTCCAAAAACTCTCGTACCTCTTCCGGTACCACTCCATCACAGGGTTGGATGCGTTCTATAGCGTCCCGGATTTCTCGCCTGTATATTCTCTCGGTCTCGCGTCGGTCCCCGCCTTGTACTATGGCTCCCGCCATTGCCGTCCCCATTTCCCGCATGGCTGCCACTGTTTCGGGTCTCAATTGTCGGTCGGTTGGCGGTAGTCCCGGGTTGGTAGGGTTTTGTGGTTGGCCATTCTGGGCAGTCTATCTCAGTCGTTACTTTGATATATTGTACTCACGGTTCACACAGTGTCCAATCCTGGAATATATAAATCCTTGGCACGGCGAAGCCACTGAAGATTTTCGATCTTCGGGTCTAATTTAGAAATGTATCTACCACACCTCTGATAAGAATATGATGTAACGGTTGCTGCGACAACCTCTTATCAAAGATGCAGCAGCACGATTATCTGCTCGCCTCGTCGACGGTGATGGTGACGATATTTATACTCGACAATCTGGGCCTGATCTGACTCGGGTAAAAGATGGTGGCTCGGGACGGTGGTCTTCCGTCGCTTCCAGACTGGACAATAAATAACCTAAACTCTTGCTTCGAGGATATAGAAGTGATAATATATTCTCTGAAGTTTGACTGTCTGATATGACCATGAATATGTGTGACTTATACTGTCACGATAGAAGTTAAAATAAAACTCTAAGTAAATATAAGTGGCTTATACTGCCACCAGCGATGTTAAATAATTATTATTGTACTTATACTAGCCCGACTACTTTGGGTGACTTATACTGCCACCTATGACTACAGAAACAACCGATATCTACGCGATACGAATACTGGTTATTCTATCATTTAAAAGTTGCGTTTCACGATTCGCTAGGCAGTTTCGTTAAATACTGTTCTTGGCTACTTAAAGCCATTCACCAAGAATTCATTTGAATCTCGACAAAATCAGTTCCACGGAACTATGCGGACCCGAGGCTAGGCTTTCTTCAGACCAATCTTTTTCTGAACCTTCAACGTTAGAGACCGGACCGAACCCCCCGACTGAAAGTTAAAGTCCCGCTTATATACAATCTTAGTTTTTTATATCTTGTTGTTCTCTAAAATTCCAGCTGCCTTTTATGACAGAATGACTTATCTTGTTTGACGACAAGTCTCGATTTGTGTATCTACGCCTATGAATCTGTCCGAATGACGAATGGTCGGTTTGATACCAAGTATCGATTTGTGTACCCAACATCCATGAATCTGTCAGAATGACGAATGATGGGTTTGATGACAAGTTTTGATTTGTGTACCCAACATCCATGAATCTGTCAGAGTGACGAATGATAGGTTTGATGACAAGTTTCGATTTGTGTACCTAACATCTATGAATCTGTCAGAATGACGAATGACCGGTAAACAAGTTACCATTCTTCTTAGTCTTGAGTGATTACTTTTCGGCAACTGCTTATGAATCTGTCCAAATGACGAATGATCGGTAAACAAGTTACCATTCTCGTTATCCTGATTGTTTACTTCTCGATTCATTTTCTCAAGCTTTCGTGAGAATATAGATCGCCATTGTAACTAACTGCTTCCGTATGTCATATTTCATCTGATTCCGGCTAGACGCTAATCATCTTGCCAATTTGATAATGTGTACCTCGTCTGACAATGTATGCATATCCCACGCTGATAATGTACGTATTCCTCTTACAAGGACGCTATGGACGGTACCAGTTATCCAGTGCTAATAATATATATCCAAATAATAAATATATATCCAAATAATAAGATGCTGGTAATGCATCTAAGTATAGATGATGATGATCATTGCTAGTAACCGCTGATTGGTACATCTTAATATACATGGTGACATAGTCTATTAGCTCGCCTGGTATTCACATCTGAATTTTGAATTTTTACTCGGGACTTACTCGTACATATAAGATGTCCAGCGGGGTCATGACTTCCCACAAGACAATCCCATATCTACACATGCCCCACAACCGAAGTTAATTAGCCGTCTCTTGAGGCCTAAAGAGAGTGATAATTAACTCGTTGTGGACTATCAACAACACAAATCTATACTAGCAGCCTGAACGGATACCACCCAATATTTATCCAATTGTCAAGAAATCAATAATACAGGTCAATATACTATACACCAATACTTGTCCGAGTAGCGGAATGCTCGGAAATACATTAGTAGTATTCGTTAGTGTATGGTTGATAATTATACAAACATACATGTCGGGTAGCAGAATATCGTGCTCAAAAGACCACCCCCGGAAACACATTAATAGCATCATTAAACCGTGGTCGATAACCTCGATCCACGCGTAACTTAACATAGAAAACAATATGATCAATCAAGCAATACAATAGTATAATACACCAAAATCAATTGTTCTAATGACGCCATCTAATCGTGACGACGTCACCATAAATGTCAGTCCTTAATCCTACAGTGCAAATATCATTACAGATCATGTGAATTTTTCCTATTTAAACAAAACAGTACACAGTATGGTATCATGATAAAGTTCGTGCCACAATTATTAATAGTCACCAATTACTGTTCCAGTAGAAACACATAAAGTTAGTGCCAAAATGTCACGGTGATACCTCCAAGCGGTCTATGCTCACGTTAGGATCCACCATGTCAACGTACGTCTCCATTTCTATCCAGTCGGCAGCCGTCGGGTCGATCTCAGTCCTGGCATTAGCATTAGGCGACGACCCGGCTGCCAGCAGCAGCGGCTCCAGTAGAGCTGCAGGTCTCCGGGGCTGCTGGTTCTGAACAGTTGATGCAATGCTATGCGATTCACTACTATGGGCCGCAGGTGGCTTGCATTTATGGGCCGCACGTGGCTCGCATTTAAGCGCATTCCACATGCGTGATAACATGCCACATTTGTATAATATAAGCACAATTACTAACACAACTACGAAGGAACTCGTTGAATATGATACAAAAGAGCGTACCCCAATGCCATCGATCGCCACTGGGTCGATCATGGATAACGGTGCTAGCGGCACATACTTGGACTTTTGTAAATGGTTCCATGGTTGCATTTTCAAATGATTCACAATCACGGACTGGTTAAGAATTCCGGTCACATCCAATTGGGGCATGTCGATGGCCAGGCTAACTCGAGTGTACGTCCGACTGTAAGACGCAACAGGCTCGAATCGCCAGCCCTTTCCACTATAACCACATTCACCCGACATTAGTGCATACACTCCATTACTCACCACACACTGGTCGGTCAGTCGTCCGTCGCAGTGTACATCCATTGTTTCACCGAACGTTTGCAACACAATGCCTACTTTCTTATGGGCGAATAATTTGCTAGCGGTTACATTGGATTCCGAAAGATGCACGCTACACGTACCATCGGTGGTGTTTGTTAACAGGCTCACTATGCAGGGCACGTGGGTCTTAACGACCTCTAACTGTCCCTGACATACCCTAGGACCGGTACCGCGACACCCAGACGTCGTGAAGTACCATCCAGTCTTTGTATCGAGACCAATGCTAGTCCGGCCTACCACTATTTGCACGTAATACCGCACGGTAGCTAACGGTTCGGGCCATGAATGCAAACCGTACTCTATATAATTGCCATCGTCGATCAACGGCAACGTCGCCACGTAGTGTAACATATTGTCGTTCTCCCACCACGGGTAAACTATCACATTCCGGTAGTACCACTGGTACGGACGTATCAACTGGTTCCCTACTCCGACGTGTTCTGATACTGATGTCAGATCGGCGGGACCGAATATTTCCTCGGTTAGTCTTCCTAACTCTAGGGACGCAGTTTGTCTATGAAATCGTGCTGCTGCCTTCTGGTAACTATATACCACACTCTCGGCAGAGTCAATAATATGCCCAAGCCGTACTAAAGCGTACAAATCGGCTTGTCGGGCGGCGTGCGCTTTAAATATATTGCTCACATTCCTAGTTAATTCCACTAGGCCGGTGGTAATTTCGTTGATACGGTTAACGTTGGTATTGATGCCTACGAATGCCAGTTTCAAGTGAGAGGCTAGTTTGTTGGAGAAATGTACCAAACGATTTACGTTCCTTGAAGCAACCTCAACCACCTCCTTAATTGCATCTATATCACCAGAGGTAGCGGTACCAAATAGAGACGAGGCGATATCCCCGACAAGGTTAAACAAACCACGTTTGCGTCGTATACTGTCCTTACGCACCATAGTTTGTTGTGTCTCAACAGCGGTTTTCTTAATGTTGTTAACACGATGTTGTAAACCAAAAATGTCTTGACTGCTTAACGAAGTCTTTTGACCGATGTCCACAATCAGAGCACGAAACTGCGCTAACCGTTCAAGAAATTGGG
>CM067361.1:23069764-23247848 GCA_034401795.1 Chaetoderma sp. LZ-2023a | reverse complement strand
TACTCTGGACTTACTCGTACATATAAGATGTCCAGCGGGGTCATGACTTCCCACAAGACAATCCCATATCTACAATATGTTAAGATTTATTTCGTTTCATTACACATAGGTACACAATTCTTTCTTTCTTGTGTAGATCCCGTCTCTTGAACATGAAAATTTAAGCCCTTTAGACGAACCTCCTTTAGGAGTAGATACCAAATATTATTACAATACTTATTATTTAATAAACGCGAATGTCTCTAACCGAAGAACACAATGTGTAGATTGTTGTGACTTGCTTGCTATCAAAAGTCCATTGTCTTGCCGTGTACATAATCTGTAAGTAATCTGAATCAGACTGTCAAGAGGGTGCCTGTAGATTCAGCATACCAGCTTTCCCTGCAGGCAGCCAGGTGTCTTCATGACCACTAACCGTTTCAGGTGCAGCATGTAGCAGAGGTCTCTGGACTCCTTCAGGAGTGTGGCCATGGTCTGCAAGTTTTCTTGTTTATTGACATAATTTAAGCTTATAAAAGTATGCAATTTTAACATTTTTATTTTCATAGATTTATGCCCGTTGACTCAGCGTTGGACCAAAAACGTTTTTGCTTGCTATGAGGGTGGCTTCATGCAGTATAACATCAGAGTCTTGCAACTTTGACTGGTGGCAATTGGGCATAAGTGCACATAGATCATGGCATACTACAGATTGCAGATTTATGTTATTTTCTATAGTTGAGCTTTGGCTACGATAAATAAATGTGATTAATAATCTATCTGCGTTATTTTATTTTATTTCCATACACATAAATTCAGTAAAATTTATGTTAAGACCTGCTACAGGCTGTTTAGCCTATCCAGAAGAAGAGGACTATGTAACTATGTAACTATTAATTTGTTCAGATACAAGACGGTACCGCGTTCTACATAATACAAAATATTAATACCATTTACATGTGTAAACTATTCCACAAAGTGGTTCGTCTAACTGAAATTAGTTCCGAGAGACGGGACCTACTCAACACAAGACAAGACAAGACAAGAAGACGAAAAGGGAAGTTAAAAAGTTCACTGTAATGATGTTAGAAGAGTCAGATTCTGGAGAGTTCCACAGGGTAGTTCCTCCACAGCGCAACTATCCAATTGGCATCTCTGCTATTCAAAGTTGTACGAACACAAACCGAAATCGCAGGTGTGTAACTCGGTTACCAGTTTTCGTAGTTAGTAACATACAGGAAGTTATTCTACTTCCAGGGGTCACCATCGATGCCGGCCGCATTCGATGCCGGCCGCTATGTATACGATGCCGGCCGCCTATAGTATTAGTTTAGAGCATGTAGTTTAACAAATATTTAATAATTAACGAAATATTTAACGATATCGTTTCAGGCTTTATTCAAAATTACAAGTTGAACAAGGCATTTTTCAAAAGTCATGACTGTTCAATTTTCTGGCTTTTCCGTGTTTTAGTCGGCCTTTTAATCAAAACAAAGCCGAAATACGCCGGAATCTGTGAAAACAAAAAAGTAAAAATTAAGCGATATTTGTTCAAAATATTTAAACATTTAATAATTGAATGCCACTTTGCAGGCCAAGAGAAGACTATTTTCGAAATTTTACTACTGGAATGACTGGCTCTGTTATCGAGCCAGTCATTCCAGTGGTAAATTCTCAAAAAATAGTCTCTTGGCCTGCAAATGGACATTCCCCAAGACCACTACAGAGGCCTTGGACTAATATAGCCCTATACTAGGAGGCCGGCTTCGTATACATAGCGGCCGGCGTCGTAGGCGGCCGGCATCACTGTACTCCCTTCCAGGGACATGTAGCCTACTTATGTTCCGTATGCGTTATGAGGTCATACATATATATATATATACTATGGGTACCGAATTTCGTGAATCTAAGCAAACAATGCAACGGTGAAAGAAAACTAGTGAACAAATATGTGCACAAATTTAATACAACATAAAATAATACTTCCGAATAAAAATATAAAAATTTCAGAACAAAATTTCCAATTTTAAGCAAATACCAAGCATTTGAACTGACCCACCTTGTCAAGTTATGCGGGAAATAGCGGTACCGAATTTCGTGAATTGGTGATTACACATCTCCAGTAGGTGGTAGCCATCTGGTACATGCTTGTAATTCCATAAATATCACTGTTCTGGTTTGTTGAATGTCTGAACTGCTAATTTTCCCCGTTTTAATCCCTAAACTAGTCCTTACGTCTGAATGCAAACACTAAAAATAAAGCTGATACATTTTTGTGAAGCGAGGAAACAAAATGGATGCCGATTCTGTAACATATGGTGACGTCATATTAATTTTTATGAATATTGATGAGTTGAAGTGAGGCTCTACAAGGTTCTTTAAAACTTAGTAAGCATAAGGGACAAATTAATGTTTTCAAGACTTGGAAAAATAAACATAAAAACTGTTCCAAATTCAATTAACTATGTACAAATTATAGGAATAGCTTCGTTTTATTCCTCTGTTTGGCAACATGGACAAAGGAAGCTGCCATGTCTTCTGACCACTCTCACTTTGGAACAAAATCTTAGATGTGTCCAGTGGTTACAAACATCACATTGTGCCCATTTAACAATAATTAATCCAGAGATTTCTCGAAGTTGTGGTGGAGACTGTCTATGGCATACACAGCATTTGTCATCATCTTTATCACTATCTTCATCTTCTTCTTCATCATGCTTTGGTATCTTTTTGCCCTTTCTTCCAATGCCCTTAGTGCAATGTCCTGATGGTCCAGCCTTCGCTTCAATATCTTCATTCTTTTTGTGTTTTTTTTGCTTTTCATTGTATTCCTTTATTTGATCCAGAACAATATCTTCAGTAATGGCCTTTCCTCCGATAATCTTGCTCACGCTTCTTCTTTCTTTCCTTGCTTCTGCTGCTTCCAAAGTTCTCTGAACAAGTTCCTTCTCCTTTGACATCAGGTAGTTATCGCAGCTCAATTGATTAGCAATTTCCTCAGTTGGCTGGGATGGAGCTATGAGATATGCTGCAACAACATCTTCATTGAATGGATGAATTCCAAATTTTTTGAATGATGACTGTAGATTTTTTGGGCAGAGACTTTGTCCATACACATGGCAGGCGATTTTACATACATCGTAGCGAGTAATCTTACGACCTGCATGATTCCTCATAAATGAATGCACCTCTAAATTATATTTTTGCTGGAATGGCCCAAAACAAGCAATATCCAGAGGTTGAAGAAGATGACTGCTGTGTGGTGGTAAGACAAACAGAATGATATTCTGTTGTCTTGCCCATTCAATGATTTCAACACTGACATGACTTGTGTGACCATCATAAACAATTAGAAGTGGGTGCTCACTATTGCCTCTAGTGGCAAACTTGAGGAAGTGCTCCTTGAGATAATTATCAAATATTTTGGCATTTGACCAGCCAGATTCGCTGACAACTCCTACTGCACCTGCTGTAGCACCATCCATTAAGTCAGGATTCATCCTTTTTCCAGGGAAAATGAAATACGGTGGGATGTGATTCCCGAGGGCATTTCCACTTCCAATGATGGTTATGGTGTTGGACTTCCCACATGTGACTGCTTGCGATTTAAGATTCCATTGACTAACAATATGGGGAGGTTTATGATCAATCGTAATGCCCTTTTCATCAATATTATAGATGTTCTGTGGATGATCTAGTAGGTCATATTTTGTGAGGATTTCCTTCAATGCTACAAAGTAGGCATTGATAACCTGTGGTGTTGCGCTCTTAGCACGGTTGAATTCAAGAGTCTGCGCCCGTATCACCTTAAGTTCCGGCCCTCTACTAATGAATTTGTAGAACCAACTCTTGTTTAAGTGAGTTGTCGAAAAATTGACAGCCCTGCCAGGGGGGGGGGGGCCATATGCCTGCCTCCCCCAAGTGCTCCCCCCTGGATCCACCACAGTGAATGCAAATTAGTCCTGCACGACTGATGCAGAAACTTTTAACAATAGGCATATTTTGGGTGGTGTACAATCATCCTGTCACGTTTCAAACAATTCTTTCAAACTTTAGGAGTTGCAGCGGCAAAATTCTTGGGATGAACGTGTGGATGGATGGAATAAAAAACAGAATACCCCTCTATAATATAAGAAATAACATAGAAAACTTTGCACGTGGTAAAATTGTTGTCAGATTCCAAACAATGGTCTCCTACTACTACTACTACTACTACTACTACTACTACCAGCAGCTCAAGAATCAAATAATAATAATAATTATTATTATTATTATTATATTCTCCTGATACAGTGGAAAACATGCAAGTGGACTTTATATTAACTTTGACATTTCTGTAAATAATTGATAAGCAACCGCCCCCTCTTCTTGAGCCTCGCCAATAAAATTTAGGGGTGTCCTGTCAATCAAATTGCTGTGAAGCGGCGATGGAATGTAAACAAAGCAGACGGTAACTTTAGATTACGAAAATTTATCATTTAAGATGCTAAATAGGCGTAACTAAATAATCTAAGAAAGTGCATTAAGGAATCTGTAAATTCTTACCACTAGTATTAGGAATTATATGAATACATACATGTTTTGAACGCATTTTTGCAAAAAAAATTGTGTCAAAGGGTTGAGAACTGTCAAACTAAACATGACTATTGCGCAGATGCGATACACGCGCCGTGACGTCATAGAATGAGAGCGATAAATACAAATTCACGAAGTTCGGTACTCACGAATTTAAGCAACTCGACCATATATATATATATATATTCCCAAACAACACTAAAGCTCTACACTGTGCTTGTACAACCAATGCTCGAATATGGTAACAGTGCCGAGTGCACATTTTGTGGTAGACAACTTCCAGGAATGAGAGACGTAAGCTAACCGGAACGGCTCAAGAAACTCTAGCTCCCATCGCTGAGTTACAGACGTGTTCCAGGAGACATGATGGAGATGTACAAGATGATCAGTGGGAAGTATGATTCAAGTTCATGTGATTTTATAAAAATGTGTAATGACATCAAGATCAAGCAACCGGGGCAATTCAAACAAGATATCCAGACAGACCCAGGACATCGCTCCGCAAACATTCATTCACTGTACTTGCTACACCAATCTGGAACAGCCTCCCTAACTATCTTATTTCAGCTAAAACCCTGAACACATTAAAAAACAGGCTAGATAAACATTGGAAAAACCAAGATATTTTGTATGATAATTAGTGTGGCGTATCCAGTTTCGTGGTGCCTAAGCAGAAATTGCTAATAATTTAATAAATACCATAGATATTTAAAAATAAATTGGCTTAACTTGTTAGTGTCTTTATCCCTTATCCAGCGCCAAGTTAGAAAAAAATCCCCCAAAACAAAATGTCAAAACATAGCGCCATTAGGCGATGACGTATGTCAAAACAAACAAAAACTATGGTATCCTGTTTAGGTGATACCGCGTACAGGTTCACCCAAATAACTATTTCTGGACAATAAAGTTACAATATGGAAGAAAAAATGCTGAATGTTCAGACGTGTCGGAATGGGGTACTGTTTTATTGTCATTTTCTAGTTTTTTCTCGTGTGATGGTTCATCAGACTGGAGCTAGTTGCGATGGCCTATTGATTGAAGCATCAAATGGAAATATCTCATTGATTTTGATAAAAATGTGCTAAGAACAGGCACTGCACTTAGGCTTGCTCAATTTCACGATTTAATCGAAAATCGCAATTTTGAACAAAATCTCAATTTTCTTGAGCAGACTATAAGATTTCAAAACTCATCATTCAGCAGTAAACGAATCCAGTTATAGTCCATTCGCGCATGTAGCCATTTTGTTTTTTCTTGATCGCTTCACGCATCTGTTCACTAAGTCTTAATCAAAACACAAATCTCTATGGTAAAGCAGCTAACAATAGCTAGGTAACACCTTTGTCATTGAGAAAACCAGCTAGTTACTCCGTCGAATTGCCATATAATTTTCTTTCTTTCGCTGCAGACCTCGAGTCTGTCGTGAAATACCAAGTATATACTTAGTTGCAGTGTTAGGAAATAATCACTGAACATAATTCCTTTTAATTCTTTTAGCAATTTCAGGCTGTGTACTAATTTTTCCTTTTTATTCGGTTGTCATGCCTAATTAAAGAAAATATAGCAACAGCATTCCAGAGTGTTGTATTTTGAGCTGTGCTTTCTGTTGATTACTCTTAAATGTAAATTGTACATTCTGAAAGCAACTATAAACTGCACTATAGGACGAGTTTACGCCGTTACTATCGTAGCTACACATGTACTCAAAGCCACCGTTCTATGTATATGGATTGCGCAGTATCTTCCCGGGTACTAATATTAGCGTCTTCGTGCTGCTCGGGTAATGACCTAAACTCGTCTTCATAAGCGGAAGCAGGATTTATATTTTTACTCGACGGCATTTTGTCAAATTTCAAATTTTGATGAAATAAACGATGTTTATTAAACTATACACAATATTTAGGCGGTCCCAGTTAATAATTTCACTCCCACGATGATGGATATAAGGTATACATTAAGCATAGACGTAGGATGGTAAGAATTTGTCGCATAAAATTGTGTTCTAATTTCGTGCTATTTTTGAGAAAAATTTTGTATCAATTATTTCAACTTTTTCTAGAATTTCCAAGTCCCAGTTTTGGTGACTTGTTTCCAAGTCCCAGTTTTGGTGACTTGTCATGTTATCCCAGTTTATACTTTTGTGAATTTGTACCTACGATTTAATCGAAAATCACGATTTTCTTTTATAAAATCGATCACGATGTTTCAAAGTAAAAATCGCGCAACTGTAACTGCACTATTGACTTTTGAACCACCCTGTCCAGTATGGATTTTGACATTGGTCACATGGTGTAAATAAAACGGACGACGGAGAAAAGTTTCAAATATTTGAATAAAAAAATTTATGATTTTTATTTAAAATACAATGATTAAAGGCATATGATAAAAAGTAATATGAAAATATGACATTTTTTACATGCTAAAGTTGATTTAGTGCTCACATAACATTTTAAAGTGCATTTTGAAGGAAAATGTGATAAGCGTTACTGATAATTACCGTACTATTTGACTACAAAATTATGACGTCATGAGAACTTGTGTTGTTAGACAGCGCATGAGTAACGAAAGTTCACCAAAACGAGCGCCTCACTGAAACTAGATACTCCACAATATAATGCACAAATTAATATAACCGGAAGTAAATACTGTAAATGAAGATCTGGAGTCCAGTGAATAGGATCTGTAGGAGCCTGAACTGGAAATCAACAATAAAAAAAACACCTGAAGAGACACTAGTGTAGAAAAGGAGATTTGGATAACGATAAATTATGCAGAAAATGAAACCAACAGCAGTAAGACCATCTACGGCCTCCACAAGTCAACATGTCAGACCTGCCATCCCGTACAGATTGTGCGTAGTTTGAATGGAAATAGCATTCAAACTTAGCATGTACTGGCAGCGAGTGAAAATACGGAAATAAAAAGTTGTGCATTTACGCTAATACGGACAAGGTGTTAAAATTATGGATTTCCTTTGGGGATCAAAACATGTTGGCTTCCATTATGTCAAGATGTGATAATTGCTCAATCTAGCTGACATTTGGGAGCAGCCCATAGAGTTAAAATGGCAGTAGAGTGCTTATGCTCATACCTTTATTTCGGTATATTATATACATGCAGCCTCCAAAAGGGACACAATTCGAATAGGATTAAATAGAGGCAAATTCATATATTTTTATGAGAAATGAAATTGTGTTGGCTGTATTAAACTGACACTTTATTCAACTACGTAATAGAATTAGCATACACGCTCTACAGCTATTCTATATAGATCTGTGAAACAGCCCGCCAAGATTCTCTAATCTTGTTAATCAGCATTTTTCGCCGTATTACAGTGTTTCTCATGACATCTACGTTTTGGCGGTCCCAGGGACCCCACACCTAGAAATCTAGGGGTCCAAACCTGAAATCTGGGGGTCCCAGACTGAAATTTTGGATTCTCAGGCAGTGTCCATGCCTTCCATGCTAAAAATTAGAGCGTATCATGGGTGCACAGCTATGAATTATGGGGTCCAATGCTAGCTTTTGTTGGTGTCTTTGTAGTCAAACCTATAAATCTAATTAATATTTAACAATCATGCAAGAATTTCAGGGGTCCCATAGGACCCACTACCACTTTTGGAGGTCACCAATTACATTTTGGGAGTCTATACCCTCAAAAGGACCCTTATGAGAAACCCTGAGTGTTTGAATCAGACTGAGAATGAGAAAGTTGTCATGCGAGAATCCCGGAAGTTTGTTTGTTTATGATAGCTACAGATATGCAATTAAACTATATAAATATGCTGATGTAAATTGAAAATCATCCGTTCAAAATATGAGAAAATCAAAGTAATCTTTTTATATTTTACTATATTTTAATATAATAAGTCTACCAGAATATTGTAACATGAATATTTCCACGATCGCGGTGTGCACAAAATATATGGAAAATAATCACCAAACTTCGTGGAAGTGCTCAGCGCAACCTGATAATGATGCAATACCAATAAAAACAGTTCAAAAGATGTGTGTATAAGCGAGAATATATACAGAAAGATGACCGGTTTTAAAGAACAGAAAAAGGTGATACAAAAAGATATGTGGATGTGAACATGTGTCATTACATTGGGAACGCATTGAAAAGCTTTAACGTTTTTGTCGTTTTCTCAATAAATCCCCTTATGTGATAAAAAAAGTATAACATTTTTGTTTTCTATCCAAATTGAATCTGGTGTTTTTTTTGTGCAAAATGATCATTTACATGTACATCTACAAAATAAGGCAATGTCAGAAATAAGATATATATAATCTTAACTCTTACCACTCTGATGTCAAACTTCTTTATTTTTACTGAGACACTAGCGAACATACTGGCACATGCAATGGAAACAATTTTGGTGGAACGTGTTGCTGTGTAACACAGCAACATCTTACACCACATAAAAAAATTAAGATATTGATTGTCAGTGCTAGAAGTTAATATTTTTATTTTTCAAAAGTAGAGAACCTTAATGCAAAATACTCAAATTATGTAACTCTCATATGTAACTGAACATATACAAAGAGATGTTTTTCAGTAATATGTAACACTTTGCTGTAAAAAAAATGCTTGACAGAGGAGCTATAGAGCACATGATATCTTCATGGTCATGAACCCTGAGCACAAAGGTGTCATTGTCCTTGATTAAAATAAAATCTATCCCGACATAAATAATATGGCCAACTAGAATAACCACATTTTCCTCTCTCATCTGTTTAAAGATAGAACCTTTCCTGCTTGATTTAATGAGATTATAGTAATAACATGAACAACTTTGGTTCCTTCTGAATACAAGTGTCCTGAACTAGTAACGTTTTCTTGAACACAACCCAGTGTGGGTTGTGTTCAAGATGATTTGATATATCAAATATCAGACATAACATGAAACAGAAAATAGTCACTCATCGATTCAACATTTGGTCTTACAGCCACTACACTGTCCTTACAAATCATATCATACATTGAGTTGTACACAGCCTCAGTTTGTGTTTGTTTCTAATGTCTTTGTGTCATGAGAGTTATTACCACCATCACCAGTATGGTCCAAGAACGAACCTAGACTAAAAGGGTCAACATGATTGGTGTTCTCACATTCTGAATAATTTCCCTGTATGCAATGGAAACAAAGCAGGAAAGTAATCTAATGTACAATTTTCCCTCGGTATATGCTGATGCCACAGAATGCATTTTTTATTCCTCTCGCAGTAAACAATTGTGCACGCTCCCGATCTGAATTAATAACTGATTTGTCTGAGTGATACATGTACATTTTGTACCTGGTCATAAATAAAAAATTGTGGACTCGTTACTCTTTTGCGTAAATTTTTCTTGGATTCAAACTGGATTATCTTTAGAAGTGTTGCACCTAGAAAAGAAAGTAAGGTATCATTACTCTGCTTATTAGCTTCCCCTTTAGATAAGACCTTCCCATGTCATTTGAATTGACAATAAGAGTTGTACTCCAATGTTCACCTAAGTTTCAATAATTACTCCGCCACCGTCACCTCCGCCACCTAGTCCACCTCTTACATAGGTGGACATATTGGAGTACAAGTCTCTTATTATCGAGTCAAATGACATGGGAATGGGCTTATCTGGAGGGTAAGACAATAAGCAGTGTTATGATGCCTTACTTTCTTTTCTAGGTGCAATACCTCAAAAGATAATAGAATTTGAACGCAAGAAAAATTTATAACGTGTAACGAGTCCACCATTTTTGCCGTACCAACGTCTGTACTGTTAAAATTTAACTAAAGGACGCAGTTTTTTGGTCATATTACATGTTCTAGGAAGGGGGTGCATCCTATAAGTGAGTACAGTCTTTGAGCACACTTTTTTTGTCAAGTCTCGTATAAAAAAATGATACCACAGAAATTTAAATCATTTTCGCATGGTACAAATTCTCGCCACCTTACGACTGTGTTTAATATATACCTCAAAACTTCATCGCAGAAGTGAAATTATTAAATTGGAGCGCCTAAATATTGTGTATCCATTAATGAATATCATTTATTACAACAAAATTAATCCTGAATTTGACATAAAATGGCGTCCAGAAAAGCTATAAATCACGTGATTCGTCTCCAAAAGCAAAAGATTGTTTTTAATTAGAACGAATACTCGGATAAAATATTCTGGACTCAGAACTCTGAATACTATATGTTATCATTGCTCGATAGGAATTAAGTATTGTACTTTAGGACTGATCCGTACCCATTTCATAAACAACTCCCATTAGCATATAAGATCTTGTGAGATAATGCGCCTCTAATCGCAAAAGAGCCAGCGGCTCACCAACATAAGAAGCGCCTTATCTCATTTTAATTCCGATTCAGTTTTGGATCGTTTAATGTTGGTCGGCATTACAAAGTTAATGCATAATAGTTACGTAAAATAAAACTGCCATAACTAAATTAAAAAATAATGTGGGGGGGGGGTCGGGGTTATGATCAAAGTCTCTAAAATGCTGCATGGAAAATACATTAATGACCGCGAAGTTGCACCTTTCCTCAAGCTGTGGAAGGACATGGCACTGCGCTCGGGAACTCGAGGTAATCAGAACAAACTATTCCCACAAAGAGCAAAAACTGGAATACGTTTGCCTTAAGAGTGGTAAATCTCTGGAATAATCTGCCCGATAGCATTGCATCTGCACTGAGTGTTAAGCACAAACATGATAAACATTGTGAAAACCAAGATATAGTATATGTAGGCTTCAAAGCCCCAATCACTGGAAGTACCAACATGACCAACCCCGTAAACGTTTGGGACAATGAAAACCTCGAATCCAGTGAAGAGGAGCCGTGATGATCTGTGTTGGAGATCATCTCTAAGTACGTTAGAATTCTTCAAAAAGCTTGATTCTTGCTTATTTGTCCTGACGCGAACTGGGGTGTCAGTTTGAGTCTGGATGCCAAAACACAGTTTGTGCCTTCCTTTTATACTTTTCCAGATGCGGCTACACGTGGGTGTGTGACCGGAATTGATTTTGTAACCGTATTAGACAAATTGTAGTCGGATTACAGTGGATCTGTAGCTGGGAGTGTCTTGTGTAGCCAGGATCTGTTTGATTCTGTAGCCGATTTGGGCCAGGTGTAGCCGGTAGCGCTGGCTGGGGTAGCAGGGATGAGATGGGAACTTGATTAGTGTAGCCGGGTTGTGTAGCCAGCAAGATGACTGTGTTGTGTGTAGCCGGGAATGTGTAGCCGGGCTAAAATTGTGTTGTATAATTTAAAGTGTTTGTAACAGGAAGGTTTTCTTCTTGTTCTCTTTTCTCCTCTTGTTATACAAAGCAAACTATGTTCTTTTCAACAAAATATATTTCCTCTGATGAGTACAGCCAAATCGGCACGAAACGCTAAGAGTCTGGATCACACTGGAATAAATACCATACTCAGTATGATCCCTCTATACTTTCCCACAATTCATGTTGACCGTCGACCCCATACAAAGTGACAAGAAAACCTTCATGTTACAATACTTTGTATCACCTTTATAGACAAAGCAGGTTTCAAGGCGGCAGCAGAAACGAAGAAGTATTTATAGAAGCACAGAAGGCAGTGAGGAACACGATCCTGAAGACACGAGAAAGATCAAACCGTCCACCCAAGCAAACACGTGCAAGGGAAAGAGACACCCGCAGACAGTCTCCAAGACCAGGCCAGAACAGAAAGTGAGAAACAGGCCAGAAATGCCCCAGTTCAGAAGACCGGTCCAGGGCACACAGTACAACCGCCCATACAAAGAAAATACACTTGCACAAGTGTTTCAACTACTCAAGCGTATAATATAAACTCTGTTAATAGAATCACATATATAGGCACTGCCTATAACTGCTGTAATTACAACGTCTTTCTAAACTATGGAAATAAATTTTCTGCTCAACAAACAAACCATTTGTTGTCAATCCTTCATCCAAACCGATCTCCAAAGAAACCCAGACTGTCCTAGATTTAGGACTGGGCTTCAGCCCAAGCGTCACTGAGCCCGACTTGGGTCAGCTTCACAAGGATCTAAACAGATTCTTTAGAAGACTAAGGCTGAAATTGCATTTTCAATTCCCACCCAGCTATTTGGGAAATGAAAATGAGCCCACAGAAGAAGCAAACGCAATCCAAAACATTATCGAAACCAATGGGTTCACGGAGAAACTCACTCAAAACTACCACATATGTTCAAGATATAATAAAGTTTATTCCACCCTTTTGTAGTCAAAATACACGTAAAACAGTCTTGGTGTGATTAAATAGCTTCCTTATAAATATATTTTACGACCAAATTTATGTACCAAACAAGTGCAGGAGAAAATGCGCATCAATTTTGTAACGCCAATCAACATTAAATGATCCAAATTGAATTATTACGAACGACAATATAGCCGGCTTCTTAAGTGGGCGAGCCAGCGGCTCTTTTGTGATGGGAGGCGACGTGTTCTCGCGAGATATTATACGCTAACGGGAGTTTATCAAACAGGTACCCATTATTCAGATCAGTATAATACTCAGTTCCTATCGCACAATGATAATATATAGAAATTCCTGAGTTCCAAGTCCTCGATTCCAGAATATTTATATCCGAATACTCGCTCTAAAATAAACTCTTCAATTGGAGGCAAATCATGTAATTTGTATTTTTTGCGACGCCATTTTATATCAAATTGTGGATTAATTTTGATGTAATAAACGACCTTTATTAAAGTATACGCAATATTTAGGCGCTCAAATCAAATAAGTTCACTTCCCCGGTGATGTTTTGAGGTATACATATAGGCATAGGCGGTGGGAATTTTTACAGGAGAAAATGCGTTGAATTTCTGTGTTATCAGTTTTAGAAAACTTTTGGGAAAACTCTGTAATATAAGCCCACCCCTTTCTCAGAGATGTGGGGTTGGAAATTGAACACCTAGTCCTAATAGAAGCCTAGGCTTCAATTAAACGAAATACGGTAATCTTTCCAAAACGCAAAGGAAAATTATCAAGCAGCTAAAAAATGACAAAACCATAGTGATCAAAAAGGCTGACAGGGCCAGGCTACTGTTATTCAGGATACAGAATCCTATAAACAAGAAGCCATAAGATAACTTAGTGACACCAAATACTACGCCAAACAAAACACAGATCTCACCACGCAGAGAAAGTAGAAACGGCCATTACAGACATGGTTCTCAGTGGTGAGATAACAACGGACATAGCAAGCGTTCTTAGGATAGATAACCCACACACAGCGAGATTCTATCTACTCCCGAAAATTCATAAAAAACAAAATGGCCTACTAACACCTGGTAGACCCATCATCACTGGTAACAACAGGCCTAATGAACATATCAGCAGTTTTGTGGATGAACACATCAAAATCAATTTAACCAAAATTAAATCGTACATCCGCGACACCACTGATTTCATCAACAAAGTAGAAAACTTTGGCGTGATCCCACCACATGCGATATTAGTCACCGTGCTGCGTCAGTTATAAGATTTTGATGTGGTAGGAACATGGTTCATACTGGTCATAGAAAGTCATGGAAATTGACAATTCTAGGCCTGGAAAGTCATGGAAAATCAGCATCTTTTATCATAGGTCATGGAAAAGTCATGGAAAATGGTAAAAATAAAATAAATCTGTTGGCATATATTGCTGCTGTCCCCTCTGTACAACAAACATTGCTGCGGCAGCTTACGTGTATCAAAGCAAGGCTCTGCTTTGGTTGTAGCAAGACGTAATAATCAGACATTTGGAGAAAAACTCTAATTGTAATTTATGTACATGTAGCTCCGTCATAAACACAAATCTACTAGATATTATTTCTTGGAAGTCATGGAATATGTTAATTTCATAAAAGGTCATGGAATTTGTTAATTTCATAAAAGGTCATGGAATTTGTTAATTTCATAAAAGGTCATGGAATTTGTTAATTTCATAAAAGGTCATGGAATTTCAAACATAGAAGAAAGGTGTACATGTACATGTACGACCCTGTAGGAAAAGAAGATTTAACGCACCAAGAATTTTATTTAGCGTGTGAATGCGTCGAAAAAACTATAGTGATCAAAAAGGCTGACAGGGCCAGGCTACTGTTATTCAGGATACAGAATCCTATAAACAAGAAGCCATAAGATAACTTAGTGACACCAAATACTACGCCAAACAAAACACAGATCTCACCACGCAGAGAAAGTAGAAACAGCCATTACAGACATGGTTCTCAGTGGTGAGATAACAACGGACATAGCAAACGGTCAAAAGCGTCGAAAAGACATTGAGACTCATTTTGAAGAAGATTTAATTGAGTTCAAACTATTTAGGCTCGTTTACATGTTCGGTGACTAGCATAAATTTTCTTGACGAGTTTATAAATTGGGCTTTTACTGTCATCACATTCGCGTGCAAGTATTAATTGTGATTTATGCTGAGATGTCACAGCTTATTTATGTCTTTACTCCGCATATAAGAAACAATCTAAAACCTATAATTATTTAGAAATACTAAATCATCACTCAATTTCACAGTCATACAATTCTATGGATTCACTTCTACCTGGTTCTGCCAAGAAATTCATTTAGTGGGGCCAGTGGCCCATCAATAGTGAAAGATAGCCCATGGTCATTTTCTAAATATTATGGGTCAAATGTATATCGGCCAGTATGATCCCCTAACAACCCCTCCTCTCTAAAAAAAACATTCACCCAACGCAAAAACAAAGAATTTAATATCTTGTATCGTTGTGTCTTACCTAGTTGAGCAACCATGCCCAACCCACCCACTACCACCCCGTAGTCATAAAATTTATTCAAGAAAATAAAAATTTTTAATAAAAATGTCCTAAAGATGATTATTTTTTGAAAATTTACCAATGGAATGACAGGCTCGTTACGACAGGCAGCAACAGCTTCTAGTCATACATGTACATTATATTGTCGAAATATTCAACAAAATATGCTTTAATTTGTAAAGAATTCCACCTATACATGTATCAAAAAACCTCCATCTTAATGGCCCCGAAAACAAATGTCCACTATACACAGGTTTGACTGTATTGAATAGCATTAGGCTTGCACGATTACGTGATTAAATCGAAAATCGCGATTATGTTTTAAATCGTGAGTTTATATGATTAAAAATTAAATAATCAAATAATCGGGAATATTTTCTATTGCATAAATTAATTAATTTATTATCAATTACTTTTTAATGCGATCGGTCATGCAAAATGACATTTTGCTTAGTGGATGTATGTCCATTTGCAGGGCAAGAGAAAACTATTTTTGAAAATATTGTTAGGGAATTATTTTTGTTAAAACATTACAAACTGTGGCTAATATGAGAAAGAGAGAGTGCTTGTGAGTACAGTATAACTTGTCTATAAAGGACAGCATGGGAACCACCTGAAACTGCCCTTTTATAAACAGGTGACTTTTAGAGGGTTTGAATGTAGTTATCTGGCCTGTGTGTGCTGAGTGAATGGACACCAGTGAGGCAGGATCTCACTGCAGTGCCAGGAGTGAGCGAGCCAGCCAGTGGGCCAACCAGCTGACCAGTCAGCCATGCCTACAATTCACTGCTGATGCTCTTTGCGGACAATTTGTTAGGAATGGTCATATTACAGAGGTCACCACTCTGAGTTTCAGAGCTCTACACAGAGTTTGAGCTCACAGAGTTTGAGTTTAGAGAGTTCGAGTGAGCACTCAAAACTAATTAAACTCGACAACTGGAGTTTGAGCTCAAAACTAATTAAACTCGAGTTCGAGCTCCACACTCAAAACTCATAAACCTCTGTGGGTGCCCTCAACCCTCACAAACCCAGGCATATATAAGGCCCAAGGAATGAGAGAGAAGGGGAGTTGAGATGGTTTTATTTTGAAGAGAGTTGGAATGATTTTATTTTGAATGGAGATCGGAGATGTCAACTGTCTGACTTACATTGTATTCATGTATATAGCTGTATAAAGTAAACGCTACCAAATTTAGTTTAGTAAAAGAAATAGAATTAGGAATTCTGTGTTTTTGTTCTCCATTGGGTAATCTTGAGAGAAACAGAGAAACAACGAGAAAGAAAACCGAACAATATATTACTGGAATGCCTGGTTCGAAAATCGAGCCAGGCATTCCAGTGATACATTTTCAAAAATAGTCTTCTCTTGCCCTGCAAATGGACTTTTCTAAATACAATTGCAGTTTATGTCATTGATATTTTTTGCTATGTCTTAGTAATTTGTATCCAAGCTGATTAATCGCGTAATCACGATAATTTTTTAATAATCAATCACGATCAATCAATGCAATAATCGCGCAAGCCTAAATAACATGCAGACAAAGTGGTAGGGGATTTCCCAGTAATGAGGAAGTTAGCAGCAGCAATTTCCAGTTATACTGCCATAACTGTAGTGGCCCTGTTTGCATGCTATCTAAGTTTTATAGATCTATGGATTTGTCATGGCATACAGTATCTTAGTTCTAATATGTTGATCAACTTTCAGGACTCGGTCATCGGCAAGGGAATATAGTAGGCTTGCGTGATTATGTGATTAAATCGAAAATCACGATTATATTTGAAATCGTGAATTTATACATGTACGATTAAAAATTAAATAATCGAATAATCGTGAATTTCTTCTATTGCATAAAATATTTAAAAACCTAACTTTTAATTACTTTTTAATGTGATCGTTCATGAAAAATTAAATTTTTCTTAGTGAATATATGCCCATTTGCATGGCAGCCTATTTTTGAAAATGTATGACTGGAATGGCTGGCTCGAGAATTCCAGTCATACATTTTCAAAAATAAGCTTCTCTTGCCCTGCTAATGAACTTTCCTCAACACCATTACAACTGTCGTTATTGATATTCGTTTGTTGTTACGTCTTGGAATTTGTATGCAAGCTGATTAATCGAGTAATCACAATTATTTTTAAATACTCGATTGCGATCACTCAACGCAATAATCACGCGAGCCTAGAATATCTGCGTAAATCCATAATTATGAAACGAGGGATCTGGTTAGTGGATATTTTGCTCCAGTCATGGCTTTTTGCTTGGGTGTCTGGACATTAGCTGTCATAGGGCAGGCCCATCTGCTCTGATTGTATCAAGTGGTTCAGATGGAGATGAACAAGGTTTCACTGCATCAGATCTCATAATCAACTACAAGGTTGGAATTGAAATATTTTATGGAGCAGTATTTCAATTCCAAACTTAATTATTTTTTAATGAGATCGGTCACGATTGTTTCCATATTCACGATTATTCAATTATATAATTTTTGATCATAAATTCACGATTTAACAAATAATCGTGATTTTCGATTTAATCACGTAACCACACAAGTCTAATATGCAGTCAGCACAGTACAGCTCGGAAGTACATGTATCATGTTTCCAAAAACACAATAAACTCTACTGTTGAATATTCTGCCTATTGCTTCTAGTCAAATTAACCATTTATCCTCGAATTTATTCATGAAAATTTCAATTTTCTCAGACAATGTCCATTTGCATACCAAGAGAAGACTATTTTTGAAAATTTACTACCTTAATGACTGGCTTGGTTATCGAGCCAGTCATTCCAGTGGTAAATTTTCAAAAAGAGTCGTCTCTTGGTCTGCAAATTGACATTTTTCAAGACCAGTGCTGAAGCCATCTTTGGCCAACATGAGTGTTAAAGGGTTTCGTTCAAAATATTCAACAGAACTAAAATTTTACTAACCTGTTTTTGTTTTGGAAACTTATTTATGAGCTGTACTGTAGATGAACAGAGTTAACCCGTTAATGGTCAAGGTCTCCTTTACCGGCCTCTGCCGTGGGCTTGAGGAATGTCCTTTTGCAGTACAAGAGAAGCCTATTTTTTAAATGTTACCGCTGGAGTGACTCGCTCGATGACCGAGCCAGTTATTTCAGTGGTAAATTTTCAACAATCGGCTTCTCGTAGCCAGGGGTAGAAAAAAGAATTTTATTCTGCTTGCACAAGGTGCATCTAACATTTGGATTTTGCCTGCACTGCAAAAAATCTACATGCTTGTACTTTAACTAATCCTTTCACCGTATCACCTATAAATTCGATGTATCTCAGTTTCAACACAACCATACAGGAAAACTGTTGACTATTTTGAAATTAATTTGACTGGAAGCCGTCTGGCAGTCAAATTAATTTCAAGATATTCAACAGAATAGGTTTTATATCGTAAAGAATTTCCTTCTTTCAGGGATTTGTCGGAGAGGGTTAACTTTATAGCTTATCAGCCAGAAATGTGCATGCACCCTGTGCACCCAGTATTACAAATCTACCTGCACCAGCCATTTTTTACCTGCATTGCGTATGTAAAAGGGTCTTATTTCGACCCCTGCTCATGGCCCGCAAATGGACATTCAATTTAAGAATTTTCTTCATCAAAATTTGGCCATTACAGGGTTTAATTGGGTCATTGTTAATGTTATCAGCCTTTTATCATTATGTGACCCTTGTCATGCCAGTCTCAATCTCAAGATAATGTACCGAAACTATACAGGAAAACTTTTGAAACATTTTCTAACTAATGTGATTGGAACCTGTTGCTGCTATGGACAGCAACACCTCCCATTGAACTTACTTCCAAAATATTTAACACTATTTTCCTTATACCATAGAGGATTTCTCATTTCCGGGCGGTAAGAGCTAAAAGGGTTAATTATAACCACCTTCATCATTATTGATCGCATGTACGGCAAAAGTTGTAGACTATTATAAAATATTTTCCGAGAAATATTTTGAAATTAATTTGTTTATATTAAGGCAGAGATTAAGCTACATTTAAAGGTTGAAATAGTTTCGATAGAGACAGTAGCTTTTAACCTATTTTACAGGTTTACACTCAAGCCAGTCAAAGTCAACTTCAGCGGGGGTCTGCGGGGCTCGATATTAAGAAACTTGCCATCTTGCCCTTCTGGCAAGTAGCTTTAGGGTTTTACTAAACTGAAAATTGTACTTGCCCTTTGGTATTTTATAATATTTTCCTGATACCGGGTTTTTTTCCCAGATTATAACGTCACGCTATTTGTCTTCCTGGAGTGTGCGATGCACATTAGCTACCATATATGAATTCATTAATTCACTTGTCTTGTTTCATTTTAACAACCGCATGATGATGATACATACTAATAAAACATAACATTAATTCAAATTATTGCTGAAATTGTTGTTAACCTTTACCACTCAATATTTTAAATCTTCAAATTAAAGTAAAAGATGAACTGGTGTTTATTTTTCAACAAATTTGGTGGAGGATGCTGCTGTCGGAGACAGCAACATCTTCCACCAAAATTGTTGAAAAATGTACACTAGTTTCTTTGCCATTGACACCGTAAAAGATAGCATATTGCCAGCAGTGTGCTATGGATTAATAGTATTAATTTTATAATAGAATGAAAAGGCTAGCTAATAGCCCACATCTCACTACTGTGCTCATGATGTCACACTGGCTACAAAGACAATCCAATCAAATTGCATTTTGCACGAATCCACAAAGCCACGTTTTCATTTTAATACACATTGACTTCATTACGCCGGGATTTCCTTAAATCAACGCTCAGAGCAAAAATGCTGGCTGGTATAGCCACCAACAAGCCGCTGACCCGCATTGAGTTACTTTTGCACTAAAATACAATCTAAATCGTTTCTATGATAAACTAAAATCATTATATTATTTAAATCATACATGTACATGTATATAATTGGAAAGTGCATTCAATTGCCGAAACATTAATGCATTTAAAAAAATATTTTTGTAATGTTTTCGCTGAGTTATTTGCGTATATAAAATACACCGTTCGACTTAGATTCATTAAATCAAGTGGATAGTAGGGGATATTTTAATATTACAATCAACTGTATTAAATTTTACAAAACTATAAAAACTAATACAGAAATGTATAGACAATTGGCTTAGCTTTCTAATGCTGTATGACTTCAATAATATTATAAACTTAGTTTTTCATATGCACTGCTTAAAGTGCACTGTATCTGATTCCCATAGTAAAATAATGCTGTTTGTGCGTCGGCTATCGTGGAAACCAGCCGGAAGTGGTATGAGCGATGCGTTCCTGGAAGGTATTTTCTCAAAATACGCTAATGTGGGAAAGGTCTATTCATATTTTTTCTTTGGATTCGCAACTGGTTTCTTTTTTGTGGGCAGGGTTCCTTCCCAGGCTGATCACCAGTCTGGGGAGGCTTTAGAAACATGATTACTGTATGTCGTTAACTCGATCTGTGTATGCCTATCTAACCAAAACAGATATATCTGCCTTTGATTTAATGTTCAAGGCTACAAATGTACCAGCTGACTGTCTCATTATACATGCGGGGAACCGACCACATGTGTTTTTTTGATCATTTGTTGACAGTTGAATGATAAAATGGCACTGAAATTGCTAAAAAAATTGTGTACTATTGTTTGTAAGGTGTTAGAATATTCTGCCATTACTGGAGTGATTGCATGAATAGTTTTCAGGCCATTAGCCGCCCGGATCTGTTATCAGATCAGAAGCCGAATATAGGCTTGCACGATTTTTGCGTTGAGTGATCGCGATCGATTATTAAAAGATAATCGTGATTACTTGATTAATCAACTTGGATACAAATTCTAAGACATAACAACAAAAGAATATCAATGACGAAAATTGCTATGTTATTTAGAAAAGTCCATTTGCAGGGCAAGAGAAGGCTGTTTTTGAAAATGTATCACTGGATCGAGCCAGTCATTCCAGTAGTACATTTTCAAAAATAGTCTTCCCTTGCCCTGCAAATGGGCATACATTCGCTAAGCAAAATGCCATTTTTCATGACCGATCGCATTAAAAAGTAATTGAAAGTTAGGTTTTGAAATATTTTATGGGATAGAAAATATTCACGATTATTCGATTATTTAATTTTTAATCATATAAATTCACGATTTAAAACATAATCACGGTTTTCGATTTAATCACGTAATCGCGCAAGCCTAGCCTAATATATATTACATTTGGGACGAGTCGTCTGCTTAATTTGTGCATCCTATGCAATTAGCAATTGCGATACCCCACTCTAGGCTAAATGATTTCCACACTATCCAAATGCATTATGTTTTGAAGTAAACGATAGTGTGGAAATTATAAATCTGAAATAAAATCATTTTGAATATGATGTCGGAACAGTTTTACTGTAGATTTACATGTATTGGGATATTATAGAATAATTTTAACCAAATTACGTCAATCGACCAATGACTGCGGAGATAAGACTGTTGCGTGTACACGCTAGTCTTAAATTCACGGAGAATTTCTTTGAAATATAAGACAGAGATGTTCCTGGTCATGCCGGTTTATGGTCATATCAGAAGTATAAAGGAAATCGATCTGTGGTGTATGCGTGTATCGCTACATGTACCTGCTTAAATTTGACAAATCACGACAATTTTTAAAGCGGCTTTAAAAAAAGTATTTGAGATTTGACTGCCAGTAATGATAATTTCCTGTCTGATTTGATTATTTTACCTGAAAAAGTACTTGCCTGACCGGGCAAGTGGCAACGTAGGTTGTTAAATACCTAATTGCCCGGAAGTGAAATTTACTTGCCAAAAGGCAAACAGGCAATCATGTTAATATCAAGCCCTGGGTCTTGAGCCAGTCATTCCAGTGGTAGATTGTCAAAAATAGTCTTCTCTGGGTCTGCAAATGGACAGTTTCTGTGAGAAAATTTAAATCTTCGTGAACAAATTTGATAGCCAATGGTTTAAAATTGTGATACTGGCTTTATTAGTGATATGACATAATAGTACAAGCATGTATTCAGTGGCTGTTTCATAAATATTCAAGTAGGGTATCTAATCAACACTAAGGTCAAATCTGTACAGTACAGCCCAGAAATAACGTAATAAGCTTTCAAAACAAAATAAAACATAGTGTTTCAGAATATTTTAGACATAATTGTATTGGAAGATATTGCTGCCTATGTTCAAAGTATTCAACAGAACGTAACAACTACCATGTTTCTGGTTTTTAGCTCATTGGGCCAAGTGAGCTTAAGTCGAGGCGATCGTCCGTCAACTTTTGCTTTAAAACACTACTCCTCATTAACCACTTGGCCGATTTCAAGCAAATTTGGCTGGAAGGACCCTATGGTCATAGGTTCTACAAATACAATTTGAAATTTTGATTCATCAATTTTTGGGTGACAATCTTAGATTTTATGAAAAATGTACCAGAAATTGTCAAATTGCTTCTTCTTACCATCTTAACCGTTTTTAACCAAATAAGGCTGAAAGGGTCCTATGGCCATTGGCTCTAGAACATCCATTCAGAATTTTGATTCATCAATTTTTTTGGGTGATAATCTGAGTTTTTATGAAAAATTTACAGGAAATTATCAAATTGCTTCTTCGCCTTACCATTCTGGGCGATTTCAATCAAATTTCGCTGAAAGGAGCCTGTGGTTATAGGCTGTCGAATTTTCATACAGAATTTTGATTCGTCAATTTTTTGGGTTGAAATCTTAGATTTTATTTTAAATGTGCTGGAAATTGTCAAATTGCTTCTTACGATCTTGACCGGTTTTAACCAAATTTGACTGAAAGGATCCTAGGCCATATTTGAATTTTGATTGATCAATTTTTTTAGGTCAAAATCTTAGATTTTATGAAAAATGTACTGGAAATTGTCAAAACACTGCTTCTCCTTTATAATAAGTTGCTTGACATATTTCAACCAAATTCGGCTAGAGTGACCATATCATGAATTTTGATTGGTCAAATTTTTGGGTGGCCGTCTTGGAGTTTCCAAAAATTATCCATCATATCTATTTAAATGCAAATGGTTCAAATGCTAATTGTCCAGGTGAGCGCCACAGGCCATTGATCCTCTTGTTTGTTTTGTAAATGTGTTAACTTATTTCAGAGCTGAACTGTATGTATAACTGACACATGCTTTTAAAGATACACATCATTTAAATGTTTAACAGTTAAATTTGGGTAAAAAAATTAAAGTTTTCCCTGTGAACAATTCCATTTGCCATGTTTGCAGACCAAGATAAGACTTTTTGCCGTCCCAGATGTCGTTTCCAGCGGTTAAAGAACGTTTATTAATCCTTTAACACATAAAGTTGTTCAAGAAATTTCGATTTTTTTTTCATTCAAAATGTTCATTTGCAGACTAAGAGAAGACTTTTTTTGAAAATTAACCACTCGAATGACTAGCTCGGTTATCGAGCCAGGCATTCCAGGGGTGAATTTTCAAAAATAGTCTTCTCTTGGTCGCAAATTGACATTTCTTAACCCTTTAACCCTTGAATCTGCTCAAGCAAATTTCAAGAGAAGACTATTTTTGAAATTTTACCACTGGAATGACTGGCTCGGTTATCGAGGCAGTCATTCCAGTGGTAGATTTTCAAAAAATACTCCCTCTTGTCCTGTAAGTGGACATTCCCTAAGAACAGTGCAGAAGCCGGTTTTGGCCGGCTTGACCATTAAATGGTTAAATCTAACTTGACAGGAAGCTGATGTTGCTGTAAAAGCTCACAGTCAAATTAATTTCAAAATATTGAATAGCGTGTTCCTTACATCATAAAGAATTTAAGATATTTGATATGTCATGTTTATGCGGGTAATAGGGTTGATCGGCACACTCATAATCAGTATACATGTACAATGACTTATCATCTTATACATGTGCTTACAAGGTTATTCAATGATATATATTATATATATATATATATATATATATATATATATATATATATATATATATATATATATATATATATATATATATATATGTATATATATATATATGCATAAGTGATACTATAGAAGGATACTATTGAATGACTTTTTTTTTTGTGAGTAGTTTTATGTTTAGATTTGTGTATGATTACGGTATATTACCAATATTGATTTATACATATTCTTGGTAATAAATATTTTAACCCTTTAACACACATATCAGCCAAATACGTCTTCTACAGTCGTCTTGAGAAATGTCCATTTACAGACCAACAGAAGGGCATTTTTGAAAATTTACCACTGGAATGACTGTCTCGATAACCGAGCCACTCATTCCACTTGTAAATATTAAAAAATAGTCGTCCCATCTTCTGCAAGTGGACATTTTCTATGAGAAAATTTAAATTTTCTTGAACAAATTCAAGGGTTAAAGGGCTAATCAATTGCTAGGGGGCACAATATATATTGTAGTGACATGTCTTTGGTTTCATACTAGATATTATTTTATTATTTTACTTCTTTGTGTGTGTGCTCTAAAATATATATTTTAATATTTTTCTTAAATTAATTACCTTGACCATTGTTTACAGTATAATAGCGTACATATCGTTAACATTTTGTCATTTCTGTGTGCTTTTAAAAGGGCTGGTTCATGAACGATGCATTTACATGTACCATGATTTCTCAACATTAAATATTTCTTCTCTAGTCGAGAGTTAACTCCTTTTGATCAAAAGAGGGTAAATTACAACATGTTTTTCGGGCTCAGTCATGCCAGCTATAAACCCGGAAGCGTATCATTTAGCGTGAACACGATGAATTTATGACGAAGAGGGAATAGTCTTGGATGAATCTCTGCTAGATACATGCATGTTAGTTAATTATACTCTGAATGGAAAATCAGCAGAATGGCAAATCGGTGCCAAATTACGATTATGAAAGCATTGAGATGCAGGTGCCAACAACCGAGCGGGAGATTTCAAGTTCGGCACTCGGTGTCCGCGTTATTTCAGGATTTGAATGTTTGTGTACTGGAAAGAAATGTGATAGAGCGAAGGGGTGAGTAACCATATAGGCCTACATGTCATCGGCAGCGATATAAGTTCCTACTATGGGCTGAAAGTGAATGTCTTTGTACAGTACACTTTCAGAAATACAATGTAACTTAACATGTTTCCAAAACAAAAACTGAAACATGTTAGGTAGTACAATTTTGAACACGATGTATGAAATATTCTATTGTTCGGCAAAACAGACAGGACACCGGCATCATGCGTCAGATTTCAAACAGAGATTAATAGGGACAAAGGACACTAACGCAGGAGACAGGCAGGCGGGCAGCACGCAGGTGTCTTGAATCACTCATGGACCGATTTTTTACGCTTGCTGCCGCGAGGGGAATTCCCATTTCTCATGTGTTTGCAAGAGGATTTCCTGAAATTTGCACGTACGCATGTACATACACACGTACAGCAGCAGCAGTTAAATAAAATAATTGATACATGGTTGCTAGTTCCAGTTGTGATGATACAAATAAACATGTAAATTTTGGTTGACTTTGTACAGTTCATCTCAGAAGTAACTTAAAACATCTTCATAGCATAATAAAGTACAACGTTCTGCTGAGTGTGTTGAACATAATTAAACTGTCCTCCAATCCAACCATGTTCAGTTGTAATCATCAAATTATAGTAGGTGGGTGGGTGGTAGTGGTGGTTGTGTGATAGTGGTGGTTGTGTGGTGTGGTAGGAGTGGTGGTAGTGGTGTGGTGGTGTGGTGGTAGTGGTGTGGTGGTTGTGTGGTGTGGTAGGAGTGGTGGTGGCGGTGTGGTGGTGATGGTTGTAGTAGTGGTCGTGATGTGGTGGTGATGGTCGTAGTGGTGGTGACAGTGTGGTAGGAGTGGTGGTAGTGGTGTGGTGGTGATGGTAGTAGTAGTGGCGGTGATGGTCGTAGTGGTGGTGGTAGTGGCCGGGGCGGTGGCGGCAGTAGTATTAGTAGCAATAGTAGCAGCAGTAGTAGTAGCAGCAGGAACTCTACCAGCGCCATTTCCGCCATAGCCACTGCTGATGTTTATGCTGCTTCTGCTGCTCCTCCTGCTACCAGTGGCGCTACCACTACCGCTACTGCTGATGCTACTACTACTGCTGCTGCTATGTAAAAGTGGCATGCGTATATGTGGTTAATTTACCGCATGCCAGACGCATTCAGTGTGTTTTGATTTTCCGCTGAGGGCTGCTTGCCACCCGCGTGTCGGTGGACGCTCGTGTGATGCACACGCTCTGTCTGTTCCACCCTTTAGGCAGCAATGTCTTCCGACGCAATTATGTTCAAAATATTCAACAGTACGTTTTATTTTGTTATGGAAATGTGTGACTTATAATTTCTAATCTGTACTCTACCACTGGAATACTATGGCTTGGTTACCAACCTTTAGTTTATCGAGAAAATTCACTACAAAATAGAGGAACTAAAGGCAGGACAGGACCAAGGCCAAAATAAAAATTAGTTTCATTTCCTGTGAACCTGCCTGGTGAAATTTTTCTTTTCACCCGGCCGGGAATAAAATACTTTTTTTTCTACCAAGCATAAATGCTAAAACATCCAGCATACATTTGTCAAACTATACAAATTACAATGTTTTTAAGGCCATTTGTATGCAATGTGATTCCCTTTAACTAATTGTGACATGAAAAACATGACAAATTTGACAATTACAATAGTTACTATATTTAATGGACATCTAGTTAAATATCTGAAAAACAAATATTTATGAACTTTTTAAAATAAATTAATAATTGAAAAAAAAAAAATTCCCTCCCTCCCTACTGAAGTCTTTTCCCCACCCGGTTTGCAGGACACAAAATATTTTTTATGGATGGCCCAAGCTAACCATTACGCTATTATTTTGTCAATTAGCTAAATGCTCGTGAAGTCAAAATCTGTTGAAATCATGTAATCTAAGATCACTATAAGGACGAAAAAGAATGTAAGGGAGGTTAGGATTGTCGCAAAGGATAATTTTAAGACACAGTGGAGACGGTTGAAGAATAAGTACTGATGGCAATTGAAAGATGTTTCCACCCTTTCTTGTCACTGAAAACAGTCACTCACTATAAGCATCATCAAACCAGATAACAACATCTCCAAAGCAGTGTTTCTCATGACCTCTAAATTTTGGAGGTCATGAAATCTGAGGGTCCTCAGCTGAAATCTGGTGTTCCCAAGCAGTATTTCTCATCCATGCTAAAATTAGAGACTACTCACAACTATGAATTATAGTGGTCCAATGCTAGATTTTGTTGGTATTTTCGTCCAAAAATTTATAAACTACTACATGTATGTATCTGACAATCTACAAGATTTTTGGGGGTCCCTGATGGGCGGTCGAAGGAATCTCATTGAATACACCAATTACATTGTATGGAGCCACAACGCATCAACAATGCAGGATAGGGGTGTTTGAATGCTGAGGTACCCACTGCCACATGGGCCCCCAACGTGACAGTTACCCACCCCCCCCCCTCCCCAAATATAAACTGTAGTTTAGTGAACAATTTGGGAGCTGGAAGGCATTTAGTTTAATAAATACTATTAAAATAGTATTTAAAAGCTATATTTAATATATTTATTTTATGCTTTCCAATTTCAGATATCGCATATTCATCTTCGTCTTTACATTCCTTATTTACATGGGATTTCATCAATCTCGACGCCCCATCAGTATTGTCAAGGTAAGCGGCATAATTATGAATCCAGTACTGATTAGGAAAGTTAATTAAACTAGAATGCACTCGCGGGAGATGCTGACTCACACCTTTTGAGCTCTGTTTTAGCAATGCACTTAGTGACCCCCATGACCTAGATATTTGATTGGTTGACCTCAAACTGCAAACAATCATGAACTGTCGCAATATGAAGGCGCATCTCTAGAGTTATGGACAAAAATGTGTATTCTGGTATGCAGTTCATCACCCGTGACCTAGATATTTGATGCTTTGTCCTTAAACTCATAGAACCTGTAGGCCCTCCTGATATCAATGTATGCTCCAAATTTGGTGATTCCACTTGCTTTCCCGATTTACGTCTAAAAATATGTATCTCTGGATGCACTAGTGACAATGTGACCTCGATTTTCTACCTTTTGACCCCAAAGTAAAATTCCTAGCCACTCATAATATCAATGTATGTGCTGAATTTGGTGATTCTACCCACTTGCATTCTCAATTTATGGCTAAAAATGTGTATTTCGGGATGCGGTAAGTGCCAGACCCAGTGACCTTGGCCTTATGACACCAAACTAAACAATTTTCTAACCACTCATAATATCAATGTATATGCCAAATTTGGTGATTCTACCTTTTAGGACTCCCAAGATTATAATCGCTTGGATAAACAGACACACGCACGCACGCACGCAGGTAGGCAGACAGACAGACACAGTAGGCTTGTGCGATTATTGCATTGAGTGATCGCGATTGATTATTAAAAAATAATCGTGATTAACTCGATTAATCAGCTTAGATACAAATTACCAAGATAACAGCAAAAGAATATCAATGACGAAAACAGCAATGGTGTTTAGAAAAGTCCATTTGCAGCCCGAATTGCACGGCAACTAGAATGCCTGTCTTCTCTTGACCTGCAAATGGACATACATTCAATAAGCAAAATGTAATTTTTAAAAGTAACTGAAAGTTAGGTTTTGAAATAGTTTTGCAATAGAGAATATTCACGAGTATTCAATTATTAGCTCACCTGGCCTGAAAGGCCAAGTGAGCTTATGCCATGGCGACCGTCCGTCGTGTGTCCGTCCATCCGTCTGTCCGTCAACTTTTCCTTTAAACGACTTCTCAAGAACCTCTGGGCCGATTTCAAGTATATTTGGCAGGAAGCATCCTTAGGGCATAGGGATCCAAGTCTGTTCAAATGAACCCGATCGGCCAATTTGGCCGGCGGCCATCTTGGATTTAGGCAGATTTTAGGAAACGCCTAAAAATTCTCTCCGAAACAGCTTAAGGGAGTGATGCAAATCTCCTGAAATATGATCTAGGGCACGAGCTGAACCAAGTTTGTTCAAGGGAACTTGATTGGTCAAATGGTTCGGCGGCCATCTTGGTTGACCTAGTAGCGAAAATGACTTCTCCAGAACCGCTGAACGGATCGGGCCCAAATTTGGCAGATATGATTAGGGCCTAAGGGCGATTAAAGTTTGTTCAAGAGAAGTTGATCCGTCAAAATACATCTCCGCTGTAGGCCAATCAAAATATAGCGTGTTTGGCGGCCATATTGGATTTTTTTATTTGATGGATTTTGAGATCGAAATTGGTTTTGTAGGTGTTTTGCGGTATTCTGATCACAAATTTGCAATTTTCGAAACTGTGGGATAAATAGTTTGGCGGCCATCTTGGATCATTTTCTCACCAAAAGCTCCCATACTAAAGCAATGGGAAATTTAAAATGTGTTAGTTCTCGAGAACTACTGGGTCGATTTCAATTATATTTTGCAGGTAGCATCCTTAAGGCATAGAGATTCAAGTTTGTTCAAACGAAGGCGATCGTCCAATTGGGCCGGTGGCCATCTTGGATTTTGGCCGATTTTTAGAAACGTCTTTAAAAATCTTCTCAGAAACAGCTTGGGGGATTGATGCAAACCTCATGAAATATGATTTAGGGCAAGTGCTGAACCAAGTTTGTTCAAGGGAAATTGATTGGTAAAATGGTTTGGCGGCCATCTTGGTTGACCTAGTTGTAGCGAAAATGACTTCTTCTCCAGAACCGCTGAAGGGATCGGGCCGAAATTTGGCAGATATGGTTAGTGCCTAAGGGCCATTAAAGTTTGTTCAAGAGAAGTTGATCCATCAAAAAATATGGCCGCCGTGGGCCAATCAAAATATAGCGTGTTTGGCGGCCATATTGGATTTTTTTATTCAATGGATTTTGAGGCCGAAATTGGTTTTATATGTGTTTTGGGGTATTCTGAGCTCAGATTTGAGATTGTCGAAACTGTCGGATAAACGGTTTGGCGGCCATCTTGGATCATTTTCCCGCAAAAGCTCCCATACTAAAGCGATGGGAAATTTAAAATGTTTTTTTCTTGAAAACTACCTAGCCAATTTCAATTATATTTGGCAGGAAACATCCTTAGGGTGTAGAGATTCAAGTTTGTTCAAACGAAGCCAATCGGCCAATTGGGCCGGTGGCCATCTTGGATTTTGGCCGATTTTTAGAAACGTCTTAAAAAATCTCTGAAACCGCTTATGGGATTGATGCAAACCTGATGAAATATGATTTAGTGCAAGAGCTGAACCAAGTTTGTTCAAGGGAACTTAATTTGTCAAATGGTTTGGTGGCCATCTTGGTTGACCTAGTTGTAGCGAAAATGACTGAAATTTGGCAGATATGATTAGGAACCAAGGGCCATGCAAGTTTGTTCAAGGGAAGTTGGTCCGTCAAAAAATCTGGACACCATGGGCCAATCAAAATATAGCATGTTTGGCATCCATATTGGATTTTTTTATTTGATGGATTTTGAGGCCGAAATTGGTTTTATACATGTATGTGTTTTTGGGTATTCTGATCTCAAATTTGCAATTTTCGAAACTGTTGGATCAATGGTTTGGTGGCCATCTTGTTGATAAAGAGCATTCTAGTTGAAATGCCTATGGGCCAGGTGAGCGATACAGGCCCCTTGGGCCTCTTGTTTAATTTTTAATCATATAAATTCACGATTTAAAACAAAATCGCGATTTTCGAATTAATGACATAATCGCGTAAGCCTAACAGACAGACAACCACAATAATACTCAGTACTCACACCAGCCTTTGGCCTCTGTAGCGGTCTTGGGAAATGTCCATTTGCAGACCAAGAGAAGACTATTTTTGACAATTTACCATTGGAACGACTGGCTCGATAACCGAGCCAGGCATTCCAGTGGTAAATTTTCAAAACTAGTCATCTCTTGATCTGCAAATGGACATTTTCTGTCAAAAAATGGAAATTTTTTTGGAATAAATTTGATGGTTAAAGGGCTACGGTCACATGCTATATGGTGACATACATGTATGTTGTAGACAATGTGTTGTACCACATGCACATAACCTCATTGATTTATGTGTTTAGGAATAGTAACCTACATGTAGCCCACAGAACAGCTCAGGAATAATTTTAAATGTTTACAAAACAAAATAAAAATATACAGTTGAATATTAAGCTCACCTGGCCAGAATGGCCAAGTGAGCTTATGGGATGGCAACCATCCGTCGTCCATCTGTCTTGCCGCTCGTCCAGCATCCGGCCATCAACTTTTGCCTAAAAACGCTATTCCTCATTAACCGCTTGGTGGATTTCAAGCTAATTTGGCTGGAAAGACCCTATGGGGGTAGGCTTCAGAACTTGTATACAGTCAGAATTTTGATTGGTCAATTTTTTCAGTGGCCATCTTGAATTTTCTGAAAAATTGCGGCAAATCATTTAAAACGCTACTCCTCATTAACTGCTTGGGCAATTTCAACCATGCTTAGCTGGGAGGATGGTGCGCTGGTATATTTCAGGACTCATATACAGAATTTTAATTGGTTGTATTTCCCGGCGGCTATCTTAGATTTTCTGAAAATTTCTGGGAATCACTTAAAAGCCTACTCGATAACCATTGGCCCGATTTCAATCAAACTTGGGTGAAAGAGCCCTAGCTTGGTATGCTTCAGAATTTGTATACAGAATTTTTATTGGTCAATTTTTTCGGCGTCCGTCTTGAATTTTCTGAAAAATGGCTACTCATTAACTGCTTGAGCAATTTCAACCAGACTTGGCTGGAAGGATACTCGGCTGGTAGGTTTCAAAATTTGTGTACAGAATTTTGATTGGTCAATTTTTCTGGCTGCCATCTTTGATTTTCTGAACATTTCTGGAAATCATTAAAAAGCCTACTCGATAACAACTGGACCTTAGCTAAAAAGGTGTAGTAAAATTGATACAAAATCTTGAACAACCGACTTAAATTGTTACGTTGAAATGGAGGGATCAGATCTTTCACTCATCTACATGTATCCGATGTCACAATCAATCATGTCAACAGTCTACATGTAGCTGACATCATGATCATAATGACATATCTACAAAGTACATAAAAAAGTCTGTCAAGTGTATGAATTATGTGTCTTTGATGAATTTACAATTTAATAAGCTTTTTGTAGAATAGCTTGAAACTAATTGGATCTGCCAGCATAGGTAGCAGCAATAGCACCCCCCCCCCCCCACACACACACACACATACACAGAACCCCCCCCCCCCCTCCCTCCTGTATACATGTACATATAGAGATATAGTTGTAACCCTGAAATTTAACTTCTGGCCAGACTGCAGGTTCCAAAGTTTAAAATTAACCCTTTAATAGTCAAGCCAGCCAAAACCGGCCTCTGCAGTGATCTTCACGAATGTCCATTTGTTGGCCAAAGAGTAGTTTTGAAAATTTAAAACTGGTATGACTGGCTCGATAACCGAGGTAACTGAGACAGTCATTTCAGGGGTAAGGTTCCACAAATCATCTTCTCTTGGTCTGCCAAGGGCCATTCAATGGGTTAAAAATTTCCTTTTTTGACAAATTGTGACCACTAAAGAATTAATACCAAAACTTGTAAATAGGGGGCAGATCTTAGTTAGAAATTGGGCGAGCGAGGCTGATACCGTATCCCTCTATTCTGGTACTGTAGATGTACGGTGGAGGTTTGTGAATGAGTCCGAGGTATAGTTTTAGGCACATGTAAATATCGCAATGTTGCATTCCGAGTCTGCGTGTCAAAATCAAAAGTTAATCCTAAAAAAAATACTTTAGAAAAATTTACGACTGAAATGACAGGCTTGGTAACCGAGCCAGTTATTCCAGTGGTGAATTTAAAAAAATCATTTTCATGGTCTGAAAATGGATATTTTCAATGAAAAAGTTTAAATTTTATAGAACAAATTTGAGGGTTAACCATTTCTTGATGAGCCTGGCCCAAACTGCCTTTGTACATAGCGATCTTTGGGAATGTCCATTTGCAGGCCAAGAGAAGGCTATTTTTGAAAATCTACCCTTGGAATGACTGGTTCGGTATATAAGCCAGTCATTCCAGTGGTAAATTTTCAAAAATACTCCTTTTGGCCTCCAAATGGGCATTCAATTAGGAAATATAGACATGAAACCCTCAAATTTATTTAACAGAATTTAAGTTTTCTCTTAAAAAATGTCCATTTGCAGACCATGAGAAGACTATTTTTGAAAATGTACCACTGGAATGACTGGCTCGGTTATCGAGCCAGTGATTCCATAGGTAAATTTTCAAAAATAGTCTTCTTTTGGTCTGCAAATGGACATTTCTCAAAGCCATTGCAGAAACCATTTTTGGCTGATATGAGTGTTAAAGGGTTAAATGTTAATTTCGCCCCATGGATTGATCATGCAATAGTGTAATGGTGATGAATAATGACTTGAAGGTGAAAGCTGTATATATATATACGTATCATAATTGTAGCACATATATAGGTTACTAAATGACACTATCACCTTTGATCATGATAATGAGTATAGATATATGTATATATATAAAAGGTGACAGTAGGGTTTATTTATAGCTACAGAGAGATTAGGATGACCTACGACGCTCTTATTTTATTTCATTGATATATTGATATTTAGGCCATACCAATTTATCTTTGTGTTTTTCAGACCCTCGTAGCTTAATTTTTCCATATAGAATCTATAAAATAAATAATGCAGCAATTTTAAGGTATTAGTTTCAAGATTCTTTCCATCTAACAATTTTTGGCAACCAAATCCTTATCACTCGAAATTCCTCAGAATTTTCTGTAATTCTTTTTGTTCTCTGTAGCTTTGTTAACCCTTTTATGGTCAAGTCGCTAAAAATCGCTTTGCAATGGGCATGAGAAAAAAGTCCATTTGCTGGCCAAGAGAAAACTATTTTTGAAAATTTACCACTGGAAGGGCTGGCTTATTTAATGAGCCAGCCATTCCAGTGGTAAGTTTTCAAAAATAGTCTTCTTGACATGCAAATGAACACTCACTAAGAAAATGTTTTGAGTTTTCTTGATCAATCTTGACAATTAACATGATAAAAGGATTAATACTGTAATACTTTGTAGCTTAAAACTTCTGAGCTTGAAATTGTGCATTATTGTCTCACCTGGCCTGAAAGGCCAAGTGAGCGTATGCCATGGCAACCCTTAGTCGTGTGTCCATCTGTCATCCGTCAAGTTTTCCTTTAAATGACTTCTCAAGAACCGCTGGGCCGATTTCAATTATATTTGGCAGGAAACATCTTTAGGGTATAGATTTGTTCGTTCAAATGAAACCGATCAGCCAATTTGGCTGGCAGCCATCTTGGATTTAGGCCAATTTTTAGAAATGTCTTTAAAAATCTCCGAAACCGCTTGGGGGATCAATTCAAAACTCATGAAATATAATCTAGGGCAGAAGTTGAACCAAGTTTGTTCAAGGGAACTGAATTGGCCAAATACATGTAGTTCGTCGGCCATCTTGGATGACCTAGTTTTCACGAAATCTACTTCTCCACAACCGCTAAACAGATCAGGTTGAAATTTGGGAGGTATGATTAGGGACTAAGGGCCATTTAAGTTTGTTCAAGGGAAGTTAATCCATCAAAAACATGACCGTCATGGGCCAATAAAAATGTAACGTGTTTAGCGGCCATATTGAATTTTTTTATTTGATGAATTTTGAGGCCAAAATTGGTTTTATATATTTTTCTGGGGTATTCTAATTTCAAATTTGCCATTTTCAAAACTGTCGGCTAAACGGTTTGGCAGCCATCTTGGATCATTTTCCCGCGAAAAGCTCCTATACTAAGCAATGGGAAATTTAAAATGTCTTCTCGAGAACCACTGGGCCAATTTCATTCACGTTTGGCAGGAACAAGCCTTAGGGCATAGAGATTCAAGCTTGTTCAAATGAAGCAGATCGGCCAATTTGGATGGTGGCCATCTTGGATTTTGGCCGATTTGTAGAAATATCTTTAAAGATTTTCTGCGAAACCGCTTGGGGCATCAACTCAAAACTCATGAAATGTGATCATGGGGAACAGCTGAACCAAGTTTATTCAAGGGAACTTGATTGGCCAAATAGTTTGGTGGCCATCTTGAATAGCCTAGTTTTTGCAAAAACGACTTCTCCAGAACCGCTGTATGGATCTGAATTTCTTCAAAGAAAGCGATCGATCGGCCAATTTGGCCGATGGCCATCTTGAATTTTGTCAGTTTTTAGAAAGATCTAAAAATGTTCTCCGAAACCACTTTGGGAATTGATTCAAGACTCATGAAATATCATCTAGGGCAAGAGCGTAACCAAATTTTTTCAAGGAAACTTGATTGGCCAAGTGGTTTGACGGGCATCTTGGATGACCTCGTTTTCGCGAAAACAACTTCGCCAGAACCGCTGAACGGATCGGGCTTAAATTTGCGAGATATGATTAGGGATTAAGGGCCATTAAATGATTAAAATTTAATCACGTGAAGTTGATACGTAAAGAAACATTGCCGCTGCGTTCGTGTTACAATTCTGGTCAACTCCTTTAAAGCTGAATGGTCATTATGAAATTAAGAACTTTTTTTAATAAAAAACAGTAAGTGAATTAATTATTCATGTTTGCAATTTGTATCAAGTAATCATCCGTCATGTTGTTTTGCGGCAGCCATTTCTTTTCCCAACACCTCCAGCCTAATAAAAGAGCTCGTCAAATCTAAATCCGGCCCATTCACTTTTTGATGCCTTGTGTGTGACGCATCTAAGGAGAGCCCAAATATCAATCTTTCCTCAAATAAAATACAGAGAATGTACATATTACCCCGATCTTCCCTATACTACTGTGAATTCTTATCCGAGGCTCGGTGTAAAAACGTAAAATCGTGCATCCTATCGCCGTCGTATAAGATATACACACATTTTAGAGGCAGTCTTTCCACGTCTATGTTGTTTAGGGCTCATTCGCTTTGATATGTAAATAAACTAATTGGATTGAATTGAATTGATCTACACATAGATCAATGACGTTAGTGTTATTGATATTTTCAAAATGTCTTGATGTTCGGGCAAGGTGAACTACCTCGTTTGAGTGAGAGAGCGAGAGAGAGAGAGAGAGAGTAATTACACATTTATATTCAATTTTGAATGGATATTTATGCTGGATGGGATAGAACGTAATTATAAACATATTTATTTCCTTCTTGCATCTTCAGTTCGTGACTTCTGTATTTTATATGAAGAAACTTTGATACTGTGGTGCTTGCTAGACGTCTTACAGGAGAGGCATCAAAAAGTGAATGGGGACGGATCTAGATTTGATGAACTCTTTTATTACATTGGAGGTGTGGGGATAAGAAAATGGCCGCCGCTAAACAATATGGCGGACGCTTACCTGATACAAATTGCAGACATGAACAATTAATTCACATACTATTTTTTTTTACTAAAAATATTTCTTATTTTCATAATGACCCTTCAGCTTTAAGGATTCTACTTATGGCCGATAGCTCCGATGTTTTGTTTTTGTTTGGAATTTTCGTGAAACAAAACATTAAACTGGCATCAGGCCTTACTGTACAATGTTATAGTTATCCCCTTAAATCTGTCATGACGTCACAAAAATAGCAGCTACTGTACAAAAGAAAATATACGGATGTGTACCCTTAAATCCAACCAGGTGAGCTACATTGTACTGCCATATTGTTTACATTTCATCTCCTCAGTGACCATTTTCAGCACACCTGCTGTCACTTACTATAAAGGATGGCCCAAATCCTGAAAGGGCAGCAGTCAAGCATTGACCATATATCTGAAAAGCATGCCGACTGAAATTTATATCAGTGATTCATTTCACGAAACAGACATGGATTCCACCATTGAAGACGTAGAAATGATGTGTTTATGCAGACACTCAAAGCTATACATGTAATTGACCAATACTTATTCAAGAAATAATAAAATACAGGTCCTATTTATTCAAAATAATATACATGTACCAATCCATACCTTCTTGTCGGTCTCCATTTGCACAGACTCCGTCATTACGTCGCTACATCATTGGCCGGGATTCCTTTTTGTAGGGAAGTTTGGGGTAATTCTATACAGCTGCTGTTGTTAGCTCACCTGGTCTGAAAGGAAATTGTCAAATTGCTTCTCCTTACCATTTTGACCAATTTGAACCAAATTGGGCTGAAAGAATCCTATGGTCATAGGCTCTAGAACTTCCATTCAGAATTTTGTTGCGTAAATATTTTGGGTGAAAATCCTAGATCTATTTTATTAAAAATTTACCGGAAATTGTCAAATTTCTACTTCTTACCATTTTGACAGATTTCAAGCAAACTGAACTGAAAGGATTCTATTGTGATAGGCTCTATTTCTTCTATTCAGAATTTTGATTCATGAATTTTTTGCATGAAAATCTTAGATTTTATTTTTAAAATCCTAGAAATTTGTCAAATTGCTTCTTTATTTTGACTGATTGTAATGAAACTTGGATGGGAGAATCCTATGGTGGTAGGCCTCAGGCCTTCTATTCAGAATTTTGATTCATTAATTTTTCCTGTAGTGATCTGGGATTTTCTGAAAATGATGAGAAATCGTTTACAATGCTACTCTTCATTAACTGCTTGGGTGATTTCAACCGGATTGGGCTGGAAGGCCTCTATGGTGGTACAACAGTAGGCTTCAGATCTTCTATTTAGAATTTTGATTGGTCAATTTTTCCGGCGGCCATTTTGAATTTTCTGACTATTTTGGGAAATCAGTTAAAAGGCTTCTCCTCATTAACCTTTATCACTCTAATGTCATAATTTGTAATTTTCAAATTAAAGTGTTAAAAGATGAACTGGTGTTTATTTTTCAACAAATTTGGTGGATTATGGTGTGGTCGTAGACAGCAACATATTCCACGAAAATTGTTGAAAATTGTACGTTAGTTTCTGTGTTATTGACACCATACAAGATAGAATATTGACATCAGTGTGCGAAGGGTTAACTGCTTGGCCGATTTCACCCAAACTCAGCTGCAAGAACCCTAGATCCGTACGCTTCAGAACTTGTATACAGAATTTTGACCGCTTTGATTTTGATGGTGGCCATCTGGGGTTTTCCGATAAATGGGAATTCATATAAAATGCTACTCCTCATTAATCGCTTGGGCAATTTCAACCAATTTTGGCTGGAAGGATCCTATTGTCGTAGCGTCTAGAAAATATATTTAGAATTTCGATAGGTCAAAGTTTTAGGCAGAGATCTCTGATTTTCTGAAACTTTTCGGGAACCATTTAAAAACAGTACTTCTTCCTTCAAGCAATAACCCGATTTCAACAAAGCTTAGGTGGAACGATCCTATGATGGTAAGCTTCAACATATTAAACTTGTCTTGATTTGGCAATCTTTTGGTGGTCATCTTAGATTTTCCGAAAACCATCCATCATGTCTATTTAAATGCAAATGGTTTAAATGCCAATGGTCCAGGTTAGTGCCACCAGCCCTGGGCCTCTTGTTGTAGTTAGTCAATGGATGGCTGAATGAATCAATTAATGAATCAATGAACAAAGGAATGGGAACTTAATATGTCATGGAATACCACCAAAACGATGCCACAAACCACAGCCACTATCATCACCACCTCCACAAATAGTGACACCAAAACCACCACCCCACCCCACCACTGCAACTAACACAGCCAACACTATGAAGCCACCTCCATGAACACAACCACCGCCAACGTCGTTGCAACTATAAAGCCACCACCACCATCACAACAACCACCATAATAACCACAACTACCACCATCACCAACACCTAACCACCACCACCTCCACGCTGCTGTTGTTCTTGTTGGTGGTGGTGGTGGTGGTGGTGGTGATGGTGGTAGTTGTTGTGGTGATGGCTGTGGTTACCGCTGGGCTTGTGCGATTATTGCATTGAGTGATCGCGATCGATTATTAAAAAATAATCGTGATTACAATGTACTCGATTAATCAGCTTGGATACTAATTACCAAGACATAGCAACAAAAGAATATCAATGACGAAAACTGCAATGGTGCTTAGAAAAGTCCATTTGCAGGGCAAGAGAAGACTAGAGCCAAGCATTCCAGTAATACATTTTCAAAAATAGTCTTCTCTTGCCTTGCGAATGGACATTATAACATTCACTGAGCAAAATGTCATTTTTCATGACCGATCACGTTAATAAGTAATTGAAATCTAGTTTTTGAAATATTTTATTCAATAGAAAATATTCACGATTATTTGATTATTTAATTTTCAATCATATAAATACACGATTTAAAACATACATGTAATCGTAATTTTCAATTTAATCACATAATCGTGCAAGCCTTGGTGATGGTTGTTGTGGTGGTTATATGATTAAACGCACTGGCTCAGGTTCTCCCAAGGTTGGGAGATATTTTTTATTTATTTTATTGTCTGAGATTTGTTATGTTTGTTTGATAGAGGCGGTATGGCCTATAAAATATGAATAATATATATCATTCATTCTGAAGGTTTTTGAAGAGTTAATTTCGATTTAACCAAGATGTCACGTAGATTGGAGTTTTTCTTAAAGGCTATCACTGGACGCAAATTGAGAGGTTCTTTCATTTTATCCTGCAATTTATGATATTCATCTTTCAAAATTTCAGAAATTTCAACATTTTTTCGATTGTATGTTAAACTGAATGGAATAATTTCACGTTGATCAGCAAGACCAGGGTCCACGTTTATGCCTCTCGGCCATTTTGTTTTCAGTTGTTTAATCCAAAATGATTCTCGAAGTTTTCTTTGTTTATCAGTTTCTTCGGCCGTAGCAGAAAGAGGCAGTTGCTCAATAGGCATAATTTCAAAGTGTCTATTGACAGAATGACCAGGAAGATTGAAATGTTGAGCTACGTTGGTGTCCTCGTCGTGTCTAATATCGCAAAGGTGTCTAGTTGCTCGCCATCTTAAAGGGCATTTTGTTTCACCGACATACTGCTTTTGGAATAATTTGCAAGATATTAAATAGATAACATTTTTAGAATCGCAATCTAAATTAGACTGAAGTTGGAATTTGCTTTTGTTCTGATAACTGACAAATGTTTTCTGATTAGGTAGATAGAGGTCTAATTTACACCTCTTCTTTCCACATTTCTGAGATTGTCCTACGCCTATAATCGGACGATTGTGACGAATTTTGGTAGGCTTTTGATCGGCAGCCTTATCAGTAATAGTTTCCAAATCATGTACGGTTTCGGACTTTATTTTGCGCAAAAATGGTGTTGAATATCCCCTCGGTTTAAGGGCTTTAAATAAGGTGGAACACGCAGATTCAAAATTCTTTCTATCACTAGAATTACGGTGAAATCGGATAATCTGTGATTTGACAATACCTTTAAAAGTATGAGGTGGATGGAAAGATTTCTTATGCAGTAGTTGATGGGAATCGGTGGGCTTAAAGAATACTTTGTAACTCGTGTTATAATTTACACCTTTGTAGAGAGTAACGTCCAAAAAGTCTACGGACGACTGGTCGATGTTGGCTTTAAGTTTGATGTTAGGATCGTGATTGTTCAAAATATTGAAAAATTCATCAAACTCTTCCCTTGAATGAGTCCAGATCATAAAAATATCATCGAGGTACCGGCGGTAAAATAAGGGCTGCTTAGGACATTTGTTAAGCGCATCTTCTTCCCACTCAGCTACATAGATGTTGGCAAAACTAGGACTAAAACGTTTACCCATAGCGCATCCACAGATTTGTTGGTAGATTTCGCCAGCGAATTCGAAATCATTGCCCTTTAAACTCAGCTCCAGGAGAGCTAATATTTCGCTAGTGGGCCTATTGTTATCAGGATATTTATCAAATGCTTTGCGAACAGAAGTCAAACCCCTTTCGATGTCAATGTTTGTGTACATAGCATCGATGTCGAGGGTTATCAAGAGTGAGTTTGGAGGAACAGAAATTTTGGAGACCTCGGATAGGAAATCCTCAGTGTTGTTCAAAAAGCTGAAATGTCTATTCGCAATTGGTTGTAGGTGGTAATCAATAATTTCACTAATTCGATAAGATTCAGAGCCGCAATCAGAGATAATAGGTCGACCCGGTGGTATCATAGGGTCGGACCATGACTCAATAGGTTTATGAATTTTTGGCAAAAGGTAAAACGTACGTGGATTTGAATCTCGTTTAGCAGTAAGGTATTTAAACTGCTTTTTCGTTATGGCCTTGTTGTCAGCCATTTCCTGAAGGATTCCATTAAATTTATCACAATTATTTTGCCAGAGTGGTTCGTCTAATTTGCGGTAGTGTTTCAGATTACTGAGTTGCCGATGCGCTTCACGAATATAATTATCGCATTATTACAGTAGCAGATCCATTGTCAGCAGACTTTATAACGATGTCATTGTTTTTACGCAAACCTGTTAAGGCTAAACGTTCTTGATATGACAAATTTTGATGATTTTTAGGAAATTCTAAATTTTCAACACGCTCCTTGATAGCTTGATGGCGGTGGTTGTTGTTGTGGTGATGGTGGTGGTTGTTGTGGTGGTTGATGTGGTGGTGGTTGTTGTTGTGGTAGTTTGTGGTGCTGTTGGTGGTGATGGTTGTTGTTGTGGTGGTGGTGATGGTGGTGCTTGTTATGGTGGTGGTTGTTGTGGTGGTTGTTGTTGTTGTGGTGGTGTTGATGATGGTGGTGGTGGTGATTGTTGTGGTGGTGGTTGTTGTTGTGGTGGTTGGTGGTGGTGATGGTGGTGGTTGTTGTTATGGTAGTAGTGATGGTGGTGGTTGTTGTTGTGTTGGTGGTTGTTGTGTTGCTGGTGATGGTGTTGGTTGTTGTGGTGGTGGTGGTTATTGTGGTGGTGGTGGTTATTGTGCTGGTGCTGATGGTGGTTGTTGTCGTGGTGGTTGTTGTGATGGTGGTTGTTGTTGTAGTGGTGGTTGTTGTGGTTGTTATGGTGGTTGTTGTGGTGGTTGTTGTTGTGGTTGTTGTTATGGTGTTTGTGGTTGTGTTTGTGGAGGTTGTTGTGGTGGTGCTAGGTGTGGTGGTTGTTGTGGTGGTGCTAGGTGTGGTGGTGGTTGTTGTGGTGGTAGTTTGTGGTTGTTTTGGTCGTGGGTGGTGTTACTGTTGGTTGTGATGGTGTTGGTTGTTGTTCTATTGGTTGTGGTGGTGGTGGTGGTGGTTGTTGTGGTGATGGTGGTGCTTGTTGTTGTGGTTGTTGTACTGATGGTGGTTGTGGTGGTGATGGTGGTTGTTGTGGTGGTTGTTATGGTTGTTGTTGTGGTGGTTGTTGTGCTGGTTGTTGTGGTGGTGGTTGTGGTGGTTATTGTGGTGGTTGTTGTAGTGGTGGTAGTTGTGGTTGTTGTGCCGGTGGGTTTGTGTTACTGCGGGTACACATGTACGTATGCTGGAAATGGCCAGAGGAGACGAAATGCAAACAATATAGCCATACATGTAGCTCACCTGGTTGGATTTAAGGGTACACATCCATATATATATATATATACATGTATATATATATATATATATATATATTTTTTTTTTTTGCACAGTGCTGCTATTTTTGTGACGTCATGATAGCTTTAAAGGTCGAGCCCCACAAAAAAGCTTCTGCAATGAATCTTGTCAGTGATCTTGCTGAATGCACATTGTCAGGGCAAGAGGACTATTTTAGAAAATTTTGGTCTGGAATGCCTGGCTCGATCAATGAGCAAGTCATTCCAGTGATAAATTTCCTGAGATATTTGTATCTGCACATGGACATCCACGAAGGAACGATGTCAATTTAGTCTTGACAATTATAGGGTTAAGCTACCATTGATTATTTTGAAAAGTATTTTGCAGATATGGCAGCAGTCATATGTCTTTCAAGATAAACAGATTTCATAATTATTAGCCAAATTGCTAGCAGGTAAATTTTGAAATTCAGAATGAAAGGGGTTAAAGTTTAATTTTAACTAATATCGAACTCATTCACATTTACGTGTGCTGTTAACCATTTAACTCTCAAATTTGTTTTAAAAAATTTCAATTTTCTCATGGAATATGTTCATTTGCAGACAGAGATTGTTTTTGAAAATTTACCACTGGAATGATTGACTCAGTTATTGAGCCAGTCATTTCATTGGTAAAAATTTTTAAATTGTTCTTGAGTCTTGACCAACAAATGGACATTCTTCACAATCATGTGACAGTTAAAATCTAGGATTAAAATAAGACAGGTGGATGGGTGGACAGACAGATGGAGAGACAGACAGACAGACCCAAATTTGGTACCATCTGAGAAGGGTTACGATGCCGCTTTCCCAAGGGCCCTAGAATGCTAAGCAGAAGTTACAGTCTTACTTGCCCACGGCCCTTGAATGGCAAACAGAAGTTACAGTGGTGCTTGCCCTAAGGGACAAGTTTTAAATGTTTCAACTTTTACCACGTTTTTTTTTATCTTGAGTAATGGTTTCATTTCAGAGTGTCTTGCACCAGAATTGCAGTGCTTTAGAAGGGTCTATTATTGCAGCGGCTCCTATTCTCCAGGCTAACAGCTCAAACACAACGGGCCTTACATGGTGTGACTGGCCTCCATTTGGTGAGTGACTCATAATGATATTTGCATTGACAGGGGATTGAACGCTCAGCCAATGAAAGCGCCAAGAATCATAGCCCACAAATGCCTCCACTAAACCAATGCTGCAAGACAAAAATAATATTTATATCCTTGGCATGATAGTGCTAAGAAAGACACATGGATTTGACTTTGATAATACACATTGCCCCCACATATTTAAAGTAGATTGGACAGTCAGTGGCTCGCCATCACAAATCCTCTCTTTCACTGCTTTGACCTTTTGACCCCTCTCCTGCTTCTATGAGGGTAGAGCCAAATATAAATGTCCTCTTGCGTGCATTCTACAACCATATGGTTCATGTAACTCACAGGCCAAGTTTGGCTGAATTCCGCCAAGAAGTTTTGGAGGAGTGCAATCAATTTCTAGATCTTTTACTTCTCGCCATGGGGTGTACAAAAATGTAGCCATATGTAGATGTTCTCTTGCACTCCGCAATCATATGGGTACATGTAACTGATTTACTCACATACCAAATTTGGTGGAGTTCTGTTCCATGGTTTCGTAGGAGTTGCGAATCAATTTCTGCACATACGAGTGCAGACACGCACGAACACACACGCACTGACACACACGCACTGACACACAGTCACTGACACACACGCACTGACACACACGCACTGACACACACGCATGTACACATGCATATGAGCAGGAGAGCATAATCCCCACTTTTCCTAAAATAATGTGAGGGAAAAACATTTGGGATATTACAATCACCTCCATGTTTCCATAGATTTGTCTGTCCGCTTATCAAGCCAGTCATTCTAGTGGTACATTTTCAAAAATATTCTTGGTCTGCAAATGGAAATTTACTATACAAAAATCAGTTAACCCTTTAAGCCTTGAATTTGTTGAAGAAAATCTCAATTCTTTCAAAGAAAGTGTCAATTTGCAGACTAAGAGAAGACTATTTTTGAAAGTTTATCACTGGAATGACTGGCTCGGTTATCGAGCCAGTCATTCCAGTGGTAAATTTTCAAAAATAGTCTTCTCTTGGTCTACAAATTGACATGTCTCGAGACGACTGTAGAAGCTGTTTGGCTGATATGAGTGTTAAAAGGTTTTAAATGCACTGAGTTTCAAATACTTTTTATTTACAGATAAACCTAATTACAATGCCCTGCTTGGTAGTCTGGATTACGCATTTCTCATCGCGTATGCTGTCGGCATGTTTATAAGGTACCTTCAGCTTTATTAACTTGATTCAAGAAATTGTTTAAACATTGTAGCAAATATTCTGTTGAGTATTTTGAAATGATTGTAACTCAAAGCTTCCTAGCAGATTATTTTTTAAATATTCAACAATGTTTCCGACATGTATCGCTGGATTGAGTTCATGTCTCTGTGACTGTTTCATCTGAAACCTGCTCACTGTGTGTGTGTGTGTGTGTGTGTGCGTGCGTGCGTGCATGCGTGCGTGCGTGCGTGCATGCGTGCATGCGTGTGTGCATGCATGTGCATGCATGTGCATGCATTATAGTTGATATTAAGTAAATAATATTAATAGGCTTGCGTGATACATTATTGCTTTAAGTGTTCACGATCGATTATTTAAGAATAATCGTGATTATACTCGATTAATCAGCTTGGGTACAAATTATCCAGCCATAGACCAAAAGCATATCAATGACGAAAGCTGCAAGACTGTTTAGAAAAGTCCATTTGCAGGCCAAGAGAAGACTATTATTTTATTGTATCACAGGAATGTCTGGCCCAATTCTCGAGCCAGTCATTCCAGTGATGCATTTTAAACAATAGATATACATTCACTGAGCAAAATGCCAATTTTCGTGACAGATAGCATTAGAAAATAATTAAAAGTTAGCATTTGAAATATTTTCTGCTGTAGAAAATATTCACGATTATTCGATTATATACATTGTAATCTTTAATCATATAAAATCACGATTTAAAAATAATCACGATTTTTTATTTGATCACGTAATCGCATACAGCTATAATTATGAATCATTTAGTTCTGAAGATTGTTATTTTTTCTTAGTGATGACAATCTTTGAAGAGTTACCTCTGGAATTACTGACTCATTTATCGAAGCAGTCATTTCAGTGTTCAATTTACAAAAAAATTGTATTTTCTTAATCTGCATATTAACATTTTTCAAGACCACACTTTTTTGCCATCTTGATCATTAACCCTTTAACCCCCGAATTTGTTGAACAAAATTTTAATTTTCTCATAGAAAATGTCCATTTGCAGACTAAGAGAAGATTGTTTTTGAAAATTTACTACTGGAATGACCGGCTCGATAACCGAGCCAGTCATTCCAGTGGTAAATTTTCAAAAATGCTCTTCTCTTGGTCTGCAAATGACATTTCTCGAGACCACTGCAGAAGCCATTTTGGATGATATGTGTGTAAATGGGTTAAAGCTGTAGTAGAGCTACCGTCATGCATAGAATTTGTCAGCAACAAAACAGAAATTCAAAATAACAGCTAGAATGCGTCGTTGATGACGCACCATCGCTAATCCCGACACTTTCCCCAATTTTAAAGAATTTATGGCAAATACTAAGATCATCTCTTTGTCATGTGGATATTTCTTTATTGTGCCAGGCTTATGATTGGTCTATGATTAGGTTTCACTCTGAATGGATAAATCCAATGTGTCACTCTAAGTATATGATGTCATAATGAATTACCTTACATGAAGGCTGACATCACAATCAAATTGTGTAATGAATGACATAGCTAAGTCTGTCAGGAACTTTTAAAAGTCTGTCATGTATATGAATTGTATGACTTTACTGGCTAATAACCATTGTGTTAAATATTTTGAAACTAATTTGACTGGGCGCTGTTTATGCCTATGGAAGCAACAGCAGCCAGTCAAATTAGTTTCAAAATATTCAACAGCTTACCTGATGAGTGTATAGTTTTATGGAAATTGAGATTCACAGGGAGTGCTGTGATCGATCAGTCCCAACAGCTAGAGATTGGTGGGGCATAGCTAAAAGTGGATTCATACATTGTTAGGATGAATTGAGTCTCTATAACTAAGTATTCAGCATACATATATCTAGGAAATATCTAATGGCTAAGAATGCTATTGATTTTTGGGTGAGATTAGACCAAGTATGGAAATTCGATTGTCAAAGAATAGTTCAAGGTATTCTGAACCAATGTTTACAAAATGTCACTTGGCAGTTGCATCTGACATGCACGTGCACACACGCATGTACGCACCTACACGCTTACTTGCCAGAATCTTAATTTGAAGGGAGTTGTGCACGTAAGCTGTAGAATATTTTGAAACAAATTTGACTGGTTTGTGTGCGTTGGGGATAGGGTTTGTTGTAGCCTACGGCAGCAACAGCTCCCAGTCAAATTAATTTCAAAATTTGCAACAGAATGTAAACTGTAACTTCACCAGAGACATACAATTCCTACACTAATTGCAGTGACATACTTTTTGATTTTTACGATGACGCTATGTGTCATTATGATTGTGATGTCAGCTAACTAGCGACATCATTGATTATGATGCCATTTCAGATACTTGTGTGACAGATTGGATCGCTCCATTGCTTCAATTCTTGGTTCTCTGATCACTAATTTTCACTATTGTGTCATCATGACCTTGACCGTAGATTATTATGGCTGGTGTAATAATTGTGTATTTTATTCTGTTTTATTATTTCAGTGGGCATATAGCTGATCGCGTAAATATCCGTTATTTTCTCGCTTTTGGTCAGATCACCAGTGGCATTTTCACTATAGGATTTGGTTTGGGCTATTTCCTAAATATTCACTATTTAGTTTTCTACATATTTATGCAGGTAAGTCACATGATCATCCATTCCTCTGACAAGGGAGACAATCCATATTGTTTCAGCCAGTTAACCCTTTGATGATGAAGCCGGCCAAAACTGGCCTCTTGAGGAATGTCCATTTGCAGGCCTTACCGAGCCAGTCATTCCAGTGGTAAATTTTTAAGAATAGTCTTCTCTTGGTCTGCAAATGGACATTTTCTATGAGAAATTAAAAATCTTCTTGACCAAATGGACATTCAATAACCAAATATTTTGATATTCTTGAACAAATTTAGACATGAAATGGTTAAATCGAGGGGTTACGTAGAATACTCTTGTGTGATTATTGCTTTGAGTGATTTTATTGATCGATTATTTAAAAATAATCATGATTACTCGATTAATCGCCTTGGGTACAAATTACCAAGACATAGCAACAAAGGTATATATCAATGAGCAAAGCCGCAATGGTGTTTAGAAATGTTCATTTGCTGGCCAAGAGATGACTATTTTTGGAAATATATCACTGGAATGCTTGACTCGATGCTCGAGCGAGGCATTCCAATGATACATTTTAAAAAATAATGGCTTGTAAATGGACATACATTCATTGAGCACAATGTCAGGTTTCGTGATTAACCACTTTAAACAGCAATTAAAAGGTAGATTTTGAAATAGTTTATGCAATAGAAATTATTCACGATTATTCAATTATATCTAATCATTTAAATTCAGGATTTAAAAAATAATCGTGATTTTCGATTTAATCATGTAATCATGCAAGCCTAACGTAGAAATCTAACATGGTAACCCACATGTAACCTGAATTGAAGTTTACGATTTAGATTCATTGATCGTAACTTAATACAGAGTTTGATCCGGATAATAGAACCTGAATCCGGATAATAGAAGCATGGTCTGAATCGGATCAAATTGTGGATCTATGAATATCTCGGAAGCTATTGGTCTGATTTTGTTCAAATTTTAATACAACAAAAAGGTGTGACCATACAGTAGGATTCTACAAATTTGGGCATGATCCGAAGAAATCCACAAAATTGGAAAGAATCCGGAAAATCTGAAAGAAGCCGGAAAACCCAAATACTGTTTACAATGTGATGAAAACACGATGGTGAGGGTCTGCAATTTGTGCACTGGTTTCTATTTCAGGCACTGGCAGGATTATTCTCGGCCGTTGGTTGGCCATGTGTTGTGGCATGCATGGGCAACTGGTATGGAAAAGGAAAGTAAGTATAAGAGATATTGTTACCTCTCCTGGCGTGAAAGATCAAGTGAGCATATGCCATGGCATCTGTCCGTCTGTCGTTCGTCAGACTGTCCATCAACTTTTGCTTTAAAAGACTACGCCTCATTAACTGCTTTGCTTATTTCAATCAAATATGGCTGGAAGGAGCATGTGCCAATGGGATTTGGAAGGCGTGTATAAAATTTGTCATTCGACAATTTTGACAGTGGCAATCTGGGATTTTCCAAAATTTTCTAGAAATCTTAAAACTACTTCTATTTGACCAATATGTCCATTGCAATAAAACTTAGATGGAAGGATCCTATGGTGGTAGACTTCAACACCTGTAACAAGAAATTTGATTGGTCAAAGTTTCAGCGGTTGTGTTTGATTTTCTGATTTTCCAAAAATTTCCGGGAAATCCTGTCAAAATATTATTCCTCATTAACGACTGGAATGACAGTTCCAATCTTGTAAATAGAAATTTGATTGGACAAATTTTCTGGCAGCCATGTTGGATTTTCCGAAGATGTCCAGGAAATCGGTAAAAAGACTAATCATCAACCTCGATCTCTTGGCAAATGTCAATCAAACATGGCTAGAATGATGCTGTCACGATAAAACTGTATACAGAAATTTGATTGGTCAATTTTTCTGGTGTCCATCGCTGAATTTTTCAGAAAATTTTCAGTAAATTGGTTAAAAGACTACATGCACACTGCTCATTAACCGTTGACCTGATGTCACCTAAATTTTACTGAATTGACCCTGGTGTGATGAGCTTGTGTTCCAGGTGACCACTACAGGGCCGTGCGACCTTTCATGGTCAAATTTGGTCAATAAAATTTATTTTTTTCTCATTAAAACATCCGCTCGCGGACCAACAGATTATTTTAGAAACTTTACCACTGAAATCACTGGCTTGGTTATTGAGCCAAGTATTCCAGTGGTTAATTGTCAAAAATAGTCTGCCCTTGATCTGTAAATGGATCTTCCTCAACACCACTACAGAAGTTGTTTTGGCCGGTTTATTTAACTTTTTAATGGTCAAGCCGGCCAAAACTGGACACTACACTGGTCTTGAGGAATGTCTATTTCCAAGCCAAGAGAACACAATTTTGGAAAATTTACCACTAAAATTCCTGTTGCCTTATCGAGCCCGTCATTTCAGTAGCAAATTTTTTAAAATCTCTTGTCTTGTAAATAGCCAATCAACAAGCAGATATTTAAACTTGCATGATGAATCTTGGGTTATTTGTTGTTTTACAGACGTGGCTTGATAATGGGCATATGGAATTCACACACATCTATCGGGAACATTGTCGGAGCACTTATCGCTGGAATCTGGGTCAACTATGCCTGGGGATGGTCATTTGTGGTTCCTGGTATTATCATAGCATCATTGGGAGTTCTGACATTTCTATTTCTTGTGCCAAGTATGTATTGGCGATAAATTGCATTTATGATGTTGCTATTATCTAAGGCTTGTGCGATTATAGTTACATTTCTATTTCTTGTACCAAATAAGGAATGGAAATAAATTATATTTTGTCCATTTTATAATGTTGCTTTCAACATAGTAGGTCTTAGATAATAAATTCATCTGTCATTCCGCCGTCTGTCAATTTGTAATTTAACCCATTCACGATCAAATTTGATCAAGAGAATTTTAATTTTCTCTAAGAAAATGTCCATTTTGCAGGCCAAAGAGAACACCAATTTTGGAAATTTAGCACTGGAATGACTGGCTCGATTATCGAGCCAGTCATTCCAGTTATAAATTTTCAATAATAATCTCTTGGCCTGGTAAATGGACATTACCCATGATCACAGCAGAGGCTGTTTTTGGCCAGCTTGACCATTAGTGTTAAAAGAATACTTGTTAATCACTGAGCAAAGTTGAATTAAACTTGGCTGGACTGAACCTAAGTTGGCAGGAATACCATATGATTATATAGAAATCTGATTGGCTAATTTGTTCAGTTGTCATGTTGTGGAGGAGAGTACTGCAAAATCTGTATAAGAAATATATTTCCGTGGAACATCTGCCGGCACAATCCAATAACGTCTGGAACTGTCTGGGGACATCTGAGCCTGTACATGAAATTATCGCACTGTTCAAGAACTTGTGGCACATCCCAAGAACTTCCGACAATCCGGGATAATTCTGTACAAGTTCAGAGAAATTCTAGAAACTTCTGGCATAGTAAAGGAACGTTTGGCATAATCCAGGAACTTTAGGCATGCTTTTAAAGACTGTATTTCATTTCTGGTTCTTTGTCCCTTATAATAAAATAGTTAGGTAAAGAGCATGACCTTTGCACAGATGCACTGAATTTTTGGCGGTCAGTTGTTATATTTTGTAGCGTGACGGCATATATGGTGCACACATTTGTGCATATTTCCCACGTCAAATTGAAATTTATTATCATCGAACCAAGATTAGGTTTAAGTCCCTGTTTCTTGTGACGGAATCACAAATTCATTTGTGACTGCACCGCGAAAACAGAAAAACAATACGCGAGTCAGTATTTTGCAATCACAAAAATGCACGTATTGTAGACATGTTTTATATTGACTATATATATATATTTACATGTACATTGTTTGTACATTGCTGAGATCAATCTCTCATGTATTAATGTTCTGTTATGTTCAAGTTTGGGCCAAATCTGATCAGTCGCTTTTGAGATACAGCTCTGGTCACAGACACGTACTAGACTTGTGTGATTGCATGATTAAATTGAAAATCACGATTATTTATTAAATGTGCGTATTCACACCGGAACGCTTGAAAATTAAATTGTTCAAATTGTATACTTTTAGAGGCCTACATTGTATGCCTAAATGTAATGAAACGAAATTAATCTTAGCATATGATGATTTCATTCCATATAAATTAATATCATTTTTTTAAGTTGTGAAATTTAAATAGAGGCACGAATCCCTAATTTAAATTCACAGCTTAAAAATTTATATTAATTTATGCATAATGAAATCATCAATTGTTAAGCACGTTTGTTTTATTACATCTGGGCCAACAACTTAAATCTCTAAAAGTATACAATTTAAACAATTTTATTTTCAGGCATTCTGCTGTGAATATGCACCTTTAAACCATGAATTTATATGATTAAAAATTATATAGTCTAATAGTCGTGAATAATGTCTACTTCATAAAATATGTCAAATCCTACCTTTTTAATGCTATCGATCACGAAAATTAGCATGTTCCTTAGTGAATCTATGTCCATTTGCATGCCAAGAGAGTACTATTTTTGAAAATGTATCACTGGTGTGACTGGCTCCAGGCATTCCTGTGATAGATTTTCAAAATAGTCTTCTCTTGGCCTGCAAATGGACTTTTCTAAAAAATCATTTCAGCTTTCGTCATTGATATGCTTTTGGTGTTAGGGCTGGGTAATTTGTACCCAAGCTGATTAATCGGTTCTTAAATAATCGATAGTGATTACTCAAAACAATAATCGTGCAAGCCTAGCAAGCTCAGAGAGAGAGAGAGACAGGCCCGATTGTAATACTTTTTTGCCCTTATGTGGCGAGGGTCAATATTGTGATGTACAAAATGGTCTGTTGACTATGATGGATTTAGGCAGCAATGTCTTCCAATCCAATTATATTCAAAACATTCAACAGTGTAATAAGGAAAAATTAGTTACCTCTCCGGGATGTAGAAATTGTTTGAGTGTAGCTTTCGTGACCATCTCGGTCACTTCTTCAGCACTAACTGACGGTCGCTGGCAGCGTCACTCTGATCAGTTCTTGTGGAGTCACGTGACAGCATGGACTGGTAGACTGCTGGTATACGGTAGCCCTCGTCTCTGTTCATGGTTGGTTGATGCTTGTAGATTTCTATGACCGAGGCACTGCTGGCGGGTACTTTACAGTATCCACTGGCCACGTCGTCCCCGCCAGCAGTGCCTCGGTCATCAACATTGAGACCAACTTATTCAAATGGAAGGTTAAAGAGGCCATAGAAATCCACAAACATCAACCAACCATGAACAGAGATGAGGACTACCATATACCAGCAGTCTACCAGTCCATGCTGTCACGTGACTCCACAAGAACTGACCAGAGTGACGTTGCCAGCGACCGTCAGTTAGTGCTGAAGAAGTGACCGAGATGGTCACGAAAGCTACACTCAAACAATTTCTACATCCCAAAGAGGTAACTAATTTTTCCTTATTATGAATCATCCTGGGATCGGGACCAACTTTTTCGGAAATATTCAACAGTGTGTTTTATTCGGTTTTGGAAACATGTTAGGTTATTTCTAAGCTCTACTGAACATGTAAATATATGTTACATTCATTGTTCGTTCCAGACCCAGAGGATGTCGGGTGTAGTGCTCCAGACCATGGCTCTGTAAGTGTCAATAGCGTAGAAAATTATTAAGAAATTAAACCCATTTATTAATATACTCCACTATATGGCTCAAATTATTTCTGATATGTAAGAAATATTTTAATGAATAGGTTTATAAGAGTGAATACAATACAGTTGAACTGTTCCATGATTAACCATTTATTCCTCAAAATTTGTCAAGAAACTGTAAATTTTCTCCTAGAAAATCTCAATTTACAGACCAAAAGAAAATTATTTTTGAAAATTTACCACTTGAATGAATGGCTCGGTTGCCGAGCCAGTCATTCCACTGGTAAATTGTCAAAAGTAGTCTTCTCGTGGTCTGCAAATGGACATTTGTCGAGAACATCGTTGGGTGCTGAAGTGTTAAGAGAAAACTTGTATTGAGGTCAGCATTGCGTATTGGTGGAGAATGGAGGGATCAAATCTGTAACTCAAATTTCTGATGTCATAATCAAAATGCATGACTAGCTAGCTGATGTCACAATCAGAGAACATACATGTCAGGGAGTCAGTCATGAAAGAGGTAAATGTCCAACAGTGACCATTTGAATTCCAATTTAATCTATTAACCCTCAAATTTGTTCAAAAAAATTTCAATTTTCGCATAGAAAATGTTCATTTACAGACCAAGAGAAGACTTTAAAAATTTACCACTGGAATGACATTCTCAATTATCATTCCAGTGGTAAATTCAAAAAAAAAAATCTCTTGGTCTGCGAATGGACATTTGTCAAGATGACTGAAGAAGCCATTTTTGGCTGATATGAGTGTTAAAGGGTTAATAAACATTCTGTTGAATATTTTCAAACTAATTTGACTAAGAGCTGTTGCTATTGTTTCAAAATATCTAACGGGCATGACAGGTTGCCTGTAGTGATATCTAGAAATTGAGATTCTTAGTATTTCATGGTTCAGTATTAAAATAGATTCAAGCGTGCGTGAAAGTGGGCGGGGCTTAGCTAGAAATGGGTGTGTGATATTGAGACACTGACATAAATTTCACTGCTTACCCTTTTAATGACCAATTTTGGTCAAGAAAATTAAAATATTTCCTTATTAAATGCCCATTTGCAGGTCGAGAAGGCTGTTTTTGAAAGTTGACCACTGGAATGGCTGTCTCGGTTACTGAGCCAGTCATTGCAGTGGTGAATTTTCAAAAGAATTTACTGTCTTCCTTGTGTATTTGTCTAGACATCTAACAGACCAACATACGTACAGAGGAAGGATGAAACTAGCGCAAGGCGAAATATTGAAGATGTAAGTTTAAGGAGTACAAAACAAGGAGAAATTTCTCCAATACCCGTGTCGTTGATATGTTTTTCAGTTATACTATTTTGAAAACAAACTTGCTGTTGCTCTTTAGATTTTCACCACAAAATTGGCACACATCTTCGGAAGCCCAAAGACACACATCTCCCCATGTTAGGAGATCTCTCCAATAGAACCAGAGTTAGTAAAAAATGTGTCAAGAGTGTCTATTTTGAAAACAATGTTGATAAAAGCTTTTGCTGTCGCTCTTTAGCTTTTGACCCCCCCCCAATTTGGGATACATTCATGGGACCATGCGGGTACACATCCCCACACGTTTGCAGAAGATCCCTCTAGCAGAGCCAGAGTTATTTTAAAATGTCTGTAGAACAAGACCACGAAGAAGAACTCCATGCACGCATTATCGCTTGCATCTAGCGACGCAGGTCAGAAAGTCTGACAATGTTATTTTTGAATGGCTATTCTATATATACAGGCAAAAGTAAATCAGTCTTATGAAATTTTACATAATACATTATTAGGGCACCTGGCCTAAAAGGCCAAGTCAGCTTATGCCATGGCCGTCGTCCGTCAACTTTTGCTTTAAAACGCTACTCCTCATTAACCAATAGCCGAATCTTAACAAAATTTCGGTCAAAGGATGCTATTGTGCTCGGATCGCGAACTTCCATTTGGAATTTTGATTCATAAAATTTTTGGGTCAAAATCTTAGATTTTATTAAAGATTTACTGGAAATTGGTAAATTCCTTCTTCTACTTACCCTTTTGACCGATTTCAATCAAATTTGGCTGAAAGGATCGTATGGTTATAGGTTATAGGATTTCCATTCAGAATTTTGATTCGTAAATATTTTGGGTGAAAAACTTAGATTTTATTAAAAATTTACCAGAAATTGTCAAATTGCTTCTTTTCCTTAGCATTTTGACCAATTTGAACCAAATTAGGCTGAAAGAATCCTATAGTCATAGGCTCTAGAACTTGCATTCAGAATTTTGATTCGTAAATATTGTGGGTGAAAAACTTAGATTTTATTAAAAATGTACCGGAAATTGTCAAATCTCTACTTCTCCTTATCATTTTGACAGATTTCAAACAAATTGGACTGAAAAGATTCTGCTGTGATAGGCTCAAGTACTTCTATTCAGAATTTTGATTCATGAATTTTTTTGGGTGAAAATCTTAGATTTTATGAGAAAAGTACCGGATATTGCCAAATTGCTTCTTCTTACCATTCTGACCGATTTCAACCAAATCGGGCTGAAACGATCCTATGACCATAGGCTCTAGAACCTCCATTCACAATTTTTATTCATCAATTTTTTGGGTGAAAATCTTAGATTTTATGAAAAATGTACCGGAAATTGTCAAATTGCTTCTTCTCCTTACCATTCTGAGCGATTTCAACAAAATTTGCCTGAAAGGATCCTATGGTGGCACGCTCCAGAAGATCCATTCAGAATTTTGAGACAAATTTTTTGGGTGAAAATCTTAGATTTTATGAAAAATGTAGTGGAAATTGTCAAATTGCTTCTCCTTACTGTTCTGAGCGATTTTCAACCAAATTTGGCTGAAACGATCCTATGGTGATGGGCTCTAGAACTTCCATTCAGAATTTTGATTCGTCAATTTTGTGCGTGAAAATCTTGTCTGTTGCCAAACGGCAAATGTCAAGCTAGGCCACCAACAACTTTCAGTCAAGTTCTTTTCAAAATATTCAGCAGGTACAAAGACAAACCCCATGGAAATGTAGTCTGCAGACAATTATTTGTCAAGATTGGTCAACGAAGGCACGAAATTCATGCTTAGTGAATGTCCACATGCATGCAGCCAAGAGATAATTTTTGAAAATTTATCACTGAAATGGTTGTGTTAAGTTAGTCAACTGAGATCGTCATCAAACTTGACATTTGCCCTTTGGGGTCAGAAGGAGCATGATAATTTTGGTGTCAAAAGGTCAAAATCACAGTCACCAAATTAAGGAAATTGTTATTCCTTTAACCCTCTCTTGTGTTAACTTAACTCTTTAATGGTCAAGACCGCCAGAAACGGACTATGTAGTGGTCTTGAGGAATGTCCATCTTTTTATCCCCCGGTCTGGAAGACTGGGCGATATAGCGATCAGCATGTCCGTCCGTCTGTCCATCCGTCCATCTGTCCCCGTCTTGTCAACGCAACTCCTAGAGGTCTCAATGGATTAACTTAAAATTCCGTCCACATCATCAGTATCATGTGCAGATGTGCATGTGCTTTTTTCGCGACTGTAAAAATTTTCATTACGGTGTTATCCCCCTTTAAATATCTTAAAGCTGATACATAAACTGCATTGCCAATCATTTGTCAACGCAACTCCTACAGTTTAGCTCCGATTCTTTTGAAACTTGGTACGTGATATCATTACCATGTGAAGGTGTGCATGTGCTATCCATATACCTGTACGTCGCTCTGTTTGTCCAAAATGTATGTATGTCCATCTTTTGGTCCATCCATCTCTGACAATCAAATCTTTAAAATTTTGTTCACGTTATCAGTATCATGTGCAGATGTGCATGTGCTTTTTCGCGACAGAAAAATTTTTCATTATGGAGTTATCCCCCTTTAAATATCTTAAGGCTGATACATAACCTGCATTGCCAATCATTTGTCAACACAACTCATCCTACAGTTTAGCGCCGATTCTGTTGAAACTTGGTAAGTACCATGTGAAGGTGTGCATGTGCTATCCCTATACCTGTACGTCCACATCACGTCTGTCCGAAATGTATGACTGTCCCTTGGTCAGTTCATCCATCTCTGACAATCATTTCTTGTCAACGAACTCCTCCTAGTGGTCTCAATGGATTAACTTAAAATTCTGTCCACATTATCAGTATCATGTGCAGATGTGCATGTGCTTTTTTCACGGCGATAAATTATTCATTACAGAGTTATCCCCGTTTAAATATCTTAAAGTTGATACATAAACTGCATTGCCAATCATTTCTTGTCAACGCAACTCCTGCAATTTAGTTCCGATTCTTTTGAAACTTGGTAAGTGTTATCATTACCATGTGAAGGTGTGCATGTGCTATCCCTATACCTATACGTCCATCCATCTGTCCAAAATGTATGTATGTCCCTCTGTCAGTCCATCCATCTCTGACAATCATTTCTTGTCAACGAACTCCTCCTAGAGGTCTCAATGGATTGACTTAAAATTTTGTCGACAATATCAGTATCATGTGCAGCTATGCATGTGCTTTTTTCGCGGCGATAAATTATTCATTACAGAGTTATCACCCTTTAAATATCTTAAAGCCGATGCATAAACTACATTACACTTAGTGACAAAGGAATTTAGGTTTTAGGAGGAGTTGCATTTTTCATTGATTAGTTTTTCTAAAATATTGTCCTTTACAATTAACGTTGAATGTATGCCCACTCTTGATGTATGTTTATCTGAAATGTTTGGATTCGGGGGGGTGGGGTGTGTGTGTGTGTGTGTGTGGGGGTGGGGGGGGGGGGGAATGCCATCTTCTGATGGCTCTTGTTTATACAAGGGATATGATTTTTGAAAATTTACCACTGATATGACTGGCTCTGTAATTGAGGCAGTCACTCCAGTGATAAATTTTCAAAAATAATCTGTCAGCCAGCAAATCGACACTAGCTAAGTAAAAAAATTGATTTTCTTGACCATTTTCATGGTCAAGCCGGCCAAAAAGACAAGCACCTGTAATGGTCTATTTGCACAACAACAGAAATGTATTTTTGTAAATTTTATTGTAAAAATTATTTTCTTAAAAAATCTTGACCATTAAAGGGTTAATTGATATAAGTAGAATTTAGAGCGCTTTTAGGTGCTGTTGACACAAGAGGGTTAAATTCTAATAATATTCCCTCTATGGATGAGTCAATGTCATCAGTGCAGTACAGACTTACATACATAAATAAGCATGTACACAATATACTGTGTGAATGGATGAATCCTGTTTTAGCTACAGTATGCCTCGCCCATCTCAAGCGAAGCTCCTCCCACGCTTTGTCCATGTTGGCTCAATCGATCTCTGTGCTCTCTGAATCTAAACTTCCAGAAAACTATACACTTTATTACACAATATTTTGAAATTAATTTGACTGGGTGATGTTGCTGAGGGCCCAGTAAAATTAGTTTCAAAATATTCATCACCATGTTTAGTAAAAAGTAAAGACATGCAATTTGTACAACAACGCTTAGTCCATAATCAGTTATGCGCTCTTGACGAACTTAGCTACGTTATTCATGATGTAGTTGATTAAGACGTCAGCCTACATATCGCGTAGTTGATTATGACATCATATGATTGATGGACGAACTGGATGCCTCTATTTGCTGTTGCTAAGCAACCTTCGTGCTACATTGATCCATCGCGTGATGGTTGTGGGGTGGGGGTGGCGGCATAGCTTTCAGCAATCTCTGATTGACATTATTGCTGCACTTGTTTAATGTAAAGTATTTCTGTTCATTCGTTAATAATTGCTTTGTCTTTAAAATTTGTTATAATCTGTCCTCAAGGAGCCATCAGATACAACACCACTTGTGGAAACAGAACAAGTGCAGCATCATAAAGACAAAGCTATTACATTCTGTCAGGCACTGCGAATACCTGTAAGTTAGTACAACTCACCCACGTACACGTCCTACTAGTGACACTTTATATATCAGGGCTGTAACTTAACATTTTGAGGTTAATGCCCTCAGAGCATGCTAAAAATTAAAACAGAGTGCCCTCATCGAGGCTGGGCTACCCCCAGTCTAATGTCGTATAATAAATCAGTATACGTACTTTGCATTATTATAAAATAATAATCGTTGCACGCAGCTGCTATTTATTAAACCGTAACACTGATGTCCATATTCTATATTTTTCTGTGTCAATAGCAGAGAAACTGGTGTACATTTTTCAACAATTTCGGTGGATGATGTTGCTGTCTTCGACAGCACCATCTTCCACCAAATTTGTTGAAAAATGAACACCTGGTCATCTTTGAATTTAATTTGAAAATTAAATATTTTGACATCAGAATGGTAAGGGCTAACATTCAAAGTGACTATGATTCTGAAAATGCACACAATAATATGAGATAAAAGTCAGGAACTATGGATTAATAAATATGAAAACTGATATTTTTCCTAAGCATGAAAAATTGGCATGCTCATGAGGGCATCTGACTGTTGAAACCCACATGCCTTCAGTGATTTTCAATTGCATTTGCATCAGGGCACTCACTACGTTACAGCGCTGTATATCATGTATTATCGACATCATCAATTGTTCAAATAACGGCACCAAGAGCACTTAGGTCGAGTGCAGAGCTGCTATGTGTCGTACCGCCTTCCAACTCAACCACCGGAGATCGGGCCTTTTCAAGAGCTGGACCAAAATTTTGGAACAGGCTTCCGTCTCATATAAGAAACTGTTCAAAATTAGTTCCTTTTAAATCATGGTTAAAACCCCACTTGTTTTCAAGGAGGGTATTTGTTAATCCCATAAAGCACCTTCGAGCGGTTTAGTCCGGAATTGGAACTATACAAATCTGTACATAAATAGATACATGTATGTCTTTTATTAAGGTGTACATGCGCATGACATCCATAACCTAGTGTTACCCTCATTCCATGGTAGTCTGTGCATGCATGCATGCATTTGTGGTGTGTGTGCGTATATGTTTATGTGTGTATGTTTGTGCGTATGTGCATGTATATGTGTGTATGTGTGTGTGTGTGCATGCATGTATGTGTGTGTATGTGAATTCGTGCATGTGTGTGTGTGGGCGTGTGTATGCGTGCCTGCATGTGTTTGTGTATGTGGTGTGTTTGTATGTGTCTGCGTGCGGGCGTTCTGCTGCGTGCGTGTGCGTGACTGTGTGCATGTGCCTGCATGCGCTGACTGGTGGGTGGGCATGCATGCATGTGTGTGAATGTACAATGCAGCTGTAATTTGATGTTTGTTTCTTTTTTGACAGGGTGTGATAGAATTTTCTCTCTGCCTTTTCTTTGCCAAGTTAGTTAGTTACACATTCCTGTATTGGCTTCCTAATTACATTGACAGATGTAAGTGAATTAACAATATTTAACAATAATAATCAGTAATTTGTCCATTCATTAACAGCAGAAACTGTTTTGAACCTTTAGCGGTCAAGCCAGCCATAAACGGCTTCTGCAGTTAGATTGAGGCCTGTCTATTTGCAGGCCAAGAGAAAGATATTTTTTTTAATGTATTATTGGAATACCTGGCTTGATAACCGAGCCAGTCATTTAAATGAAAAATGTTTTCTACAGTCATGCCAGTGTCTGGTAAATCCTGCCTAACTGTATTTGATTAAAATTTGGCATGCAGAAGTTGAAATTGCATCTCGGTGGAATCCATCCATATATATGAGAGTGGTAAATTTTCAAAAGTAGACATGGTTTTCAAACTTTAACAGGAAACATCCTTTAGGGCATAGAGATAGTGTGGACCAGAATGAACAAAAAATTCTGACGTGATTTGGCTCAAATTTTAAGACAACAAAGGATGTTACACTCAAAGAGGATTTCCAGACGTTTGTTCGCTATCCGAATTAAAAAACCCACCTGAATCCAGATCTTATCAAATTTCATATATATGTCTATATCTGAGACTACTGGTCCGATTTGGCTCCAATTGTAACACAAGAAATGTTGTGGCAGGTCACTAAGATTCCATAACTTTGGTTATAATCGACATTGAAGATCTTTTAAAAGCGACATTACTAGGCTTGTGCGATTGTTTCTTTCATGATCGATTATTTTAATATAATCGTGATTACTCGATTAATCAGTCTCGGTGCAAATTACCCAGACAAAGTTCAACAATACCATATCAGTGACGAAAGCTGCAATGGTGTTTAGATGCGTTCGTTTCCAGGCCAAACATGCCAAAGAGAAAACTATTTTTTGAAAATGTATCGCTGGAATGCCTGGCTCAATAATATTCCAGTGATACATTAAAAAAAGAAAGACTTCTCGTGGCTTGGAAATGAAAATTCCCTGTTCAAAATTTCAATTTTCTTGACCGGTCGCATCAAAGAATAATTATAAGGTATGTTTTGAAATATTTTGTGCAGTAGACATTATTCACAATTATTCAATTATTTAATTTTTATTCATAAATTCATGATTTAAAAAAAATTATCGTGATTTTCAATTTAATCATGTAATCACGTAAGCCTAGACAAAACTCCAAATTTAGTTTGACACAAATGGATAGTGCGAGTCTGCAATCTCTGAGTGGTATTGTTGTTTTCAGTTGGTTTTGATGCCGAAGCTGCTGGTAACTTAGCAACGCTGTTTGATGTAGGCGGAGTTGCAGGTAAGTTTTCATGAACTAAGGCTTCCAGTCAAATTAATTTTAAATTATTCAACAGATTAAGTTTTATATTGTAAAGAATATACTTTTTCTGGGATTTGTCGGCGAAAGGGTTAAGCGAAACTTCATCCACGAAATACCACAATATCAAATCCATATATCAGTCGGTGAATGGAGGGATCTGATCTGTCACTCAATTATCTGACGTTATGATCAACATACATCACTTGTTAGCTGATGTCACAATCAAAATAATGTAGCTTTGTCACGAAAATCAAAAAGTGTGTCATATACAAATTAGGTGAATTTACAATTTACTAAACATTTTGTTGTGAACACTTTGAAACTAATATTATTTGACTGGCAGGTGTTAGTGCCATTGGCAGCAACAGCACCTAGTCAAATTAGTTTAAAAATTATTCAACAGCTTATCGAGTGTATAGTTACCTTGAAATTTGTATTATAGGAATTCAGGGTTCAAAATTTATGAATCGATTCCAAGTTTCCAACAGACATAAACGCTAGAAAGGGGCGGGCAAATTGATCCCACCAGTAGCTGTATGTAGCATTATTCAAATTTTCATAATGATGTTTTCGCAAATTCCTGAATTGACTGATTTTGTTTTGGGGATTCATATTCTATGTCTTTTCATAGAACTAGTTAGTTGAGGTAGTGTAAACATAACTAGGAATCAATTTACGAAATTGCGCATTCTGTTATTTTTATAGAAAATCAGTAATTTTGTTAGCACTTCATTCGTTCGTTCATTCGTTCGTTCGTTCGTTCGTTCGTTCGTTCGTTCGTTCGTTCGTTCGTTCGTTCGTTCGTTCATTCAATAATTGTTATTATTATTATTATTATTATTATTATTATTGTTATTATTATTATTATTATTATTATTATTATTGTTATTATTATTAATTTTAAGAAATCTATACTCTCCTCTCTCTCGCTCTCTCTCTCTCTCTCTCTCCTTCCCTCCCTCCCTCCCTTCACTAGGCAGTTGCTACTTCCAAAGGTCCAAGATTAAATAATCGATTATCCGATTCAATCGATTATTTCCCAGACATCATAATCAATTATTTATTTCCATAATCGAACAGTCCTAAGTGTGGGTGGAGCTTAGCTAGAGATGGGTGGGGCATAGCTAAAACTGGAAAGGTCTATTGAATTGGAAGACATTGTTGCCTTAAAGTAAATTTGAACTTTTACGGCTTAATGTTCTATTTCAGGCCAGAACTGTTGAATTTCAACAAAAAGTCTATCATGTCTATTGGGGGCTCTACATGTAGAATATGTTCTTTCTCCTTGAAATTTAAATTTTCCAGGTGAGCGATACAGGTCCATTGGGCCTCTTGTTATTAGTTTTTAGCTCACCTGGCCAGAATAGCCAATTGAGCTTATGTCATGAAAACGTCCCTTGTCAGTATGTCTTTAAACATCTTCTTCCTCTTCAAAACTGTTTAGGGAATTGATTCAAAATTCTTGAAACATCATCGAGGGCCAGCGCTGAACCAAGTTTGTTTGAAGCAACTTCTCCAGATCTGCTGAATGATGGGATCAGGCTGAAATTTGGGACATGATTAAACCATCAAAGTGTGTTCAAGCATGTCAAGGGAAATTGATACATAAAAAAACATGGCCACTATCGACCAATCAGAATTCAGCATCTTATTGCCCGTGTTGAAATTTTTTATTATTTATTATTTGTTATTAACCCTTTAAAACTTACAGACCAGAAACAATAAATTCTTTATGATGTAACAGACACAGATCAAATTATTTTAAAATATTCAACATCTTTCCTATATTGTTGTATTGAAAATTGAAACTAGTATTTCAAGGGTTAATAAACTGTTTGTATATATATTATAGTGAAGCTGATTCAATTATCAGAATAATCATATCTTTACATAAATGTCAAGGTTGTTTTTATATAACTGAGCATCATTGATTTATTTTGAATAATTCTTTTCAGGTGGCATTATAGTTGGTGTGATATCTGATGTGATAGGCGGTCGTGCCGTGACATGTTTTGTCACTACTATATTAGCCACACCATTGGTAAGTCAGTCATACTACTACCACTACTACTGCTGCTACTGTTTCTACAAGTAACTACTGCTACTGTTGCTACTGTTACTACTGCTGCTGCTGCTGCTGCTACTACTACTACTACTACTACTACTACTACTACTACTACTACTACTACTACTACCCTCATCCGTCAATAGTGTACTGGCCTGAATGAAATAAAGAAAACTGAAACCGAACTATTAACACATAAACTGAATGAATAAAGCCATTATATTGGACAAATCAGTGGTGAGGTGTGCAGGGAAATAATCTCTATTTCATGACACCTACATGTATATTATTATTATTATTATTATTATCTAATTTGTTGAATAATTTGAATATGTTAATGTCCAGACCCGCATAATCTGACTATATTGCTGTATTTTCTTCTATTTCACAGCTGTATGTGACGTACCTGTTTATAAATGATAATCTCAGTCAAGATATAGGTAAGTGCTTATCCACAGGTTTCTGTGACACGAACCTATTTGTACTCACCTGTCAGCCCAACGTAGGCATGCACGATTATGTGATTAAATCTCAAATCACGATAATTTTTTTGAAATCGTGAATTTATAGGATTGAAAATTAAATAATCGAATAAACGTGAATAATTCTACTGCATAAAATATTTCAAAACTACCTTTTAGTTATTCTTTAAAGCGACCGGTCATGAAAATTAAAATTTTTCTTAATAAATGTATGTCCATTTGCAGGGCAAAAGTAGACTTTCTTTTAATAATCTGTCATTGGAATGCCTGGCTCCGATGCTCCAAGTGGTGATACATTTTCAAAGATGGTCTTCTCTTGGCCTGCAAATTGATATTTCTAAACACCATTGCAGCTTTCGTCATTTATATGGCTTTGTTGTAAGTTTGTCATGTCGGGGTAATTTGTACCCAAGGTAACTAATCGAGTAATCACGACTATTCTTAAATAATTGATCTTGATCACTCAAAGCAATAATCGCACAAGCCTTAGTGAGCCCATCAGGTCATTAACTATTATGGATGGTCCAGGGGACTAGAGATGGCCTCGCTACTACAATCATTTGCTCAGTTGTTCACTATTTCCATACAATGGTCGTGGCGACTGACGCTTGACAGACGGTTTGGAGAGTAGAAATAGCTGTGCTCTCGGCTGCTTACTGCCAGATACACCGTAAATAAGTACCATCCCAAAGCGCACTCACGGGTTTGGTACAATGACTGTGCGTATGACTATGATACTACATCCTGTTATGCAGTCTCTTAGCCCTTTATCCCTCGAATTTGTTCAAGAAAATTTCTAGTTTCTTATAGAAAGATTCCATTTGCAGACCAAGAGAAGGCTATTTTTGAAAATTTACCACTGGAATGACTGGCTCGGTTATCGAGCCGGTCATTCCAGTGGTATTTTTCAAAAATAGGCTTCTCTTGGTCTGCAAATAGACATTTATCGAGACCTGTGCTGAAGTCGTTTTTGGCCGATATAAGTGTTAAAGGGTTAACCCTTTCACACTCAATGCGGTTAAAAACGGCTTCTGCAGTAGTCTTGAGAAATGTCCATTTGCAAATAAAAATTTACCACTGGAATGACTGGATCCATTGAGGAGCCAGTCATTCCAGTGGTAAATTGAAAAAAATATTCTTCTCTTGGTTTGCAAATGAACATGTTTTATGAGAAAATGTAAAAAATGTGAGAGTTGAAAGGTTGCTCATTTGATCTCAACTGCTGTATTTATCGTCCCAAAACAGCGAGATGTTAGTTAGTATAATGTAGTATTCCAGTTTATCCATCAATCATATGATGTCATAATCAACTGTAGATGTGATGTGTAGGATGACATCATAATCAACTAGGATAACAGCATAATCAATTATGTCATGAATGATGTACGTAAGTTCGTCATGAACGCTTAATTGATGATGGACTAAGAGTTGTCTAAAGAATATTCTGTTGAATATTTTGAAACTAATTTAACTGGGAGCTTTTGATGTCTATGTCAGGAGACGATTACAGTCAAATTGTTTTCAAAATATTCAACAGTTTTCCTGTCTTGATGTTGAGACGCTGCCATGTCAAGTATTAACCCTTTAACACTCAAATTTGTTCAAAGAATTTCAATTTTCTTGTAGCAGTCCAAGAGAAGACTATTTTTGAAAATTTACCACTGGAATGACTGGATCGCTTATCGAGCCAGTTATGCCTGGGGTAAATTTTCAAATATTGTATTCTCTTGGCGTGTAAATGAATATTCCACAGAACCGTTGCAGAGGTTATTTTGGCCGACTTGACCACTAATGGGTTAAGAATTAAAAATAAGTTCTGAATTTAGGTTTATTGTTGGTTTGTGGTGCGTTTGTGAATGGACCGTATGCCTTAATAACAACAGCAGTCTCAGCTGATCTGGGGACACACCCGAGTTTACAAGGAAGTTCTAAAGCGTTAGCTACAGTCACCGCCATTATTGATGGGACTGGTTCTATAGGTGAGTCTAATCTTCATCTCTATCCTATAAATCAGTTGTCATTTGAAATCTGTTTTGGTGGTGGTGGTTGGGGGGGGGGGGGGTGGAGCAACAAGATGGTCATTCTTTAAGATTAAAATAGGTATCATTTTCCCACCACAGCTGTCTAAACCAGTTAATGTTTAAAGGTGCATATTCACACCAGAATGCTTGAAAATAAAATTGTTAAAATTGTATTTTATAGGCTTAAATTATCATCTGTCTATATGTAATGAAACGAAATAAATCTTAACATATGATGATTTCATTCCATATAAATTAATATAATGTTTTAAGTTGCGAAATTGAAATAGAGGCTCGCGCCTCTATTTCAATTTCGCAACTTAAAAAAATTATATTAATTTATATGGAATGAAACCATCATATGTCCAGATTTATTTCATTTCATTACATATAGGCTCACAGGTTAAGCCTCTAAAAGAATGTAATTTAAACAATTTTATTTTCGGTAATTTTGTTGTGAATATGCACCTTTAATAAGTTGGCTATAACAACCTGTGAAGTCATCTTTAGAAATGTCCAATTACAGGGTAAGAGAGTATTATTTTTGTAAATTTACATCGTTCTTGAGGTAAATTTTCAAAAATACTTTCCCCTTGGCTTATAAATGGAGATTTTGATTTTCTTGACCAATCTTGACCATTAATGTGTTTATGAACCAATTTCTGACCACAAATTGGGCATGGTCGTTGGAACTATCCAGCTGTTACAGTTATACATCATCAAGGATACGCAGGTTGCATTGTATAAACGTAGCCTTTTAATCAAGGGCATCTTTGATCTACAAATCCATAGCTTCCAGAAGGATTGGAAAGCTATGTTCCCCACGATGCAGCGTGCAGCAATGTCAACAGCACTGCAAAGCAGTGAGCCCAGGATTTTACTTTTCCTCTATGGTTCGCAGCCACGAAGTGGATCATCATTTTCTTTAGTTTCATGCTTTGTAGATAGGTATATGTGGGTGAACTCTGTTTTGGATTCATTCGTAAAGCGATTCTCTGTTTTTATTTTGCTTGCAGCTATTGAGAGGAGTTCGTCAAGGGGTTTCTTTTCCTCATCTATGAAGTCCACATCGTCGTCATATTCCATCTTTATCGGCATACCCAGTATTGACACCAGTGGGTGGGGGTGGGGTGGGGAGTTTGGTGTTGTGGAACTTTCCCGCACGGATTTCAATGCAGCAGCAAGGTAACAGGTGAAAAGCACTGGAGATATACCATCTCACTGTGGGGAGCCGATTTATGTCTCAAACTCTACAGACTTCACTGACTTGACTCGTACTCTCAGCTTGGTGTCTACTAGCAGTAGTCTCACTAGTCGTAGCTCATCTTCATTGCAACTGTCCTGGCATAGTACATCTAGGATCTATGAGTGTTTAATTTTGTCGACGGCTCATAGCCCATTTTGTGGAAATCCCAGTGTTTGGACATGACTACCGACACGAGCATGCATTGAGCCCATACAATGTCTGCGCAGCTGCGTCTGTTTGAAGCCACGTTAATATGATCCGGTGAAGTCATCATCTTGTCTGGGATGCAGCATAGAGTAACATTGGATAGGATTTTCCGTATGCTGTTGAGGAGCACAATTGGCCACCGATTGGCTGTGGGGCGGGGGTGGCAGGTGTCTTCTTGGGCTTGGGTAGTGCGATAAGTGTGCCTTGGCCTACAGCGTCGATGGGAAGGTGGTGCACAAAAAAGCTGAATTGATTAGGTGCGTGATCAGTTTTGAGATGTCACTTATTTGAATAGTTCATTGCTCATGCCATCAGGTGCAGATGCATGTCCATTTTTCAGGCCTTTAAGTGCCTTCTCAACTTCTGCTGTTTTAATTGGTACTAGTAATGGCGTGGGGTCTCCTGAGAACAGGTGCAAGGGCTCATCATCATGGTCAGTGAACTGTTCCTTGAACCATTCTCGAATTGCCTCAGCTTTTCCCTGGTCAGTCCCGATAAAGTGTCCTTCAGAGTTGTGTACAGTGAGGGGTGGTGTGTAGTTCAAATTATCTTTAACCACTTCAATGACGAATCCCTGAAAAAGGAAATGTACCGGTACCATGTATCACATATTCTTTTGAATATTTTGAAATTGATATGACTGGAAACCATTACAGAAATGGCTTCCAGTTATATTAATATCAAAACATTCAGCAGCTTTACTGTTTGCTTGGGCACCCCAAGATTGAGATATGGTGAATTTCTCAGTGAAAGGTTTAACACTTGCCTGTAATGGCCCAAGCCGCTCTGCTCACTCCAGACTGTAACAGCCCAGTCCTCACTGCAAACTCCAGACTAATGGCCCAAGCTATTCTGCTCACGACAGACTAATGGCCCAAGCCACTCTGTTCACTCCAGACTAACGGGCCAGGCCACTCTGCTCACTCCAGACTGTAATGGCCCAAGCCACTCTGCTCACTCCAGACTGTAACAGCCCAGTCCGCTCTGCTCACTCCAGACTAACGGCCCAAGCCACTCTACTCACTCCAGACTAACGGGCCAGGTCACTCTGCTCACTCCAGACTGTAATGGCCCAAGCCACTCTGCTCACTCCAGACTAATGGGCCAGACCACTCTGCTCACTCCAGACTGTAATGGCCCAAGCCACTCTGCTCACTCCAGGCTAACAGGCCAGGCCACTCTGCTCACTCCAGACTGTAATGGCACAGGCCACTCTGCTCACTCCAGACTGTAATGGCCCAAGCCACTATGCTCACTCCAGACCATAACGGCACAGGCCACTGCTCACTCCAGACTGTAACGGCCCAAGCCACTCTGCTCACTCCAGACTGTAACATCACAGGCCACTCTGCTCACTCCAGACTGTAACGGACCAGGCCGCCCTGCTCACTCCAGACTGTAATGGCCCAGGCCAGCCTGCTCACTCCAGACTAACAGCCCAGGCCGCTCGGCTCACGCCAGACTGTAACGGCACAGGCCGCTCTGCTCACTCCAGACTGTAATGGCCCAGGCCGCTCTACTCACTCCAGACTAACAGCCCAAGCTGCTCTGCTCACTCCAGACTAACAGCCCAGGCCGCTCTGCTCACTCCAGACTAACAGCCCAGGCCGCTCTGCTCACTCCAGACTGTAACGGCACAGGCCACTGCTCACTGCAGACTGTAACAGCCCAGGCCACCCTGCTCACACCAGACTGTAACAGCCCAGGCCGCTCTGCTCACTCCTGACCATAACAGCCCAGGCCACTAAACTCACTCCAGACTGTAACAGCCCACGCCGCTATGCTCACACCAGACTGTAACAGCCCAGGCTGCTCTGCTCACTCCAAACTAACAGCCCAGGCCGCTCTACTCACTCCGGACTGTAACATCCCAGGCCACACTGCTCACTCCAGACTGTAACAGCCCAGGCCGCTCTGCTCACTCCTGACTGTAATGGCCCAGGCCGCTCTACTCACTGTAGACTAATGGCCAGGCCGCTCTGCTCACTCCAGACTAATGGCCCAGGCCGCTCTGCTCACTCCAGACTAATGGCACAGGCCATCCCATACTTTACCAATGGCAAGGATACCAAAAATTGTCATTTAATAGTGCTCCCTTTAACCGCTAGCCGCCTGTGCTATAGGCGTATTTGTGCGGTGAGATACGCTACCAGTATATGCGTTGAATTTATTTTAAGAAGATTGGCAGCTTGCCCACCCGCAAGATGCAGCAATATCGCTAAAAACTTGTCGCAGGGCATATAAAGATTTAATTTATAACCACATAGATACATCATTGGCGAAGTATGCGGTGCCATGGGCCGTTACAGTCTGGGTGAGCATAGATATGGTTTCATTTATTCAATCAATGAAATATTTTTTTCGTGATTTTGAGAAAAATATCAAATTTATGGAAAATTCTGAAAATTAATTTAGTCCGCACAAAACATTTCGTAAATATATTCAGGCATGAGAGGGTTAAAATATTCACCATACACTGTGTGACATTGTAAAGAAACCATCAGAGCATGAATTGTCTGTATGGTTGAATTGTGAAAAATCATAGCATTGTAAATATGCAAGAAAATTTTAAATGTCATAATTTCAAAATATTCAGGTCAATGTTTCAGATTGTGAATATGATTTGTGTTTGGTCTATGGTGTTGAAAGGGTTAACCATTTTATGGCGAAGCTGTCAAAAAACGGCCTCTGCAGTGGACTTGAGGAATGTCTATTTGCCAGCAAAGAGAAAACTATTTTTGAAACGTTAACACTAGAATGACTGGCTCGATAACCGAGCCAGTCATTCCAGTGGTAAATTTTCAAAAATGACCTCTTAGTGGGCAAATGTACATTCAATGTGCAAAATAATTTTAATATCTAGAATTCTTTACCAAATTTAGCCATCAAAGGGTTAATCACACCTGTACAATGTTGACTGTTTTCTGTTTAGGCGCTGCTATTGGCCCGGCTGTGACCGGTCTACTCAGAAACAACTATCCATGGAGCTCTGTGTTTTACATGCTTATGGCGGCAAATGGGCTATCTCTGCTGGTGAGTGGACATTAAACAGGCCTCCCAAGTAAGGGGAGATCACCTGAACAGGATTTCACAACATTTTGAATTGCCGGTTTCTGCTGGTGGATCGCTAAAAAACCATTCGTCTGCTATGCGCAGTGTTTCTCATAGCATTTAACCCTTTAATAACTAAATTTCTTTGAAAAATTTAAATATTTACTTATTTAATGTCCATTTGCAGGTCAAAAGAAGACTATTTTTGAAAATTTACCACTGAAATGACTGGCTCGGTTACCGAGCCATTCATTTCAGTGGTAAAATTTCAAAAATAGTCTTCTCCTGGTCTGTGAATGGGCATTACTTAAAATCACTACAGAGGCCGCTTTTGGCCGGTTTCATCACGAAAGGGTTAAATTTTGGAGATCCCCGGACCACACCCCTAGAAATGTAGGGGTTCCAACCTGAAATTTAGGGGTCATAAATTGAAATTTGGTATTCCCATGCAGTTTTTTTCTCATACATGCTAAAATTAGAGAGTACCAGGGGACTATGACTTATGGATGTTCAATACTAGATTTTGTGAGTATGTTGGTGCAAAAACTTATACAGCTAATTAGCATTTAACAATCATACAAGATTTTCAGGGGTCCCATGGGACCCACTACTACAACTTTTGGGGTGGTCCTAGGTTGCAATTTGAGGGTATATTCCCTCAAAAGGACCCTTATGAGGAACCCTGGCGATGCGTATAATTTAGCGTGCCGCGTGTTAGCTGACATTGCAATCAGAATGATGTCCATCAGACAATATCAATTTATTTTTTGGCAAAACCGCCTAACTTAATTTTGCCATATCTAGAATAAAAACGATGCAGGAATCTTAAGGCATTATTTCCAGGTTATGAGAAAAAAAGTCCATTTGCAGGCCAAAAGAAGACTATTTTTGAAAATTTACCACTGATAGCTGGATCATTTAACATTCCAGTAGTCTTCTTGGCCTGCAAATTGTGGACACTCACTGAGAAAACGTTTTGAATTTTCATGATTAATTTTGACACTTAAAACGATGAAGGCATTAATACTGTAATAACTTAAAACTTCTGAGCTTGAAATTCTGTATTATTTTTATTTTTTTCCCCATCTCAGATCTTGTGTTTTGTTTGGGAATTTTCGTAAAAGACAACATTAAATTGGTCTGGCCTCATGAAACCGGAAAGGTTCATCACAGATGTGTCTGAATTGTATATCTTTGGCAGATTTACAATTTAATAAACATTCAACAACAGCTCCCAGTCAAATTAGTTCCAAAATGTTCAACAGCATATATCTATACTTAGCTTAAAGTTTACGTTCTGAGAAATTTAGATTTCAAAGTTTCAAATCATTTCCAGCACACATAGAAAGTGGGTAGAAGTTACCTAGAAATGGGCGGGCCATAGCTGGAAATTGGTGGGCCATAGCTGGAAATGGGTGGGCCATAGCTGGAAATTGGTGGGCCATAGCTGGAAATTGGTGGGCCATAGCTGGAAATGGGCGGGCTATAGCTGGAAATGGGTGGGCCATAGCTGGAAATGGGTGGGCCATAGCTGGAAATTGGTGGGCCATAGCTGGAAATTGGTGGGCCATAGCTAGAAATGGGTGGGCCATAGCTGGAAATTGGTGGGCCATAGCTAGAAATGGGTGGGCCATAGCTAGAAATGGTTGGACCATAGTTAGAACTCGGTGGGCCATAGCTAAAAATGGAACCTTCTATTCAGGCCTCGGTTAGGGACTTGTGCAATATCCCAGCTATGCAAGCAGGTTTGTGCGATTATTGCTTTGAGTGATCCTGATCGTCTATTTAAGAATAGCCTGGGTACAAATTACCCTGACAACAACAAAGGTAATATCGATGATGAAACCTGCAGTTATGTTAAGAAATGTCTAGTTGCAGGCCAAGAGAAGACTACTTTTGAATATATATCACTGGAATGCCTGGCTTTGATGCTCGACCAAGTCATTCCAGCGAGAGATTTAAAAAAATAGCCATCTCTTGGTATGTAAGATGAGTATGAGTACCTTGGCGACAATATGATCAGAGTGCTGATTTTACTATATCTGTTAGCAGCATTCGACACAATAGATTACGATCGACTACTTGCTAGACTAGAAAATATGTTTGGAGTAACCGATTCAGCTTTAGCTTGGTTTCGTTCGTATTTGACCAATCGAACACAAACTGTCACTATTGATCGTAAATCTGCTCAACCTCAAACTTTGACATTTGGTGTCCCACATGGCTCATTATTTGGGACCATTACTTATTATTTTTATTTAATAAGTAAATATTTTTATTTTTTTAACAAATTTAGTCGTTAAAGGGTTAAAGGCTGAAAGGTTCTGAAAATGGACCTTTCCAGTTTTAGCTACGCCCCGCCCATCACTAGCTAAGCTCCACCCACACATCGCCGTGTTGGGATTGATCGATCCCCGAATGCTCTAGCTATCAATTTCCTGAAAACTATACAGGGAAGCTGTTGAATATTTTGTAACTAATTAGACTGGGTGCTGTTGCTGCCATAGGCAGCAACAGCGCCCAGTCAAATTAGTTTCAAAATATTCAACAGAATATTTATTAAATAGTAAAAGCAAACAATTTGTACAACAGCCCATAGACCGTCATCAAATATGCGTTCGTGACGTACTTATCGACGTCATTCGTGACGTCATTCATTATGATGTCATTCTACACATCACGCAGTTCATTATGACGTCATATGATGGGTGGGTACTCTGGAAAGGTGAATTGTATAATTTCTGTTTTCATTACAGTTCTTGCTTCGGTTGGTATGGAAAGAAGTTTATATCTGGATCCTACAGTATCGCTATGGTCTATAGATTTAGCAATCATGGAACAAAGGATGAACAAAATAGTTCTTAAAGCTGGCTTTATACAAGCTATATAGGATAATTATGTTTAATAATTCATCTCGACATCAGTGCAATAGCCCTGTCTGTGAGCATGCATGCGTGTGAGTGTGCATGCGTGCATGCGAGACTATGTGTGTGGGCAGACATGCATGCATATGTGTGTTTGTGCTGGTGCGAGTGTGCATGAGTGCATGCATGTGTGTACATGTATGTCGATTTGTGTGTTTGTGTGTGTGTGTGCAGATGTTTGTATTTTTGCATGTTGTGCTTGCATACTACGGGTGTGTTAACAGTTCGGCTGGACGGATATTGACGAAAGCTGGGTATGTGATCACCCTTGGTGTGACATTGCCCCCCCTCAAGAACTCATGATTTTGGTATCCAAACATCATCTAAAAGGGCTGGTGGGTGAGAATTCATTAGAATTTAAATTTATACTGACAGTTAGTGGAATTAATATATATATATATATATATATATATATATATATATTATATATATATATATTGATTATTTCAATTTATTTAATTCTTTGTATCTATTAGACTTTATTTAATTCTATAATTATTTTAGCGGCATTATCCTATCGCGGTGGAGTTCAGCGTAAATCCATTCTTGGCATTATTAATTTACATCGAGGATGGAAATAGTATTGTGCCTGTTTTGAACCAATCTACATTAGCCATTCAGCCAAATGGTAGCGGAATTTAAATCTGGCTAATATGATATAAGCATGGATAGATGAATGGCTAATCATTAACCCTTTAACACTCACATCGGCCAAAAGCGGCTTCTGCATTGGTCTTGAGAAATGTCCATTTGCAGACCAAGAGAAGACTATTTTTGAAAATTTACAACTGGAATGACTGGCTCGATAACCGTAGTCTTCTCTTGGTCTGCAAATTGAGATTTTCTTGAACAAATTTGAGGGTTAGAGTTAAAAGGATATTATATATAATTTTCTACTACCTCTATGACGTACATTGTGTAACTTACTAATAACTAACTAAACTAGGTACCAGTAATTATTTGTGTATCATTGTATGTGTATATGCCTGTATATTAGCCCTTGCCACTCTGATGTTAAAATTGCTAATTTTCAGATTAAATTAATAGATGAACTGGTGTGCATTTTTCAACAAATTTGGTGGAAGCAACATCGTCCAGCAAAATTCTTGAAAAATGTACACCAGTTTCTTTGCTATTGACACAGTAAAAGATAGAATATTGACATCAGAGTAGCAAGGGTTAACCCTTAGCACAGTGATGCCATTATTCTATCTTTTACGGTGTCAATAACAAAGAAACTAGTGTATATTTTTCAACAATTTTGGTGGAAGATGTTGCTGTCTACGACAGCACCATCTTCCACCATATTTGTTGAAAAATGAATACTAGTTCATCTTTTACTTTAATTTGAAAATTCAAAATTTTGCCATCAGAATGGATAAGGGTTAAGCAAAGTCCTAATCAACATCATGCATAGATGCAGGCTTCGTAATATGGCTGGATTCCAGTCCCACAAAATATATACCGATAATTGACCTTTCCATTTTATCCATCCATCATTCGACGTCATAAACAACTATGCAACAAAGGAAGTTATCGCGTAGGATTATGTCATAATCAATTACAGCATGAATGACTCGATTTAGTCCATCTTAAGCGGTTAATAATCTGACACGTACGAATTGAATTGTATGTCATTGCTATTTAATAAACATTCTGTCGAATATCGTGAAACTAATTTGACTCAAATTAGTTTCACGATAGTCAACAACTTACCTGTATAGTTTTCTGGAAATTGATAGTCAGGGATTTCAGGCATCAATCGATCCCAAAACAGGCGACATGTGAGTGGAGCTTAGCTAGAGATGGGCGGGGCATAGATAAGATTAGAAAGGTCTATTGGTTTGTTGAGTTGTGTCTGATATGGCTGTAGCTTCACTGGGTGACGGCGGCTGGTGGTTTTTATGTTAGTTTGCCTATTGGATGGTATTCTGTTTGTATAGTTACTTTTAAATGCATAATTATGAACGTGAAGATGACATTGGTTTTTATTTGCTGTTGTAAAAGGCTTTCCCATCCAAAATGAGCTTTCATGGCGGTACCACACTTCAGTATAAGGATACAGTGACCAACCTTGCAGCCTTTCGGGTAGGCTTATAATTATGGAGGCTAAAGGGTGTTAGCTTTCGAATATGTAGTTCGGCAGTCACAGGCCTGGCTCCAACAATTAATAACACTGCAATTTGCAATCCGTCGCAGCATCCTTATAATGTGGAACTGCTCTAACTGGCTGTGTTTAGCCATGACTCTGGTTGCGTAGATACAGGTGGCGTATCGATCGCAGAATTGAAAAAAGTTAAATCTGAAATCCCGCTTTGAGCGTTTTCAATTGGCAGTGTGAACTTGTAGAGAATGAATCCTTCACAGCATGCTTATAATGTGAAACTGCTGTAACTGGCTATGTTAGACGTGACTGTGGTTGCGTAGATACAGGTGGCATATCAATCACTGAAATGGAAAAAAAGTTAAATCCGAAGTGCCCTTTTGTGCATTTTCAAATCTACATTTCTCGTTTATTTCTTAGTGTGTGCGAGACAGATTTTGATTGTACCCATTCAGCTATATATGTCCTATACATGGCTAATAACCCTGTACTGATCAGGCCAGCCAAAAGCAGCCTCTGCGGTAGTCTTGAGGAATGTCCATCTGCTTGTAAAGAGAAGAGTATTTTTGAAAATTTACCACCAGAATGGCTGGCTCAATAATCGAGCCCGTCTTTCCAGTGGTAAATTTTCAAATCTTCTCTTAGCCGCAAATGAACATGCAGTAAGTAACCATTTTCATTGACCAAAGTTGGCGGTTAAAGGATTAGGATTTTGTTGGCATATAGACTAATTTGATTGCAAGTTTTTGTCTGTTTATGTGATTATCGTTTATATATTAGATATATATTTATACTATACTATAGAGTTTCTCTTCTACAAACCATAATTCTAGCAATTATAATAAGTATTTGACATATATGTAGATACAGCTTTATCTTTTTTATATTAATTACCTATTCCAAATAATTCTTTTATTAAATATTAATAATATTAATTATGATTTGAAAATATAATGTCTATGTAATACTTATATATATATATATATATATATATATATATATATATATATATATATATATATATATATATATATAGTAATATTATGATTATCTCAGCTAGCCCCATGTCATGGCTATTGTCCGCAAACTATCTGTCATCACCCTGTTTGCCAACGTTTTCGTTTGAACAAAGTTTTTCTGAAGATGGAACTCTTCAGCTGTTTGCATCTCACAGAATGTGAGACCAGAGGTGATAAATTCTTTATAATGTATGAAATATTCAGTTGAATATTTTGAAACAAATGAAACGTGTTGCTGTCAAATTAGTTTCAAAATATTCAGTAGCTTTTCTGTATAATGGAGGAATCCAGGTTTAGCTATGCCCCGCCCATCTCTAGCTAAGCTCCATGCACATTTTGATCGTGCTGTGATCGATTGATCCCTACACTCTCTGAATCTCAATTTCCAGAAAACTATACCGGTAAGCTGTTGATTGTTTTGAAACTAATTTGACTGGGTGCTGTTGCTGGCATAAATATATTCCAAATATTCAACAGCATGTTTATTAAATAGTAAAGATAAGCAATTCGTACAACATCACTTAGTCCGTCATCAATTAAGCATTCATGAAAAACACCTACGTCATTCATGGCGTCAGCCAACATGCACATCACATAGTTGATTACGACGTCATATGATTGATGAATAAACTGGAAATATCCATTGTGTGAAATTGAGAGAAATTTCCAGCGTAAAAGCTTTAACATCTGTATAAAGCAGTAGGAAACATGTTGCTCGCTGTGGGTAGGCAAAGTGTAACGGTCTTCAGACATGGCTATTTGAAAGCCCTAGAGAAAAGTATTTTTGAATATTTACCACTAGTCACTCTAGTGGTAAATTTTCAAAAATACTCTTCTCTCGGCCTGCAGATAGACACTGGCTAAGTAAAATCTTTAATTTTCTTTACCATTTAATGGTCAAGCTGGTGGGAAAAAAATTCAGTAGTAAATTTACAAAAATAGTCTTCTAAAATTAAAATATCTTGAAAAATATTGACCATCAAAATGTTTAATTGATATATCAAGTAGTATTTTGAGCGCATTGAGGCGCTGTTGATACTAGAGCGGTTAATAATAGGAAATCCATCAGAAACACTCTGTATACTTGATGACCTCTGTCATTTTGAGTGTAACCAGTTAACCCTTTAACTGTCAAGAGTTGTTAAGCAAATTCAAATTTTTGCTTACTGAATGTCCATTTGCAGAATACGAGAGCACTATTTTTGAAAATTTACTACTGGAATGACTGGCTTGATTATCAAGCCAGGCATTACAGTAGTAAATTTTCAAAAATAGTCTTCTCTTGGCCTGCAAATATACATTTATCAAGACCACTGTGGAGGCCGGTTTTTGCCTGCTTGATCATTACAGGGTTGATATGTGATGTATTTAACTCTGACATCGGATAGTTGAGTAACAGACCAGATTCCTCTATTTCTAAGCCAAGGATTCAATCTATTGACCGGTAACATGTAACAATAGCTCATGAAATCTGACATTTTCTAAGCCAACACTTGCACTGAGCCGTTTCCTATTTTTCTTCTTCACGAGCGATCACATCCCGTATTCATTGAAGGCCTGAGGATTCAGAGAGGAAAAAGCCTCTCCTTTCGGACAGCAATTTTTTTTGGAGCTAATTTCTGTTTCACAAATGTTTAGAGGTGACTCGCAAAAATTTTTTTTTTTAACTAACATAACATGTGAGGCAATGTCATTAAAAACCGTTTCATTTGAAATAGAATAGTATAGTAGAAACTGGTCTAAAAGAAGTGTTTTGAAGCTTTTTTCTGCACATTGTACCGAGCATAAAGCTACAGCATAACATAGATTATCATATAAACAAGCCTTCTAGCCCGTTCCATATTTTTTTAGAAGCAACGTGCCATATTCAACTGAGTATTTTCATTGGCTGTTGGGTGCGCAACCCATGTAAATCGACCAATTAAAACATCTATTGATGTGAGCGTGACGCGTAGGGATTACTACGCGGTACTGTTTTACTACGATTTGTTTACTACTATTTGTCATTCATGAAACGTCATCACAAAATGTCATCGTTTGACAGTTTATCAGTCGGCAGTGAAGAAACGATTGATGGCTGGGGCTATAATTTTCAATGACCAGTTAAAATGCTATTTAATGGCTGACATCGCCAGATTTTGTGTTTGTCACTATATTTTGCTGCGCATTCAGTGTCTGTTATTCACGTAGTGGTGCGTCACAGCGGCGGTATCGATTTCACGAAAATCAACAATGAGAAATCAGATAAAAGTCACATCAGCAACTGTTGGCAAATATTTCAAAATTATAGTTTATATGATAAATAAAATCTCAAACTCGGTCACTTTTCATATCACTGTTATGAACCGCGTTGAAAATTATCAATTTTGCACTCACAAAAGCTCGTGCAAATTGATAATTTTCAACTCGGTCCATATTCTCTATTTATTGGTCGTTACATCGTCTGGGACCATGCATCAGCTAAATCTGCAAATTTGCATGGGTTATTTCCCTTAAAAACTTCAATCATTAAACATGCCTATATGTGCTATAGTTCCAATGTAGTTAGCTTTATCAGGCATGTAATAAATTTGACAGATGGCTGACCCAGCGTCAGACTGACATTTTCAAGTTGTGTCGCAACTAAAAATCTACTTTCTGTAGCATACAGGACTGTGATTAGCCTTGAAGAAAAGAAGAGCTTGTAGAAGGTACGATCAGGAACGTTCCACATGTGACAATTTCTATCATCGATCATATGATGTCATAATCAATTCAGTGACGTATAGGATGATGTCATAATCATGACATTATGAATTACTCGATATAGCCCGTCTTAAACGCTTAATAGTCTGACACGTTGTACGAATTGTATGTTTTTTCTACTTAATAAATGTGCTGTTGAATATTTTGAAACTAATTTGACTGGGCACTGTCAAATTAGTTTCAAAATATTCAACAGCTTACCTGTATAGTTTTCTGGAAATAGATAGTCAGGGAGTTCAGGGATCGATTGATCCCAACACGGGCGTGATGTGGTATGTGGTGGAGCTTAACTAGAGATGTTTAGCGAGTTCCAAATGAGATCTTACTAATTGAGTGTGATAAATCGGATAAGAAATGACGAGTGTGAGAATCTATTTCAAGCTATTATTTTGAATTTTCATGTCGATTATCGTCATTTTGCACTCATTTTTCATTGTTTTTGTCTATCAGTGTAAGGTGTCACTACTCCCTTTTGATCAATACGAAACGCAGTATAGTTACAAACTCAACATCTTATTATCTAGACCGGTCTTAAATTATTTTTAGCACGCCTGGCGCGAAGGGCCAAGTGAGCTTATACCATGGCGGCCAGCCATCGTCCATCCGTAAAATTTCATCGCCTTTATGTTTCAGCCAATTTCAACCAAATTTGACCAGAAGGATCCTATGGTGGTAGGCTCCAGAACCTTTATTCAGAATTTTGATAGGTCAGTTTTTCTGGTGGTCATCTTGGATTTTCCGAAATTTTCCGGAAATCATTTAAAATGCTATTCCTCCAATATAAATGGCCTGATTTCAATGAATTGGACTAATTCTAATGAATTGTGATCAGTCAATTTTTCTGGTATACTTCCGAATCTACATACAGAATTTTGATTGGTCAATTTTTTCGGCGGCTATCTTGGATTTTATGAAAATTTGGGAAATCAGTTAAAAGACTACTCATTAACCACTTGGCCGATTTAAACCAAACTCAGCTGAAAGGACCCTAGGCTGGTATGCTTCAGAATTGGTATACAACATTTTGATTGCTTGATTCCTTTTTTGGTGGCCATCTTGGATTTTCCGCTAGAGGGAGGTAAATTGTTTAAAACGCTACTCCTCATTAACCGCTTGTTTTGTGTGCTGGATAGAACCTAACATTCAATCTGGTTGTCTGCTCAGTGTACATCATTAATTTCCCACTAAATATCATTTATACTGAATTCCAATTTTATGTCTGCAAATGCTAATGGTCCAGGTGAGTGCTAAGGCCCTTGGGTCTCTTGTTAATTGATCTTTTTAAAATTTCTTAGCTTTCTATTAAAATTCTACAACACTTTAATAGTAGTAAGATAACGTTACAAGCGCTATTATTATGTCATCATTGCTCGCAACGTGTGTCACTTAACCGTCTTGTGTCAACAGCGCCTCAGAGCGCTCAAAATGATACCTATATCAATTAACCTTTTAAAGCTGTTAATCTTAAGCTCTTAAATTGCAATTCTCACTCAGTAAATGTCCATTTAGAGGAGACAATGTGTGTAAATTTGCCACAGAAATTTACAAAATAGCTTTCTGTTGCCGCACGTTTTGTTCAACTTGATCATTAAATGGTTAATATTCAAGAAAGTACATGTGCAGGACAAGAGATGACTATTTTTGAAATTTTACCACGAATGACTGGCTCACTAAGCGAGCCAGTCATTCCAGTGATAAATTTTCAAAAATTGTCTTTTATAAGATTTGGCTGGAACAAGAGGGGTTAAGTAGGCTTGCACAATTACACGATTAAATCGAAAATCGCAGTTATTTTTTTAATCATTCATTTAAATGATTAAAAATTAAATATTCGTGAATAATTTCTACCGCATTAAAATATTTCAAAACCTACCTCTTAATTTACCCTTTAATGTGATAGCTCACGAACATCAACATTTTTTTCAACGAATGTCACGCCCATCTGCCGGCCAAGAGAAGACTATTTTTGAAAATGTATCACTTGAATGACTGGCTCGAACATCGAGCCAGTCATTCCAGTGATACTTTTTCAAAAACAGTCTTCTCTTGGCTTACAAATGTCTTTGTTGTTACCGCTTTATCTGGGTATTTTGTAAACATGACGATTAATCGAGTTATAATCACGATTATTCTTAATAGATCGTGATCGCTCAAAGCGATAATCACACATGCCTAGTCATGAGCGCTAAACTTTATTACACTATATAGAAAGATTGGTTTAATGAATCGAATGCTATGCAATAGAACACAAAAGTGCTTATGTGATACAAAAATAAATTTAATATACAGCATATTTTACAGTTGTTGTTCGGTATATATGTACGGTTTAATTGGTTTAGCTTATTTTACCTATTTTCTGGCCTGTGTGGATACTCTGTAATCATAAACAAATCTGGATAAAAAATATTTGTAATAAATACATTAATGATTTCATTCTATGTGCCTGTTTTGTCTTGATATAAATAACTGTGTTAACAACAGTGATTAACACTTTCGTGACGAATCCGGCCAAACCCGGCCTCTGCAGTGGTCTTATTATTTTGGAAAGTTTACTACTGGAATGACTGGCTCGAGGAATTTCACATTTGCAGACCAAGATAATACTATTTGTGAAAATTTACTACTGGAATGACTGGCTCGAAAACCGAGCCAGTCATTCCACTGGTAAATTTTCAAAAATAGTATTATCTTCACCTGCAAATGGACATTCAGTAAGTAAATATTTTGATTTCTTGACCAAATTTAAGCATTAAAGTGTTCGAGGATCCACTCGTTTCATCAGTTGTCTTATTTCCTGGAAGAACTTTATTATTACAACCCCATTAGGCTGGTTACAGTTAGTGAAAGCAAGGAGACTCGGTCGTCTCAACTTTAAAAAAATTCAAACATACGTTCTAAACTTCAGATTTGGCTTGCACAAGAAATCTTTGACAAATTTTAAGCTTTTCAAGTGGGAGAACTGGCAAATATTGACAGATCTCGGGACAAAATCTTGGCACGTCGTCTCAAGCTAATACATCCACTGACAAAGAAATTTCAAGTGTAGGTTAAAAAATCTAAGATTAGGCCCGGACAAAATATTTTAAGCATTTTGGGAGGAAACTCTGACAAATATGAACCGATCTTGATGAATCAAAATCGTGATGCTTCCGCTCAACCTATGTCCACTGAAAGAAAGATTCAAATGTAGGTTTAAAACTCTTGAGATCTGGTCTGCAAACAAAATTGATAACAGACACAGACATACACCCTGGCCCATCATTGTACTTATGTCGTATGACTGGCGTATAAAAAGGGACAGATGACAAGAGGGCTCACCGAGTCCTCATCAACTCAACATTGTATCCATCTCCTGCTTCTATTGATCTACCTCCCTGTTACCCAGCATCCTTAGCTGGTGACATAATGGCTGAATCCACTATTAGTTATATCCCTCCCATTTCTAGCTAAGATCCGCCAATGCTTTGCGGGTGTTCGGATCGATCAAACTCTGAACTACTAAAATCGCAATATCAAGGTAACTATGATGTAAAGCTGTTGAATAGTTTGAAAATAATTTGACTGGGTGCTGTTGCTGCCTATGACAGACTGTTTATTAAATAGTAAACATACAATTCGTAAACTTGCATTGATGGGCTATTACCGGTAAATGTTCATGCCAGAACTAGATACATTTGTGTACGTAATTCATTATGCAATTTGATTGTGTCATCAGCTTACATGTGACGTAATTAATTGCAACGTCATATACCTGATCGACAGATTAGATTCATCCCTTGTGCTACATTTTTCATGTCTCAGGTGGAGCACCCTGGGAAGACTCCTACAATGGATTAAGTTTTAGCTATGCTCCAACCATTTTTAGCTCCGCTCCACCCATGTTTTTCCCGTGTTGGGATCGATTGATCGCTGAACTCCCTGACTGAATTTCCAGAAGATTATACAGGGAAGCTGTTTAATATTTTGAAACTAATTTGACTGAGTGCTCTTGCTGCCATTTGCTGTTGCTGCCAGTGCCAACACCCAGTCAAATTAGTTTCAAAGTATTCAACAACACGTTTCTTAAATAGTAGACATCCAATTCGTACAACGCTTAGTCTGTCATCAATTAAGCGTTTGTGACATAATCGAGTATAACATCATCCTACACATCACGTAGTTGATTATGACATCATTTGATTGATGGATAAACTGGAATCCTTCAACTGGCTGACCTGCTTCTGAAGGTTTGATACTACATGGTCCTGTAACAGTCGCTTGGGATTGGTTTATTCTTCCCTATCTGTTGGGACAAGAGCTACTGGTTTAGGAAATCGGTGTTCTTTCCAGTGTGCATCTTTCTTCCTATGGAACAATAAAGTACAGCTCTGAAATTATTTTTAATGTTTCCAAAAGATAATAAAATGTAATGTTGTATATTTTGAAATCTTCTTTACTGGTCTGGAGCTCTTCTAGATGGCTTCTGACGCTAACCTTTGTTCAGATCAAAATCCGAATTGGTTTAATTTCTTGAATGCCTTGAACATAATCGAGGAATCCAGGTTTTAGCTATGCCCCGCCCATTTTTCGCTAAGCTCCACCCACACTTCACCTGTGCTGGGATCGATCGATCGATCACTGAATGGACTGACTATTAATTTCCAGAAAAATATACAGGTAAACTGTTGAATATTTTGAAACTAATTTGACTGGATGATGTTGCTGCGATAGTGACCAGTCAAATTAGTTTCACAATATTCAACAGCATGTTTATTAAATAGTAGACATACAATTCGTACAACAACGCTTAGTATGTCATCATTTAAACGTTCATGATAAACTTAGCTATGGCACTCATGACGTAATTGATTATGACATCATTCTACACATCACATAGTTGATTATGACGTGATATGATTGATGGATAAACTGGAATCCTCCATTGGATTTGAAGCCAGCAATGGCTTCCAATCAAATTAAGTCCAAAATATTAAACAGTAAATCTTACATCATCATCACATTCAGTTTTTGTTGTGGAAGCATGTTAAGTTACTGTACTGTCCCTCTAGCGCACTGCCCCTACAGTAAATCGTGTCTATAAAGGACCATTGAGGTGGTCACTAAAAACAGGGATGACAGGTGGTCACTTATAATTCAACTGATTTGCTACGGTGAACATTTTGGCAGACATTTTGTGGTTGCTTAAAACAGGTAGTTTTATTCCCAGCCATATTAAAGAACCAGCATCTTTTAACCATGATCCTTCAACCGATAAATGGACCTTTCCATTTTTAGCCATGCCCCGCCCATCACTAACTAAACTCCGCCCACACCTCACAGTGTTGGAATTGATCGATCCCAAATGCCCTAGCTACCAATTTCCTTAAAACTATACAGGGAAGCTGTTGAATATTTTGTAACTAATTTGACCGGGTGCTGTTGCTGCCTATGGCAGCAACAGCACCCAGTCAAATTAGTTACAAAATATTCAACAGAATATTGATTAAATAGTAAAAGCAAACAATTTGTACAACAACGCATAGACCGTCTTCAAATAGGCGTTCGTGACGTACTTATCGACGTCATTCATTATGATGTCATTCTACACATCGCATAGTTGATTATGACGTCATATGATGGGTGGGTACTCTGGAAAAGTGAATTCCCCTTATCTCAATCTCGGGGACAACAAATACGAAAGATGTTGAATATTTAGAAATTAATATGATGAAGCCATTGCTGACTTGGCCATCAATGGCTACAAATAATTTTATCATGACCGTATGTATCTATGTAAGGCTCGAACATGTCGCTGCAACTCCTACAGTTTGAGAGAACTGTTTGAAACTTGACAGGATTATTGTACACCACACAAAGATGTCCGTTAAAAAAATCCTGTCCCTCCGTAGGTACATCCGTCCTGAAAATCTGATTTACTCGTGTTTGGGGGTCTCCTGCTGACTTTCTCTTGTATTAATTTCAAAATGTTAAACAGAATATGCTATACCGCGTAAAGAATGTACTTTTTTCATGGATTTGTTATTGAAAGGGTTACAGAACATTTGGTTTATGCCCTGCCAGCTCAACTTCCAGACAGACTAGAATTTGTTGTAGTGTACATTACCTGTCCACACGTTATGGACTTCAGGGCCCATGTTCCCGAAGCTATCGTTAGCTAGTGATATCATTACACCCATTGCTTTAGTATGGTGTAACGATATCGCTAACATATAACGAGAGCTTCGGGAACATGGGCCCAGGACAGTCTTGTCCACAACCACCATTTCTCATGGTATCTCACTGGACCTTTCCAGTTTTAGCTATGCCCCACCCATGTCTAGCTAAGCTCCACCCACACTTCGTCGTGATGGGATCAATCGATCCCCAAATGTCCTATATATATATTAGGTAAGTCATTTGCAGCAACAGCGCCCCGTCAAATTAGTTTCAAAATATTCAACAGAATATCTATTAAATGGTAAAGCCATACAATTCGTATGAGTCAGACTTTTAAGCGTTTAGAGGACTATATTGACCCATTCATGATGTCATTATTATGACATCATAATACACGTCACATAGTTGATTATGATGTCATATGATGAATGGATAAACTTGGAAAGATACATTTTGGTGGTCCCAGGGATCCCACACCCTGAAATTTGGGGGTCCCTAGCTGAAATCTGGGGGTTCAAAAACTGAAATTTGGTATTCCCAAGCAGTATTTCTCAGATGACACTATGGACTCACAACTATGAATTATTCTGGTCCTACTCTAGATTTTGTAGATATATTTTAGCAAAGTCCGTAGTATTTAATCATTTTCAAGGCTCCCCATTTGAGCCACTGCCACTACTCAAGCTGCATTTTGGGGTATATACTAGGATTGTGTGATTATTGCGTTGAGTGATCGCGATCGATTATTAAAAAATAATCGTGATTACTCGATTAATCAACTTGGATACAAATTACCAAGCCATAAATAACAACAAAGGAATATGAATGACAAAAATTGCAATGATGTTTAGAAAACTCCCTTTGCAGGGTAAGAGAATACTATTTTTGAAAATGTATCACTGGAATGCCTGGCTCGATTCGAGCCAGTCATTCCAGTAATACATTTTCAAAAAGAGTTCTCTTGCCCTGCTAATGGACATCCATTCACTAAGCAAAATGCCATTTTTCATGACCGATTTCATTAAAAAGTAATTGCAAGTTAGGTTTAGAAATATTTTATGCAATAGAAAATATTCACAATTATTCGATTATTTAAATTTTAATGATATAAATTCGCGATTTTAAACATAATCACGATTTTCGATTTAATCACGTAATCGCGCAAGCCTGGTATATACCCTCGAACGGATGCTTATGAGAGCCCCTGCTCATCACGACCTAAATCATAAACACAAGACAAACAGTCAAAGAAATCTTATAACATAACCGTGTTCTTTTATTTCTGGAACAAACAGTGTTTATCATCATGACAATTTGTAACACACATTCGACAAGAAATTCCAGAAATTGAGCCCCCTTAAAAAATGCAAAAACCCTATTGCTAGGCTATCAGTCTGTCTGAAATTAAAGGTGTACATTCATACTAAGATGCTTGAAAATATATAATTTTAAATTGTATACTTTTAGAGGCATAAAGTTCATATGACAATACAATTTTAAGAGCCATGTATACAATATAGCTGAAATACAATCAAAATTCGTCTTCTACATATAAACACTGTGAGCGTGACCCTAAGAAATGCAAATTTGAAAATATGTAAACCGTGAATTATGATTTCTACTTTTTCAATTCCGGCAATCGATAAGTCACCTGTATCTATGTCACTCAAGTTACGGCTAACAGAGCCCTGCATAGGAATCAAAAGTAAACAAGGCAGATATTGAAAGCAGTGTTGCTGAAATTACCTTTAGTACACACCACATTAGTAACTGGTTCTAGTACTGTTTTTCCTGCAGAATGCGCTCGCACGTATTTAGTTTTTATTAAACAGACCGATATTCTCCAAATCCATTATCAACAAGGTTTGTGTAATATCCCGCAAATTTTGCTCATTTTCATTGAAACTATGGTGGAAGGGAGATAAATGTTGTCTTAAAAGAACCGTTTGAGTAAATAAATTAGCTTGATCATGTCCCATACAGGTGATACATTTTGAGTTGGGAATTGATCAGCGTGTTGGTGGTTGGGTATTGTACAAAAGTTGTTTTTGTTATTAACAGAGAATGTTTCAAACGAATCTGTGTATTTTATGAAATAATGACGCATGTTTGATCTATTTATGCAAAGTTGTACAAGTAATGTCATGGACACTAACTTGTGTGCCTCAATGTAATGAAATGAACTACATCTCAACATATGATCATTTCTCTGTATAAATTAAGATAATTTGTGCAGTTGTGAATTTGAATTAGGGATACGAGTCCCTCATACAACTTTGCAACTAAAAGAATTATATCAATTTATATAGAATGAAACCAGCACAACCCACGTGAATTACATGTTCCTGCGGTCCGGGGCAACCACTTTTTACTGCCGGGCAACCAAATTTTAACCTATTTAACTTACTTCTGTTGAATATTTTGAAACTAATTTGACTGGGTGCCGTTGATGCCATAGGCAGCAACACCACCCAGTCAAATTAGTTACAAAATATTCAACAGCTTATCTGACATGTATAGTTTTCAGGAAATTGATGGTTAGGGTATTCAGGGATCGATCACTCCTAACACGGTGAAGTGTGGGTTGAGCTTAACTAGAGGTGGGCGGGGCATAGCTAAAATGGAACGGTCCGTCGGTATGAGGAACACTCCAGCATTGCTGATACAAGAAGCGCTAAAAGCCTATATGGGCGTTGTTGAAATAAATGACCACTGAAAACAGTTTAACCTGGAAGTACAAATATCAACATTCAACATCAGGCATACCCCTATCATAGAATGAATTGAATTGAATAAAGCAATATATAAATTAATTAATTAACGCGATAATCTTCACTCTCCGCTACCGCATACCCATATTTCAACAATGGCATCACCGATTTCTCCAGCATAGCCTATTAGCACAGTGGGGTGCTCAGGGTAGCTAGCGTAACATAGCCTTGCACTCATGTTCAAGCTTACAGAGGAGAGTGACCTCCCTAAACAGCTGCAATGAACTCGACATTAATGCCATGCTGACCATTCCAATTTGTCTCCTGGAAGGAGGTCAGGCTAGAAGTCTGTTATATTCTGCCATCATTTGGGATTTCTTCACTTGCTCCCACGTTCTAGCAGCGTAGTGAAACCTAGGACAGAAATTTTTTATTCAAAACAATATAGATTTAACCCTTTAACACTCATATCAGCCAAAAATGCCTTCCACGGTGGTCTCGAGAAATGTAAATTTGCAGACCAAGTGGACTATTTTTTGAAATTATACCACTGGAATGACTGGCTCGATAACCGAGCCAGTCATTCCAGTGGTAAATTTAAAAAAAAAATGTTTTCTCTTGGTCAGCAAATTGACATATTTTATGAGAAAATTGAAATTTTTAAAAACAAATTTGAGTGTTAAAGGATAAAATTAAATGTCCAACAGTTCCCGCCGAATTATTTTGAAAATGACCGTGCTCTTGGTCGAGGCACTGCAATTTCATAGTTTCCAGGAGTTATTCATCAAGATTGTTCAAGGCACTCCAAATTATTGTGTAATGAATGTCCATTTACAGGTCATTTAAAAATTACCACAATATGACTGGCTCCCATGATAGTGATTTCAGTAGTAAATTTTGTTAAAATAGTCATGTCTTGTCACTCTAATGGACATTTCTCAAGACCACCGTAGAAGCTGAGTTTGGCTTGTAAAGAAAAGGGTTAACCAAATATTTCTTAACCATCTGAGTTGATTTGGTACAGACATCTTCCATGGGATATAACTCTGGATTGGATGAATATTTTGAAAACAATTTGACTGAAAGTTGTTGGTGGCTTATTATTGTTTTCAAAATATTCATCCAGTCCAAAGTTATTGCCTAAGGAAATTATTGTCTGGTGGCTTGCAACAATAAACAGTTTTAAAGCCTGGCATACATTACTCAGTCACACAAAATTCACTGTGTATATTTTGCAAAAAAGTTTATTTGAAACCCATTGCTGCCATTGACGGCAATGGCTTTAACCTAAACTGTTCACAAACTGAACACTAGCCTTGCTTTCCACATAAAATTTGACGATCAAAACATGGCTTGACAGACCTATTACTGACAAAGATTTCTCGTTTCATGAATTAGAATAAAAATAAACTTGACCACCTTACCAGTCCTTCTCTGACAATATTGTATGTGTAAACGGATGTCGTGGCGCGCTGAATATCTGATGCCTAAGTGACTTGATGAGATCCTCCAGGCACGGGTAACCATGATACTCCGGAAGCAGTGTCAAAATGGTATCTAAAGATGGCAAAGGAACACACTTAAAACTATATTAACCCTTACTTACTCTGGTGTCAGAATTAAAAAATTTCAAATTAAATTAAAATATGAACTGGTGTTCATTTTTCAACAAATTTGGTGGAAGATGTTGCTGTCTTCCTTGTCCACCAAAATTGTTGAAAATTTTACACCAGTTTCTTTGCTATTGACACAATAAAAGATAGAATACTGACATCATCTTTCAAAAATTACCGCTGCAATGTCTGGCTCGATAACCGAGCCAGTCATTCTAGTCGCAAATTTTCAAAAAATGGTCTTCTTTGACTGCAAATCAACATTCATAGAAAAATATTTAAGCATTTCCCTTTTGAATGTCCATTTGTAGAGCAAGAAAAAAATTGTTTTGAAAATTTACCACTGAAATGACTGGCTCCAGGCCACGAGAATAAAATGTTCTTGCGGTCCGGGGCAACCACTTTTTGCTACCGAGCAACCAAATTTTAACACATTGATTGCCCTGTGGGACAACCGAGATAATTTGTTATTTTCAGGACCTGTATACAGGTATGTACTAATGGTGAGTATTTATTTTATTTAGTCTTAACCCTTTCACACTCAAATTTGTTCAAGAAAATTAAAATTTTCTTATAGAAAATGTCCATTTGCAGACCAAGAGAACTGTTTTTTACCACTGGAATGACTGGCTCGGTCAAAAATAGTCTTCTCATGGTCTGCAAATTGACATTTCTCAAGATGAGGTATAATGAGTTACTAAAATGCTTGAGTTGGTATTTACAAGGATTCTGTAGTTTGTATAGCTTACAACATTGCAAATTTTCAACAGGATATACAGAAATGGGACAACCTGGAAGTACAGTCGGGCAACACAATTTAAATGGCATACTTGTCCCTGGAGGCAACAAAGTATTTTATTAAATTTCTAATTTTTAGCCCTGCGCTCGGTTAACTAGCCAGTCATTCCAGTGGTAAACGTTAAAAAATAAATCTTTCTTGCCCTGCAAGTATCCATTCCACAAAACTGGTTTTGGCCGGCGTGATGAGTAAAGAGTTAATGGCTCAATTTGGTAAAGAAATCTGAGTATTTCCTTATTGAATGCCCATTTGCAGGGCAAAAGAATACCATTTTTTGAAAGTTTATACTGGAATGACTGGCGCGATTATCGAGCCAGTCATTCCAGTGGTAAATTTTCAAAAATATTATTTTCTGGGCCTGCAAATGGATATTCCTCAAGACCACTGAAGAGGCCAGTTTTGGCCTGAAGGGGTTAAAATATGTTTATCATAAACGAAAGAGCAATAAGAGTCACTCACTCACCATGTTTTTGTTGCAATTTTTCAGGAATTCTTTTGGATTTTCCAGAATTTTCTTCAGATTCTCCTGATTATTCGGATCATGACCAAAGATCTGGACTCCTACTGTATTGTCACATGCTTTCTTGTGCTAACATTTTGGCCAAATCGGACCAGTAGTTTCCGAGATATCTATTGATCCAGAATTTGACCCGATCCGGAGAATAATTCAGGTTTTACTGAAGGGATCCTTAGCAAACTGTAAGAAAATCTAAGTTTCTCTCAGCGACATGCAAAAGGTGTGTGCCCTTGAGGTGGGGCTGGAGGGTGGGGCGGGGTGTGTGTGGGTGGATGTAAGACAGGTAAATGACCCAATTACACTAATTTTATTTTTGGACCATATTTCAAGCTTTAACCCTTTAACACTCGAATTTATTCAACAAAATTTAAATTTTCTCATAGAAAATGTCCATTTGCAGACCAAAAGAAGAATATTTTTGAAAATTTACCACTGGAATGACTGGCTCGGTTATCGAGCTAGTCATTCCAGTGGTAAATTTTCAAAAAATAGTTTCTTTTGGCCTGCAAATGGAGATTTCTCAAGACCACTGCAGAAGCCGCTTTGGCTTAAACATGAATGTTAAATGGTTAATGACGGTATACTTACCAAACTTGGCATATAGGTTGTCCTTCGTGGTCTGAATCAGCTCCACGATTTTTGGGGATCAAAAGTCAAATTACCTGACTTAAGCCTTTCACCGATGAATTCCTGATTTATCATTTTCAAGGTAACCATACAAGAAAACCGTTGAACATTTTGAGATTAATTTGACTGGAAGATGTTGCTAAGGCAGCAACAGCTTCCAGTCAAATTAATTTTAAAAAATCAGGGATTTGTCCGTGAAAGGGTTAATTAAAAACATTTTGTTGTTGGATAATAACACAAGTCCATCTGCCTGCCCTTATTGCTCAATTTTTTAACTCATTTTGAATTTCTGAAAATTTACAGGAAATCATTTCAAATGACTATTCATTAACCGCTGTATTGATTTTAACCAAACTTGGCTGGAAGTAGGCTTGCACGACTTTTGCTTTGAAACATCGCGATCGATTTTATTTTTTTAAATCGCAATTTTCGTAGATTCAAATTCCCAAAAGTATAAACCGGTTTACTGTGACAAGTCATGAAAACTGTGACTTGGAATTTCTAGAAAAACTTGAAATAAATGATGCGAAAATAGCACGAAATGAGAACACAATTTCATGTGACAAATTCTTACCATCCTACGTCTATGCTTAATGTATACCTTATATCCATCATTACAGGAGTGAAATTATTAATTGGGACTGCCCAAATATTGCGTATAGTTTAATAAACATCGTTTATTTCATCAGAATTTGACATAAAATCTAAATTGTGTGATGTATCAGCTTCCACTTATAGCCTCCCTTTGTAGGACGAGTTTAGGTAATTACCCGAGCAACGCGAAGACGCTAATATTAGTATCGGCGGAGATATTGCGCAATCCACGTACATAGGACGGTAGCTTTGAGTAGCTACGAGAATGACGGCGTAAACTCATCCTATAGTGCAGTTTATAGTTGCTTTCAGAATGTACGATAGTTTACATCTAAGAGTAATCAACCATATGCACAGTTCAAAAGTAACAATCTGGAATGCTGTTGCTTTATTTTCTTTAATTAGACATGACACCCGAATCAGAAAGAAAAAATTATTACACTGCCTGAAATTGCTAACTCTAGAATTAAAAAGAATTATGTTCACTGATTATTACCTACACCCTGCAACTAAGTATATACTTGGTATTTCACAACACTCAGGGTCTGCAGCGAAAGAAAGAAAATTATACGGCGATTCGACGAAGTAACTAGTTGATTTTCTCAATGACAAAGGTGTTACCTCGCTATTGTTAGCTTGTTTATCATAGTGCTGTGTTGTGATTAGTAATTATTCGACACGTGTCTGGCATGGCGGAATATAAACACAATGAACACAGGCGTGAATCGATTATAATTGTACTCATGTACCGATAAAATGTGACGGAAAAGTACACATTTCAGATTTTAAACAAACATGACATTTTTGACGAGTTTCCGATTTTTCCTCAAATAAATCGCAAAACTCGCGATTTAAAAAATAAATCGAACTTCACGATTAAATCGAAAAATCGCGCAAGTCTAGCTGGAAGGACCCTAAAGTGGTAGGCCTACGACCGTATATACAGAAATCTGATTGCCTAATGTTTCAGATGAGTGACAATGGTCCGTAGTCCTCTTATTTAAATATTTAAAATTTTTAATTTAAGTGAAAGATATGTGTATAAACATGGCAGAACATAGAAACTGTCATCTGAAATTTCTACCTTTATTATTATTATTATTATTATTATTACATGTACACTACCTTCATTGCACTTCTTGTCATCATCGCTATAGCGAGGCAATGGGAACAAATTTATCCGTGAACATAGATTTTGTTGATTCAAACCCGTGATTAATTTCCCATTGGCTATCGTCACTCCATCTACAACAAAACGGAGAGAATATTATGGGTGTTAGATGTATGCAGGTGACAAAGGTTATCAAATTTTTCATGGGAGGTAACTCCAGCGAATATCGACAGTCCATTCCAATGGGGCCTCTTAAGGACATTTGTCTGTACATGAAATATCTCCTTTAAACAACAGAGGAATCCAGTTTATTGATCAATCATATGACTTCATAATCAACAATGTCACAAGTAGGCTGACATCCTAATCAATTACGTCATGAATGATGTAATTAAGTCCATCATCAACCCTTACCTGGTACGAATTGTATGTCTTTACTATTTAATAAAAATGCTGTTGAATATTTTGAAACTAATTTGATTGGGCGCTGTTGCTGCCATAGGGCAGCAACAGCACCCAGTCATATTAGTTTCAAAATATTCAACAGCTTACCTGTATAGTTTCTGGTAATTTTAGTTTCCAAATATTCCACAGGTTACCTACATTTGGGCATTCAGGATTCAAAGTATATAAATCGACCCCAACATGTGCAAAGCATAGGTTGAGGGAGCTAAGCTAGAAATAGGTGTGGCTTAGATAGAAATAGGTGTGGCTAAGCTAGAAATAGATGTGGCTTAGATAGAAATAGGTCTGGCTTAGATAGAAATAGGTGTGGCTTAGAAGAAATAGGTGTGGCTTAGATAGAAATAGGTCTGGCTTAGATAGAAATAGGTGTGGCTTAGATAGAAATAGGTGTGGCTTAGATAGAAATAGGTGTGGTTTAGATAGAAATAGGTGTGGCTTAGATAGAAAAAGGTGTAGCTCAGATAGAAATAGGTGTGGCTTAGATACAAATAGGTGTGGCTTAGATAGAAATAGGTGTGGCTTAGACAGAAATAGGTGTGGTTTAGATAGAAATAGGTGCGGCTTAGATAGAAAAAGGTGTAGCTCAGATAGAAATAGGTGTGGCTTAGATAGAAATAGGTGTGTCTTAGCTAGAAATAGGTGTGGGTTACATAGAAATAGGTGTGGCTAAGATAGAAATAGGTGTGACTAAGATAGAAATAGGTGTCTTTGATAGAAATAGGTTTAGCTTAGATAGAAATGTGTGTGGCTAAGATAGAAATAGGTGGCTTAGATAGAAATAGGTGTGGCTAAGATAGAAATAGGTGTGACTTAGATAGAAATAGGTGTGACTAAGATAGAAATAGGTGTAGCTTAGATAGAAATAGGTGTAGCTAAGATAGAAATAGGTGTGTCTTTGATAGAAATAGGTGTGGCGTAGATAGAAATAGGTGTGGCGTAGATAGAAATAGATGTGGCATAGATAGAAATAGATGTGGGTTAGATAGAAATAGATGTGGCTTCGATAGAAATATGTGTGGCTTCGATAGAAATAGGTGTAGCTTAGATAGAAATAGGTGTGGCTAAGATAGAAATAGGTGGCTTAGATAGAAATAGGTGTGGCTAAGAGAGAAATAGGTGTGACTTAGATAGAAATAGGTGTGACTAAGATAGAAATAGGTGTAGCTTAGATAGAAATAGGTGTAGCTAAGATAGAAATAGGTGTGTCTTTGATAGAAATAGGTGTGGCGTAGATAGAAATAGGTGTGGCGTAGATAGAAATAGGTGTGGCGTAGATAGAAATAGATGTGGGTTAGATAGAAATAGATGTGGCTTCGATAGAAATATGTGTGGCTTCGATAGAATAAACGAAATCTAGGATTTCTTTTTTCACGAGAGAGTTGATACTTACCTCCCTAATACTTTTGATATTGCTAAATATTGGCTTTCACTCAATAAACACTCAGATTTAAAACAGTTAGGTGCCCCTACTGGGCAGGGAGTCAGAGCGTAGTCCGGCGGATGCCAGCCCCACCTCCGCGCATGCGCAGACTAGCACTTCCTCTGACTAGATTATTGGCTGACACACATGCAACTCTTAAGAGCCTGAAGACCGAGCCTCTGTTGGGTGGAGAGGCCGGGTCCGTATCTAGGGAGGTAAGTATCAACTCTCTCGTGAAAAAAGAAATCCTAGATTTCGTTTATTTCACTTCAAGAGTATACTTACCTCCCTAATACTTTTGATATTGCCAGAATTCGAAAGTGAATCTGGCGGGAGGGAGGCGAGGTCAAAAGACCAGCTCATCCCTATACGCTTTTCTGCGTTTAAGGCACTTAAACTTCTGAAACTGTAAGAAAAAACAGTCAGGATTTGACTAACCATCGGATAACACCACCGATGTATGAGAGATGACCGAATGTCATATGCGCTCCCCCCCCCTCCTTCCTGGGAGGAAGAGTCGACTGACCTCAATGTCCTATACGCTCTCTACGTACAAGTGCCATGTACTACAGGACAGAGACGAAAAAGCTCCATTTTCGTAACTCTCAACAATGAACCACACAAATACACAAACCATCACCATATTAATAACGGGTAATCGTGACAATACAATCAACAACGGACAACACATGAACAAGACTGACCTTGTTGAAAATGGCTGCTGACATCATCTTCCCATCGGTAAAGACTGATGCAGGCCCAAAAAAGTGGGTGTTTCCATAAATTAATTGTGATATATATATAAGTAATGAGGAAATCACCTCAAAAAATATAAACCGATTTATTTTTTCAAAACCGACAAGGCGAGAGGATTAGAGGTGTCACGGAGATAATGGTCTGTAAAACTTGACTCACAGTGTCACTGAGCCACCGACATAATATCATCCACAGGGACCCCATTAAATAGGGCCGTGGATGTCACTACGCCGCGGACACTGTGAGCCTTGGCCACGTCAACCTGCTTCCCGGTGGCGGATTTATGGCAAAACTGAATGCATTCCACAATCCACCTGGAAATGGTGTCCTTAGAAGCCCTCCCATGGGGTTCAATATATGACAACCATAACGCTGACTGGTCGGTGCGCCATGCCGCCGTACGTTGTTTGTACCGGCGCAGCGCCCGGACGGGACACCATGCTTTAGAATTAGGATCATATCTAGTTAAAGCAGGCAAAATAATAGGTTGACCTGGATATTTCAACGACTGATTTTTAGCCAAGAAATTAATCCTAGGTAGCAGCTTAAGGCCTTCCCCTGAAACCACAAAACGGTCATCCTCGGCTGATAAGGCATGAATCTCACTCCTACGCCTAGCCGAGGCCGCAGCAATTAAAAACACAGTCTTCAGTGTTAATAGTTTCATAGAAATGGAACTAAGTGGTTCAAAAGGCTTATCACCTAGTACTTGAAGCACTAGCGATAAACTCCAAGACGGAATCACAGGTGGATTCCTTGGTCTTAGATTGCCCATGCCTTTAATTAATACATTTAATGTATTTACTTCATCACTTCCCCTCTTAGCCAAGCAAGGAATAACAGACATTAATGCTGATTTATAACCAGCAATAGAGTTAGGCTTGAGGCTATAGGCATCATAGAGGTGACAGAGGAAATCAGCTACTACTTGAATAGATGAATCCATTGGATCAATACATCTTTTTGAGCACCATTCTGCAAATCTGTTGATTTTATAATTATATGCTCTGGAGGTTGACCCCCTCCTGGCTTTGGCCATAAACATGGCTGCTTGCTCAGAAAAGCCCACCTTAATTCTAGATTCCTTGACAACATCCACGCAGTCAATCTGAACATTGACGGATTGTTGTGAAGGGCCTTGCCCTGGAAGATAATATCGTCCATCAGAGGCAGAGGAACCGGATTGCAGACCAGAAGGTCCAGCAGATCCGTATACCATGATCGGCTTGGCCAATCCGGGGCGATCAGAAGCACTTGGCATTCCTCTTGTCTGATTTTCTGAAGAATTTTTGGAATCAGGATTGCTGGAGGGAATGCGTATGCATACATTCTCCCCCAGCTGATAGCTAACGCATCTGTTGCGAAAGCGCTTGGATCCGGAATCGGAGAGACGTACGTCGTCATCTTCGCATTCTTCTTCGTTGCGAACAAATCGATGTTGGGTTTCCCCCAATGGTCGAACAGACGATCCGCCACACATTGATTTAGTTGCCATTCCGTGGGTAAAACACTCATCCTTCGGCTCAATGAGTCTGCTAGCAGGTTTAACCTTCCCGGAATATGAACTGCTTTCAAGGTAATCTGGTGATCCAGACACCAACAAAGCAGTTTCCATGTCATCATACAGAGACTGGGCGACTTCGTTCCGCCCTGGCGGTTTATGTAAGTCACAACTGTTGAGTTGTCTGAACGAATAAGAACAATCTTGCCCTGAACTTTCTGTAAGAAATGTTCCAGGCCCAGGACTACTGCTCTTAGCTCCAGTAGATTTATATGTTCCTGTGACTGTTCCAGATTCCAAAGCCCTGATATCGTGGATTCTTCCAGGCAAGCTCCCCAGCCCTCCATCGATGCATCTGTATACACAGTCACCTGAGGGTGGGGAGGGGTTAGCAAAACCCCCGGTAAGAGATTCTCTGTATTCAACCACCATTGCAGGTGGTGAATCAGAGGCGCCAACACTGACACATTCGAGTCCAGCGAACCTGTACTCTGGGTCCATTGTGTCATGAGAAACAACTGGATCGGCCGCCTGCGTAAGGCGGCCTGAGGAATGACTGGTTCCAACGAAACCATCAACCCCAGCATTCTCAAGTAAACCCGTGCCAGGACATGACGACTGTCGCACACTGACTGAATCAACGAGATGAGTATTTGAACCCTCTCCTGAGTAGGATAAACATATCCTGTCTCCAGATCGAAGAACATCCCCAGGTAAACAAACTTCTGGGATGGAGTCAGCTCTGATTTTGGGAAATTGATCATCCAGCCCAAGTCTGTGAGAATTTTCAAAACAATCTCCAGATTGGCGGACAAACTTTCCCGGGTGTGCGCTTTCAACAGCCAGTCGTCTATGTACGTGTGGACTGCTATGCTTCTCCTGCGGAGGTATGCTGTGATCGCAAGAACCACACGGGTGAAAACCCGAGGAGCCGTGGAAATTCCGAAGGGCAACACCCTGAATTCCCACTGTCTGCCCTGGAATGCAAATCTCAGGAAGCGACAGAAACTCCTGTGGATGGGGATGTGGAAATAAGCGTCCTTCAAATCTATCGACGCCGTCCACATCCCCCTCTCCAACCCCGCCAACACCGAGCGCACCGTTTCCATCTTGAAACTGGGCGTCTCGATGAACTTGTTCAATGGCTTGAGGTTGAGAATCGGTCTCCACCCACCGGTGCGTTTTGTTACCAAGAACAGGGTTGAATAGAAGCCCGGACACCTTTGTGCCGGCTGAATAGCTCCTTTTTGTACGAGGGAATTTATCTCCTCCTCGATACACAACCTTTGATCTGGATCTCTCGGAATGGGAGTCCAGATTGGCACCAGAGACAGTCGCGACGGCGGGCCTGTCATCCACTCTGGATGATACCCCACGGAAAGCCATCGCAAGACTAAACGGTCCTGAGTTAACCGTTCCCACTCTTGCATGTGGTCGGCTAGCCGGCCTCCCACCGGTCCACCTAGGGACCGCGGTGGACACAAGGCATGCAAGAGCGGCACTGTCTCCGTCGCCATACACACCGGCGTGGTCCTTACCGCGGTAAGCGCCCTGTCAGGAACGATAACCACGCCCAGATCCTCGCGCGACCCGCCCCGCCCCGCGCGCACCTCGGTGCACGGGCGGCTGCCTGGCTGACGGCGGCTGAGGAGCCTGCGCCCCCCTCACTGCTGGCCGAATCGCACGCGGCCGAGGCCGGCGCTGCGACGGCGGCTGGCCTCTGACTTGGCCAGCACCACCTCGAGCCTGCAGGGGACGATACGCAGGGGCCGCGGCGCGAACGTTAGCACGACGCAGCACCTCAAACTGTTCGCGCAGCGCCCTCTGGTTATTCACCAGGGTGACCGTCTCCTGGAGGTGGCGACATCCCTCACCTCCAAAAAGACCAGGACCCGTCATAGGCGTACGGAGTAGCCTATTATACAGGTCCTGAGACGGGCACAGATTGTCCAGGGCAAATGTGCGTCTTGCCCGGACACTCCTGGTCACCGCCCGCGTCATACAGTCCAGCGCCAGGTTAATACCATCCTGGATGGTTCGCTGGACCGCGAGCGGGCCTGGCTGGCGCGATGCGGATGCCGTTACTACCCCCTGTAACAGCTGGGAGACGTGGGACAGAGCGGCAATCGAAGCCCTCCCACTCTCCTCCGCATCACGCAACGCGGTATTTGCCGAACGCAACGCGTTCGCGCACAAGACCCCCGCGTCAGAACGGGAGCCTGGCCGCGTATCCTCACCCAAAGCCGCGCGGTCATCCACGCCGGGCTTGGGTACCACACCGTACCGCTGGTAGTCCAGGGGCACGATGCGACAACGCCTGGCCACCTCGCGAGGGGCCTTCGCGAGACGTCCACTCGTGTTAATGGACGACTCCGCCGCCTTGAACATGTCAACGACATGCTCCGCCAGCGGCAGAGAAGGCATAGCGTTAGCAGTTGGTTTCCCAGCTAACCACGGCGTGTGAACACGGTGGCTAGCCGACTGCTCCACGGGCAGATCAGGCCTAACGCTCACCAACCACTGGCAAGCGTCATACCAATCCTCCTCCGTGGCTAACTGCGAGCGCTCTACAAGACGGGGTCCTTCGTCTTCCTCCTGAGCGCAAGCAGTAGAGCTTGACGGCGGGTACGCTGATACACCTGGCAAGCCAGGGAAAACATGCGGGCCTGACAGCACCGGCATGAGAATATCACTGGTTTGACCAGGAGCAGGCACCGCGGTAGAGCGCGGGGTATATATAGCCCTACCGCGGGCCCGGCCAGCACCAGCTACACTCTCGGCAAGCCGAGGTATGCGGTACCGCTGGCCATCAGCAGCGCCCTGGGCCACCACCTGAACCGCGGACCTTACTCCAGGGTGAGTAATACCGTGGAAAAAAGCGCCTGTATACCCCGCGAGGGGTGCACAAACGTCTTCATCCATGTCCACGTCGTCAGACGGCGACCCTAGCAGGTAATCCTCATCACCCTGGTCAGAAAGATTAGACCCCGGGTCAGCAAAGAGAGCTAACCCGGGCTGACCAGGAACAGTGCCATAGGAGGTACTGGCCACCGCGGCGTGCGGATACCCCTGGACTGATAAGCAGCCAGCGGGTTCCAGCGACAACCGTCCACGGTCCCCTATCGGCGCGGCAATAAGCCTGCTGCCAGGGCCGTGGAACGCCCCCTCTAATGGGGCCACCTCTGAATCGTCGGACAACGGAAGCGGACTAAGGAAAATCGATCCAGAGGCGGGGATTACCTGCTCCGAAGCCGATGATGAGGACAATAAAGGATCTGGTCCAGGAAGCATGCCACGAAGCAACCCTGGAACCAAATCTTTTATTGTCCTCTTCATCTCTCCCAACATCTCGGTCCGGAAGGTCTCCATATCCACCGCGGACGAGACCTTCCCCTTACCCTTCCTACTTACAACCTCTCGTTTCCGCTTCTTCTTCTTCTCCTCCTCTACCACCTTGTCCATCGCCTGTAAGCAGCACAAGAATTCGGACATTAACTCGCCCCCCCAGTGCTTACATATGTCACAATTAATCAATGGACCACAAGGGCTACATCGATAACACAGATGCGGCCAGAACTTTACATGCATAAAACGTCCACAGGACGCGCAACCCGGTCCCTGAAACAGGGCAAAGGACAAGGAGTATGAGCAACTAGTTAAGCTTAGAAACTCAATCCAACTCAAGGAGAAGGAAAACGATCATAAAGATCAATATACATCAAAAACCAGCATAGCGCTTGAATTGCTAATAAATACATAGCCAGCCGATTATGACGTCATTAATCCCGTGACAGGAAAAAATCGATCCCAACAAAACATCCAAGTGCAAAGACGAATTGTATGCTGAATGGATAAGTTGACTACACAACCATCAGATACATATAGATAACTCTTTTCTGGCAAAAATGTTAATTATCTCCCTTTGATTGTTTACAATAATTAACATCACCACATTATCAATAACTAGATACCTGACACTTTGTATAGACAAACCATCCAACGTGACGAACCGGAAACTCCACCATCTGCACGCCTCTTAACTCTCTCCACCTCATGGGGAAGGAATTGGATCAAGAGGGCAAAGTGAGAAGACCTTTATACCAGGCCTCCAACTCACTGGACATAATTTTTCATTTGGTTAGATAACCTAACAGTGTTAGTAGGAAATGGAACCATGGTGGAGAGAATACTAATTCTCTGGTACTGTGACGTCACCACCCAGCGTCATACAGACCTGTGGACATAAACAGAAAGAGAAATTAGTCCTAGGTAGCACCGAGTTGATATAACCCAACCAACCAAGGCGCTTATCACGGTAAACGCGAGTCCCGGAAACACAATACACCGGGAAGAAAACTCGCTAATTTTACTAGAAGTCACCTGATTTAAAGGTCCTCCGTCCTCCTGTGGCGACGTATTCCTATCCGCCATCCAAAAAAGTGACTAACACTCCAAACAAACACCACTTAAACAGTTTAAGAGAGCGAAAAGCTATTGAACAAAAAAACATGTGTGATCTCTTTGCCAATAATCTAGCAAAGAGGAAGTGCTAGTCTGCGCATGCGCGGAGGTGGGGCTGGCATCCGCCGGACTACGCTCTGACTCCCTGCCCAGTAGGGGCACCTAACTGTTTTAAATCTGAGTGTTTATTGAGTGAAAGCCAATATTTAGCAATATCAAAAGTATTAGGGAGGTAAGTATACTCTTGAAGTGAAAATAGATGTGGCTTAGATAGAAATAGGTGTGACTTAGCTAGAAAAGGATGCTTCTATTATAAATGACATTCTAGCATGGACATGGACCCGCTTGTAACTAAAAGTGGCAAAAGGTTTTTTTCAGGTGATTGGACAGCTGACTTTAACCCTTTCACCGACAAATCCCTGAAAAAGTATATTCTTCATGATCTAAAAGTTATTCTGTTGAATATTTTGAAATTAATGTGACTGGAAGCCATTGCTGCCTAAGGCAGCAATAGCTTACAATCAAATTCATTTCAAAATATTCAACAATTTTCCTGTACAGTTGCCTTAAAAATGAGATATGGGGAACATAATCAGTGAAAGGGTTAATAATAAATTTGATTATCAAACCTACCTCTCATTTTTAGATTGGATTTATCAAACACTTTCTCAATTACTGACTGCATCATTCTGAAACCATCGACGCTGAATTCTTCCCTGCTAGCTTTGTTTTGAACAAATACTGCAAGACCAATCAGAAACAAAAAATTGGCATAATTTACTCTTGAGGCGTGCCTATATGAAGGCCAAAAGAGGATTATTTTCAAGAATTTACCACTGGATTGCCTGGTTCGGTAACCGAGACATTCATTCCAGTGGTAAATTTTTTTTTCTTTTTATTTTTCGCCAACTATTGGCCAAATATTTAGATTTTCTTGACCAAATTTTCCCAGTTAATGGATAATGGACTGTTCCAGTTTATCCATCTATCATATGATTTCATAATCAACTACGTGATGTGTAGGATGACGTCGTAATCAATAACGTCATGAATGATGGAGATAAGTTCGTTACGAACGCATAATTCATGACATACTAAGCATTGTTGTACGAATTGTATGTCTTTACTATTTACAGTAATAAACATGCTGTTGACTATTTTGAAACTAATTTGACTGTGCAGCAAACATGCACGCGCGCACGCACACACACACACACACACACACACACACACATTTCGGTCAAATGACTATCAAAATGAGGGTAGGAAATAGGTGGTTATATGCTGTTTAAGGACGGACACTACAGATTAAATCAGTATATCTGCAAGACATTACTCCTGGCCCAAATTCTTGAACCTATAGCCCGGATGTCCAATCTTGTAAGAATGTAGGCCACAAATGGATGGACGAAAAGACGGATAGAAAAAACACCGATTTTTCGGGGATCATAAAAAGGTCACACAAAAGAGATCAAAACCTGCAAGTAACTATATAACATTTTCATTTGTGCTGTTGATTATTTTGAAACTAATTTGACTGGGCACTGTTGCTGCCTATGGCAGCAAACGTGCCCAGTCAACTTAGTTTCAAAATATTCAAGAGAATGTTTACTACATAGTAAAGATATACAATTCATACATCTCAATTAACTGTTCATGACAAACTTAGCTACGTCATTCATGACATAATTTATTATGACATCATCCTACACGTCACATTGTTGATTATGATGTTATATGATTGATGGATAAACTGGAATGGTCCATTACTTCAAAAAAATAACCTTGTTCTCAAAAGATGTGAAGCAGGTTTGCTTATCTCATGCCGTTTTTATGTCCTCTTTTATCACATTTTTGGTAGATGTAATAATATTAGTTATTCATAACGTCAAATCTTTAATTTTGCTATGAATGCTGTATTTACCGATTTGTGGTTGATAGTCAGCTACATCATGGGTATCACCTGTAAGAGACTCAGACACAGGAGCTGGTGCAGAGGGCTTGAGCATCGCTGCCGTTTGTAAAAATCTGAAATGGTGAAAATTTCTGCTTTATAAATTTGGATAAGTTTGTATAATGTGCTAAACGGTGAGCTAAATTTTGGAAAAAATACAGTATCATTTTACTTAAATTTACATCATTACAGACTGAATAGAATAACATGATGTATGAAATATTAAATTGGATATTTTGAAATAAAGTTCCATGGAAACAATCACTGCGTAATTAATTAGCAATGCCTTCAAGTCAAATTATTTTCAGAAATATTCTTATCTTTCATTTTGGGTGGCCTTGAAATTAAAGTAAAAGGATTTCAAGAAATTTTCAGCAGCGAAATGGTTAAACAAAATCAGCTAGGAAACCGGTGACGTTTTAACCCATAAACACGGCCAAAACAGCTTCTGCAGAGAACTGGAGATACTGACCAATGGAGGAATCCAGTTTTAGCTATGCCCCACTCATCTCTAGCTAAGCTCCACCCATGTTTTGCCTGTGTTGGGATCAATTGATCCCTGCACTCAGCGAGTCTTAATTACCAGAAAACTATACAGGTCAGTAGTTGAATATTTTGAAACTAATTTGAACAGCGCTCAGACAAATTAGTTTCAAAATATCCAACATAATGTTTATTAAATAGTAAAGACATACAATTCGTACAACGAGTAATCCGTCATCAATTAAGCGTTCGTGATGAACTTATCTGTCATTTATGACATAATTGATTATGATGTCATCCTACAAGTCACATAGTTGATTATGACGTCATATGATTGATGGATAAACTGGAGAAGTCCATTAATGTGTTAATCTCAGGCAGTCTTTAGATGATACACAAAGTTATGTTTTCAATACAAAACTAAACAATTTTGAACCCTCTGTGAGAAAAGTTATGGTGAATATTTTGAACATAATTGGATTGGAAGACAGCAATGTCTTCCAATCTAATTATGTTAAAAATATTAAAAATATTCAATTGAACATTTTGTTGTTTTGGAAAAATGTTAATTTACTTCTGAGCTGTAGTGTTTTTTCATCGATGAGGAACAAGTCCAGATACCCTGTCTCTCGAGAATATTAACACCCAGGAACCAGTTTTGAGAAACTCCTGTATAAGACCCGTTAGATCCAGGAACCAGTCGTCAGGCACTACTTACCTGAGCAAATTTAGGTCAGTGAACCAGTCCTGAGCCACGAGGATCACATGACACACTGTCATCATGAAAGCTGTCAGCTGCAATGACTGTTAGAGAGAGAGAGGCAGTAAAAGACTAGTGCTGGTCAAATATCAACAACATTCATTTATTTCCAAAAATGTTGGTCCTGATCACAGGATGATTCACAGGGGTAGATTTTAAGGATTTTTTCTACTAACCCGATGGAATAGTGCATAATTGACTTTATTATCCCGCAGCAAATTTCACTAACCCAATGTTTCTAAGCTGATCACTTCTTTAAGCCCTATAGAACTCATTTCCATGGTAACCATACAGAGTTGTTGAACATTTTGAAATTAATTTGTCCAGAAAGCCGTTGCTGCCAATGGCAGCAACGACTTTCCGAACAAACTAATTTCAAAATATTCAATAAATCATTTAAGCTACAGTAGCAGAAAATCTGTTCTTTTGTCAATTTTTGTTGGGTACTGAACATAATGTCATTATAAGTGTTTTTCGTTATTTCCTATTTTGAGAGCATTACTAACCCAGACGGGTTAGCGCAAGGTGCAGTTAACCTGTATGAAATTCTACTATCCTAGGGTTAACGGGTTAGTGTTAAAATCAATCCCTGAATTCATATCACTAATTTTCTGTATTATGAACATTTATTAAGTCCAAATAGAGGGATCCAATCTATCTGTCCTTCAAGCAGTGTTTCTAATGGCTTCTAATTTTTGGAGGTACTGGGGAGGCGACACCCTAAAATATGGGTGTCCTCAGCTGGAATCCGAGGACCCAAAATTGCAATCTGGTGTTCCGAAGCAGTATTTATCATATAAACAAGCCTTCTAGCCCGTTCCATATTTTTCGATATGAGAACACGTGCCATATTCAACGGAGTATTTTCATTGGCTGTTGGGTGCGCAACCCATTTAAATTGACCAATTAAAACATCGATTGATGTGAGCATGGGGATTACTACGCAGTACTGTTTTACTACATTTTGTTTACTACGATTTGTCATTCATGAAACATCATCGCAAAATGTCATAGTTTGACAGTTTATCAGTCGGCAGCAAAGTAACGATTGATGGCCATTGCTCTGCGATAGTCTTAGAAGAAAAGTGTAGTTTACGGCTGACATCGCCAGATTTTGTGTTTGTCACCATATTTTGCTGCGCATTCAGTATCTGTTATCAAGTAGTGGCGCGTCACAGCGGCGGTATCGATTTCATGAAAATCAACAATGAGAAATCAGATAAAAGTCATATCAGCAACTATTGGCAAATATTTCAAAATTACAGTTTATATGATAAATAAAATCTCAAACTCGGTCACTCTTCATATCACTATTATGAACCTCGCTAAAGCTCGTGCAAATTGATAATTTTCAACTCGGTCCATAATAGTGATATGAAAAGTGACCTCGTTCCAGATTCTCAATTTCTTATCCATGTAAGAATCTGATGGTACGATGGGCTCATGGACTGCTGGATTTTGTAGGTATTTTTTGCGCAAAAACCTATAACTACATGTACTTAGTATTCCACAATCATACAAGATTTTCAGGGGTCCAATGGCACACCTGCTACTACTTTTGGCTGTCCAAGCTGCATTTTAGGGGTATATATGCTCAAAGGGATGTTTATAAGAATCCCTGCCTTCAAGTACATATATCTGACATTACAACCAAAGACATCCAGTTCAGTTCATAAATAAGCTAACATCTTCTTCTTTTTGTTTGCTGATCATACCGCCAGTCCTGTAAGTGACTATCGACATGATCATAAGCGTTAAGTGCGTGGATCCATGGTTTATTAGAGTGCGCCGTGCGGCCTGGAACCTCCGTCTTCAGCACGCGAGGTTTCTGTCAGGGTTACCTCACCCTTACCTCCTTTAGTCGCCTCTTACGACACGCAGAGGATACGGAAGGTTTATTCTAAGCCCCACCTACAGAGCAGAATAAGCTAACAAGATTCCAGAAACATGCGCGTTAGACACAATTTTAGACACAATTTTAGACACAATTTTAAACACAATTTTAGAAATGTTCTGTTGAATATTTGGGATTCAATTTGATTGGAAGCCATTCCTGTCAATTAAAGTCCAAAATATTCAACAGTATTTTAATTTCTTTTGGAAATATATTAATTTATTTCTGAGTTTTACTGTAATGTTTCTATCATGAAAGTGGTAAAAGTCTGTCACAAAAGATTCTAAAATTGTTTATCTTTGGTGAATTTACTATTTAAAGGTGTATATTCACACCAAAATGCTTGAAAATAAAATTGTTGAAATTATATACATTTAGAGGCTTAAATTGTGTACCTCAATGTAATGAAACGAAATAAATCTTAACATATGATGATTTCATTCCATATAAATAAATTTCGTAGATTTAGTTGTGAATTTGAATTAGGAACTCGTGTCTCTAATTCACTTTCACAACATAAACAATTATCTTAATTTATACGTAATTAAATCATCATATGCTAAGATGTATTTCGTTTCATTACATCGAGGCACACAATTTAAGCCTCTAAAAGTATATAATTTTAACGATTTTTTTTAACCATTCTGCTGTGAATATGCACCTTTAATAAACATTCTGTTAATTATTTTGCAGCAAAATTAGTGTCAACGTATTCAAGAGCTTACAGGTCTTGAATAGCGTGAAACTAATTTTGTTGCAAATTGTACTAACTCGCATGCTTCTGTTTTTGTTTTGTAATCATGTTAGCGTATTTATGAATTGGAAAACTGATGCAGCAATATTTTCTGAACAAACGGACCTTTCCACTTTTAGCTATATGCCCCGCCCATCTCAATCTAAGCTCCACCCACACCATGCTCGTGTTGGGATCGATCGATCTCTGAACTCCCTGACTATCAATTTCCAGAAAAGTATACAGGTAAGTGGTTGAATATTTTGAAACCTATGGCAGCAACAAGCATCCAGTCAAATTAGTTTCAAAATATTCAACAGGCTATTTATTAAACAGTAAAGCCAGACAATTCATACAACACATAATCCGTCTTCCACTATGCATTTGTGACATACTGATCCACATCATTCATAACGTCATTAATTGTGATGTCATTCTATATGTCACGTAGTTAATTATGATGTCATATGATGGATGGATACAACGGAAAGTTCCAGTATGTTCAAGAGTCCTGAAAAATTACCACTGAAATGACTGGCTCAGACAGTAACCGAACCAGTCATTCCAGCGATAAATTTTCAAAATTTATCTTTTCTTTTCCTGCGAGTGAATATTCACTAATCACATATTTACCTTTTCTTGACCAATATGACCACTAACCCTTTAACCCTTGAATTAGTTTTTTTAAAAATTCAACTTTTTCATAGAAAATGTCTATTCGCAGACAAAGAGCAGGCAATTTAAAAAAATTTATCACTGGAATGACTGGCTCGGTTATCGAGCCAGTCATTCCAATGGTAAATTTTCAAAAATACTCTTCTCTTGGTCTGCAAATGGACATTTCTCACGACCACTGCAGAAGCCGTTTTTTGGCTGATATAAGTGTTATGGGGTTAAAGGGAAAAGATTACTCTATTTCTACAAGAATGATGCGTTTTGAAAATCTGGCTAACAAAATTACAGGATTTCCTATAAATCTGGTTAGAGAAAAATAGGATTTCCCATAAAAATAGGAGGAAAAATCACATCCCCGGGGATTGCACGGGCCATATGGGCCACCCGCCTTAGATATATGCCTGAGTCCATATTATAATTGAATTCCGATAACAGTGCATTATGTATGATTACTGTATTCTGCGGCTGTAGTTACTGTAGTAGAAACATTAGCTTCCTCAGGTCCATTCTTGACTTGAGGGTACCGAGTCCTGCTTTCTTGGTCATCTCGTAGCACGCTTAGCGGATTTATGCAATGACGTCCTCTCCTGCCTTTGTATTTGCTGGCTCTGATTAGGGCAAATTCCAAGGCTCTCTGCGCGGGTGTCTCTTCTGGCATCCTTAGCACATGGCCAAACATGGACCATCTTTGCTGGGCGACTTTTACAGACAGCGGCGGCGTATTACACATCTTGTATAGTGCATCGTTGGAAACTATGTACTATGGCCATCGGTGTCCAGTGATGGTGCGTAGATGTTTGCGTGGCAGGCATCAAGTTTGTCTAGAGCTGCCTTTGGAGCCATTATTCAACATAATATCACCTACGTCCTAAAGATATCGCGTGTTAACGGAGTTAATAGAGTTACCGACATTTTTTTTACAGGTCATAATTAAGAGAACATGTTTCCAAAACATGTCCAGTACAATTTTGAACGCAACGGAAAAATGTTTTGTTGACTCTTTTGAACATACATGTAATTGGATCAGAAAATATTGCTGCCTAAGTTTTCCAGTCTAATTATGTTCAAAATATTCACCAGTACCATGTACATTTTATTTTGTTTAGAATCATGTTGATGTATGGCATATACAGTATACAGGGGTGAAAATGTTTACTCTTCCTCACGTTTTTAAGACCTCAAATTGCTATGGATGACCTCCATTTTAGGTGAGGTCATCCATGGATGAATTCAAATCCTGGAAATTTGCATTGCTTATTAATATGAAAGGATGACCTCAGTTCAGGTTGGATGACCTCATTAAATGTAAGATAATTGCCATGGATTAGATCTGGGCGGTATTGCCTTACTTGTGACGATAACGATAACGGTAAAATATACCGTGGAAACTCGGTATATCGTCATGATGATGTCATAGGGTGGATGGTGAGTAAGGGAAGCATGAATTTTCATTAGATTTAGGCTGTAATAGATCATAACTCTGACGCCGATTGACAGATAGGTGCTGTAATACGGAGGTCTTATTATTTTTGACAGAATTAGCACAAAATGTTTATCTGATTGCAGAATGCCGGCTTTGTAATAAACAACAACAAACTATCACCATTTTATTATATTCAACTGAGTTTATTTTAATGTTATTTATTACAAGAATAGAATGATAACTTAGATAAGCACTGAAACGAGCACTGTGACAGGAGCACTGACAGGAACACTAGGACATTATTGAGCAATGAGCGCACAAATTTCCTTATTCACATACATAATGTTCTTTTGCTGACCAAGAGAAGACTATTTTTTTTAATTTACCACTGGAATGAATGGCTCGATTATTAAGCCAGTTATTTCATTGGTAGATTTTCAAAGATTGTATTCTCTTGGTCTGCAAATGCATATTTCTCAACCCTCAATACAATAGTTAACATCAACCCTTTAACACATAAATCTAAATTTTCTCAGCGAAAATATCGATTTGCAGACCAAGACAAAACTCTCTTTGAAAATTTATTACTGGAATGACTGGCTTGATTATTGAATATGGAGCCAGTCATTTCAGTAATAGATTTTCAAATATAGTATTCTCTTGGTCTGCAAATGGGTATTTCTCACGACCACTACTACAGTAGCTAAACTTATACATTATAAGCAAGGAACGTCAGCATGTTTACTTGTTCTGAAGGATGGATTAGCGTATGAAATCCATCGCTTTTATAAGCGAATATACCCTCGTCAATCCTAGCATAGCGGTATGATGATAGGAAAGGTGTGAATATGACATATTTCATGCTGTATATTAGAAGCGAGGCATATTATTACATAATAAATATTTGTCAAATTTATGCTGATTATTTGTGAAACAATTTGCTTCAAACGCCAAACAACAAGCTACAATCAATTGTATTTTCCAAATAATCAGCTGCTATTATCTGAAGTATTCATTTGTTACCTTTAATATAAATTACTGTAGGGCCTACGCATTTAGAAGGAATATGGTTAATCATTGACTGTTAAGCGATCGATGCTATTTCTATAGTCACATCTGTTGTTTGAGTATAGGCCTATCGGTACTAATCCCCCAGGATTAACATAGTGGTTGCCTTATCGAGCATACATCAGAGGTCTAATCAAAATCAATTCATGCTTATAGTCATGAAATAGTCTGTCGATGTAAGTTTATTATTATAATTCTAAAGCAGTCATCAACGCGGCGCTATACAAGTCGATTGTGACCGCATTATTACATAGGTTAATAGTGACGTCATTAGATTGGATTGTGACCGGGATATCCCAGGAATTATTCAATCAGAATAAAGAAATCAAAACGAGACTTATCTGTTTCTGCGAAAGAAATGGATGCGTAATTCTGCGAAAACTTTGAACATAACACCTGGATACCTTTATTATTATGTATTAGTTTGGTTTTATTTTCATAAAACATACATTGACAATGGAATATTACTACAGTATATAGATTGATATAAGACACGGCCATTTATAAGGTAAGACCAGCACTGAACTGGTTGATTTTAGTCATTATTGTATAGAAATTGACACAATAATTAAATTTAACAATGCGTTAAACTTCGTCTTGCAAGTTTTAATATTTCATAATCGTGACAGACGGTATTGCCGGTATGTGCGATATTGGAAAATGATAACGATAACACCGCGATATTCATGGTATTATCGGGAAACCGCCCATATCTACCATGGATGTCTTCAAAATTTTCGAACATTTTGCCCAATGCATATACATGTATACATTACATAAACAGTCATTATAATAGACTTACTTGCATTTCTATACAGTTTTCTGCTGTGTTGAACTCTGCAGGGTATTTTTTCTCATGGTGAATCATGCTGTCGAGAAGAGCGGGACTCAACAATGGCTGGGAGAATAAAGAAGAACATCTTCAGGGATGTCACGGATCGTTAATTTTAGATTGTCAAGATAGGTTGACTGACCACCTTGTTGAGTTGATGCTCTACTGGTTTTTAGCTGCGTTTATCGAGCCAGTCATTCCAGTGGTAAATTTTCAAAAATAGTCTTCTCTTGGTCTGCAAATTACATTTCTCAAGACTACTGTAGCAGCTGTTTTTTGGCTAATATAAGTGTTACCCATTTAAATGTCAAGATTTGTCAATAGATTTTTCATCAAGGAATCTCCATTTACAGGACAAGAGAATATTTTTGAAAATTTAACACTGCAAAGACTGGCTCAGTTATCGAGCCAGTCATTCCAGTGTTAAATTTTCAAAAATTCTTCTTCTCTTGCTCTGTATATGGACATCTCTCGCAGATCAGAAACGTCAAATTCTTTATGATATAAGGAATATTCTGTTGAATAATTTGAAAACAATTTAACTGGAACCCGTTGCAAGGCTGTGCAACAGGTTCCAGTTAAATTAATTTCAAAGTAGTCAACAACATTCCTGCATAGTTGTCTTGTAATTGAAGAATGTCAAAGGTCAAAGGTCAAAGACACCATATTTAGTCAAATTAACCACTTAAAGAAGTATACTCACAGCAAAATGCTTGAAAATATAATTTTGACAATTTTATTATCAAGCTTTCTACTGTGAATATGCACAGGTCTTTAACCATCGACATTCCAGTGTCACGCTTTTAAAGCTGTTGAATATTTTGAAACTAATTTGACGAGAACCTGTTGCTGTCATATACAGTACAGCAACAGCTGCCAGTCAACCTACCTTCAAAATTTTTAACAGAACATTCCATATATATCATAAAACGAATTTGTCTTTTCTGATCTGTGAAAGTTAAAGGGTTAAGTGCCACAATTTAGTTAGAATCTGGACAAGCTTAGACAATGTATCCGATTTAAGTCTTAAAATGATAATTACATGACACTGTACATACAACAGTTCATTCTCAACGTGTTAATGGTTTGTTAGTATATCGAATGCGTTGAAGAGAATTGTAGGACTGTGGGAACATTTTTGTTTAGCTCGGGGGTAACTTAGAAATAGTCCCATTTTTTGTTTGATTGTCACTTCTCTATTGTCTTGCTACTGGTGAGCTTATTATGCACCAAATATGCCATGTGTTTTAATCTATCCTGTAGTCGTGGAATATTTCTAGTAGACTCGCGCTAATGATAATCTTACAGTAGAGCCCAGAAATAACGTAAAATGCTTCCAAATATGAACTAAAATGTACTGTTGAATATTTTGAACATAATTGGATTGGAGGACATTGCTGCCTAAGGCAGCAATGTCTTCCAATCCAATTATGTTCAAAATATTCAACAGAACATTTCTTACAGCGTGTTCAAAATAGTACTAGCTAACATGATTCTGTTTTGTTTTAGAAACTAATTTCCAAGCTGTACTCTACCTGTGTGTCCAAGAAGAATACTCTCTGTGCACTGACATACAGGTCAATGCCCATTGTCTGATGACTCCCAATCTCACGTGTGCTTGCGGATTGTGGCAGGAACACGAATGATCTGCAGAGAGGAATTTAACAAAACAGAGATAATACTTATAGCTGGAACTAAGGGACTGTACCTGTATGCGTTGACAAAAATATTGCGGATAGCCAATGAAGTTTTCTCAATGGAGACGAAGTCAATCTGTCAGTCAAGCATCTGACATCTTATTATATTACATGACTAGTTACCAGCAATCTTAATGGCACATATTTTCGTCACAAAAAAGCGAAGTCTGTCACCAAGTGCACGAATTACATGTCTTTGGTGAATTTACAATTTAATAAATATTCTGTTCGATATTTTGAAACTAATTTGACAGTCAAATTAGTTTCAAATTATTCAATATTTTAATTTCAGTGTTAACTTTTTAGGACACGAGAAAAAAACATTGTCCAGAACTTATTTTTAAAATTCTCAAATTTCACGACTTTCTCTGACTAACATAAACCCTGCTCACTTGGCTATATGTAGTTCTGTAGTAAATAATGTCTATGACAACAGCAGCTTCCAGGAAAACTTGTTTCACAAAAGGTCAACATAATGTTTCCAATATCATGAAGAATTTGTCATCTTTGATCTATCAAAGTATTAAACTTACTTAGGAACATGCTCAATTCGGCAGCCAGCCAACAACGACATAATTGTGGATTTCCCCACGCCTTGCAATCCAAGCACACCAACAATCAAGAAGTTTGTCTGGTCGATCAGATACTGAAAAACATGCAAGATATATTACAATACAGCTTAGAAATAACCTAACATGTTTCCAAAATAATTCAATAGCAATCAAAGATTACAGACCCTCGCCCTCTCATATTTGTCACATTGGAAACTTTTTGGATTTTTCACATATTTAGGATTTTACGGGATCACGCGTAAAGTTGTAGAATTCCAGTGTATGGTCACACCCTTTCTACTTTTAAAATTTGAGGCATATCGGACCAACAGTTACGAGCTATCCAAAGAGCCAGAATTTGATCCGATCCCCATCCGGATTCACTTGTCTGGATCACAGCCTAAGCCTGCAAATCCTCTTTCACCGCAAGTTCCTTCGTTTGTTAAAGTGCTAAAAAATCGGAGCAGTAGCTTTTGACACAAACAGACAGACACACGCATAGACAGATCTGATCGCAATAGCCACCAACAAATTTCAGTTAAATTGTTTTCAAAATATTCAGCAGTCTGCAGTCAAATGGTAAAGTTACAGCACTGAGGTACGCAGAACCTACCTCGATACCAGTATCCCTCCACTGCATGGAATCATCCACAAGTTTCACACAGTGACTCATCTGAGGGGGTGGCGCTAGTCGTGATTGCGCACCACCACTCCCTGAAACATAGTGAATACTGTGCTACAGTGTAGCTCATATATATATATCTATATATATATATAAGAGTTTCCAAAACTGAAATGGAAATATGTTAGTACAATTTTGACATGATGTAAGTAATTTTATGTTGAATATTTTGAACATAATTGGATTGGAAGACATTATTGCCTAAAGTGACCTTTTACTAGTGTTAACCCTTACCACTCTGATGTCAAAATTTATAATTTTCAAATTAAATTAAAAGATGAACTGGTGTTCATTTTTCAACAAATTTGGTGGAAGATGGACCTGTCGTAGACAACAACATCGTCCACCAAAGTTGTTGAAAAATGTACATCAGTTTCTTTGCTATTGACACAGTAAAATACAGTTTATGCTAACAAACAACAACAAGAAAGATTTAATGTGGATTGATAACTGTAATGCTATATAGATGTCTGCTTACAAGCTACAGTTAACAAAACAATAAACTATTTTTTGGCAAAATGGGGCAGACCCAGTCGTCTTAAACTTGTCTGGCTCCCACTTACATACGAGGCTGCGGGACATGGAACTGATGGAGCCAGACAAGAAGCTCCCCCTCCCTACCTCATCCACTTGGTGTAGCTAGTAGTAAAAAACATTAACCACAAGATCTGTTGTGGTTAATGTACTGGAGATACTACAGGTCAGGAAAAACGACTTAGGAAACATTCACCTTGGCGTGGGTAGACCATCGGAATAAATGTTCCCACAACCGGAAGGCGTGTGCATCTCGATGCAGTACCTATATGTATGCAGTCTCACGAGATCCGGAGGAATGCATGGTTTCGTTCAACTTGGCGTGGGTATGGCATTCAGATAGGACTGTTGCATGGTTCGGGAAACTACACACCTCTCAGAGGAGTACCTATCTCGATGGAATCTCACGAGATCCAGAAGAATGCCTGGGCTCGTAATCAATCTAAACCTGTAATGTATGCCCGATATGTGCTACGCAATCCCTGGGATGCATAGAACTATGAGGTTAGTTACTGCTACAAGATCTGTTGAATGAAGTAGAGCATTTGGGGTTAAAGTAGGCGTTAATGTACAGAGGCCAAAAACTCTAGCTATTATACAGCATATTCACATCAGAGTGGTAAGGGTTACAATGCTGTAAAATTACCCATTTTGATTAATTTTAATCGAAAGCTTGGAAATTTTAAAACGATCAATTAAAGATAATTTGAGACGTGAGATAATATGTTGTTGAGTTTGTAAGTTCTATATTTTGTTGCATATTTATCAGAACTTTGAGTAGCGAAGCGCGACGGTGATAGCAAACAGATATTGCACAATGGCTCAGAACTGGCCAGACTCGGCGTGAAAATTTGAAGTAATATCTTATGTGATAAATAGACTAGATTTTACACTCGTTACCAATTCATATCAAATTTATCACACTCCTTTAATAAGATCTCATTTGTACAGGGTTCGTAACCTATCTTTGTTTGAAGTTCCATGACTTTCATGACCAAAATTAACAAATTCCATGGCTTCCAAGAATTCACATCAAGTAGATTTGTGTTTATGAGGTAGCTTACGATCCAAGTTATTCTGCACATGTCTGAATATTGCCTCTTGAAACAACCAAGCCTAAGCCTTGTTTTGATAAGCTGTTGCTGTGATTTTTACTGGATAAAGGTGACGACTGTAATTTATGCCAACAGCGTTCTTTTATTTTCATGATTACCATTTTCCATGACTTATCCATGACAAAAAATGCTGAATTTTCCATGACTTTCCAGGCCAGGAATTTAAAATTTCAAATTCCTTGACTTTCCAGGATTTCCATGACCAGTACGAACCCTGCTTGTAACTCTTTAAAGCTAGTTACAAATGAGATATTATCAAACAAGTGTTATAAATTTGATATGAAATGTCAGCTCGTGTGAGATCCTCTCTGTCATTAATACTCCTTGCCAACAACAGTGTCTTTTGAGGGGAAATTTTTTATGCTTCCCGCCAAAATTTATCAAACATAAATTTGTTGTATTCCTGACAAAAATTACTGTATAAAAATATATTTTGTAAATGTATTACTGGAATCCCTGGCTCAAGAATCGAGCCAGGCATTCCAGTGATACATTTTCAAAAATAGTTATCTACTGCCCTGCTAATAGACTTTTCTAAACACCATTGCAATTTTCGTCATTGATATTCTTTTGTTGTTATGTCTTGGTAATTTGTATCCAAACTGATTAATCGAGAAATCACGATTATTTTTTAATAATCGATCGCGATCACTCAAAGCAATAATCGCACAAGCCACTTCAAAAGGACCATTATGAGAATCCATGGTGTCATGTGACAATAATTATTCACATTAATTATACTGACCTTCACTTCCAGATACAAATCCCGATGATGAAGAAGATGATCCAAGTCTGCCCTGACTCGGCTGGTAACTATGTGTCAGATCACTACCTAATAACGACGGAATTTGACCCGATGATGTCGACGATTGTCCGCCAGACGATGCGACACTTACACTTCCCGCAGCTCCCCTTGCACTGCTGCTGCTGTCATCTCTCTGGCGAAGCATCACAATGGGTGTTTTTTCAGGAAGTTGCAGCTTAAACTGGGTACTAGGTGATTGGCTGTTAATGCTGTATAATGGGCCTGTGTCATCAGTCGGAGTTGCTGCATTGCCCTGTTACAATGTGAGAATGAATATATGAAGGGTGTATCAATTGCTGTGCCAATGGAGGAATATAGTTTTAGATGTTCCCTGTCCATCTCTAGATAAGCTCCACACACACTTCACCCATGTTGGGATCGAGCCATGACCATCAATTTTCAGATAACTATACACTAAGGTAAGCTGTTGACAAATCTGAAACTAATTTGACTGGGTGCTGTTGCTGCATATGGCAGCAACAGCGCCAAGTCAAATTAGTTTCAAAATATTCAACAGCACGTTTATTAAATAAAATACATACAATTTGTACAACAACCCTTAGGCTGTGTTCTCACTGGAGAGCTAATCGGTAATAACGCCATACATCAGTATTGCATTCCGCCGGTTAAGTCTCTAGTGAAAACACGGCCTGTGATTAATCATGCAATCCATGTCATTCATGACACAATTGACTATGACAGCATTCTACACATCACATAATTGATGACATCATATGATTGATGGATAAACTGGAATATTCCATTGTAAACAAGAATTTTGCGGAATTAAATGCCTCGCCTATCAGTCTCATTAGCACAAACATTAGAGTTCAACAGCTTTCAGCAATATTGATCTAATGACCCGATCTTCTCCAAACTTGGGTGGATGATTGTCTGTGGGGTCCCAAAAAGGTCTGCCAATTCTGGGGTCAAAAGCTATAATGGAACAGCAACAGCTTTCAGCAACCTTGTTTCCAAAATTAAATACTTTTGACATCATGTCAACCTGATTGAAAAATATATCAATGGCGTGGGTATCAGACAGATGTCGTCCTTGGTACATGTAATATAAACAAGAATTACGAATAATCACACGCGTTTAGTTGATTGTGACACTTGGCTTTTCGACAGCAAAATCAGTACACTTCTTCAGGATCACAGTCACACGGGCAACCAGCCATCCAAATTTGCCATGTCTAGATCCTTGTAACTGTAAATTATAGAGCCAAACACGCACGTATTTTTATATTTCCAGGGATCTTGATTTCAACCCTTGACCCAAAAATCGATATATACTTCTGCGGGATCCGAGGCCAACTTCCAACCTATGTTTGGTGCAGATCTATTTAGTAGAACATGCAGGACCGACACACATGCACGCATACTCAACCGTGCACACACATGCACGCACGCACGTGCACGCGCACACACACACACAATGTATGTACACACACTTCTTGCGACACTTGGTGGCGAGACGAATAACAGGAGTTAGCTCCCTTAGCATAAATATGACAATTAACTGGCTATGTTTTAAATCTAAAATGAGCAACAATTTGATTCCATTTTACTGAGCCGTTGGTCCATGTGAAAAACCATGTATTAACTACACAAGCATTCACCTTTCCAGAGTATCCATCGATGATCTGACATCATATGACATCATACTCAGGTAAGCGGCATGCAAGATGATGTCATAATCGTTGTTATAAATGATTCTATTAGGTCCGTCGTTAGCTCTTAATAGTCCGACATGTTGTACGAATTGTGTGTCTCTACTATTTAATAAACATACTGTTGAATATTTTGGAACTAATTTGACTGGACACTGTTGCTGCCTATGGCAGCAACAACGCCCAGTAAAATTAGTCTCAAAATATACAACAGCTTACCTGTACAGTTTTCTGGAAATTTTTAGTCAGGGAGTTCAGAGATCGATCGATCCCAATATGAGCGAGGTGTGGGTGGAGCTTAGCTAGATATGTGAGGGGCGTAGCTAAAACTGGAAATGTTCATTAAATACACTGTTACTATTACTCACCCGATCAGCATGTGGTTTTGCCAATATGATCGGGGGACGTGTGGGTGTGGTAGTCGGTGATGTGTCATCATAATCCACCAGACGCTCACTTCCAGGTTCCTGTAACAACACATACAACAGGTATAATGTCGGATTGCAAATGGACATTTACTACGCAAAATTTTAAGTTTTTAAAACAAATCTTGACCATTAAAGGGTTAATGTTACCCCTCATGAAAACTGGTAACTGCGGGTTATTTGTTATTTACTACAAATGTAGTTTTACAAGACAATTTTTGAAAATGTCTCACTGGAATGCCTGGTTCGATACTCGAGCCAGTCATTCTAGAGATAGATTTTCAAAAATAGTCTTCTCTTTGCCTGCAAATTGACATAAATTCACTGCGTAAAATTACAATGTTAGGGTAGTTGTCGATGGTTCAAGCCCTAACTCGGCTCCAGTTCTCAGTGACATACCCCAAGTGCAGTGTTTTGGGAGTAGCTCTATTCACCTGCTACATTAATGATATGCCAGACATTGTGGACAATATGATAAAGCAGTTTGCAGATGACATAAAGCTCTTCTCATTAGTCAGCTCTCTTGAGGATCGCAACCATCTCCAAGTGAACGTAAACAACCTGACCAATTGGTCTGAAACATGTGAAAACAGGACTCGGTACACTCAAGTCAAGAATGGACCTGAGGAAGCTAAGGATTTTGGCTGAGGACAAGAGACAGTGGGCAAAAGCGAAGAGGGACTAATTGCAGCTGTAGGATGTTTCTACCACACGCGTATTACAGCCGCAGAATACAGTAATCATTCATACATACATTCACGCGAAGCCATCACGAACGAAGTGAGCGTACGTGTAATGAGGAAGAAGTAAATTTTAATTTTGACCCAAAAAATTGCCTATTAACCCTTTAAATCATATTAGCCAAAAACGCCTTCTGTACTGGTCTGGCGAAATGTCCATTTGCAGACCAAGAGAAGAAATTTTTTTTAATTTTTTTCTAATATAGTCTTCACTTGGTCTGCAAATTGATATTTTCTATGAGAAAATTTATACTTTCTTGAACAAATTTAAGGCTTAAAAGCTTAATCGCCTAGGCTTCTATTAGGACAAGAGGTGACCAATCAACCATCAATCAAATCGATTAATCGGAACAACACTACGTCATTGTTACTATTAATTTGTTTGTATTTCCCCCAATGGCTAGGAGCACCGCCATACATCGCTACAAATTTTATAACATCATTTACAACTGTCCGCATGATGCAACTGAATGCTGTACATAAATGATGCAAGTACATGTATGCTCGCGGGTATCACTGACAAGTATTGTTGTGAATATCGTGGACTGGATTTTCCAGAATACTGTATTTATTCTAATTATACCGCCGGGCGGGTAGCAGTCACCAAAGGGGGCTGGTTAATTAGGGTCGAAAAAGTTTGAAAAAAATACCATGAAATTAGAACGGTTTTCTCAGTCACCTTGAATCAGTATATAATTATAGTATTCCATGCAATTTCTGATAAATTTGCTCAAATATTCATGAAAACTACTCGTTTCACATTAGATTTATTCAGAGGCTTTATTTAGGACGTAAAAGTGACATTTAGCGAAGTTAGGAACAAACAACTTATCCGTTGTTAAATTGGATGGAGGCGCGTTTGTGATGCGTTCACTGATACATCGGAAAATATGCCATAGCCGTATCTTGACGGATAATTCACGATAGCCGCTCTATCACTGAGCGGCAATATACTGATCAGAAACAATTTAGTCATTGGTCGAATTGACTGGAGGCGCATTTGTGATGCGTTCAACGTTACATTAGAAAATTTATAGCCGTATCTTAATGCCAATTCAACAACAGCGTTAGACGCTCTCTCATTGAACGACAGGATAAGCTCACGAAGAGATGTTTTTGCGCATGTACTCACAAAAATTACCAAAATGTTGCTGCATGTTTGGTTTTTTCTGGGTGTTTTTCGTCTTTGATGACTAGATGACAGCGGAAGATTTATTATTTCTTACATGTGTACTATTGGTAATTTGCTTTTTTTTCACCGTTCTCAAAAACATGGGGACGGTATAATTGGGAGGGGTGGGAAAATTAGAATAAATACGGTACCCTCCAAGCATGATGAAAAATTTGCTTCAAATGTACTATATCATCCAGAAAGGTGTTTTCGGAGGTCATGTGATGATTTCGAGGGTAAGTACTTTTGACAGGTGATGTCAACAAATCATGTGTCTTTAAATAGATACAGTATTTTCACACCACAAGTGTAAATTTTAAAAAGATGCGCTGAGTACAAGTGATTATTTTAGGCATTTTGATGTCATTGTAGTGAAAAACATGTATTTTCACTATTACCTTTTTGATCCATCATCAAAATACTGATAACTCGTAAACAAATGATAAAAATCAATCAAATTTTTGCGTTCAACAACATCTGCCAGTTACTGGCCTGAGCGACATAGCAGCTTTGTTGCTGTAGCAATAATTTATTTCTCATGAAGCGTGGAACTGGCATGGGGTGCTTATGTAGTTTTCAGATCTAGATTGATTTTTCTTTACCCGCAATTGTGATTCAAACAACCCCTAGTTACCACATAAGATATAAATTTCAACATTTTTTTTCTATTTTCCGTTAGGCAAAACACTTATATTATGTCATTTTCAATACCGCATTTACCAATGTCCAAAAGACAATTTTACTGAAATTTGCTGCTACCCGGTTATCGAGAAAAGCAGAATATAACCTGATCTGGATTTACAACTATATGTTAAGTTTTGTGCTTGTATCAGACCCGTTTATATGGCATTATCATCAGCGCCCGACCCTCCTTTGCTCAAATCATATAAATGACATCAATTCTAGAGTCGAAATTACGTGATTACATCACCCTCGAAAACCCATGACGCAATACTGAGATTGCATCTGTAGAACAGGTAGGGGGTATTTATAAGCAGTAAGTTTATTTTAGGATTTATTTTTATTTTCATGCATGATTTGGGACTACCACACTTTAAGGGCCGCCGAAATCTCACAAAATACCACATGATTCCCAGAGATTTTTATGGTTGCTAGAAATCCCATGACCTCAATGCTGATTGGTTAACATCAATCATGTGTTCTGGACGAACCCTGACTATAACGTCAACAGCATTCCATATTTAGAACATTTTGATGTAATTGGCGTAATATACATGTATTTAGAATTTGTTTGTAAACAAAAGACGGTTGTAAACAAAACCTGTCATTTAAAGAGAGGCGATGAAAATGTGCACCAATTAATAATACGTGAAGTGTAGTTTTTTTTAGATATTGTATAAGTTTTAAATGATAAAATGTGAAAGTTATTGTTATAAATATCTAATAATCGGAAAGTGTGATAATGTCAAATTCAAAATGCTTGCGATATGACGATTTATATGAATTAACAAGGGATCAAGAAGCTTTAATATCGTGGTTGATAAAACAACAACAGGTGTGTGTTGTAAATGTGACGTCAGATTTGTATTGCTAAAACAAGATTTAGGTAAAAAAAGACAAATACATACATTTGTATAGTGATGTAGTAGTCGGAAAAGTGGTGAATGTCACAGTAAGATCAGTATTCGACAAGATTCATGGTTTAGTAAATCTCATCTATCTATTAGCCCAAATAATCAAACTTACATACTACTGGTCCAAAAATTAAACCAATTTCCACAGTATTTTTGAGCTGCATATAGGTGACCACACTATAGTTGATTGGTATAATTTCTATCGTGACATGTGTTTCAACACAAAAATACTGTGGAAATTGATATTGATAAAATACAACGAACAGTCTGCTAGTTACAAAATTGACACAATTTCTTGAAAAATTCCTACTCTTATATTAAATCGACAAAAATGTGCTTACACCCTTGAAAACGCATTGTCCGATGATACATGGATATACATGTACGTATTTGGGACAGTTCGACCATATACAAATTCGTCCTATTTTTTTAAACAATAAAGGATTTCTGTGCTCGCTTATAGACACCACCCACCCCTTTTCATATTATTGTTTTTATTGTCACCGAATAAATCCTGAAATTCTAATAGCTAGAAATCCAACAACACAGATCACGGAAACAAAAAACAGGTTCTGATAAAGGCTATATTTTGATTCTAACTCCTCCCATAGGTTTACTATGAGCTTTTGGGTTGCCACGAAATCTGGTTAAAACACTATAAATAAAATTATCTATAATGTTTTCAATGTCTACAACATTTTAATAAGTAAGGCAATACTTCTATGATGCTTTTTTCGCCATATGAAGAAAGCGGTAAAATTAAATAACAGAAATAAATGCAAGTTACCACTTTTCGTGGTAAGAATAAGGATATAGGCAGTTCAGCGCTCAACTAGGCCTCGACGAAGAAGAATGCAAGAATATGTTATATACGTAAAGCCTATATCCAATATAAGAGGAAGACCTTAAATCACATGTGACCTAGAGCATTATGAATATTCATGACGTTGTAAGCTCTTTAGCGATTGGTCAGTCAGATTCAACATTACAACGATTCCAGTTTATCGTCTGACAAACAGACTCGATGTGTGAACATCGCAAAACATTTATTTTCTAAGTTCTAGCATTGTTAGACATTGAGTAAATCTGTTTGTAAAATAACAGTTTTCTAACAAAATAATGTATTGATTACTCCTTTGCATAATCTCATTCTATAGGAGGTTTTATGGAATTCCCTTATGATGTCATTTTCATGTGTGTGCAGTTGACTGGCGTATGCCCAGCTTATACACGTACACTGCCGCCATTGACGCTACTCAAAGCTATGAAAATTGCAATTTTATGCCAGCTCTACTGGTAAAGTTGGCCGAATTGACAATTCCAACATCAAATACTATTTTACTATGCATTTTTAGAAATATATTATTGATTCTATGCACATTAGAAGGAAAAATACTACCACGATGATACAGTATGTCAGAAATGCCCCCACCCCATCAGTGCATGTGGATCCTGGTAGGCTATAGTACCAACACAAGCGGTTGCTCGATAGATAATGTTTACGAATGCGCACAACATGGCTACATATGTCCCTACAGTTATATCAGTGTGTGCATAGGCGAGAGAGAGCATGTGGGTAGGTGTGTACGTGTGTGTCTACCCATGCCACCCAAACCCCTCAACCCCTTCCCCCCACCATACTGACAATTTTGGAGACGAGCGAGGCTGGCAAAGATATGAGTTTGTCACACAAACACACACACCCCGTCCCCTTCACCTCCCCCCCCCACCCCCCAATTGTGTGTAATTTGAATTAGAAAATCTGACATTCCATATTTACCTCCAGCCTCCACCCGCCCCAAACGCCACCCCACCCCAGAAGATGCAGGTGACGCTATCTCACGACATATAGATTTCAAAATTATTTCTGGGGAAGAACCCTGTACACCATATTTAGGTTGGCTTTGCACCCCTCCCCCACCCTTGAGGTAGTGGTTGGTGGGGATGGGAGGTGGAGGGTGGTGGTGGACTGCATTAATTCCCACCTGCATCCTAGTAAATAAACAAGAGGCTCAAGGGCCTGTGGTGCTCACCTGGACCATTAGCATTTGAACCATTTGCATTTAAATAGATATGACGGAGAATTTTTGGAAAATCCAAAATGGCCACCCAAAAAATTCACCAATCAAAATTCTGAATAGAAATTCTAGTCTACCTTAATATGGTCACTCTAGCCAAATTTATTTGAAATATGTCAAGCAACTCAGGAGAAGCAGAGTTTTGACAATTTCTGGTAAATTTTAATAAAATCTAAGATTTTCACCCAAAAAATTGATCAATCAAAATTTTTGACTAGAATTTCTAGCCTAGCTTGATAGGGTCACTCTAGCGAAATTTGGTTGAAATATGTCAAGCATCTATGGAGGTGTAGCAATTTGACTATTTCCGGTACATTTTTCATAAAATCTGATTTTCACGCAAAAAATTGATTAAACAAAATTCGGAATGGATGTTCTAGAGTCTATGGCCATAGGATCCTTTCAACCTAATTTGGTTAAAACCGGTCAAGATGGTAAAAAGAAGCAATTTGACAATTTCCAGTACATTTTCATTAATTCTCAGAATTTAACGCAAAAAATTGATGAATCAAAATTCCGAATGGAAGTTCTGGAGCATACGACCATAGGGTCCTTTCAGCCGAATTTGGTTGAAATCGGTTAAAATGGTAAGAAGAAGCATTTTGACAATTTCTGCTAAATCTTAAATAAAATCTAAGATTTCCACCCAAAAATTGAGGAATCAAAATTCTAAATGAAAGTTCTGGAGCCTACGACCATAGGCTACTTCAAGCTAAATTTGGTTGAAATCGGTTAAAATGGTAAGGAGAAGCATTTTGACAATTTCCAGTAAATTTAAATTAAAATCAAAGATCTTGACCAAAAAAATTGGAATCAAAATTCTCAATGGAAGATCAGGAGCCTTACGACCATAGGGTACTTCCAGCCAAATTTGGTTGAAATCAGCCAAACGGTTAATGAGGAGTAGTGTTTTAAAGCAAAAGCTGGTAGACGGATGGATGGACAGTCACCACGGCATAAGCTCACTTGGCCATTTGGGCTAGGTGAGCTAACAATGATTAATTTCGATTTGATTATGAATTAATTAATCAATATGCAGGAAACTACAATGTACTTCTCAGAGCATCTCGTTTTTCCAATTATTATAGGGGAAGGGGAACATGTAGAACATGGGTGGTTCTCAGTTATTTTAACTACATACACATAATTTATGCAATAGCAGTTGGTATCATCTCTTGAGGCCCAATAAAATAATAACCCAATCACACGCCATTAGCAATTGAGGTAGGTACATGTAGAGAATTATCTTTCATGGTGAAGGTTTATTAGGGTTTCTTTTACTATGTTTTTGCTAAGCATAGGAAAATAAAGCTAGGAAAATAATAAAACTATGAAAACTCAATAAATTTTACAATAACTCTAGTCTTTTTATGTAGAAACATGAATATTGCAATATTTTTGGGAGCAGATGAATTGTACCCATTGTCGCAGGTACATGTAGGTAATGAATCCTAGACATCCATATACTTTTAACCCTTAAGGACATGTAGCTATTCATTAAGCATTTCACCGCTGAATTCCCCATGTCTCATTTTTTGAAATTAATTTGACTGGAAGTTGTTGCTGCAGCAATGGGTTCCAGTCAAATTAATTTCAGAATATTTCAACACAATAAGTTTTACATGTATATCGTAAAGAATATACTTTTTCAGGGATTTGTCGATGAAATGGTTAACTAAATACACAATTAAACATGATCAACATGTATTCAAAGTTAGTTAAGCTTATTTACTTTTATGCATATAGTAGAGCTGGGTGGTCTAACGGTAGTACCGTGAGGACTGCGGTATACCGTGAACCGATACCGTGACCGTTGACATTTCCAAATACCGTGAATATCGTCCATAATGGTTGACCAATATTTGAGAAATATATTCATAAAATCTGACTTGACCAAGTAAGTGCTAATAGTGCAAAAAATACAGGCATCCCTAACTATTAGCCGAGTTGAGGTGAAAGGATCGTTGTAAAAACAAACATCAAGACGTCAATTACAAAATAATGACAGGCAGAATTGTATGTCAAACGTACGTCTTGAAAGTCTCACGGTAAAATTGCATTATTTAAAACATCTAAACTCATTCTCTGGCCGTCCGCCGGTAGTAATTACACTATAATTTAATCCCTATTCCCATTTCTATTATTTGTAATTTATTACTCCAAGCACTTTGTCACCGAACAAACACGCTAGAATAACAAAATAACATACAAACTGCGTGTTATTCAAACACAACAGCGATCTCGCAAAGACGTATCTGATTGGTTGTTCATGAACTAGACCGTGGGAAAATACATTACTATGCTGTGAATGAAAATTTACTAAAACGTAGTATTTGCTCGCGTCGTTTTGATCACGTGCTAATTTATTAACAACGGGCAAGCGTTGAAGTTATTTTTAATTTTTCTGGCTTGTTATAAGAAATTTCTTTAAGGATTAAATCCAGTTTAAGTAACGACACCTAAAAATTATAGTGTTTTAGTTTTTGTAATTCATTTTTCAACTGGCTACACGTCGGAAGTTTGCGGAAACAGCGTTTTACACGCATTGTTCACGTGAAGCATGGCGAGTAACGAGTCTGCACATTGGGTACTCGGTAATTATCAGAAGCTTTGGAATCGGCTATATTCAATGTCGTGTTATATGTATGTGTATGGGCCTGTTTTCGTCAGTAACAGAATATACGACTCCAACAGAAATAAAAGAGTACAACACTCACCCCGTTTAAATACTCGCGGATTTTGTCTGGACTCTGTTTATCAAAGCGCTCGACTGCCAAACTAAAATTTACCGTTTGCTGGTCGCACACATTAATAGGCAAGAACAATCCAGATTGAAAATAGTGCACCCATTGTCTTAAACAGCTGGTAATAGTTAGCGAGTCTACCACACCCTTTGACCGATATTCCCGTGAATGATATTACGTCAATAAAAATAGTGACCTAATAAAATCGTGAAACTAAATAGCCATGTTTTTCTTCCCTAAACCAGGAAGCCGATTTATTTATTTTACCTATATTTACCGTTGATTGGAGATGGCAGTGGAAAGGAAATGGAAAAAATTGTTCTAATTTCGTGGCATGCTTCAAGCTCAGATGACGGTATACCGTGGTACCGCGGTATTTTTTCATGGTACCGATACCGTCATGTAAATATCAATACCGGCCAGCTCTAGCGCATAGTAACAGTGACTTCCTCTTACAATCCGTAGTGCTGCCCTTAGCTGGCCAACTGTCTACCACCAGAAACACAGGAGAAAACTGCTTTCCAACCCACTCACCGCAACCCCAACCCATCCGCATCTCCAAATCAGCTCCTGCATGTCAAAATTCGACACACCCAGCTGGTTATCATACTATATCTCCTGGCAGCTATGGATAATTAAACTGACACCCACCCCCAATCCCCCACAACCCGATCAAACATGTACACAGTTATTGGCTCTCAATCATCTAGAGGTATAATTTAGCATCATTCATACCATCAATTGAACACTTATTTGAGCATCAGAGCTGCCAACTCCCGGTTCAAGCAATCAGTAGTTTCAGGTGAAAAAACATGATTTTCAGTAGTTTCAAACACTCTTTCAGTAGTGGAATTTCAGTAGTTTGAGGAACCTTTCAGTAGTTCAGTAGTGATTAAAAAAGCACCAAAACACATGATTTTAAACAAGGCGAGAGAAGAATATCTATGAAATTTTACCATTGGAATGAGTGACTGTTATCGAGCCAGTCATTCCGGTGGTAAAATGTAAATATAGTCATCCAGTGTTGTGTGAGTTAATTTACCATTACATTTTTGGATAGAAATTTTGTAATGATTTGCAAGCAGAAATGTGCGTGTATATGTAGGAATATGAATCACATTTTTTCTGTTCTTTAAAACCCGCCAACTTTCTGTATATCCTCGCTTATACACATGTCTTTTGAACTGTTTTTTATTGGTATTGCAGCGTTATCAGGTTGCGTTGAGAGCTTCCACGAAGTGTGGTGATTATTTTCCATATTTAGACACCAAAATCGGAAAACAGACTGAAATCCACTGTGCACAAAATCTTACACCGCGATCACAGAATTATATATTACCACAAAATTCATATTACAATATTTCGGTAAAGACTTATTATATTAAACTATAAAAAGATTATTTTGATTTTCTCACGTTTTGAATGAATGATTTCCGATTTACATCGGTATATTTATATAGTTGAATTGCATATCTGTAGCTATCATAAACAAACAAACTTCCGAGATTCTCGCATAATGCTAACTTTCGCATTCTATTAATCCAACGCTGAAATATGCCGAAAAATGCTGATTAACAAGATTAGAGCAGGCTGTTTCATAGATATAGAATAGCCGTAGTGCGTGCATACTAATTCTATTACGTAGTTGATTAAAGTGTCAGATTAATATAGCCAATACAATTTCATTTTTCATAAAAATATACAAATCTGACTCTATTCAAATTCTCTTCCAGTTATCAAAAGACAATTGAGTCCCTTTTGGACTTTACATGTATATAATATGCCGAAGTAAAGGTATGAGCATAAGCACTCTACTGCCATTTTAACCGTATGGGTTGTTCTCAAATGTCGGCTAGATTGAGCAATTATCACTTTTTGACATAACGGAAGCCAACATGTTTTGATAAGTGGTCACCGTTTTCATAGACCCACAAACGGAAATTTGTAATTTTACCACCTTGTCCGTATTACCGTAATTGCATAATTTTTTATTTCCCTATTTGCACTCGTGTAGTTTGGATGCTATTTCCGTACAAACTACGGACAATCCATAGGGGTTGGCAGGTCTGGAGCATGAACAGCACAAATGTCGCCATTCACTCACACAATGACTGAATGAGCAAGCCATTTGATGCACGAATACTGGTTCCAACATAGTATGAAGGCAGTAAATAAATCATTGCCCTCAATATCGTACACAAATAAAGTGGAAATTGAATATATTTCGCCAAACAATTATTTACAAGATTAATGCGGTGTAAGATAGGATTTACAGCCAGCAAGATCAGTGTTTACTTTATCACGTCAGCGGCCGCTTGACGGCCAGGCTTCCCCAGTTCTAAAAATAATGACGTCACGAAAAAACCTAGTATATACAATTATACTATATTGCACAACGCATACAACGCAGATCTTTCAGCCGTCGTACAAATGCTATCATGGGTCAGATGTTGGATGAGGAGTCGGGTATTAGCACAGAAACATGTGCGCGGCTTACGACGTCATGAATATTCATAACGCTCCAGGTCGCCTGTCATCTAACGTTTTCCAACATAAGACATCCTAAATATACGAAAACTGGTGTTTTGTTAAGAAATACTCACCCTTCTTGCAATGCGTCTTCTCCTCCTCTGTCTTCCACCACGGTCACCTAGATCTGACATTTCGTAATGACGATATCTTGAAAATACCTGTATTTATTATGGAAATTTAAAAATCAGTGGCTTGTTTAAAATTTCTTACTTTTCTGTTTGTCCTGGAGAACCCGTCCCTTGGAAATGTTCCACCAGACAAATCTCGAAAGGGATCGCGGATTATAAGACACACTCATCTCACAGTCTAGTAGTAAAGATTAAGCAAATCCTGCAACACTGCCATCTAGCATCAGCCAACAGCCTTATACACAACATGTCAAGCATGGTGAAGTGGAAGGAAATTGTAGCGTCACAGATAACTAAAGGCGGCAATATAGATACAGTGTACATGGAATTCATGAAAGCCTTTGACACCGTTCAACACCAACATTTGCTAGGAAAGCTAAGAAATTATGGTATAGGTCAATAGCTAATCTCGTGGATTGAAAACTTCTTGTTAAACAGAACAAGAAGTTGTTGTCAATGGAGTTTCTTCTGAAAGCAGGCTTGTGACAAGTGGCATTCCTCATGGAAGTGTATTGGGCCAGGTATTTTTCGTCCTTTTCATAAACAATTTACAAGATATCGTAAAGGCAGCAATATATCTCTTTGCAGATGATAGATGGGTGCGGATGATGAGAAGGTGATGCACACACATTTAGATGCTCTTCAGAACTGGGCTGATAAATGGCTATTGACTCTTGAAATTGTGGATAAAGAAAAAGATATTGGTGTGGTCATCGACAACAACCTATCATTTAAAGCATATAGGCAAGCACAAGTAAACAAAGCAAACAGCGGTATGGAGTTAATAAGAAGAATGTTTACATATCTTAATGAGGAGATATTCACTTACCTATTCAAAGCCTTGGTGAGGCCACATCTTGAAAATGTAGTCTATGTGTGTGGACCGCAGAGTAAAACTGAAACCCTAGTGGTTGAAAATGTACAGAAGCAGGCAACAAAGCTTGTCCCCATGCTGAAAGAGTTAGATTACCCAGCCAGACTAAGAAGCTTGGCATGCCAACGTTCAAATATAGATGACTGAGAGGTGATATGATTGAAGTTTACACAATCCTGAATTGAGTGCATGACACGGAGGTGACAGACAACTTATTTGAGGTAATAGAAAGCAGCTACACAAGAGGCCATAAATTGAGAGTATGAAACGAAAGGACCAAACTAGATTTAAGGAAGCATTCATTTACAAGCTGAGTCAACAATGTATGGAACAGCCTACCCAATGCATTAGTAACCATCGATTCAGTGTTTAAGATTGAGGTAGGACTGAATTGATTCTGGCAAGATCAGGAAATTAAGTACGACTTTTCTGTGGACTACAAAATGCCTGGAAGTGACATGCATCCATAGTATAAATCAGAGGAAAATGAAGAGGCGGACATATGGGCTGAACAAACCTAAGTCTACAACAACATCCTAAGACATCCCAAGACTACTGGAACTATCTGTGTATAGCATTGCCTATTTCCAACAAAGAGTCAGAAAGCACACATCCAGAACTAGATAGCTTGATCGAGCGGCTGTCATCCCTCACATTGACCTCAGATGTTACCGAGCTCACTACAACTAGCAAATGTCAAACCCATGACAGCAGCAATGTAGCAGAAACAGAGGAAGAGCTGCAACAAAATTAATGTATAGCCAATGAAAATAACTTACTCGCAAATCATGCATCAGAACTCATAGAAAGCAGTATAACAAACATCCAAGAGTGAGGCATGTAATTAAATCAAACAGAACTTGAGCCAAGCCTGTGTAACAAGAGAAAGCACAATTAAGTTTTTTTAGTAAAGGGCAGGAAAAGCAAGGAACCACCAGGCCACAACAATGGGACTAGGCAAAAAATAAAGAATTAACTAATACCATTAATGTAACAGATGATATAACAGTTGAGATAGTTATGATCAACATAGAAAACAGAAAGACAAACAGTGCATACATTAATGGGCTCTTACTATTTGATCATATAATACTGTGTATGAAAGAACACTGACGTTACAAATATGAACATTCGTTCATCAACTCCATCTTCCCAGACTATGACTATGCTGCAAAATATATGGATGAAGATATCCCAATTCCTCCAAAATACAAACCATGTGAGAGGGCAGATGTTGCTATTATGTGGCATAGATCAGTATCTCATGCTATAACTGTCCTACCAGATGGAAGCAATAGACTACAAGTCATCCAAATCAACACGAAATCAGAACCTGTAATTATTGTAAACACATATATGCCTGCAGAGGGAACGCTTGACAAAAGCACCCGCTATGAGAAAGTACTAGATGAGGTGCTAGAAATAACAACTAGATACTTCAGAGCTGCACAGATTATAAGGACAGGTGACCTCAATGCCACGATCTGCAATAATAGACCAACAAAAAATGATAGCCTTTTCAAAGTGTTTTGTAAAGAAACTGGTTATGTTATATCATCTCACCTGCCAAGTAAGCCAACATACCATCACTTCGCCAACAGTACAGCATCCTAGTTAGACGTCTTTATGGAACAAGCTGGCCAGACTAGTGTCATTACAAATATTGACATAGATTCTAGGAATACAGTAAATAATAAGGCTCATGATGCAGTAATTGCCACTCTCCTTGTATCCATTAGAAAACCTCAACAACCAGCTGTGCAGACAGGAAGGGAAGTAAAACAATGCATAATACGGGACAAGATAGATGTAAACAAATATAAAGAGGTCACAGCATCACGTTTAAGAACTATGCTTAATACAGCTGGAGAAAACACACAGCCTGATCTCTTAATCCAAAGAACAAAGGAAACTCTGTATCAGACAGCTGCAGAAGTAAGTCCATCACAAAGTAAAGCTACACACAAGAGAAGGTACAAATTGGATGCATCATTGAAACCCCTCATGAGAAGTGTAAAAAACAGCACACAAAAAATAGAGGACGACGAGCGCCCCAAAATGGCCCTGTTTGGCAAGAGAAACACAAAACATGCATTAAGAATGACACAGACAGCTAACAGGTGAACACAGAAATGACCTTCACTCCAGTATTATGAATGTGAACATACATGATCGAAATAAAATGTTTGGTGTTATTTAAAAACTTCGTAATTAAAGACCATCAAGTTATTTTGCAAATAAAGATCATCAAAATGACCAAGCAGTAGACAGAGTATTTTGAGAAACTCGCAACTCCAACAGACAGCTTGAGTTTTGACCTGGCTAGGAAACTATCCAGCAAACTAAAGCATCTCCTGTTATCCCAAATTAACTCTACATCGGATTCGCTCACTCCAATTACACCAGAAGATACACTCAAACACATTCTGAGCCTGCGAACAAATAAGGCAGCTGAGGGGTATGGTATTTCTGCTGAACATATTTTATACACATCTGATGACATTATTCGAAACCGGAACCTGATTATCAACAATGTAGTCAGCACAGGAAAATTTTCAGAGGCATTGAAGGTTTGCCCGTTCCAAAAAAGGGAAAGTGTCCAAGTCTACCAAATAATTACAGACGGCTCACCATTGACCCACTACTCGGTAATATTATCGAAAAAGAGGTTGTCAGAAGAATGAGACCAATACTTAACCAAAGCAGCAGCAGACTACAATTTGGCTTCACTGACGGATGCTCATCTAATAATTCCGTCTTCGTGATAACAGAAACCACTGCCGAAGCATTGGACATGAAAAGCAAACATTATGTTACCTTTATGGAGGCCTGCAAAGAATTTGACATCGTTGACCACCAAGGAGTGTTGAATACTGTCTACAAGCAACGCATAACAGGGAAATTATGGGCAATAATAAACAGCATGTATAATGACATAACATCAACTATTTAATGGAAAGGTAACCTATCACTATACAGGGGAGCCAGGGTATTAGACAAGGCAGCAAGTCCTCTGCAGATCTTTTTAACAGCCGCAGCAATCCATTTCTCCATAAATATGAGGATCACCCTGCTGGATCCAGAATTAGATGTATCTCATGCGATCATGTGTGCAGATGATCTAGCCCTGTCAGCAGAGTCACCATTATAAATGCAGTTGTTAACAAATGAATCCCAACTAGATGTAGCAAATGAACGTTACTTATTCAACGATAGTAAAACCAAACAAATGTTCATGAAAGGTATGAAACCAGCAATTCTGAAGCTGAATGATGAGATCCTAGAGAATACTGATAAAGAGGTACACCTTGGTATAATTCGAATGGCAAATGCCAGAAATAGAGAAACAGTAGAAGCCAGAATAGGCTCCTCAAGAAAAGCGGCTTACACACTTATGGGAGCCGCTCTTCATGGTTTGAACGGTCTAAATCGCCTAACGTCCAAACATATATGGGACATTTACATAACTCCTGTTCTTATGTATGGGCTTGAAGGTTTGATGCTCAAGCAATCCGAGGTGGAGGAATTAGAATGTTTTTACTGATCGCAGCTAAAATCCAGCCAACATCTCCCAAACACAACTGCAAATCCAGCTGTCTACATACTACCTGGGACACTCCCACTGGAAGGAGAGCTCCACAAAAGAATCTTAGCTTTCTTTGCAGATATGTTGCGACGACAAGGCTCAGTTGAAAGAGAAATTATTGAACGTCAATTAGCAGTAACATCAGCATCCTCAGCCAGTTGGGCAGTACACCTTAAAACATTTTGCATAAGTATGAGTTACCATCTGCATAGTCACTACTAGAGAATCCTCCAATTAAACTAGAATGGAAAAAGCAGATAACATCACAGGTTTCTAAATACTGGGGAAAAAGACTAAAGGACGATGCTGCAATGAGGAGCACATTGCAGTACCTTAATCTATCAGATTTCAAAATCAGTACAGCTCACATAACGTGGAGCAATTGTAAAACAGACAAATTCTCAGTCTATAAAGCCACCATTAAAGTAAAACTACTCGTCCAACGATATCATCTATTTGGCGAATCAACCAGAACTAGGGGAGGGGCCACAAAATGTCCGCTGTGCAGATATATGACAGAATATCTACAACATTTTCTCGTTGACTGCCCAGCAATTGAGTGTTAGAGAACCAATTCTAACCAAAATCCAGACTCGGCTACATTCTAAAAAATTGTTTCCAAATCTGAACATTACATTCAAGCTATAATGGATGCATCAAAACTTACAAATTCAAACTTAGAGCTATTTAATTGAAACCTCTCAACAGAACTGGGTTACACACTACATCAAAAACGTGCATTGCTATTAGAAATTAATTCAAAGCGTTCGTTTGGTGTCAAATCGGGATAGTTTGTCTAGGCGTTGTATATATAATGTATATATGAAAATCGTTAGGAAATTACTCCAAATTGGAGGTTCGCCTGAAGGAGGACTCAGAGAGGCGGTACTTACATACAGAACAGAACAGAACAGAATAGTACAGCTAAAAAGTGAAGTAGAAGAAAAAACAACACTGAAGTACCTAAACTTAGATGCCTGCAAGATTGGAGAACCACACTGTGTATGGGAGAGCTGTAAGGCTGATAAAATATCCGTTTACAAAGCAACTATCCAAGCAAAGCTGCTGGTTCAGAGGTATAATCTACTAGGCGGTGCTACAATGGTCTACATTGCATTTTCTAGGCAGGTTTGGTGGAAGGTGCTGCAGTCATAAACAGCAACATCGTTTCTGTACACCGGTTACTCTAGATAATAGAAGATGGAATATTGCCATCAGAGCGGTAGATGTTAACAAATTTAGGAGAGCTATACCAGGCTGAAAAGCATGAAATTAGCAAAAATAGATGGTCCCAATCAGATCTCAATTAGCTTTGAATGTTTATCTGATATTCCTTTTCTCAGTGAACATATCAGATGTCGACACTCTACTACGAAATACCTATCTACAGTCATACCCACCAACAACTTTCTCACTCTAATACTAATATGTCATTGTTGAGAACACATACAACAACCCCCCCCCCACCTAATCCCAGCCCGCCCCACTCCCAATGTACCATGTTAAAACCCCTGTATCTACAGTAAATATCCTAGATGGAAGATAATTACAACATATTATGAAGATCGTTTATATGTAGAACACTCTAGCTCAATCATGACAATATGGTACAACATATATGTTGTACCACCCTGTGCTTACGCCTATACAGGCATTACTATTATATTACCGGTATTTGTATTAACTGTCACTTTATATATTGTAATGACTTGTTTTATGTGTAGGGGGTCCATCGATTCATAGGCTCTGCCTTTGATGGACTGCCCAACTGTGATGTATGTATACTATAAATTAAGCATGAAATAAATAATTTTGAATCTTGAATCTTGAATCTTGAAACCGTTAAACTGGTCTATAACAAAGGTGACTATGCTGGAGTATATAGGGCCCTAGAAGTCAATCGGGATGAACTGTTCCATAATAAAAACCTAGATGAATGTTGGGAGATTTTCAAAAAATTAAATGATGCTTCACTACATTATATTCCATCCAAAGCAGTAAAACAATCACGCAGACGCAAGCCACCATGGTTAGGTAGAAATGTAATTAGGGTTACCCATAAGAAGGAAAAGAAGGAGAAACGATATCTTGAGACAAGAAGCACACGGGATTACAATGAATATGCCAGTGCAAGAAACAAGGTAAAGCGATTCTGTAAGATAGCCATAAAGGAATATGAAGAAACAGTGACATAAATTACTAAAACTAATACTAAATCTTTCGGGGCATACATCACTAGTCACTTGAAATCTAAAGATAATGTGGGAGACCTGGAGGACAGTGAGGGAAATATTATAAGGTCAAGTGAAGGAATAGTAAAGAATCCAATAGATTCTTCTCCAGTGTATTTACCAAGGAAGACCTAAAGTTAATTCCACATCTTGGATCACAGACAGCCAACTACACCAGTGGCCTGTATCAACGTCTATATAGAAGAAGTCAAATGAAACTAGCTAACTAGAAAATAAATAAATCCCTTGGACCGCCTGGGTTACATCAAAGACTTCTTTAAGAAGTTAGAGATATTATGGCTGATCCACTAACCAAAATATTGTAGCGAAACAGCAGGTGACGACAGCTGGTGAAGAGCTGCTATGCCCTGATAAAATTCTCTCATTTGCTGGCAGGGTCTGTAGCGACGTGACGTCATATCACGAGATGCAGTTGTCGGGTGTGGTCTCTTAGCATCTGAATGAGAGGAGCTGCTTTTCGTGGGAAATCCGGGTGGGGGCCTTACACTGGAGGTAAAAACTGGGATGGGAAGGAAAGGGGCACCATCAGGGGCCATTGTGCTAATGCCCACCCGTCCCAACCCGTCCTCTGCCCCACCATGGTCCTCCTCCTCTTCATAGGTCATCTGCCTCAGGAGGCCACACATCACTGGTGACAGCTGCTGCATCTCGGACACCAGGCGTGTCTGCTCTCCTGCCGAAGCTACAGGAGTCTCCGGCGCCTCGAGTGCCATGCACTGTTCAAGCACAAAATGCGCTTGAGCAACCCACAGCAATTGAGAGGCCGAGGAGTCCATTCTTAAAAAAAATAAGGGCCAGATAATTGGTTTGATTATCTTAAGAAGAGAGCCAAGAGTATGATTGTGCAAAAAAGAGTAAAGAGACAGAAGAAAGCGATGAAACGAGATGTCGATGATGATTTGGTGCCAAAGTTAGCACCCTAAAACCTAATGGGACTAGTGTTTTTAGAGACTATAAGAGTTTGCAAGATAGAAGAACTTGGGGTTCTTACGGGACAAAGTGTATGCGATCTGGAGAGAAGCAAACGTTTCTACAATAAGGGGAGCGCCAATAAATAATCAGCACAACTCGGATTTAGAAATAGAGGGTCCAAGAATGTTCGCTATCGCTGATTTAACCTTTCACTTCCTCCAGGGATGCTAGTGTATGTGTGTAAAGTCTTCCCAAGGTGCACAATAGCTAACGTACAGATAAATTGACAGATCGATAAAGTTAATCTAATCTACCAGTTCACAACTGCGTCAACAAAGCAGCTTTAATAACAGGAGCTAACTAAGTGACCAAAAAACTAAGTGAAACTGGTTAGTTAATTATATCGTAATTGATAGCGTCTAGGCGCACTATCTGGCAACAATGCCATACGGTTATGTTGTGCTTTATTTAGCGGTCACACCAGCAATACAAAATCTAGAGGCGTTGCTTCGTATAACAGTTACTACAGCGCTCTGATCTTGTTTATAAATCCGGCTTGAAAGTTAACTACTGGGAAACTATAGGACAGAAATCATGGCTGGATCTCTTGGGAATACTAACGTCGAAAACAATCGGTCAACTAGTTCAAACCGAAAGCATTCTGTAAAGTTTCAACTATGATTTAATAAAGTACCTAATAAATGCTTTTGGAAAAGGTGCCTAAAACTCAAATTCGTAAGAGTGTAAACGTAATCCAGATTGACACCAGGAATAAGGTTACCTTCCTAAAAGCGAGCAAAATATAAGGTTAATATTCGCTCAAATGCCAAAGTCCAGAACTGCCAGTTAAATTACAGTAACTTGTTATAATGTAATTAAATGATCTCCTTATAAGGGGAGTTAGGAAATTAAGATCCCTTGCTACCTTTCTAAAAAGGGCAGTGTGACCTCTCTGACTGATGGATCGAGGAAATGGAAGCTTAACACAAGGTGACCTTGAACTTTGACCTTTCTCTAAAGTTGCAGTACCCAAAGTTAGAAGTATACGGTAATGACCGTAGCCTTTTAACCTTGACCTTAAGAAAAAGGCACAAATAACAAGGCAAATAAGTCACTAACGACCTTGACCGTTGACCTCTGAAGTAAGGTCAATTTAGCAAGCACTTAAGTGTCGAAACCACGGACTAAGGAGATCGAGATAGTTTAGCTTTCCTGTGTGAAATTCCCTCACCTGGGGTTCCTATAGTTTGAAATTAAACCGGAGTAAAGTTGTAATGGTTCAAAAGGTTAAAGCGAAAGATTAAAACCCAAAACGGTTTAAATAATGAATTTAAATGCACACGGTTTAACGGCGGGCATCCAAATTCCTTTTTCAGACCGTATGGTGAGAACACAACACTTAAGCCGAACTATATTAAACAGATTTAACTTGTAGTTTGATAACCCTTGGTTATGTCAAAATGAATCAGACAAGAGAATTTCTAGGGGTGAAACACCCGTATAAATAAGAAGTTACAGCTCCTAGTCAGCGCTAAGAAAGATGGACCACTTCCTGAGCAAAGACCAAGGCACTCAAAAAACTGGCCAAATACAATTCTATTTCATCAAGTCTAAACTTATGTAAGTGTGCGAATTGCTTTCAATGAAATAATAATAAGAAAATCTGTTGCAAAAAACTGGGTGCGAAATTTACAATATAAAAATTCTGTACAACTGTCTGACTGTTTACTTTTAATTTGAAATTGAAACAGCACTAAATTAAGACTGCTTGTATGATCGTCGACAAATTTGTCAGTCAACGAATTACTATAATTTGAACCCAAATCGATGTACATATCTGTAGTTCGGATCAACCGGTCGGGTACTGGCCGTACCAGCTAAGCTGGGTACACGCCGCCCGTCTAGGATTCGTTTTCTGAACACGCCCCTCAGGGTAGAGCTATAAGCATATATAGGCCTATGGGAGAAAGAGAGCGTGTCCAAAAACGACCGAGTTCGTTAAAACGCATTATGCGCATGCGCATGCCAGGACGTTGTTTCTATGGAGCGCGTAGTTGTGACCTAGATTGGATGGTGTTTATAGTTTACCGAGCTGGTACTCTGTAATTATTATTGATTGTCTGTTCCCGTTAAATCTGGCATTAATCAAGACCAGAATTCGACGGCTTTCTAAATCTGTAAACCATTTCAAAATCGGTTGAGAAATGGCTGAGTTATCCAGGAAAACTCTTCTTGATTATCTTCAAAATATTGACTTGACGTCATAACCACGTGGACATAAAGCTTCTAGAATGTTCTAGAACGTTCGACGATGCTATTATTAGCTGTGTGTTGATTGGCTGTTGCTCGAACGATGATTGGATGAAGCCTGCGCCTGTTAAGTCATGGAGAGTATAAAAGGAGAAGCGGTCCAGTGATCGAGAGCATCCTCGACCAGGGGCGATCAGGTTGGAGCTGTACCAAGTATTATCAAGTGCAACACGCATCTTTCTTCGCTATGAGTCAGGTTTTTATCCCATAGCGTGCAGTTTCCAACCCACCGCACTAACACAATTTTGTAACTCCCCATCTGCGGGAGTAATTTGGAACTTTCGATAACCGTTCACGAATACCATATCTACATTCGGAACACAAACTTGCGGTGAGGCCTTTGCGGCCTGAATATGTGAGTCAACAGATGTAGAGGCAGGGTGTTCTTTGATAGATGACTCGCCGCATCTGCCGGCCACACCTAAAAGTGGTATTTAAAACGCCGCCGCACACATCGTGTCGGTTCGTTCGACTTTCGACCGCAGCAAGTAAACTCTGCCCGGTGCGTCTTGAGAGCTGGTTGACGTACCGAGCACCATGAAGCTTTGTTTTGTGTCTTCATTTGCCTCTGACAACCCCCACTTGTGACGGGTTGTTTACACCTTCTATCCGTGCCATCGGTGTATGGGAACTTTATTCACTACATAGTACTATCGTATCTTTTACTGACTGCTCATTAGACATTCTATTAGGTTTACAATGCTGAGTGATGTTCCCCCGCCATGAACGTTCTTGTGGGAATCTTGTTTGCGGACAACAGCTCGCGGGAACCAACTTGCGGGAACCACCCTGTGGGAACTTTCCAGCTTCCGAAGAGCGCATCATTTCACGTCGACTACAGATCTACGTCTCAATTTCAGTAACACTGTAGACTAACTTGGGATTGACTACCAAGTATTCAAGTAACTATACTTCACCATTTAATTACTTCTCTATATAGGTTTTGTTAATTATCTCATATCCGTACTAAGGGTTCCGATGACTAAAAGGAACCGTAACGGTCTTAGGACCAATAGTTATAATTTCTGTATTTGTTAACTACTTATTTTCATTTTCCTCAATGTGTTGCTAACCACACTATAGTAGGTTCGTCAACCTGTATTACTATATATATCTTAATCATTGCCACCGTATTGTTTGTTCAGGTTAGATTGCATATGTATATGGCCAGTGGCCATCCGTTAAATTGTTTTTCTTAAGTTATAGAAAATATAGGAATGCAGTGCATGTAGGAAACACTATACAGCAACATTTATATATGCAGCATTTTCTCCCGCCACCAGCAATTTTTCACTGAGGTCACTGTCCATGCTATAACTCTGTTTATCCCGGCATGCTACCGACTAAAACCCTTTCTATTCAGCTCGATAGGATAGGTTCAAAATGATTAGAGACACTTTCTTCATTACATACTGTAATATATTCTTCTCTTCCGGCAGTGCGATAATCTAGCACCGCACTCCGGTAAGACTCATAACTCCAAGATTTTGTCTCTCTTCATATTCCTCTTAGCCTTGTGGCTTCTTAATTGTTTGGACATCCCTATCCGCACCATGGGCTGATCCGACTCTGGGAAACTATTGGGGTTTCCGAGCGGTGATGGCTAGGGTGCAGTATTACATACACATTCCCGTGTATCTTCGGATACTTAGTAGATAGTACTTTGGTATGGTATTTTCTTTCTACAGCATTTTTGTTTGAAATATTAGAGTGGGCCCATTTTTGCCTCCCATTCTTCTCCCGCTTTAAGCCCTGGCGACACCTTCCTGAGATGGAGGCCCGAGCGAGGCACTTGCCTCTCGCAAGGATTCAGCGATGACTGTCCACGCCAGGATAATACTCCTCACCCAAACTAACACTAGGAGTAGTGCCCGCGTGAGGCACATCACTTTTTCGTCTGAGATAGCCTTCTTCCTTTAAGCTTAGAGGTATAATAACTTATGTTAAGTTAAAAAGCTATGTCTCGTGTACGGGAGCCTCCCTTGCGGGGATACCTCTGTGGACCTACGAGTCTGTGTGGTACCTCCGGGATGCCCCATGTTTAAAGGTTCATCTACCTGCCTCTATGTCTTGTATTTTCGTATGCTCTTATTGTAGTTTTATCTGGCATATTTTTCAATTAGTTGGGTAAACTCATTTGCATAGACTTATATTTTTAGGTCACCAAATCAAATCTTGTAAGTCCATAGATCACGAAATTGCTATGGACAGGCATACTGGTGACACAAACTCTTGGGATGAGACCATTGTGTTTAATGTTCGCGACAATGGTCACACGGCCCCACTGGAACGATTGAGTTCCACCGGCCTTAGGAGCCGGTTTTTGTTTCCCGCAGGGCAGTCTCGTTCAAGGTCTGTCACCCCGAGACCAGATGCTAACCAGCGTCATCACTCGTCGTGCACTTACGGCGCGGCGAGTCAACATGAGACATCGGAACGGCCCGAAACCGCCCGGCAAGCTACATATCGCTCGATCCGGTTCAAGAGCAACCTTCCTGATTGACTAGCCCTATCATGGGCTGGCAGCTGGGAGCCAAAACATAATGCCTCCACAAGGACAGTATGTCGGTATGTTGGTATGTCGTCTAGTGGGTAAACTCCCACATCAGATAGAAGTAATGTCTATAACTGGTAATAATGTCAAACTTGGCAATTTAGGCACCAACGCTATAAATGCCAACTTTTAACTGGTAAATCTAACCATTAAATTGGTTCTCACAGTACCTATAAATTACCGGGAGGGAAAGTGGAAACCAGTCCCACTTGGATATAATTTAGATGAGAAACAGTTTAACAAAATTTTGGTTACCTGCTGAAATTAGTGAATCCAACCGTTCCTCAGCTCCTGGCGTCCATTGGCCCGAATCCGTGAAAACTTGGTACTTAAAAACTATCACGCCAGTAACTAATTAACGCCAGAAAAATCTATGAAAAATACCAGAAAAGGCGAGCTCTTCCTCAGACAGTGGGCTAATCAGTCGGCCCGCCTAAATCACAACTGGTGCAACTACCGAGCACAAAATTGCCTGTAACTTAAAAATTATTATTATTATTATTATTAGCTAAGCAGACAGCAAAGCTACAACAATTACGGCAATGCACCAATTTAACACTGGCTCTATACTAGTCTACGCCACTAAACTACTTGATAACTTGCTATTTCCAGATTATAGAAAAACACTTCGAGTTAAATTAAGCTATTACTGAAGATTTAAATTGTACCAAGAATTTCTAAGATCCGACCACTGAATTTAGATGTTTACAACGCAAAACATGGAACGCCAAGAGGCAGATACTGAAAAACCTGTCGGCGAAATCTTGATTTACTACCAAAAATCGTCACATGGCCATTTTATGACAACTTTCAGCAAAATTAATCAAGGAATTCTAACAGATTACGCGATTTCAGCACCATGACAGGAATTGCCATTTAGCCCTCAAAATAAAAGGGTTACCATAGACGCCTCATTGTCATGCTAATTGGACAGGTGAAAACAACATAGTTGGCACGATCCTCCGGCGGTCCACACTGGTAACAGCTTGACAATAACCACTCGCCAGCCGAACGCATCTCCACGCATAATGGCTCCAGTAACGATGCGTTCCGCTGAACGAGCACTGCAAGGCGCCTCCTCTCAGCATGCCAATCGAACACCGTTGACGTCTTCAGGTGACCGACTTAAACAAGATAACCAAGAGGGGAAATAGGAAATACCGGGGTCAAACTTTGAAATTATGTCATTTCACATCTCGAATGAAACGCAAATTGACAGAATCAGCAAAATTCGACCCAGAAACGTGTTTTTCCTTCAATATATAACATATCTTTAAATCAAGGGACTGTCCCATCAGACTGGAAAAGTGCAAATGTGGTACCTATACATAAAAAGGGCCCTAAAAGAAATCCAAATAATGATAGCCTTACATCCGTTCCATCCAATATCGTTGAAAGCATCGTGAGAGATAATATAATAAGGCACATGACCCGAAATAACCTTTTTTCTCAACACCAGCATGGCTTCCTAGGCGGGGCGGGGTGTGGGTGTGTGATCAACGGTCGTTCAGCTGTTCGAAGGCCTAGAAGACTGGACAAATGCGTTAGATGATAAATAGTCAATTGATGTAATTTATCTTGATTTCCAAAAAGCATTCGACTCTGTGCCACTTGAATGATTGATGCGGAAAATAAATGCACATGGTATAGCCGGTAAGCCACTGAATTTGATTAATCATTTCAACAGGAAGAATGCAGAGAGTTCTGAACAATCGCGTAGCCTCTGAATGCACTAGGGTTGAAAGCTGAGGCTCACAAGGAAGCGTATTTATCATATTCATCAATGATATGCCAGTACATATTGATTCTAATATATACCTGTATGTAGATGATACCAAGATATCCCGAACAATTTGCGATGACAGTGACAGAATAATTCTGCAAAATGATCTGCACACAGTTCAAAAGTAGTCCCATATATGGCAGATAAAATTCAACTCCGAAAAATGCTCAGTAATGCACATTAGCCCACATCATCACCAGTGCATTCCAACCTACAATATGTATGAAAATAATGAATCCACAACACTGCACAAACAAAATGTAACCAAGGACTTAGGCATATTAATAGACTCCAGGCTAACATTTGAAAATCATTTACAAAACATAGTATATAAAGGCAATAAAATTACTGATTGATCTTTTCAGAACATCAATCCAGACATCTTCAAACTACTGTACCTAAGAGTAATTCGCCTACAGCTGGAATATGCAACCCCAGCCTTGTCCCCATATACGTGGAAACTAGCTGAACAGCTTGAAAAGGTAAAAAAAACGAGACACTAACCTAGTTCCCGGTCTCAGCAACATTGAGAAAATTAACAATAATATATAAAAGGATATGTGGAGATCTTATTAACATCTATAGATACCTTGCCAAAGAGTATTCAGTTACATGTGCCAAATATGTTTCCCTTTGTTCAGATGGCAGAAAACGTGTCCATAAATTCAAGGTTGCAAAGGCCAGAGTATACGCCATACACAAACAGAACTATTTCTCCATTTGAGTCATAGACTGGTGGAACGCACTATTGGAAACCGTTGTTGAGACACCAATCACCAAATTCCTTTAAAGCTAGATTTGACACTGTATTCATCTCTCATCCTGTATACTATAACTTTAGGGCATTTGATAAGCCTACTCAGACAAAATGGCAATAAAGGCCTAAGCGCACCAGCTGGCAATGTGACATTGTGTCCTAGTAAGCTGTAAATATGTTATGTTATGTTATGTTATGTTTTGTTATGTTAAGGAACAGAGCAACCTGTGCAATCTGCCACCTCTGTAAGAGCAAAGATGAAACCCTAACTCCCTTCCTCCTTGTCTGCACAGAACTCAAGTCTGCTAGAAAACCCTACTTGGAAAAAGTGAAAGTATGTCTGATGCAACTTGGCGTCCCAACAACAACTGAGAATTACATTCAGGCCACCCTAGATCTAAGAAGGCTCACAGTCCATGAGATCACATAAAAACCCTGCTGAAACTTAGAAAGATGTCCAGAGAGTTCCAGAGAGTTCTGTTACAGCATGCATTTGAACAGAATAGTGATGATTATGAGTGCAATCCACTAGTAGACTAGATAGAGCACGCCTGTGTCCATCTTATTATCTACTGAAACTACTACAGTATTTCTCCTGAATGTCGACTGTCCTATATCCTAGTCCCAGTGCGTCGTCAATGACAGGGTTCCTAGAACTAATGCTTGACAATAATAAAAACTACATACATGCCAGTGCCTCGAGACATGGCAAGTCTGGAATTTACACTATCAGTTCCAATCAATTATTATGGCTGTGAGTCAGGTAGTTGAGACCTGGTCCGATGAAAAAGGATTTTTTTTCCTCTGGATGGTGGGCCAGTGTATAGATTACTAGGCTCCCAAATGCTAGGCGATAGGTGCCGCAGAATTACTTGGGTTGGAACCTCGCTCAGGTCGAAAATGTAAAAATGTAAAAATTACATTTCAATGGCGACTGTGCTATATCCTAGTGTCAGTGCGTCGTCAATACTACTACTACTACTACTACTACTACTACTACTACTACTACTACTACTACTACTACTACTACTACTACTACTACTACTACTACTACTACTACTACTACTACGACTACTGCACATAACTCATGGCATTATCAGAAGATAAACCCTCACGGAGAGGATGAATAACTCCCGTGCCATCAGAAAACAGAACCTCCTGCGTATTATAGAAATCTGGAACGAAACCATTGGTATGGAATCATTGCCCACTATTTTGACTGAAAGAAAAGATATAAAGTAAGTAATGAAGCCGCGTTATTCATCCATAAACAAATAAAAGACTTACGGTAAAAAGCACCATGTAGACAGTTGAGGGGAATAAGCAGGCCGAACATAAGGAAGTGCTACAAGTGCATTTGCACATGACCCACACATTTCCTGCGCTTCCCATAAAGTAACACAACGGTCTTAATTTTGGGGCCCCTGTGTGACTTCAAATTAAATGCACACCTATAAAATTGATGTGGCCTAAATCGAGTAGCGTAGCAATAGCCCCCACAATAGCGGGCAGACCCAGACATTCAAATGGTCCTATGAATCTATGAATACTCTGTAAATATTGTACATTTATATTGCACGTTTGTCACAATGTGACCAGGGCTTGTAGATAAATAATACTGAAATTGAGTTCGAAACTAAAAAGATGAACAAAGAACATGTTGAGAGAGAGAGGGAGAGAGAGCGAGAGAGAGAGAGAGAGAGAGGGAGAGAGGGAGGGAGGGAGGGAGTGAGAGAGAGAGAGAGAGAGAGAGAGAGAGAGAGAGAGAGAGAGAGTCTGAGAGACTTATTCCGTCTTCCACACCTCAGTGTCTTGCTATATCTTTAATAGGCCTCTCTGTGTAAGAGGACGCAATAACTATTGCTATATATACTTTGTGACTGGATTTGTAATAAACGTACACTTACTTGTTATTGATTAGAATAACAGCTATGTTGCCCCGAGGTATGGACGACACGTCATATCTATTATGAGAAATGCCACCCCACCCCACCCACCCTGTTTTCATACAAGTACATGTATATGGTAATTCATGTATTGCAAATAGTTTCCTTTGTAGATCTCTAAAAATGCATCCGAGATTGTCAAATGAAGGCTAAAATACAAAATTCTCGGGGCGGGGTTGTGGCGCAGCCAACCTAACAAGACATTTATTCATCTACTTGGTGTATGTGGCCATGTGTGACTCATATCCTAGTTATTCTTTATCAAATTAAGAATATTCATTCTAAGAAGTATAATACGCTATACCATTTTAACATCGTGTTACTAGCTTGTCTGCTTCCAGCCTAAGGCAGCAACAGCAACCAGTCAAATTAGTTTCAAAATATTCAACAGCATGTTTATTAAATAGCAAAGAATTACAAAAACATACAATTTATGCAATGTGTCAGACTCTGTAATTTGATGACGTTCTATATGTAACCCTTTGTGACGTAATGATTGTGACGTCATATGAGGTCAGATGATGGAGGTATACTCTGAAAAGGTGAATTAGTGACACAAATTATACAGCTCACTTTTATGGAGGAATACCAGTTGAACATCGTGTTACTTAGCTTGACTGCCTCCATCAACAGTTTCCATAAGCTGGTACCCGACTCCAATTGCTCATAATCGCAATAGTGTGGCAGAGAATCGCCAGCGAGGGAATGAGGAGTCGGGTACCTACACCTTCCAGTCCAATTAGCACCAGTTTTATAGATAATAGAAAGAAAAAATATTAGGTAAACTAGATAAATTTTCCACCGGCCCAAAGATTAATATTTGCCTTCCGAATTCCGAAATGTAGGAGATTCCCTCTGAGTGCATCTGGATTTCAAAACTTGGCCCCCCACCCCACCCCTACCCCCACCTCTGTGGATTGTCATCAAGTTGGTAATTTATATACGTCTTGTTGCCGGGATGAGGGGGGGGGGTGCAAATCTACAGTCCTCTGACGTCAGGGTGCCAAGAGTATTTATGATTGAAATAGGACTCGCGATCCGAACGGCAGTTCCCAGGGCTCCCTAGTAAGAACTTTGGACGGGGCCCCATGAGACCTATGTTCGGCCCTGAAAATGAGATAATTGAGGCATGGTAGAACCTGAATGCAAGGCCAAGAACTCAATCGAAACAAGTTGGACCATGAACCCACTATTACAACCCTCGACATTGGAGGAATCCAGTTTCCTAGTCAATCATATCACGTCATAATCAACAACGTCAAGTGTATAGGCTGACGTCATAATCAATTACGTCTTGAATCACTAGATTTATCAGTTTTAGACGCTTAATGGGGGAATCCAGTTTTAATTATGCCCCACCCATTTCTAGCTTAGCTCCACCCGTGCTTTGCCCGTGTTGGGATCGATCGATCCCTACACTCTCTGAATCTCAATTTTCAAAAAACTATACCGGTAAGCTGTTGAATCTTTTGGAACTAATTTGAAATTAATTACGTCACACACTAATTTGAAATTAATTACGTCACACACTAATTTGAAATTAATTACGGGCTAACGTCACAATCACGAGACCGTCATGAAAATTTAGAAATCTGTCATGAAGTCTATGAATTGTAATACACATTATGTTTAATATTTTGAAACAAATCTGACTGGCCGCTGATGCTGCCATAGGCAGAAACATCGCCATGTCAAATTAGTTTCAAAATATTTAACAGCTTACCTGTATAGTTACCTTAAAATTGGGATTCTGGGAAATCAGGATTTAAAGTATATGAATTGATTCCAGCACCCGTAATATTGGACGGTACTTGTTTAGAAAATGGATGGGAAGAATTATAAATTGATTCACATATGTAACCCCTCTTGCGTCATCTTAACCTTACAATCGCCAAACAGAGCCTCTGCAGGTGCTTGTTGAGGAATGTTCATTTACAGGTCAAGAGAAAACTATTTTTGAAGATTTCCCACTGAAATGACTGGCTCGGTAACCGAGCCAGTCATTCCAGTGGTAAAATTTCAAAAATATTCTCTTGGCCTGCAAATTGACACTGCCCAAGCGAAAACTTTGATTTGCTTGACCCTTTAACAGTCAAGTTAAAACACGCTCTTAAAACTATTTTCCTAAATTCCAGTGGTCAGTTTACAAAAACCGTATTATTTTGGTCAGCAAATGGCCATCCACTGCGCAAAAATTTGAATTTTCTTGACAAATCTTGAAACATTATACTGTTAATACGATAAAGGTAACATTTTGAGCGCTTTAAGGCGCTATTGACTTAAAAGGGGTTAGCTGATAAATCGTTGCTGATATGTGACGTAAATGATTATGATGTCAGATATTTTGAGTGACAGGCGGGGTCCCTCTATAGAAATACTTGGTTGAATGCACTTGGCGCTTAGATCAGTATTGGACGATATGTCCAAGCTTAGCTTTTAACAATAGATTTTTTCTGTGAGGTGGTAAATATGATGCAAATACGACGTGTTGGAATCGATCTTAACTTGACTTCCTAGAATCTAATTTCACGGTCATTATACAGATGAGCTGTTGAGCATTTTGGGAGTAAGTTGACTGAGAGCTGTTGCTGTGTAGGCAGTAACAGCGCCCGGTCAAGTTAATCTCAAAAAACTTAACATAATGTTAATAATTCGCCAAAGACATGCAATTCGTAATTAACGACAGAGCATTACGTCATTTTTATTTTTTATGACGTCAAATACTTGGGTGACAGATCGGATCTCTCCATTATCCGCACAGTCGTACACAGCATATAGTTTCATATTGTCATTGAAATACAAGGAAAGTACTGATTCTGTCAGGAGAAATTTTCTACTTGTACTTATATAATTTTTACACTTATTTAATTTAATTTTGTTAATCAAAGGTATCCGCCAAGCATGTATATTGTATAATGTACACGCAATGGCCTAAGGCTTATTCTGAATAAATTATCTATCTATCTATGATATTCTTCTGTATAGTCTAGGGCATACAATGAAACTCAGAATAAAGACAAGCTTCCTGTAACGCGGGGCTTTCTTTGTGTCCGATCTAGGTTCACGGTACTCATTTGACGCATGAGTAATATCGACCCGCTCGTAGACTGTACTGGGTTAGCCCGTATTATGTACAGGTTTTGACAAAGACAGTATAAGACATTATTAACTCTCCCGTGTCGACAGCTTTCAGAGCGATCAAAATGATATTTATGTCAATTAATCCTTTAATGGTAAATTTGGTGTTTTTTTTTACAAAATTGAAATTTTTGCTCAGTGATTGTCTATCCCTGCAGGCTAAGAAAATACTATATATTTGGAAATTGACCACCGGCTTTTATTTGAAAAAAGCCTTCTGTTGTCCTGCAAATGGATAGTTCTTGTGACCACTACAGAGGCTGTTTTGGCCGGCTTGACCAGTAAAACGTCAACTCTTTAACCCCCAAATTTGTTCCAAATAATTTCAATTCTCTGATAAAAATGTAAATTTGCAGACCAAGAGAAGATTATTTCTGAAAATTTATCACTTGAATGAGTGGCTCGATTATCGAGCCAGTCATTCAAGTGGGAAGTTTTCAAAAATAGTCTTCTCTTGGTCTGCAAATGGACATTTTCATGACAACTGCAGAAACAGTTTTAGCCGCCTTGAGTCTTAAAGAGTTAAGTGTTAAGAGAATCTAAATTTTTGCTTAGTCATTGTTCATTTTTTGAGAAAGAGAGGACGATTGTGTTTTAAATATACCCCAGTAATACCTGGCTAGTTTATCGAGACGGCCATCACACTGGTAACCTTTCTAAAATCGTGTTCTCTTGGTCGGCAGATTCCTTAACTTTCTCGCTGCTGAAAGTTACCAGACAATAATTTCAATGAGAAAAAACTCTTGACATAGCCACCAAGAACTTTCCGTTAAATTGTTTTAAGAATATTTAGCAGGTCAAGAGATATAACCCTTGGATCATGACGTCTGCAAACACTGAGCTCGTAGACAGTTAAGACCACCGCAGTTGCTGCGCTGGTCGGCTTAAAGATATCCTGAAACAATACGATTAGGGGATATTTATACTGGGCATTGCGCAACGGCGAGACCAGGACCATGATTGCTACAAATAGCAAATTAAAATGGCGGCTCCAAAGAAGGCAACCCTCACTGATAGGTCTGCACAGCTCGCTGGCCAGCAGTAACTTACAGTGACTATCATTAGTGCCACGAGAATGTTTTATACTTGACATAGCGCAACGGCGAGACCAATATAATCCCAAACAATGCTTTGTTATGGATATGAAAGAAAAGTGGCGGCGCCAGCGAAGACTACTGATTTCTTTCTAAACATTAATAATATTAATGCTTGACGATAACTTTAATATCCGATTACTCATACAATCGTAAGAGGGTGTTATTTTATTGTGATCAATATTATTATTGGAAAATATGCTACGGCGCCATCAAGACAAAGCTATATGGATGACCAATCAGTGCTCTATTATTAGTACGGAGATGAATGGAGTGATCCATTTATATCTATGCCCCGCCCATTTCTAGCTAAGCTCACATCTTACACGTGTTGGAATCAATTTAAATCGTTGAAACTTGTATTTCAAGGTAACTATACAGATAAGCTGTTGACTATTTTGAAACCGTTTTAACAGGGTGCTGTTGCTGCATATGGCAGCAATAACACCCAATTAAATTAGTTTTAAAATATTCAACACAATATTTCTTTAAATTTTATATTTATCAAAGACATACAAGGCGTATACTTGATGGATTTTTTTATCCCCATGACAGAGTTATAATATGCCATTATGACTGTGACGTCAGCCTACATGTGACGTAATTGGTTATGGCGTCAATGGTAATATACTTGAATGACAGATCGCATCTCTCCATTCTATATCACGATGGATAGATAAGGAAATTAAGATGACATCTAAGTCGATCTGCCCGTGCGTGTCTGTTTGTCTGCCTGCCCGCCTGCCTGCCTGCCTGCTTGCCTGCCTGCCTGCCTGCCTGCCTGCCCGCCTGCCTGCCTGCCTGTCTGTCTGTCTGTCTGTCTGTCTGTCTGTCTGTCTGTCTGTCTGTCTGGCTGGCTGGCTGTCTGCTTGCCTGCCTGCCTGCCTGCCTGCCTTTATGGCGATGGGTTCCACATCGCGATGGCCTGATACTGGAAATAGAGCATATGGAACAAAGCCACATTTAAAATCAAAATTATCAACCCAGTTGGAAATGGAGGATTCCAGTCTATCCATCAATCACATCACGTCATATTTCACTACGTGACCTGCAGGAGGACGTCATAATCGATTACGTCATGAATGACCTAGCTAAGTTTCTCACGAACGCTTAATTGATGATGGACTAAGCGCTGTTGTACGAATTGTATGTCTTTACTATTTAATAAACATGATGTTGAATATTTTGAAAACTAAGTTGACTGGCCACCATAGGCAGCAACAGCACCCAGCCAAATTAGTCTAAAATATTCAACAACTTACCTGTGTAGTTTTCGTGAAATTAAGATTTGGGAGTGTAGGGATCGATCGATCCAAACACGGGCAGGCAAAACGTGGGTGGAGCTTAGCTAGAGATTAGCGGGGCGGAGCTAAAACTATCTTTCTCTATTATCACATTGTACAAGGTTGGAACCGAGTTTGGGATTCTCTTCAGGGGCGTCCATTTCCACTATGACATGGATGCACCACACCCTCCCACAGCCCACACATAATACTGGTCAAGCCTGTTTATCGCCCTAGGCTAAATGTATGTATGTACCAGTGAGTTCTAATAATAAATTACCAAATCTCTGGTTCGATAATTATCTAGGCCTTTAAACTAGATCTGTGCCATGCAGCAAGGGTTTCTGCCGATTGTCACCAGCCCTTCTAGTGTATTCACGTAGATGCCACAGCATTATTTCACAGTCACCTACCGCCGCCCTCCACGAAAGGAACGGGAGGACCAGCAGTTGATTGTGACGGGGTCACACCTAGTGACGTCTCCTGCACTCCAACCTCCTATAGAGAGGTACTATTGGACCGAGCATGCGGACCCACGCGTCACACTAAATGGCCGAGAAGAGGCGCGAACCCTGGGTAGTTGTTTCGGAGACCATCACCCTGAGAAATTTCTGTTTAAACATGAATCAACAAACAAATAAAGTTCGATTGGATTGCTATAATTAACATTAGATAATTTAGTACAATACTACAGTACTGTTAATAAATAAGGTAAAAATTCAAAACAAAAATCGAAACATCTTAGTTATGCGATATTACAATGTAATCTTGAATACGATATAAGAAATGGCCAGTTAGATATGTTGGACTTACTTTGATTAGAAGCTATTGCTGCCAGAAATGGCTTCCAAGTAAATTAGGTCCAAAATATTGAACAGTACGTATTATTTTGTTTTGGAAACATGTAAGTTATTGTTTTAAGTCATACTGTAGGCCTATTAGAGTGTCATTTAAACGCTGTTCAACTGATAATTGTTGTTTTAACAAATAACTTAATTTCACGATAACATATGGAAACAAATTTAAACCTGGTATCGACAAAGAAATGGGTTTACGATTTTTGTGAAACAAAGCGTGTTATAAATGATTTCCCACTTTTTAAAAACATTTTTATAATACATTTAAAAAATAGAATCCTTAAGATTAGGGAAAGCCCACTTTCCCAAATATAGACCAATTACGAGAATTAAGATTAATAGGAATTTTCGCATGATAAGGACGCAATATATTTCATGAAAAATGCTACCATACATAGCCAAGTAAGTAGGCAGGTACAAATGCACGCCACACACACACACACACACACACACACACACACACACACACACACACACACACACACACACACACACACACACACACACACACACACACACACACACACACACACACACACACACACACACACACACACACACACACACACACACACACACACACACACACACACACACACACACACACACACACACACACACACATATATATATATATCGAATCCAAATCCGATCTAGAAGACATTTGACAAGTTACAATTTCCTAATATCTGATACCTGAAATGTAATTATTTCAATTACAACTTAGCAGTGAACCACGGCGTTGTTCTTATTTACTTTCAAAAATATTTACAAAGTATTTCATGATATTTGGCACATGTGAGTATTTGTGTTAAAAGTTCTATATTTTATAACATAATTATAACCTGGAATCAAATCAAAGTTCTATCCAGCAGACTTCTGGAGATTATATATAAATATATATATATATATATATATATATATATATATATAAATATTATTAATACATATACATTGTTAGCCAATCAAATTACAGTGTCTAAAATAACAACTATAGTACAGCTCAGAAATAACTTATTTCAGAAAGTTTATGTTGACTATTTTGAAATAATGAACCTTTCCATTTTTAGCTATGCCCCGCCCATCACTAGCTAAGCTCCACCCACACCTCGCGGTGTTGGGATTGATCGATCCCCGAATGCCCTATAGCTATCAATTTCCTGACAACTATACAGGGAAGCTGTTGAATATTTTGTGACTAATTTGACTGGGTGCTGTTAGCACATGGAAATTGAAGCCGCACGTTGCCAGTGCGTCAATAAAATAAAAATACATATACTGCCAGAGCCGTGCTGGAGTCAGAGTACAATAGGCGTAAAAGCCTAGGATTGATTGTGACAGATGCATCCACAGATAGTCCCATATGAATCGTCAGTGTGTCAGTATATCAGACATGTGAAAACTGGTCGGCCAATCCTTGACTTTAGTCTTGGTGCGGTGGTCCAGTGGAAAGATGCCTGGTTGCTGATGCTATGCGGAGTTGCAGAATGGCGGTTCGATCCCCCGACCGGGAGATGGTGATCAACAAATTAAACTAACGGGTGCATCACTGTCGGCTAAGTTAGCACATGGAAATTGAAGCCGCATGTTGCAAGTGCATCAATAAAATAAAAATACATATACTGCCAGAGCCGTGCTTGAGTCAGAGTACAATAGGCGTAAAAGCCAGGGATTGATTGTGACAGATGCATCCACAGATAGTCCCATATGAATCGTCAGTGTGTCAGTATATCAGACATGTGAAAACTGGTCGGCCAATCCTTGTCTTTAGTCTTGGTGCGGTGGTCCAGTGGAAAGATGCCTGGTTGCTGATGCTATGCGGAGTTGCAGAATGGCGGTTCGATCCCCCGACCGGGAGATGGTGATCAACAAAGCAAACTAACGGGTGCATCACTGTCGGCTAAGTTAGCACATGGAAATTGAAGCCGCACGTTGCCAGTGCGTCAATAAAATAAAAATACATATACTGCCAGAGCCGTGCTGGAGTCAGAGTACAATACACGTAAAAGCCTAGGATTGATTGTGACAGATGCATCCACAGATAGTCCCATATGAATCGGCAGTGTGTCAGTATATCAGACATGTGAAAGCTGGTCGGCCAATCCTTGACTTTTAGTCTTGGTGCGGTGGTCCAGTGGAAAGATGCCTGGTTGCTGATGCTATGCGGAGTTGCAGAATGGCGGTTCGATCCCCCGACCGGGAGATGGTGATCAACAAATTAAACTAACGGGTGCATCACTGTCGGCTAAGTTAGCACATGGAAATTGAAGCCGCACATTGCCAGTGCGTCAATAAAATAAAAATACATATACTGCCAGAGCCGTGCTGGAGTCAGAGTACAATAGGCGTAAAAGCCTAGGATTGATTGTGACAGATGCATCCACAGATAGTCCCATATGAATCGTCAGTGTGTCAGTATATCAGACATGTGAAAACTGGTCGGCCAATCCTTGACTTTAGTCTTGGTGCGGTGGTCCAGTGGAAAGATGCCTGGTTGCTGATGCTATGCGGAGTTGCAGAATGGCGGTTCGATCCCCCGACCGGGAGATGGTGATCAACAAATTAAACTAACGGGTGCATCACTGTCGGCTAAGTTAGCACATGGAAATTGAAGCCGCACGTTGCCAGTGCGTCAATAAAATAAAAATACATATACTGCCAGAGCCGTGCTGGAGTCAGAGTACAATAGGCGTAAAAGCCTAGGATTGATTGTGACAGATGCATCCACAGATAGTCCCATATGAATCGTCAGTGTGTCAGTATATCAGACATGTGAAAACTGGTCGGCCAATCCTTGACTTTAGTCTTGGTGCGGTGGTCCAGTGGAAAGATGCCTGGTTGCTGATGCTATGCGGAGTTGCAGAATGGTGGTTCGATCCCCCGACCGGGAGATGGTGATCAACAAATTAAACTAACGGGTGCATCACTGTCGGCTAAGTTAGCACATGGAAATTGAAGCCGCACGTTGCCAGTGCGTCAATAAAATAAAAATACATATACTGCCAGAGCCGTGCTGGAGTCAGAGTACAATAGGCGTAAAAGCCTAGGATTGATTGTGACAGATGCATCCACAGATAGTCCCATATGAATCGTCAGTGTGTCAGTATATCAGACATGTGAAAACTGGTCGGCCAATCCTTGACTTTAGTCTTGGTGCGGTGGTCCAGTGGAAAGATGCCTGGTTGCTGATGCTATGCGGAGTTGCAGAATGGCGGTTCCATCCCCCGACCGGGAGATGGTGATCAACAAATTAAACTAACGGGTGCATCACTGTCGGCTAAGTTAGCACATGGAAATTGAAGCCGCACGTTCCCAGTGCGTCAATAAAATAAAAATACATATACTGCCAGAGCCGTGCTGGAGTCAGAGTACAAAAGGCCTAAAAGCCTAGGATTGATTGTGACAGATGCATCCACAGATAGTCCCATATGAATCGTCAGTGTGTCAGTATATCAGACATGTGAAAACTGGTCGGCCAATCCTTGACTTTAGTCTTGGTGCGGTGGTCCAGTGGAAAGATGCCTGGTTGCTGATGCTATGCGGAGTTGCAGAATGGCGGTTCGATCCCCCGACCGGGAGATGGTGATCAACAAATTAAACTAACGGGTGCATCACTGTCGGCTAAGTTAGCACATGGAAATTGAAGCCGCACGTTCCCAGTGCGTCAATAAAATAAAAATACATATACTGCCAGAGCCGTGCTGGAGTCAGAGTACAATAGGCGTAAAAGCCTAGGATTGATTGTGACAGATGCATCCACAGATAGTCCCATATGAATCGTCAGTGTGTCAGTATATCAGACATGTGAAAACTGGTCGGCCAATCCTTGACTTTAGTCTTGGTGCGGTGGTCCAGTGGAAAGATGCCTGGTTGCTGATGCTATGCGGAGTTGCAGAATGGTGGTTCGATCCCCCGACCGGGAGATGGTGATCAACAAATTAAACTAACGGGTGCATCACTGTCGGCTAAGTTAGCACATGGAAATTGAAGCCGCACGTTGCCAGTGCGTCAATAAAATAAAAATACATATACTGCCAGAGCCGTGCTGGAGTCAGAGTACAATAGGCGTAAAAGCCTAGGATTGATTGTGACAGATGCATCCACAGATAGTCCCATATGAATCGTCAGTGTGTCAGTATATCAGACATGTGAAAACTGGTCGGCCAATCCTTGACTTTAGTCTTGGTGCGGTGGTCCAGTGGAAAGATGCCTGGTTGCTGATGCTATGCGGAGTTGCAGAATGGTGGTTCGATCCCCCGACCGGGAGATGGTGATCAACAAATTAAACTAACGGGTGCATCACTGTCGGCTAAGTTAGCACATGGAAATTGAAGCCGCACGTTGCCAGTGCGTCAATAAAATAAAAATACATATACTGCCAGAGCCGTGCTGGAGTCAGAGTACAAAAGGCGTAAAAGCCTAGGATTGATTGTGACAGATGCATCCACAGATAGACCCATATGAATCGTCAGTGTGTCAGTATATCAGACATGTGAAAACTGGTCGGCCAATCCTTGACTTTAGTCTTGGTGCGGTGGTCCAGTGGAAAGATGCCTGGTTGCTGATGCTATGCGGAGTTGCAGAATGGTGGTTCGATCCCCCGACCGGGAGATGGTGATCAACAAATTAAACTAACGGGTGCATCACTGTCGGCTAAGTTAGCACATGGAAATTGAAGCCGCACGTTGCCAGTGCGTCAATAAAATAAAAATACATATACTGCCAGAGCCGTGCTGGAGTCAGAGTACAATAGGCGTAAAAGCCTAGGATTGATTGTGACAGATGCATCCACAGATAGTCCCATATGAATCGTCAGTGTGTCAGTATATCAGACATGTGAAAACTGGTCGGCCAATCCTTGACTTTAGTCTTGGTGCGGTGGTCCAGTGGAAAGATGCCTGGTTGCTGATGCTATGCGGAGTTGCAGAATGGTGGTTCGATCCCCCGACCGGGAGATGGTGATCAACAAATTAAACTAACGGGTGCATCACTGTCGGCTAAGTTAGCACATGGAAATTGAAGCCGCACGTTGCCAGTGCGTCAATAAAATAAAAATACATATACTGCCAGAGCCGTGCTGGAGTCAGAGTACAATAGGCGTAAAAGCCTAGGATTGATTGTGACAGATGCATCCACAGATAGTCCCATATGAATCGTCAGTGTGTCAGTATATCAGACATGTGAAAACTGGTCGGCCAATCCTTGACTTTAGTCTTGGTGCGGTGGTCCAGTGGAAAGATGCCTGGTTGCTGATGCTATGCGGAGTTGCAGAATGGCGGTTCCATCCCCCGACCGGGAGATGGTGATCAACAAATTAAACTAACGGGTGCATCACTGTCGGCTAAGTTAGCACATGGAAATTGAAGCCGCACGTTGCCAGTGCGTCAATAAAATAAAAATACATATACTGCCAGAGCCGTGCTGGAGTCAGAGTACAAAAGGCCTAAAAGCCTAGGATTGATTGTGACAGATGCATCCACAGATAGTCCCATATGAATCGTCAGTGTGTCAGTATATCAGACATGTGAAAACTGGTCGGCCAATCCTTGACTTTAGTCTTGGTGCGGTGGTCCAGTGGAAAGATGCCTGGTTGCTGATGCTATGCGGAGTTGCAGAATGGCGGTTCGATCCCCCGACCGGGAGATGGTGATCAACAAATTAAACTAACGGGTGCATCACTGTCGGCTAAGTTAGCACATGGAAATTGAAGCCGCACGTTCCCAGTGCGTCAATAAAATAAAAATACATATACTGCCAGAGCCGTGCTGGAGTCAGAGTACAATAGGCGTAAAAGCCTAGGATTGATTGTGACAGATGCATCCACAGATAGTCCCATATGAATCGTCAGTGTGTCAGTATATCAGACATGTGAAAACTGGTCGGCCAATCCTTGACTTTAGTCTTGGTGCGGTGGTCCAGTGGAAAGATGCCTGGTTGCTGATGCTATGCGGAGTTGCAGAATGGTGGTTCGATCCCCCGACCGGGAGATGGTGATCAACAAATTAAACTAACGGGTGCATCACTGTCGGCTAAGTTAGCACATGGAAATTGAAGCCGCACGTTGCCAGTGCGTCAATAAAATAAAAATACATATACTGCCAGAGCCGTGCTGGAGTCAGAGTACAATAGGCGTAAAAGCCTAGGATTGATTGTGACAGATGCATCCACAGATAGTCCCATATGAATCGTCAGTGTGTCAGTATATCAGACATGTGAAAACTGGTCGGCCAATCCTTGACTTTAGTCTTGGTGCGGTGGTCCAGTGGAAAGATGCCTGGTTGCTGATGCTATGCGGAGTTGCAGAATGGTGGTTCGATCCCCCGACCGGGAGATGGTGATCAACAAATTAAACTAACGGGTGCATCACTGTCGGCTAAGTTAGCACATGGAAATTGAAGCCGCACGTTGCCAGTGCGTCAATAAAATAAAAATACATATACTGCCAGAGCCGTGCTGGAGTCAGAGTACAAAAGGCGTAAAAGCCTAGGATTGATTGTGACAGATGCATCCACAGATAGACCCATATGAATCGTCAGTGTGTCAGTATATCAGACATGTGAAAACTGGTCGGCCAATCCTTGACTTTAGTCTTGGTGCGGTGGTCCAGTGGAAAGATGCCTGGTTGCTGATGCTATGCGGAGTTGCAGAATGGTGGTTCGATCCCCCGACCGGGAGATGGTGATCAACAAATTAAACTAACGGGTGCATCACTGTCGGCTAAGTTAGCACATGGAAATTGAAGCCGCACGTTGCCAGTGCGTCAATAAAATAAAAATACATATACTGCCAGAGCCGTGCTGGAGTCAGAGTACAATAGGCGTAAAAGCCTAGGATTGATTGTGACAGATGCATCCACAGATAGTCCCATATGAATCGTCAGTGTGTCAGTATATCAGACATGTGAAAACTGGTCGGCCAATCCTTGACTTTAGTCTTGGTGCGGTGGTCCAGTGGAAAGATGCCTGGTTGCTGATGCTATGCGGAGTTGCAGAATGGCGGTTCGATCCCCCGACCGGGAGATGGTGATCAACAAATTAAACTAATGGGTGCATCACTGTCGGCTAAGTTAGCACATGGAAATTGAAGCCGCACGTTCCCAGTGCGTCAATAAAATAAAAATACATATACTGCCAGAGCCGTGCTGGAGTCAGAGTACAATAGGCGTAAAAGCCTAGGATTGATTGTGACAGATGCATCCACAGATAGTCCCATATGAATCGTCAGTGTGTCAGTATATCAGACATGTGAAAACTGGTCGGCCAATCCTTGACTTTAGTCTTGGTGCGGTGGTCCAGTGGAAAGATGCCTGGTTGCTGATGCTATGCGGAGTTGCAGAATGGTGGTTCGATCCCCCGACCGGGAGATGGTGATCAACAAATTAAACTAACGGGTGCATCACTGTCGGCTAAGTTAGCACATGGAAATTGAAGCCGCACGTTGCCAGTGCGTCAATAAAATAAAAATACATATACTGCCAGAGCCGTGCTGGAGTCAGAGTACAAAAGGCGTAAAAGCCTAGGATTGATTGTGACAGATGCATCCACAGATAGTCCCATATGAATCGTCAGTGTGTCAGTATATCAGACATGTGAAAACTGGTCGGCCAATCCTTGACTTTAGTCTTGGTGCGCTGGTCCAGTGGAAAGATGCCTGGTTGCTGATGCTATGCGGAGTTGCAGAATGGTGGTTCGATCCCCCGACCGGGAGATGGTGATCAACAAATTAAACTAACGGGTGCATCACTGTCGGCTAAGTTAGCACATGGAAATTGAAGCCGCACGTTGCCAGTGCGTCAATAAAATAAAAATACATATACTGCCAGAGCCGTGCTGGAGTCAGAGTACAAAAGGCGTAAAAGCCTAGGATTGATTGTGACAGATGCATCCACAGATAGACCCATATGAATCGTCAGTGTGTCAGTATATCAGACATGTGAAAACTGGTCGGCCAATCCTTGACTTTAGTCTTGGTGCGGTGGTCCAGTGGAAAGATGCCTGGTTGCTGATGCTATGCGGAGTTGCAGAATGGTGGTTCGATCCCCCGACCGGGAGATGGTGATCAACAAATTAAACTAACGGGTGCATCACTGTCGGCTAAGTTAGCACATGGAAATTGAAGCCGCACGTTGCCAGTGCGTCAATAAAATAAAAATACATATACTGCCAGAGCCGTGCTGGAGTCAGAGTACAATAGGCGTAAAAGCCTAGGATTGATTGTGACAGATGCATCCACAGATAGTCCCATATGAATCGTCAGTGTGTCAGTATATCAGACATGTGAAAACTGGTCGGCCAATCCTTGACTTTAGTCTTGGTGTGGTGGTCCAGTGGAAAGATGCCTGGTTGCTGATGCTATGCGGAGTTGCAGAATGGCGGTTCGATCCCCCGACCGGGAGATGGTGATCAACAAATTAAACTAATGGGTGCATCACTGTCGGCTAAGTTAGCACATGGAAATTGAAGCCGCACGTTCCCAGTGCGTCAATAAAATAAAAATACATATACTGCCAGAGCCGTGCTGGAGTCAGAGTACAATAGGCGTAAAAGCCTAGGATTGATTGTGACAGATGCATCCACAGATAGTCCCATATGAATCGTCAGTGTGTCAGTATATCAGACATGTGAAAACTGGTCGGCCAATCCTTGACTTTAGTCTTGGTGCGGTGGTCCAGTGGAAAGATGCCTGGTTGCTGATGCTATGCGGAGTTGCAGAATGGTGGTTCGATCCCCCGACCGGGAGATGGTGATCAACAAATTAAACTAACGGGTGCATCACTGTCGGCTAAGTTAGCACATGGAAATTGAAGCCGCACGTTGCCAGTGCGTCAATAAAATAAAAATACATATACTGCCAGAGCCGTGCTGGAGTCAGAGTACAATAGGCGTAAAAGCCTAGGATTGATTGTGACAGATGCATCCACAGATAGTCCCATATGAATCGTCAGTGTGTCAGTATATCAGACATGTGAAAACTGGTCGGCCAATCCTTGACTTTAGTCTTGGTGCGCTGGTCCAGTGGAAAGATGCCTGGTTGCTGATGCTATGCGGAGTTGCAGAATGGTGGTTCGATCCCCCGACCGGGAGATGGTGATCAACAAATTAAACTAACGGGTGCATCACTGTCGGCTAAGTTAGCACATGGAAATTGAAGCCGCACGTTGCCAGTGCGTCAATAAAATAAAAATACATATACTGCCAGAGCCGTGCTGGAGTCAGAGTACAATAGGCGTAAAAGCCTAGGATTGATTGTGACAGATGCATCCACAGATAGTCCCATATGAATCGTCAGTGTGTCAGTATATCAGACATGTGAAAACTGGTCGGCCAATCCTTGACTTTAGTCTTGGTGCGGTGGTCCAGTGGAAAGATGCCTGGTTGCTGATGCTATGCGGAGTTGCAGAATGGTGGTTCGATCCCCCGACCGGGAGATGGTGATCAACAAATTAAACTAACGGGTGCATCACTGTCGGCTAAGTTAGCACATGGAAATTGAAGCCGCACGTTGCCAGTGCGTCAATAAAATAAAAATACATATACTGCCAGAGCCGTGCTGGAGTCAGAGTACAAAAGGCGTAAAAGCCTAGGATTGATTGTGACAGATGCATCCACAGATAGACCCATATGAATCGTCAGTGTGTCAGTATATCAGACATGTGAAAACTGGTCGGCCAATCCTTGACTTTAGTCTTGGTGCGGTGGTCCAGTGGAAAGATGCCTGGTTGCTGATGCTATGCGGAGTTGCAGAATGGTGGTTCGATCCCCCGACCGGGAGATGGTGATCAACAAATTAAACTAACGGGTGCATCACTGTCGGCTAAGTTAGCACATGGAAATTGAAGCCGCACGTTGCCAGTGCGTCAATAAAATAAAAATACATATACTGCCAGAGCCGTGCTGGAGTCAGAGTACAATAGGCGTAAAAGCCTAGGATTGATTGTGACAGATGCATCCACAGATAGTCCCATATGAATCGTCAGTGTGTCAGTATATCAGACATGTGAAAACTGGTCGGCCAATCCTTGACTTTAGTCTTGGTGCGGTGGTCCAGTGGAAAGATGCCTGGTTGCTGATGCTATGCGGAGTTGCAGAATGGCGGTTCGATCCCCCGACCGGGAGATGGTGATCAACAAATTAAACTAATGGGTGCATCACTGTCGGCTAAGTTAGCACATGGAAATTGAAGCCGCACGTTCCCAGTGCGTCAATAAAATAAAAATACATATACTGCCAGAGCCGTGCTGGAGTCAGAGTACAATAGGCGTAAAAGCCTAGGATTGATTGTGACAGATGCATCCACAGATAGTCCCATATGAATCGTCAGTGTGTCAGTATATCAGACATGTGAAAACTGGTCGGCCAATCCTTGACTTTAGTCTTGGTGCGGTGGTCCAGTGGAAAGATGCCTGGTTGCTGATGCTATGCGGAGTTGCAGAATGGTGGTTCGATCCCCCGACCGGGAGATGGTGATCAACAAATTAAACTAACGGGTGCATCACTGTCGGCTAAGTTAGCACATGGAAATTGAAGCCGCACGTTGCCAGTGCGTCAATAAAATAAAAATACATATACTGCCAGAGCCGTGCTGGAGTCAGAGTACAAAAGGCGTAAAAGCCTAGGATTGATTGTGACAGATGCATCCACAGATAGACCCATATGAATCGTCAGTGTGTCAGTATATCAGACATGTGAAAACTGGTCGGCCAATCCTTGACTTTAGTCTTGGTGCGGTGGTCCAGTGGAAAGATGCCTGGTTGCTGATGCTATGCGGAGTTGCAGAATGGTGGTTCGATCCCCCGACCGGGAGATGGTGATCAACAAATTAAACTAACGGGTGCATCACTGTCGGCTAAGTTAGCACATGGAAATTGAAGCCGCACGTTGCCAGTGCGTCAATAAAATAAAAAAACATATACTGCCAGAGCCGTGCTGGAGTCAGAGTACAATAGGCGTAAAAGCCTAGGATTGATTGTGACAGATGCATCCACAGATAGTCCCATATGAATCGTCAGTGTGTCAGTATATCAGACATGTGAAAACTGGTCGGCCAATCCTTGACTTTAGTCTTGGTGCGGTGGTCCAGTGGAAAGATGCCTGGTTGCTGATGCTATGCGGAGTTGCAGAATGGCGGTTCGATCCCCCGACCGGGAGATGGTGATCAACAAATTAAACTAATGGGTGCATCACTGTCGGCTAAGTTAGCACATGGAAATTGAAGCCGCACGTTCCCAGTGCGTCAATAAAATAAAAATACATATACTGCCAGAGCCGTGCTGGAGTCAGAGTACAATAGGCGTAAAAGCCTAGGATTGATTGTGACAGATGCATCCACAGATAGTCCCATATGAATCGTCAGTGTGTCAGTATATCAGACATGTGAAAACTGGTCGGCCAATCCTTGACTTTAGTCTTGGTGCGGTGGTCCAGTGGAAAGATGCCTGGTTGCTGATGCTATGCGGAGTTGCAGAATGGTGGTTCGATCCCCCGACCGGGAGATGGTGATCAACAAATTAAACTAACGGGTGCATCACTGTCGGCTAAGTTAGCACATGGAAATTGAAGCCGCACGTTGCCAGTGCGTCAATAAAATAAAAATACATATACTGCCAGAGCCGTGCTGGAGTCAGAGTACAATAGGCGTAAAAGCCTAGGATTGATTGTGACAGATGCATCCACAGATAGGCCCATATGAATCGTCAGTGTGTCAGTATATCAGACATGTGAAAACTGGTCGGCCAATCCTTGACTTTAGTCTTGGTGCGGTGGTCCAGTGGAAAGATGCCTGGTTGCTGATGCTATGCGGAGTTGCAGAATGGCGGTTCGATCCCCCGACCGGGAGATGGTGATCAACAAATTAAACTAATGGGTGCATCACTGTCGGCTAAGTTAGCACATGGAAATTGAAGCCGCACGTTCCCAGTGCGTCAATAAAATAAAAATACATATACTGCCAGAGCCGTGCTGGAGTCAGAGTACAATAGGCGTAAAAGCCTAGGATTGATTGTGACAGATGCATCCACAGATAGTCCCATATGAATCGTCAGTGTGTCAGTATATCAGACATGTGAAAACTGGTCGGCCAATCCTTGACTTTAGTCTTGGTGCGGTGGTCCAGTGGAAAGATGCCTGGTTGCTGATGCTATGCGGAGTTGCAGAATGGTGGTTCGATCCCCCGACCGGGAGATGGTGATCAACAAATTAAACTAACGGGTGCATCACTGTCGGCTAAGTTAGCACATGGAAATTGAAGCCGCACGTTGCCAGTGCGTCAATAAAATAAAAATACATATACTGCCAGAGCCGTGCTGGAGTCAGAGTACAAAAGGCGTAAAAGCCTAGGATTGATTGTGACAGATGCATCCACAGATAGACCCATATGAATCGTCAGTGTGTCAGTATATCAGACATGTGAAAACTGGTCGGCCAATCCTTGACTTTAGTCTTGGTGCGGTGGTCCAGTGGAAAGATGCCTGGTTGCTGATGCTATGCGGAGTTGCAGAATGGTGGTTCGATCCCCCGACCGGGAGATGGTGATCAACAAATTAAACTAACGGGTGCATCACTGTCGGCTAAGTTAGCACATGGAAATTGAAGCCGCACGTTGCCAGTGCGTCAATAAAATAAAAAAACATATACTGCCAGAGCCGTGCTGGAGTCAGAGTACAATAGGCGTAAAAGCCTAGGATTGATTGTGACAGATGCATCCACAGATAGTCCCATATGAATCGTCAGTGTGTCAGTATATCAGACATGTGAAAACTGGTCGGCCAATCCTTGACTTTAGTCTTGGTGCGGTGGTCCAGTGGAAAGATGCCTGGTTGCTGATGCTATGCGGAGTTGCAGAATGGCGGTTCGATCCCCCGACCGGGAGATGGTGATCAACAAATTAAACTAATGGGTGCATCACTGTCGGCTAAGTTAGCACATGGAAATTGAAGCCGCACGTTCCCAGTGCGTCAATAAAATAAAAATACATATACTGCCAGAGCCGTGCTGGAGTCAGAGTACAATAGGCGTAAAAGCCTAGGATTGATTGTGACAGATGCATCCACAGATAGTCCCATATGAATCGTCAGTGTGTCAGTATATCAGACATGTGAAAACTGGTCGGCCAATCCTTGACTTTAGTCTTGGTGCGGTGGTCCAGTGGAAAGATGCCTGGTTGCTGATGCTATGCGGAGTTGCAGAATGGTGGTTCGATCCCCCGACCGGGAGATGGTGATCAACAAATTAAACTAACGGGTGCATCACTGTCGGCTAAGTTAGCACATGGAAATTGAAGCCGCACGTTGCCAGTGCGTCAATAAAATAAAAATACATATACTGCCAGAGCCGTGCTGGAGTCAGAGTACAATAGGCGTAAAAGCCTAGGATTGATTGTGACAGATGCATCCACAGATAGGCCCATATGAATCGTCAGTGTGTCAGTATATCAGACATGTGAAAACTGGTCGGCCAATCCTTGACTTTAGTCTTGGTGCGGTGGTCCAGTGGAAAGATGCCTGGTTGCTGATGCTATGCGGAGTTGCAGAATGGCGGTTCGATCCCCCGACCGGGAGATGGTGATCAACAAATTAAACTAACGGGTGCATCACTGTCGGCTAAGTTAGCACATGGAAATTGAAGCCGCACGTTGCCAGTGCGTCAATAAAATAAAAATACATATACTGCCAGAGCCGTGCTGGAGTCAGAGTACAAAAGGCGTAAAAGCCTAGGATTGATTGTGACAGATGCATCCACAGATAGTCCCATATGAATCGTCAGTGTGTCAGTATATCAGACATGTGAAAACTGGTCGGCCAATCCTTGACTTTAGTCTTGGTGCGGTGGTCCAGTGGAAAGAAGCCTGGTTGCTGATGCTATGCGGAGTTGCAGAATGGCGGTTCGATCCCCCGACCGGGAGATGGTGATCAACAAATTAAACTAACGGGTGAATCACTGTCGGCTAAGTTAGCACATGGAAATTGAAGCCGCACGTTGCCAGTGCGTCAATAAAATAAAAATACATATACTGCCAGAGCCGTGCTGGAGTCAGAGTACAATAGGCGTAAAAGCCTAGGATTGATTGTGACAGATGCATCCACAGATAGTCCCATATGAATCGTCAGTGTGTCAGTATATCAGACATGTGAAAACTGGTCGGCCAATCCTTGACTTTAGTCTTGGTGCGGTGGTCCAGTGGAAAGATGCCTGGTTGCTGATGCTATGCGGAGTTGCAGAATGGCGGTTCGATCCCCCGACCGGGAGATGGTGATCAACAAATTAAACTAACGGGTGCATCACTGTCGGCTGAGTTAGCACATGGAAATTGAAGCCGCACGTTGCCAGTGCGTCAATAAAATAAAAATACATACATACATACACATATATATATATATATATATATATATATATATATATATATATCGAATCCAAATCCGATCTAGAAGACATTTGACAAGTTACAATTTCCTAATATCTGATACCTGAAATGTAATTATTTCAATTACAACTTAGCAGTAAACCACGGCGTTGTTCTTATTTACTTTCAAAAATATTTACAAAGTATTTCATGATATTTGGCACATGTGAGTATTTGTGTTAAAAGTTCTATATTTTATAACATAATTATAACTTGAAATCAAATCAAAGTTCTATCCAGCACACTTCTGGAGATTATATATATATATATATATATATATATATATATATATATATATATATATATATATATATATATATATATATATATATATATATATATATATATATATATATATATATATATATATATATATATATATATATATACATATATATATATATATATATATATATATATATATATATATATATATATATATATATATATATATATATATATATATATATAAATATTATTAATACATATACATTGTTAGCCAATCAAATTACAGTGTCTAAAATAACAACTACAGTCCTGCTCAGAAATAACTTATTTCCGAAAGTTTATGTTGCTATTTTGAAATAATGAACCTTTCCATTTTTAGCTATGCCCCGCCCATCACTAGCTAAGCTCCACCCACACCTTGCGGTGTTGGGATTGATCGATCCCCGAATGCCCTATAGCTATCAATTTCCTGACAACTATACAGGGAAGCTGTTGAATATTTTGTGACTAATTTGACTGGGTGCTGTTGCTGCCTATGGCAGCAACAACGCCCAGTCAAATTAGTTTCAAAATATTAAATAGAATATGTATTAAATAGTAAAAGCAAACAATTTGTACAACAACGCATAGACCGTCTTCAAATATGCGTTCGTAACGTACTTATCGACGTCATTCATGACCTCATTCATTATGATGTCATTGTACACGTCACACAGTTCATTATGACGTCATGTGATGGGTGGGTACTCTGGAAAGGTGAATTGGGTTAGAAGCATTGGTCAAGTTCGCCTCCTAACCATAGTTAGCTATAGCTAACTACAGTACCAGCCGAACTTCAAATAGTTAACTAGCTAGTCAGCTATACTCAACCGAGCCCCCCCCCCCCCCGACCTCGGTTCAGATGGTTAGTCCGATATTTGCGTAAATTTCAAAATGGGTGAGACCGATCGCTTGCCACGAATAAATGCATATAAAAGTGTAAATATTTCACTAAATAACCTAGGTTTGATGAAATTATGCTTTCCCATTGTATGTCGATGTTCCCAAGCCCATATTCCTTCCCACTTTATGCCATATGGGCATATGATCTCTGAACACCCTGAATATAAATAACCCATTTTCGTAGCTCATTAAAACAGACGACAGAAAGGTTAATGGAGACTGGTACCCGGCTCCAAATTTTCTGCAATAGCAATTAAATAGGGAACCGGGTACTAGCGAACTATAGTCGACTAAAATCAAGTTCGACTGGGCACAGCAACTGCTCATGATCAGTAAACCATGAAACTGACTATGGTTAGCGAGTCGAACTTGACCAATGTCTTCCAGTCGAATTATGTTCAAAATATTCAACAGAATATTTTTGTTTGTAATTAACAAGTTTCTGTTCTGGCTTTGGAAACATGTTAACTTATTTATGGTGTTGGCTTTAGGTCGAGCGATTTATGATGGCTGTAATCACATTATCTCACATTACACATAGCAACAAACCACTATGCCTTGTTCTGTTTACCTTCAAAATCGTTCAAAGAATAATCTAGATCACAGAGTAATTTGTAAGGTAGGCCATGTATGTCAATAATGTCAATAGCGCACGCTTGTTTTGTTATACATCGACACGCGTGACGCAACTGACTGGACGCAACTATGCAAAGAGAAAGTCACTCAACACGGTGGGCTCAATACATCGACCCAACGTTGGCCCAACATACATCATATAACATTGGCACAATATTGAATATCTGGGTTGGTGCAACATTATTCTGCTCAACGGTCTGACACTGGGCCAACATATTTAACAAATGTTAGTAAAATATTGCTAAATCATTTATTTTTTATGTGCAATATATTTAGCACATTGGCAAAATAAGTGGTATATTTAATTAAATGTGCACAACCCGTTTGCCACTTAACCATGGCGAATCTAGTATTAATGATTTTAGACACAAAACAGTAGACTAAACATTACCATGACATGTGAATGTATAATTTACTATATAAATTGACTATAAGTTGTTGGACATGCATTGTCCCAACAACTATAAGTCAAATGGAAACACGCCACTGTTATGCCAAAATTGGCCCAACCAATGTATATAATATTTATAATATAGATGGGCTATAAGTTGTTGGCTCGATGTTGTCCCAACAACTGTAACACAGTTGTAATTTTGTCACTGTTATGCCAGCTGCCAAGATTTGAACATGTTTACCACAAACGGCGATGGTGCCAACAAATGGGCCTTTCCAGTTTTAGTTATGCCCCGCCCATCTCTAGCTAAGCTCCACCCACACCTCGCTCCTGTTGGGATCGATCGATCTCTGAATTTCCTGACTATCAATTTCCAGAAAACTGTACAGGTACGCTGTTGAATATTTTGAAACTAATTTGACTGGGTGCTGTTGCTGCATATGGCAGCAACAGCGCCCAGTCAAATTATTTTCAAAATATTCAACATCATGTTTATTAAATAGTAGAGACATACAATTCTTACAACGTGTCGGACTATTAATAGTTTAAGATGGTCCGTATAGAATCATTTATGACGTAATGATTATGACGTCATCCTACACGCCGCTTAGCTGATTATGACGTCATATGACGTCATTACTCTGAAAAGGTCCATTCTGAATGTTGGCCCAACCTAGTAATGCTATCCGGGTATTTAGTCGGTAGAATGTTAATAAAATTGGCAGACAGACAGGTAAACAGACAGACCAACAGACAAATCTACATATACTGGATGCGAGTCTTAATTACACGTTACAATCCAGGTCTCTCGATCAACAAAACATGGTCTTAGCATGCAAGTTAAGACGTTTCCAAAACAAAAACATTGGTACACATGTAAGAAATCTTATGTTGAATATTTTGAACATAGTTGGACTGTAAGACATTGCAGCCTTTTCCAATCAAATTAAGTTCAAAATATTCAATTGATCGCTTTGTTTTGTTTTGGAAACACGTTAAATTATTTCTGAATTGTATTATAGAGTCGATAAAGACACACATCTGTATCCCTCTGCTTCTCCTTTCTCAAGACAAGCTATGGCTTAACCATGTAAAGAAAAAACATGTTGCTATTACAGAAAGTAAGTTTGTTCGTGTGCACTTGCAAAGATGGCTTTGTCAAACTGACAAAAACGTAAATTACGTGGTGGTAGAAGACCGCTGCTGCTACTACTACTACTACTACTACTACTACTACTACTACTACTACTACTACTACTACTACTACTACTACTAGTACTACTACTACTACTACTACTACTACTACTACTACTACTACTACTACTACTACTACCACTGCCACTACTACTACCACTACTACTACTACTACTACTACTACTACTACTACTACTACTACTACTACTACTACGACTACTACTACTACTACTACTACTACTACTACTACTACTACTACTACTACTACTACTTCTACTACTTCTACTACTTCTACTACTACTACTACTACTACTACTACTACTACTACTACTACTACTACTACATAATATAATAAATTCGGTACGCATGCGTCAACATTATGTTGACTATTTTGAAACTAATTTGGCTGAAAGATGCTGCCTAAGGCAGCACCAGCTTACAGTCAAAGTAGTTTCAAAATATTCAACAGCTTATAAATATCATGACTGTAAAAGTGAAATACTGGGATTAAGTTTCAAATGGTTAAATGCGACAATTCACCTTTCCAGCGTATCCATCTATCATCTGACCTCGTATGACGTCATAATCAGCTCATCGGGTGTATGATGACGTCACAATCATTATGTCACAAAGGGTTCCCTATCAAATCTCAAATAGTCCGACACGTTGTATGAATTGTATGTCTTTGTAATTCTTTGCTATTTAATAACCATACTGTTGAATATTTTGAAAATAATTTGACTGGGCGCTGTTGCTGCCTTAGGGAGGGTGTTCAGAGATCGATCCAAACACGAGCGAGGTGTGGGTGGAGCTTAGCTAGAGAGGGACGGGCCATGACTAAAACTGGAAAGGTCCATTGTTTTTTATTTGAGGGCCCTTTATTTTTCGGCCCCCTTGGCTGCAGTCCAGTTGTTGGCCTTTGCCTTAATCCGGCTCTGCCCTTGGATATATTTTCTTCTTCCTCACACCTTAATCCTTTCTACGGACACACATATTTCGGATGTCAGCCCGCACTGATTCCGCGGCAAACATATAAATCCACGGATTAAGGGAAGAATTCATAAAAGCTATCAACTCCGAAACGTGCGTCACGGTGACTTCTACATTACTATTGGGTATAGCAAGCAAACTGACCCGGAAATACTGCACGATCATTGGTAACAGCGAAATGAGATAGAGGCTGATTATCATAGCGAGTGCGCGAGAGTCAGTCTGTTTACGACTCTCATTGTCAGCGTCCGTGGATGGCGTCATAGGTGACCTCTTACATACTAGAATTATGTGCTTGGAAAGGTGAAAGCCGGTCGTAGTTAGAAATGGTAGCACAATCCACGTTAACACAATCCAAATCATTTGTAGAAAGCGATTCCCAAAAAACCAACAAATATCGACCCTTTTATTCAGGAAATTAGTTTCTACGGTTTTATAGAAATACGTCATAGCGAGAGATTGGGAAATGTCTGCAAGCCAAATTGATAAGCAGATTTTGCTAAGGAGGCCGACCGTGACTTTAGCGCGCGATGCCAGCGGGTACACCAACTGGAAGAATCTGAAGGAAAAAATGGATCACATTATTGAGTTGAAAAATAATACATCAATTACAATAACTTGATCTATTTGTCTGAGAACTAGGTAGTGGGCACTGCCAATCATTAGAACCACAGGCCTACATTCCTAGACTCTCAAGTACAAGGTAACTTTACAGTTAAGATGTTGGCTGTTTTGAAACTAACTTGACAGGAAAATGCTGCAGCTCCCATTCATATTAGTTTCAAAATAGTCAACAGAATACTGGACCTTTCCAGTTTATTCATCCATCATATGACGTCATAAGCAACTACATGACGCGTATGATGACGTCAAAATCAATTACGTCATGGATACCATAGATAAGTTCGTCACGAACGCATAATTGATGACAGACTAAGCGCTATTGTATGAATTGTATGCCCTTACTGCTTTATTAACATTCAGTTGAGTATTTAGAAACTAATTTGGCTGGTCGCTAAGAGAGTCTTGCTTTTCCTGAGGTCATCTCGCAGCACACTTTAGAGATATATACAATGACGTCCTCTCGTTGGTGAATCTTCTGGCATCCTTAGCTTATGGCCAAACATGGGCTATCTTTGCTTGGCGACTTTTACAGACAGCGGCGATGTAATACATATCTTGTATAGTGCATCATTGGAAATTATGCAGTCCAGCCATCTGTATCCAGTGATGGTGCGGGGTGTTTGCGGTGGCAGGCATCACGTTTATCTAGAGTGCGAATATACCCCCCCCCCATCCCACAGGATTTACGCCACTGACAACAAGCTAGTAACCATACATTTGAAAACGTATTGGTTTAAACAGAATTTTATTTTGTTCAATGGGAGCACAGTAAGACATACGTCTTATACACGTGTCTCCCATACATACAAATACAATACATTAATAAATACATCAAGATGGGGTATAATAAAACATAATTAAATAGTAACGTATGTATAACTAGTTAATTGATAATTTATATCAACCACTGATTACAATTGTCTAGGTAGTTCGCGCGCTTACGTATGTGTACGTGAATATGTGCGTGTGCGCGTACGTATTGGCGTGCGTGTGTGCAAAATGCGAGAGAGAGAGAGAGAGAGAGAGAGAGAGAGAGAGAGAGAGAGAGAGAGAGAGAGAGGTGGGGGGGGGGGAGTCGAGTCTCAGAGGGGATCATTACTGAACCGGAATCAATAAATCTCAGTGATCTACGCAAGTGTATGTAAGTGAGACATGACCGATTTTGTGAATCCAGAAAACAGGGCTGAGAAGTTGAAAAGAAAGCTACAGAAACATGGAGTAGGAGAACAAATGCTTATCATCTCATTTAAACATGGCCACGGGGCGCATGGCTCCCAGCTAGTCCTCAGTAACCATATTAAAACAGCAGATGCAATACAGCTATAATACAGGCTGGGTGCTGGCTGTTTCAGTGCATCAGCAAGATGGTACCCTGCAGTTGATGTTTAAATCATCTAGTTTCTATGACACTATCAATCGTTTGGGAGATGATTGGAATTTGGATGGCACGTTCATTAATTTGTGAAAAACTCATCTGTACAATGTATGGACCATCAAACTATAACAATTTGTGTTGATGAAGTACGTCATCTGATTCTGAAATCAAAATATGATGGGAATATAACAGTGCAGACTCCTATATCAAGTACATTTGACCTGGCAAGATCCCCACCCCAGGCCGGGAATGTCTTAGAGAACATGTTTCCCGGGCCAGCTATCAGACAAGGATCTGGAAGACAGGCAATGTTGTATTATCAGAAATGGGAAGATGATGGTTGGCATGAAGATGGTGAACCACTCTTCTCTGAAATAAGAATGATTGTATCAGAACTCCTGGTTGTCGTCCTGGAAAGAGAGGGAGAATACAAAGATCTTCAAGAAGATTCAGATGACGATGAGGAAACACACTTCCATATTCCACAAACAGTGTATGTGATGATATCATCTCAGACGAGTGTATTGAGACAAATTCTGTCATACATCATATGATTGATTTATAAACGCCTACAATTGTGATTTATACAGATTCGTATAAAATAAATTTGAACTTCAACACCATTTTCCCGTCATGTGGAAGAAAACTTCATGTCTAAAACTAGGACCTCAGTGTCGATAGCTTCACTTCAATGGACCTTTCCGGTTTTAGCTACGCCCCGCCCATCTCTAGCTAAGCTCCACCCACACGTCGCTCGTGTTGGGATCGATTGCTCTCTGAACACCCTGACTATTAATTTCCAAAAGACTACACGGGTAAGGTGTTGAATATTTTGAAACTAATTTGACTGGGTGCTGTTGTTGCCTAAGGCATGCTTATTAAATAGTAAAGAATTACAAAGCCATACAATTCATACGTGTCGGACCATTTGAGATTTGATGACGGTCTATGTGGAACCCTTTGTGACGTAATGATTGTGACGTCATCATACACGCGCTAAGGTGATTATGACGTCATACGAGGTCAGATAATGGATGGATACTCTGGAAAGGTGAATTGAGTGAGGCTTGCGTCGACTACCGTATTCATTCATGGTAGGGTGTATTGCCACCTGAATGGTAGCTGTTGCAATCCTGTCGAACAGAGGATACAATATTTAATAATATACAGCCGACAGGATACCCAGGGGCGCCGGAAGCATAATTGATGACAGACTAAGCGCTAGTGTATGAATTGCATTCCCGTGCTATTTAATTAACATTCGGTTGAGTAGTTTGAAACTAATTTGGCTGGTCGCTGTTGCTGCCTTAGGCAGCAACAGCACCCAGTCAAATTAGCTTCAAAATAGTCAACAGCTTACCTGTAGTTTTCTGGAAATCCTGTCGGCGGCATAGAGTGAACTGAAGCACTGCCAATCCTGAATTAGCTCTCATGAGGTGGTGTTCATGAAATTCTGTGTTTGTCACGAAATTTCGTGTAAAGCTTCATGAAGGTTTGATCATAAGAAGTCAAGGGAGCTTGTAGACTAATACCGTCGATTAGAGAATGACGGTTTCCAAATAGTTGTTTCCCCCATCCTCTAGGAATGGCCGATTTTGATTACTTTAACATGATATTGTTTTGTCCAGATCTTTTATTCAGAAGCTAATAAGTAAAAAAATCACTATGGCGGTGGATCCTGAGGGGTGCATGTGGGATGGGGTCTTCTGGCCCCACACTATTGTGACAAAATACGTTTGTTAAGGTCAAGAGCTCTGAGGTTGTCATTAATAATTATTTTTCTAGATGTTATTAAAAATATCAAGCTGATCCGACTAACAGCGACACGGCTCAATATGGCGGATCTAAGCCATATCTTGAAGACAGATACAAATTTTTCACGTCTGAGCAACTAAATGGCGAAGTAAAGGATGTGGAACATGCTCATATAGACCACAGATAGACTCTCGTGGACGTTACTAAATGAGAGTGGACGTTAATAAATGAGTATTGGGCGAAAATCAACTGTCAATGGACAGGGCAATGACAATAACCAGAAGGAAAGGCTGAGCAACTGGCATAAACACAGCAATTTGTTGGGTGAGCCGCCAGTAGTCAGGGCTGGGGAGAGAAAACGAGGATATCCCTAACTACTTGAACATCGATGAAAGTATACCTAGGTACTGAAAATACAGTGTATGAGGCAAAGTTTGTGGAGATGATATAATTCCAGAAATCGTTAAGCGTTGTGACCTCAATGAGGAAATGCTGCAATTCTGAAACACAGCCTTCTAACTGATAGAAAAGTCCAGAACAGTGGTCAACATTGAATATTATACCGAGCCCTAAATCCGGTGATCTGTGTGACACAAATTACTGATGTACCAGTCTGAGCTCCATTGGCGCCAACACATTCAACTGGCTCATTCTCAACAGAATAAAAAACCAGTTGACTCACAACTCACAATTAAGGAGGCGGTAGCTCGGGCGGTAATGAGCAGAGCTATGAAACTGGCGACCCTGGGATAGCGTCCCTGTTCGGCCAACTGACGATCGCTGTAAACATAGGCAGTTTCCTTCATTCTTCGTTGCCTTTCTCCACCCAGGGGTATAAAGTTGTAAAAGCTAGGGAAGTTGCCACCAATAGACTGAAATAAAAACCAGCCTAGAATGGCGTGAATGTGACCTGGAGTCAGGGACTCGATAGACGCCAAGCAAACCAATACATTCTTCAGCTCAGAATGGTCTTATGGTTGAGGGATCGACGGTAAGCCAGGTCCTGTGCGGAATCATTGAAGGAATAAAAGCAAATCAACTACTAGCAGTGTGGACCTTTCCGGTTTTAGCTATGCCCCGCCCATCTCTCTTAGCTTAGCTCCACTCACACCTCGCTCGTGTTGGGATCGACCGATCTCTGAACACCCTGACTAAGGCACCGAGTCAAATTAGTTTCAAAATATTCAACAGCATGTTTATTAAATAGCAAAGAATTACAAAGACATACAATTCATACATCGTGTCGGACCATTTGAGATTTGATGACGGTCTATACGGAACCCTTTGTGACGTAATGGTTATAAGGTCATCATACACGTGCTGAGCT
>CM067361.1:22972264-23067264 GCA_034401795.1 Chaetoderma sp. LZ-2023a | reverse complement strand
ATGTTAAATTAGTTTCAAAATATTCACCAGCTTATCTGTATAGCTACCTTGGAATTGACATTCTGGTAATTTAACTTTTAACTCTCACGACGAAATGCCCATTTGCAGGCCAAGATAATGTTTTTGAAAATTTACCATTGGAATGACTGGCTCGATAACTGAGCCAGTCATTCCAGTGGTAAATCTTAAAAAATAATCTACTCTTGGCCTGCAAATAGACATTCAGTAAGTACATATTTTTTTTTTTTAAACAAATTTAGTCATTATAGGGTGAACGGGTTAAGAAAGTGGAATAATTATCATAACGTAATATACTCACTGTACTTTGTCAGCGACCACAGCAACAACGTATAATCAGCTATGCGTGTTTCATATTTACCTGCCATTTATTCTGGTCGGCGAACAATGGGCTTCTTTGTAGTACGCATGTCAATGGAACTTTCCATTTTTAGCTATGCCCCGGCCATCTCTAGCTAAGCTCCACCCACACCTCACTCGTGTTAGGATCAACAACGTATAATCAGCTATGCGTGCCATTTACCTGCCATTTATTCTGGTCGTCGAACAATGGGATTCTTTGTAGTACGCATATCAATGGAACTTTCCATTTTTAGCTATGCCCCGGCCATCTCTAGTTAAGCTCCACCCACACCTCACTCGTGTTAGGATCAACCGATCTCTGAACTTCCTGACTTTCGATTTCCAGAAAGCTATACAGGTAAGCTGTGGGAAAATTTGAAACTAATTTGACTGGGTGCAGCGCCCAGTCAAATTAGTTTCAAAATATTCAACAACATGTTTATTAAATAGCAGAAACATACAATTCTTATAACGTGTCGGACTATTAAGAGTTAAATCATTTATGATTTTAGATGCGGTGGACGATAGATGATCAGCGCTGTGGGGTGGATGGGTATGAGGGAGCGTGGGGTGGGTGGATATGAGGGAGCGTGGCAGACTGGCAGCGTGGGATCCGGGGGTGGGGGTGGGGAAGGGTTGGGGTACACGATCAAGCAGCTGAGTAACGCAAACAAGAATGGAAGAGTTTGTAATCTCAGACACAGCAGAGACAATGACGGTAGTAATTACTCACACGCCGACAGTATTACAGTAGGCCTGTAGCTCTTATTAGGTTTTCAAAAACAAAAACAGAAACATGTTAGTTAGTACAATTTTGAACACGATGTAAGAAATGTGCTGTTGAATAATTATGACTTAATTTGATTGGAAGCCGTCAAATTATGTCAAAAATATTCAAGAGTAGGCTACGTATGCAAATAACGAAATTTACTGAGCCGATGGCGACCCTTGAAGTTGGGATTCTTGCAATTCAGGACTAAGGACTTACAGTCTTCTTCTTCTTCGTTAAGTCGCATGAATTAGAGCTCTCCAATTTCAGTGTTTTCGCGTGTTTGTGTCTTGATGTTTAATCGTATCTTGTACAGTGTGTTTATTAACGTTTTGTACCTTATGTTTGTGACATTATTTTCGTAATCTGTTGTTGTTTAACTACGTACTTTGAGAATTTAAGTTTTGAAGTTAGTCAGTTTGTAGTAATACATAGGCGCCATTAAGCTAGACGGCCTGTCGGCCTAGCCGCTGGTCAGTGTAAGGCGAGCTTGAGTAGGCTTTTGTTTACTAACAATGGTCACTTTCGCGAACAGAGTGAAAAAATCTCGAGGAGCAGTGACAGGTACGTTAGCTGATTATGAGCCCTTTGAAGGCATAGTTAGAAAGAATGGAGTGAGAACTGACTGCCTGGGAGGGGTAGCAATCGAGGAGTCCGTGAAGAGTGCAGCCGCGGTTGTCTCCCCTAGGCACATCGTCGCTGCCGCCAGAGTGAAACGGGGTATTAACATGTTTGTGAGAGCTGATCGTGATGTGACGAAGTTATGCCTAGAAGGGATATAAGTAGCTGGTCGTTTCCATAACATGTTTTCCCTTGAGAAAGAACCGACTAGAATCGTTTTCTCTAACGCTCAGGCATTTATCCCAAACCTTCTGATCACACACGCACTGGAGTCTTATGGTAAAGTCGTAGGCACTTGTAGGGCCATACCATTAGGCTGTAAAACACCTGAACTTAAGCACGTGAAAAGTTTCAGACGGCAACTACAAATCGTCCTTGAAACAGTTGATATGCTGCCTGAATTTCTCGGTGTCGTCTGTGACAATAAACCCCATCGTCTTTTCATATCGAATGATGAAATGGTATGTTTCATTTGTCATCTTAAGGGGCATTTTCAGAGATCTTGCCCAAATAAACAGGTTGCCAGTTCGAACTTAGAAGATACCCAGGTGGTCGTGGATGATACTGTGGACATTGCCAGTTTAAACACTGAACCTATCGTTAATAATGACAATTTCCCCCGCAGCTCTGGGTCCGTCATCATTGACTGATAAATCTAACAAACATCTGTTAAATAGATCGTCAACAAACAGTTCATTAAACAGATCACCTAAAAAGTCACCTAGCAAAAAGCGTCAAAAAACCCAATTGAATAATCCGTTCGAAGTTTTAAATTATGACAGTGATGAGGAAATCCGTCCAGCTACCCAGTCCCGAAACGAACACAATAATATTAACGTTATTAGTGCTCAAAATGATAACCAGGTGTGGTGATAACGAAATACAGGTAGACGTTCACCGGGAGGCGGAGATGACACAAGATGACGTCATGACTGCTGCCGTAGTAAATGAGGCGCCATCGTCAGTCTTTACAGAGGGGCCTGTAATTTTGTCTAGTGATCGTGGTGACACCCCAATTCCAGTGTTAAAACTAGGATACGATCCTTGCGAGGATGTGAGGGTATTTGCCGATGTGGGTGAGATGCTACCAGTCTCCCAAGAGACTTTATTGATGAATTCTTTTGAAGAGGACAGTTCCGAATGCGACACCATGTCCATTGTTTCGGGGATGTCGGATGTCGGCGAGTTCGAAGATTCAAGGGAGACAACTCTGTCCCTTGAAGATGTAAAAATGTTCGTCGAAAGCATAAAATATAGCAAGAAGGCTATAGAAAAGTGTATGGATTTTCAGTCCAACTTTAAGATCCTAATTCATCAACTAATTAGGTTAAAAAAGCAATCATATACGGATCAGCCCATGAAATCCTGTATTTGTAAAATAATTACAAAGTTAGACCGTAGCCAGAAAAATTGAAAAGGTGTCCATTTTGTATTTGTAGTTTTTTGAAGTACTTTACTGTTTAAGCATTTTAACATTGATTACTCATGGCTAATTTTATTGTACTCAATTTTATCTTAATATTTTATATTATGGCCTCTCTTTCATTTGTATCCTAAAATACGAGAGGTTGTCGAGATTCATTTCAAAAGATTTCGCATGTTTCATCAGCTGCGTTCGGAACTCAAAGCGGTTGTGGTAGTCTTACAAGATATTCATACGAGCAGGTCTGATGAATCTGTTTGGAATCTATTATGGCGGGGTAAAACAGTTTTCTCACATCTGTCCAAAAATAGTGCTGTGTTGGCAATTTTATTTAGACCTAATTTGGATATGACTCTGTCTGAGACGAAAACTATTGTACAAGGAAAGATTGTGCATGTTACCTGTTAAAATGAAGGATTTTAATTTTAATTTAATTAATTTGTATAATCCTACAGAATGCGCAGATAAACTGAGATGTATTGAATCTCTGAAAGCTCATATTGCGTCACTAACTCACCCGTATCCTATAATAATTGGTGGTTACTTTAATTGCACTTTGGACCCCACGATTGATAGAACATCGGCCGTCGAACCTCACCCGTTGGTCGCTGATGCTCTGCAATTAGTGGTAAGTTGCTATGATCTTATAGATACATTTCGCTACCTTCATCCCCATGCAAAATCATTTACTTGGAAACGATCAAATGAAACTGCATCTAGAATTGATCATTTTTATATCTCTAATTATTGCAAGCAAATTGTTAAATCATGCTCTGTTGTACCTTGTTTGGACTCTGACCATGATCTTGTTATGTGCACCATTCTTTGTAAAAACAGCAAACGAAAGAGTTCATGTTGGTGCTTAAATACATATCTCTTAAAAGAGCCACAGTATTTTAATTTGATAATTGATTTTTGGAAGAGCTGGCGGGAAGAGAAAGTGAATTTTGATTGTTTACATGACTGGTGGGACATGGGTAAAAAGCACATAGCTACCATATCGCAGCGTTATTCCCGTGAACGGGCTGAAATCTTACGTGAGAAAAAATTGCAATTGAAATCTGAAATAGAGTTATTATCTTCCATGCCACAGAATAGTGATGATATAAACCGTCTGTTAGAACAAACTCGAGATACATTAGGTGATTTACTCAAACATCATGCTAGAGGCGCATGGGTAAGATCACGATTTAAACATCTCAATGAATCTGACAAACCTACCGAATATTTCTTTAATTTAGAACATAAACAAGCATGTAATCGAACAATGACACATCTAACGCTGCCCGTAAATGCCAATAACGAAGTCGAAATAATAAAGTATGCTACTGAATTTTATAGCGCATTATATAGTAATGCACCAGTATGTAAACAATCAGAGAATGCTCGTTTAGCAAATCTCCCTCAGGTGAGCGAAGCATCAAAAATGATTTAGACAAAGTACTGGTTCTGTCGGATTTTACCAATGCTGTTAATAAAATGAAAAACAATAAGAGTCCTGGAGTTGATGGCTTGCCGTCAGAGTTTTATACAACATTTTGGGAAGTTATTAAACAGGATTTTTTAGACGTTTTTAATCAGGCAATTGAAGATATGATTTTACCTACTATATGTGTTGACTTGAAATTTTTTTCAAAAGCCTTATATAATCGTATAAGTACATGCCTAAATGAAATAATACATATAGATCAGAGCTACTGTATTCCGGGTCGTAGAATTTCTCATAATATTCGACTAATATCGGATGTTATTGATTATTCAAATTGTTTAAATTTGCGTCTTGGTGTAGTGGCTCTGGATCAACAGAGTCAGTCACACATATTTGTTCGATACATTAAGTGCATTTGGTTCTGGAGATCACTTCATTCGCTGTATTCGCACGCTCTAGGGGCCTTATTTTAGCATTCTAAAAATAAACAATTCACTATCCGCTCCGTTCGCTTTCAAGCGTGGTATCGGGCAGGGCTGTTCTCTCTTGTGCGCTCTTGTATGCGATTTGTATTGAACCTTTGTTGTGTAATTTGCGATTTGAAACGGGACTAAAGGGGAGAGCACTGCCTGATGCTACGGGTGAAAGAGTTGTCTGTTCTGCTTATGCAGATGACATTACAGCGTTTCTTACATGTGAGGCGGATTTTCTATCATTGAGCTATTGGTTAAGATTATATGAAGACGCTTCAAATGCAAAGGTTAATTACGAGAAAACACAAGGTCTCTGGGCGGGTTCTTGGCATAATCGCACTGACCAGCCATTGGAGATAGTGTGGAATAACACTGGCCTGGTCTTTCTAGGCGTTCATATTGGAAATTCGGAAAATTATTCGAATTTAAATTGGGATTCACTAGAAATAAATCTGAATAAGAAACTTGGTAATTGGCTTAACCTTTCTTTCTCCTTCGATCAATACTCACCATTCTGTTACTTCTGATATACAGCTGGCCTTGACAGCGGCTCTAGGATTAAAGACTTAGAAAGCTTTACCGACTCCTGGGAACCGGGTACCCGGCTCCCAACTGCCGAGTACCCGTTTACCATAGAGCTCATTCTTGTTTGCATAGCAACAAGAGCAATACATGCTTTTTGCATTAGGGATTTTAGTGTTTTAAATAATCTAAGTCTTTAATCGGTGATAGTTTGTGTGTTCTGAAAGGATTAACTAAGGACTACGGAGAATACCGCCCAAGACAACCAGGTTGTATTGTTCTTTATTATCCATAGTTAAAAGACTTAGGTCTCTAAATTTCGTTGTGTCGCATGTTCCAATTTCTGACCCCATAGAATCTGGGACGTGTGCTAACAACGATATATGCCAGACGATCGCCTTCTTTAACCCCCATCAGGCGATCGGCAGATATGAAAATAGGTGTTTGCTACGGTATTTCTAACACGAATATCGGCTGACGTCGTTCTCCGTAGAATCCGAGCGGGTGACGTCACACCCGGTCGCTCGGATGTTTATGTGAAGAAAAATTTTTTCATTAATTCGCGCATCTTATTCTGGGTGCTGCGTACTAAAAATGGTACCGGAAACTTTAGAATGATCAAGTTTACGTGCGATCACGATCGGTTTGCAATGATCGGTGGTTTCAAAATTCTTGAGTAGATGCGTGGTCTGCGGTTTTACCGTGTGAGACAGCAGTTTGTTATACATTTTGTTGTTTTCTTCACATATCGTGCTGCTTTCGTTAGGAGTATAATTTATATTGATTAGTAAATATACCCTGAATGCTATGCGATATGATTCCTGGAGCCGTTACACATCCTGGAGGATCTATTATGGGTGTGTTTGTGCCCGCCGCGTGCTTGTCGTCATAATCAATGCGATCGTTGTTGTAACGTGGCGGGGTGGGGTGCGGGGAGGTTACGGTTAATTTATGAGTCAAAATTATTTGAAAATTAATTGTCTGCCTTCCATCCGGGTCTCGTTCCGCTTGTTTATTGTAGGTTTGTGCTTATTTTATAGGCCAAGCCAGCCCCGCCATCATGTGACGACTGCCATAAGTTTGTCCGTGTAATGTTCAAGGACCATGTCTGTTTTAGGTGTTCCCTGTGTAATATAGATCATAGGTGTAATGTTTGTGCAGTGTGGTCCGTCGAAATGATGGTTAAGTTCCTTGCCCAGAAGGACTTGGCTGGGTCTGACGCGGGGTCAGGCGGTCCGAGAGGAAATCGTGGAGCGCCCGGTTCGGCCGGTGGGGGTGCTCCACGTCCCCAGCTGGAGGTGGCGGAGATGGCACCGCCGGCGTGGTTTGGTCCGGCTATGCAGGGTTTTCTGCATAGCGTTCTGCCCACGCTGGTGTCGTCCCTGCTACCAAAGGTTGGGGGGCAGTTTCTGCCCATGCCTGGTACGGATCCTGTCCTCGGACAGGATTCTGGACTGGTTACTGAGGGGGCCGTCTCGTACGGTCCCCTGGCAGGCACGTCTGGTTTCGGTCAGATGGGTTCTGTCTCTCTGCGGCCACCTCCGGGTGGTCCAGTAGCGGTGGCCGGTCCGTCAGGTATGGGAGCCGTCCGCCAGGACGGCTCCACGGTTGACTCGTCTAGTGACGGCTCTTCGGAGTCTGAAGACGAGGAGGCCGAGGAGGAGAGGTTGCTGCGGCCCGTGAAGCCGCAGGTGGAGAATATGGAGGTTGATTCCGTCTTGGACGGAACCGGCCTCCATTTGTCTGGTTTGGCGCAAGCCAGGTCAGCGGCTCCGCCTGCGGCTGAGGCCAATCCGTTACCTTGCACCGGTTCCGCGTGGCTTGGTTTGTCACCAGCCGTCATGGGAACGGGTGTGCCGGGCCAGGCGTGGTACTCACCTATCTCGCCTGGTCCGGCAGCCGGACGTGGGGTGCCGTTGGTGCCCGTGTCCGGCTATGGTTCCGCGACTGTTACGGGTCCGTACGGTTTTCCGTGCGGACCTACCCCATGGACCGGAGTGTTTCATGGGGTGGCGGCGGAACCGTGTGGTAGCGGAGTGCCTGGCGTGTCAGCCGTGGCTCCTTGCTGGGAGGCCGTGGCTGGCAGACCCGTGAGCACGTCAACGGGTGACGTGTTTGCGGGGGTGTCTTCATCGGAGGTAGATTGGTCAGATGCTCTGGCGTGGCTAGCCAGGGTTGACCCGTCTGTGGTTTCGGCCACGGCCGATGAAGATGCGCCCCGTCCGTCGGTTGCGTCGATTAGGACGGGGATTTTGCCCGCGGCCCGGATCCAGTCAGTGGGACTGGATCCACGGTTCATAGATTTGTTGGATGCTATTTATAGCAAACAACTAATGACCAAGGGTCAGCTCCCTGCGGCCTCCAGGGAGGTGCGGGCAAGATGTTGTATTCCGCGGGGTGAATACGACAGGTATGGTGTAGTCCCGTCGGTCACGGAGGATGACCGATGGGTACTGGGAGTCCAGAGTGCCGGGTCGGGTGGCCCCGGTCCGGCACTAGTGGATAAGTCCCAGGTACACCAGGAAGAAGTCCTGTCCCTATGCGATGAGGGTGTGAGGGCAGCGATGAGCGCTGTCAATCACTCTTATCGTCTCCTTCAGTCGGTGTGGGCTGAAGCGGGGGCAGGCCACCCTGTGCCACCTGTGGCGCTCTCATGTGTTAATGACGGCTTGGTGCTGTCAATGGACGCATTGGCAAGGGTGCAAGCGCGAGTGACGAAGTCCAGGAGGCAAATGGTCATTGACCATATGCGTCCGGCTACGGCAGTCAGGGAGCGTCTTCTTGGGACGCCCCTGACAGGGCCTAGCATCTTTGGTGGCCAAGCGCGGGCCATCTTAGAGGACACCGCCAGTATCGCGCAGAATCGGTTAGCGGTAAATCTACAGCTAGAGCTAGTGCGGCAAGCGCACGCACTAGGGGCTGTGGGCAAACCGCTAACGGGGCAGCCTTCAAAGAAGCAGAAGAAGCATAAGAGCAAGGCGAAAGCCAGGCCTGTTGCGACTTCTGTTTCAGCTGGGTTCTCGGAGCCGCCGCCGGCGAAGAAACCCAGGAAGGTTGTAGAGGCGCCTACCCTCCCCAATGTTGCTCCTGACCGCCCTAGAGGCGGGAAGGGCAAGGGGAAGGGTAAGGGTAAGGCCTCAAAGGGCGGACAGAAGGGGCCGAAGCGTACCTGAGGGTACGCAAGCTCCCTTCATATCCGTCTGGACCGCGCCTGTGCGACAGGAACAGCGGTGCCAGTTATACCCGTCGTGCCTAGAACGAAATGGTTCTCACTCTCTTTCGTTAAGAAAGAGGGGGGGGGGGGGCGGACTGCGAGCCGGACAACCCCGTTAGACGTCGAGGCGTCTATGGTGGGTGGAAGGCTCATGCGTTTCGTCGAGGCCTGGCGAGGTGTGACGTCAGACAGTCTGGTCCTGGGATGGTTATCCCAGGGTTACATGCCGGAGTGGTGGGACTTTCCGCCACAAAATCTGTCTTTGGCACCTGTCTGGACACCCGTACCAAGGGAGCCAGACAAGTTAGAAGCCATTCAAAAGGAAGTGTCGGGTTTGCTTCTGAAGGGAGCAATAAAACCAGCAAACCGGAACACTCCAGGCTTCTATTCAAACATGTTCCTTGTCCCCAAGAGCACAGGGGGATGGAGACCCATACTCAATCTCAGGCCATTAAATTGGTTTATCCATACGCCTCGGTTCCAGATGGAAACGCCGAGGTCGGTAATGGCGGGATTGAGGAAAGGAATGTGGTGTGTATCGATCGATCTGAAAGATGCATATTTCCACATTCCGATGAATCGGAGTTGGCACAGGTTTCTGAGATTTGCGTTTCAGAATCAAGTATGGGAGTTTACAGTTCTCCCGTTTGGCCTGTCGACAGCTCCGAGGGTTTTCACAAGAGTGGTCCTTGCGGTGACAGCGTTTCTCAGAAAAGAGAACGTGGCGCTACACACCTACATAGACGACTGGCTGCTCAAGGCAGACTCGGCAGCCAGGTTGAACGTGGATACTGCTCTGACTCTGAAGTTACTTTCAGATCTAGGCTGGATAGTCAACGAGGAGAAATCCGAGTTGACGCCCACTCAACATTTCGTTTATTTGGGGATGCGATTCGACCTCGAGGAGGGCAGGGTTTACCCGTCAGAGCCCAGAGTGGTGTCTCTGTTAGCCATCCTCAGGAGTTTTCGAGTGGGAAACCACATTCAGGCGAGGCGGTTCCTTCAGATGCTGGGCATGATGGTCTCCATGGAGCAGGTTATCCCGTACGCTGCTCTAATGCGAAGACCTATACAGTTGTATCTGATGTCTCTGTGGAAACAGAGAACAGAACCCCTGTCAAAACTGGTGCCAGTTTTGGAGCCGATAATATTGCATCTTCTATGGTGGAAACAGCGTCAGAATCTCCTAATAGGGGTTTCGCTGCACCTACCCCACCCCCAGCTGTCCGTTTACACGGATGCATCGCTGGAGGGTGGGGTGCCTGCCTGGGAGAACACCAGGTCTCGGGCACATGGACTCTCCTGGAGAGTCAGCTGCATATCAATCTGTTGGAAATGATGGCAGTGGAACTGGCATTGGAAGAGTTCCTTCCGATGATCAGGGGAAAGGTGATATTGATACGGTCGGACAATTCGACAGTAGTATCATATATAAATCGCCAAGGCGGGAGCAGGTCGCCTACCCTGTGCATCAGGGTGTGGCACTTGATTCAATGGTGCAGGAATTACTCGGTTGTTTTGAAAGCAGCCCATATTCCTGGCTGATTGAACATTCTGGCGGATGCTTTGTCTCGCAGACAGAGAATCTTGCCAACAGAATGGTCCCTCAACCCTCCAGTTCTACGACGGATCTTCGAGCATTGGGGCAAACCCAACGTGGACTTGTTCGCCACAAAGGAAAATGCTCAAATCATGACATATGTCTCGCCGATTCCAGATCCAAATGCCGTCGATACAGACGCTCTGGCGATAAGCTGGAGAGGGATGCACACTTACGCGTACCCACCCACCATTCTTCTACCGAAGGTATTGGTGAAGGTCAGGGAGGAGCCGTGTCTGGTCCTGCTAATAGCGCCGTATTGGCCGATCAGGGCGTGGTTCACGGATCTTCTAGATCTGCTGGTGGAAAATCCTGTGCAGTTGCCCGAGATTCCGAACATAATCTCCCAGGCCAAGGGCCGCTTCCTACATGAGTGGCCCGAAATGTTCAAATTGACTGCGTGGATGTTGTCAAACAACGTTCCACGTCGGAAGGCTTTTCTCGACAGGCTGCTGATTTCATCGCGGCTGCGAGAAGGAGGTCAACCTTCAAGTCATATAACAACAAGGTTAACAGATTTGCAGACTGGTGTGAAGAAAAGGGTATTGATACCTTTCAATCCACTATTCAGCAAATAGCAGACTTTCTCTGTGAGCTGTTCTTTGCAGGACTAGCTCCCGTCACAGTTGCTGGATACAAGTCAGCTTTGGCATCAGTTATCCCTTGTCTAGCCAACAGGGATAGTCCAGAGGTGGCCCAGTTAAATGTGATGTTGAAGGGAATGAGCAATCTCCGCCCGAGACAACCGGTAGTCATTCCAGCCTGGAGTCTATCTTTAGTTCTTAATGTACTGGCCAAGCACCCTTTCGAACCGTTGCGTTCGGCTAGTCTAAAGCATTTGACTCTAAAGGCGGTCTTTCTATTGGCAGCTTCCTCAGCTAGAAGGCGCAGTGAGATCCATGCGCTTTTGGCAGAGAGGAACCGATTTATTGTTTCTGGAGAAGGTCTGCGTCTTCTGCCAAGAGCAGAGTTTATGTCAAAGAACCAATCTTTGAGATATCCCGGCAAACCGATCATTATACCGAAGTTAACTAGGTTTGATCGTGATGCCAGTGTCTGGTGCCCGGTCCGTGCTTTGACTAAGTACAAGAAACGGACTGACTCGTTACGGTCGAACGATAGACATCTGTGGATCTGCCATAAAAAGCCTTATGGCGCCGCATCCATGGATACTATCTCTCGTTGGGTGGTCGAATGCATTTAGACTACTCACGAGATGGCGACTGGGCACCAGGTGCAGGGCGTAAGGGCACACGATGTTAGAGGAATAGCCGCCTCGACCGCCCTTTACAATGGTGTTCCGTTAGAGGACATCATGGCCGTTGCACAATGGCACTGTGAGTCCTCATTTACGGATTACTATATGAGGGATGTGTCAGACTCAGCCAATCCACTCGCTTTAGCTGTTTTGAAACGATAGTTAGTGACCACACTGCTTTTCCCCTTTTTTCACTTTGGTAAGAAAAGAACCTAAAGCAGGCATGGTCAAGCGAGAGGATGTCAACCAGATTGTGTCACTGATGGCCGAACCGGTGAATGGTTGGAGGCGGTACATCTGAAGTCCTGTTATCATAAGGTAATTCAATAAGTGAGAGTTTTTTGTATTATGTATATGTATCATGTTCATTCATCTTATATATTCATGCTCATTCCCAGGCTAATACAAGCAATATGCAGGGAGTAGTTAACCCTCTTGGCATATTGGTGTTTTCAGGCGAGATACATGTTCGTTAGTTCTCTCCCTTTTCTTAGGAGAAAAAAAGGGGGGGGGGGGACTGTGACGCGAATGTGATTCGGTTCCGTGAACTTGACGGTCCTTTTAGGTCTCCGTTAGTCAAGTTTGAAGTCTAAAATCTTTCTCCAAGGGGCAAAATTAGCATGTATGGCTTGCCCCTTCCCACCAGGTTACTGATCAAATCTGGTGTATATCAGACGTAACAGAATGGTGAGTATTGATCGAAGGGGAATGCAGGAAATGTCAATTTCCCTTTCTCCGAGATCTAACAATACTCACCATTCTGTTACGGACCCAGCCTCCCAGCCCCACGGAGGCAAGCCATAGTTTTCTCTTGTTTGGTGGCTATGCAAACAATATGAGCTCTATGGTAAACGGGTACTCGACAGTTGGGAGCCGGGTACCCGGTTCCCAGGAGTCGGTAAAGCTTTCTAAGTCTATAATCCTAGAGCCGCTGTCAAGGCCAGCTGTATATCAGAAGTAACAGAATGGTGAGTATTGTTAGATCTCGGAGAAAGGGAAATTGACATTTCCTGCAATCTAAAGCATTGTCACTGAGAGCCCGAATTATTGTAACTAACCTGTTAGCTGCTTGCCAGCTTTGGTATAAATTTGTGGCCCTGAACCCGCCCAACGTCCTGGTTAATTTTATTTGGCAGGGAAAACATTGGATAACAAAAGAACATCTGTGCTTACCCTTGGAAAATGGTGGCCAAGGTCTTGTTGATATAAGGATCCAGTATGTACAATGTTTATTGAACTCTAATTACTCAAACCCATGTTTCAATTTTACAAAATGGTTCTTGAATCGAGTGCATAATATGGAATATGATAACCAGTTATTTTATATTGATCTCACTTCTAATATGTATGACCATTTACCATCTTTTTATAGGTCATTGCTTAATGTATGGGGTTCTTTTAACATTTCAAGGCAATCAACACCAGTCTGTAAAGCGGATGTCCGGAATGAAGCACTCTTCATGACTCCTTTCATCCGCAATGTAAACACTGGCTTAAGTCTGTTTTATCAAGATTTCACAGATGGAGGGATTACTACTATTGGTAATATAGTATCTGGTGAACATAAAATATCTATTGACCAATTGTCACAGAAAGTACAATTCAACTCGAAGAGACTACTAGAGCTCAAATTAAACACTTTGTTTATACTTTGTTTTACTTTGTTTATGTAGTATAAACCATGCATGGATTGGTTTACTAAAGGAATCTAGTCATAATTACCAGTCTTCATATGATATACAACTATCTTGTACTTTTAATGACAGCGAATATTGCGTATCCACACACACAGGTTGTAAATCAGATTTCTACAAGCTGTCAGTTTTCAAATCGTATGATGCTGTTTTTAAGATCTTTGGCCGAAGTATTTGGGCTGATATTTTATCTTTAAATATCACACCATTGGAACACTGTCGCTGCTTTTATGAATACCCCTGTACACCTTATGAAGGTGATATACCATGGACGATTTTGCATGGGGCACTAAATACTGGTGGGTTTCTTTACCGTGCAGGATACCGTCCTAATGATGATTGTCCATCCTGTGCGTAGCGGGAGGACATTATGCATATGTTTTTAACTTGTCCTCGTCTTCAACCATTGTTGTTGCTCGTTCGTAGAACTGTCCTTAAATTGTTAGATATTAGTGAATTTAAAGCTGAAAACTACATAAAAGGTTTCACTTGTCCAAATTGTCCTTCTTGGGATGAACGGAAAGTAAAGCATCGCCTCTCAAATTGGGCAATGGCAAATGCAAAAATGGCCACATATATAACACGGCAGCGTTTTCTTGATGGCCAAGAACAAACAGACACACTTAAAGCGTTTATATCAAGGGTACGATCACGAATCAGCAAAACACAGGATCTATAGAAACTTTTCTGAATTTCTGGGCTATAAATGAACTTCTATGCAGTGTACAAGATGATGAATTAAATCTCAAGGGACTCGTTTGACCGTGTGTTTTAATTCGTTGTTTGTACCTTGTTTTGGAGTATGATGACAGTTGTTAAAGCTGATGTATTTTATTGTGTCTTTCCATTAAAAACCATTAGATCCAGTCATGAAGATATTTTATTTTTTATTTATACTGTGCATTGTCTTTTAGCAATATGATACGTTATATTTTAATTTTTGTTTCTTAACAGCATAATCTATAACCTTTCAAATTTGGTATATTTAATGTGAACATGTGATATCTTCCTGATAAATTGTTAATAAAGTACCATAAAAAGTCGTCGTCTTCTTCTTCCTCTTCTCCTCCTCATCATCTTCCTCCTCCTTCTTCTTCTTTTTCTTCTTCTTCTTCTTCTTCTTCTTCTTCTTCTTTGAGTGGAATTTCCTCCCTAGATGGAACCACCCTTGTCGGACAAGGTAAGTTTATAGCGCGATATAAATCATATAACCGTCATTTATTTCCGAATCCGCGTATCCGTTGTTTGTAGGCGTTGTCTAAGCTATCCTAAAATTTCGTGGGTTTTTTCTCCGCCGGATTTTATTCCCCGCCTTCTGCTTACTTATCTCGTTAAGAATTAACAGCCGCCGCTTGTAGATTGAATAAATCATGTCGCTACCGATCTTCTCAACCATACTTATGTGGGGATTGCGAACATCATTTAATCTTTCACACTTTAACAGAAAGTGCTCTCTGTTCTCAGCCTCTACATTGCAGTCTGCACACTGCGGATGATCTGCCAAATTTTGCCTCATGAGTCTGGAGATGTAAGACTCTGCACATTGCCGTTACCTTCACCCTAGCTGCCCATCTTTTCGTTTTTGTACATAGGCGCGCGATTACTGTCTTCGAGTGTTTGCATATGTGAGCATGCAGAAATGCATAGAAATCATCAATTCAAGGTAGAACTTGTCAATTAATATTATTATAATCCTATGTAAATAAATCATATGACTATTCTGTTTCAGACTATAGGGTTGACTTGAATAGTGTTGAAATTGCACTGTATAAAACGAAAACTGGTAACAGATGAATTATTTGAATAATTAATGAATATTGATAATTCAGCAAAGAGGATGTCGGAAAATCGTGAGGGCCGTCGGATACTTCCGGAGAGATGGCGCTGTGGAAATTGTTCAGGCTTATACGCATAAGTAAGCCTATAATCCGAGTTCTCTGACTCCGCCTTATGCCGTTTCTGATATGCCGACAGGCATATCAGAAATGGCATAGGGCAGAGTCAGGGAACTCGGACTAGTAAGTCTATAGCTAGCCTATAAATGTTTATTTTCATCTGAAACTGCATTCGTAGCTTGCGAAATCTCCTACGATACGAGATCGAGTAAAGTGTATTCTCGAAGAATATTTTATCTCTCTATAAGCCTCTATTTTAGATTGCTGGAACTGGTGTATTTTTCTGTGAGAGCACATTCTCAATGCTACACCTCATTTTAAGACAATGATAGTAGTAGTAAAGCGTAGAGTTAGATGCGCATTTTCATTTGTCACATGGTTTCGAGTAGGCGCGGCTTAATCGACCATATATGGATTGGCTAAAAGGTGTGTGTGTTCTGTTGGGTGTCTTTGTACACACATGTGCACCAGAACAAGTTACTTATGGCCACAGCATATATATTCAATTAGGCCACACCCACTCAAAACCACGGGCATTGGGAGGACCAATGAAAAAGAGTGTCTATCGTTCCTGGTTTGTTTTTGCGATAGTGATCCAGAAGACGAGACAGAGCAGATATAAAAGTGAAAGGGTGAAATCTTAAAAAATTCCTATTTACTCAACCAAGTTTTTAAATGGTTACCACTCTTATATACTTCTTTTTCGCAAGATATTTGAAAAATATTTTAAAACACCTACTTTTGTTGCTTTCTCTTGCGAATCGTGTAAATTCAATAATATGTGTGTATAATGTGCATGCCTTGGCACACCCAGGCATTGCTAACAGTACTATTCACCGTAGTACTATAATGGAACTTTCCAGTTTTAGCTATGCCTAGCCCATCTCTAGCTAGGCTCCACCCACACCTCGCTCGTGTTGGGATCGATCGATCTCTGAACATCCTGACTATCAATTTCCAAAGAACTACACAGGTAAGCTGTTGAATATTTTGAAACTAAATTGGTTTCAAAATATTCACCAGCATGTTTATTAACTAGCAAAGAATTACAAAGACATACAATTCATACAACGTTTCGGACCATTTGAGATTTGATGACGGCCTATATGGAACCCTTTGTGACGTAATGATCGTGACGTCAGCATACACGCGCTGAGTTGATTGTGACGTCATACGAGGTCAGATGATGGATGGATACTGTGGAAAGGTGAATTGAAGAGGTGATAGGACTATTACCTAGACAAACTCTGACTAAAGGTGAATTTTGTTAAATATGCTACAAAGAACTGAAAGAATTGCGGTTGATGGAAACAATCAGGTTTCAATACAGTGTTAGCAACAGCGTCACTCTGGTTTCGAGAGTGATCAGACCAGGAACAATTGGCGAAAATTACCAGTTTCAAAACAGCACTATGATGCATAAATTGCCATTTTAAAGTTTCTGAATTCAATAATTATCCCGAGACAAGTTATTGGAAATGTCCATGGATCGAATGAGATTCAGGACATTACTGAAAGACAGAAATCCTCAGGAAGAGGACGAGCAACGGCCTGAGCTGACTTGATCGAACGTGCAACCACCTGGCGCAAATCGTACACATACGACGGAGGGCCGATTCTGTAACCTGAAGACAATCTCAGGTTTAGCGATCTTGTGTCAACCGTGCCTCAAAGTGCTAAAAAGGCGACTTTTATCAATTAAGCCAATGATTTGTCAAGAGTTTTCAAGCAAATTGAAATTTTTGCTCAGTGAATGGCCATTTGCTGGCCAAGAGAAGACTGTTTTTTTGTAAGTTTATAACAGGAATTTAGGAAAATCGTTTTTTTAAAAGGTGTTTTTGACCGGTTTGGCGATTAAAGGGGTTAATAGTCAAGAAAATCTAAATTTTTGTTTAGTCAATGTCCATTTGCAGGCCAAGAGAAGATTTCTGAAAATTTATCACTAGCATGACTGGCTCGGTAACTGAGCCAGTCATTCAGTGGTAAATTTTCAAAAATAGTCTTCTCGTGGCCTGCACATGAACAATCTTCGAGACAACTGCAGATGGGGTATTGGCTGGTATTACCATTATAAACCACAAGTTGACACAAGAGGGGTTAAGTGGGTGAGAAGCAAAGTAGCGGCTGTAGATGAGCTATAGCAAATGGATCTTAGTAATATACTTGCTTTAGCTGCTGTAAATGGATCTTAGTAATAGACTTGCTTTAGCTGCTGTGAATGGATCTTAGTAATATGGTTGCTTTAGCCTCTGTAAATGGATATTAGTAATATGGTTGCTTTAGCTGCTGTCAATGGATCTTAGTAATATGGTTGCTTTAGCTGCTGTAAATGGATCTTAGTAATATGGTTGCTTTAGCTGCAGTCAATGGATCTTAGTAATATGGTTGCTTTAGCTTCTGTAAATGGATATTAGTAATATGGTTGCTTTAGCTGCTGTCAATGGATCTTAGTAATATGGTTGCTTTAGCTGCTGTCAATGGATCTTAGTAATATGGTTGCTTTAGCTGCTGTAAATGGATCTTAGTAATATACTTGCTTTAGCTGCTGTAAATGGATCTTAGTAATATGGTTGCTTTAGCTGCTGTAAATGGATCTTAGTAATATGGTTGCTTTAGCTGCTGTCAATGGATCTTAGTAATATGGTTGCTTTAGCTGCTGTAAATGGATCTTAGTAATATGGTTGCTTTAGCTGCTGTAAATGGATCTTAGTAATATGGTTGCTTTAGCTGCTGTGAATGGATCTTAGTAATATGGTTGCTTTAGCTGCTGTAAATGTATCTTAGTAATATGGTTGCTTTAGCTGCTGTAAATGGATCTTAGTAATATGTTTGCATTAGCTGCTGTAAATGTATATTAGTAATATGGTTGCTTTAGCTGCTGTAAATGGATCTTAGTAATATGGTTGCTTTAGCTGCTGTGAATGGATCTTAGTAATATGGTTGCTTTAGCTGCTGTAAATGTATATTAGTAATATGGTTGCTTTAGCTGCTGTAAATGAATCTTAGTAATATGGTTGCTTTAGCTGATGTACATGAGTAAATAACAATGTGAAATATCTGCTTTTTGTGATAGATGTCCTTTTGGTAATCCTTATGTAGTCATAAAAATCAGCAGCACTATGTAGGGTTCTTCTTGAAACATTGCTGAAAACTGCTAACAGATGGCCTGCGGGTGTAGCTCTGATAAATCTGGCAAGTTTGTAAATGTTCGGTTTCAAGAAGTCTCATTTCTATGCTTCGCTGAGCGAAACGCATGCGACCATTGTACAATGTGTACAGAGAACAGTGAAGAACAAGGTCTGGTGATATATTACTGATAAAAATGAACCTTTTAGCTATGCCCCGCCCATCTCTAGCTAAGCTCCACCCACACATGGCTCGTGCTGGGATCGATCGATCCCTGAACTACCTGACTATCAATTTCCAGCAAACTATACAGGGAAACTGTTGAATATTTTAAAACCAATTTGACTGGGTGTTGTTGCTGCCTATGCCAGCATCAGTGCCAAGTTAAATTAATTTCAAAATATTCAACAACATGTTTAATACATGGTAAAGACATACAATTCGTACAACAACGCATAGCCCATCACCAATTATGCATTTGTGACGTATTTACCTACGTCATAAATGGCGTTATTGATTATCATGCCATCCTACATGTCACGTAGTAGATTATGATGTCAGATGATGGATGGATAAACTGGAAATATAGCGTTGGTGCGTCCTCGATGTCGCTGATTCTGATTCTGAAATAGACCGAGCCATTCAGAACCTTATCGATCACGTAGGCCCAGATGATCTCGGTGCGTTAGATTTCACTATTCAACCAGGGTCTACATATGTAGAAGAAGAAGAAGCAGACGAAGAAGGCAAAGAAGATGAAATGCCTTCGGAATTCGAACTTTTGCCGGATATGTTGAGTTCTAATGATCTACTGGATTATGTAGACCATTGTTTTATAATTTCTCTCCCAGCAATGTTGAAATTTACCCCAACCGGACGCTATGAAGTACACCCCTGATATGTTCCGTCAAGATAAAAATGAACGTTAATATCTGAGTTTTGACTCCAAAAACGTTCCTCAATTTACCAGAGACAGTTCTACGGCTATTTTCGCAAACTTATTGAATTTGGCGATCTGTAGAGTAGTAATTAGTGAATGTTATGGTTGTCAACATGACAGACCATCTCAGCGCGAACACAAATGTATGGGAGTCGATTATTTCTTAAGACCTATCGACAATGTAGACTTACATTACTTAAACATATTAGAATGTGTACCTAAGATCGATTTCTTTCATGCATTGTCTCCTGATCCGAATCTATATTGGAATGTATATGAGTTAATCAAAGCATGTAAGACTGAATGGCTAAATGATGTACCATGTGCTGCTTATAAGCTGCCTGAATAATATAATTTTAACCTAAAATTATTGACATAGATATAACCTATAATTATTGAATTCGTTGTTTTGTCAATCAAATTTCGCTCGTATTACATCTATTATATATATATATATATATATATATATATATATATATATATATATATATATATATATATATATATATATATATATATATATATATTTTAATATATATATATATATATATATATATATATATATATATATATATATATATATATATATATATATATATATATATATATATATATATATATATACACCTGTGCAAAAGTTAAGCACCACCCTATTTTTACGCACATGCGAGGGTATATTCATGTGCTATGAAGAAAGCAATAGCATAAACATTTATGTACCCATCCATCTTAGTGCAAGAGGTAATAATGCAACTAGAGGAATGCTGATTATGATGGTGGGGAAACACTGTATGTTTTTGTTTGAACTTGAAAACGAGGCCTGAATATGGTTACGTTGACACAACTGACAACTATTGCCCTACAGTTGACACACGTGGCTAGATTGTCATTAATGGTGTCTGAAAACGAAGTTTAACATCTGTGCACGAGTTTGAGACTGTCATTATTAATACCGGGTATATCCACCTTGTGCCTGGATGACGGCCTGGACACGACGTCTCATGCTGGTCATCAACCGACTGATACGCCATTGTGGTATTCGTTGCCATTCAAGATGGAGTGCGTCTGTTAATTCCTGTAGGTTCTGCACAGGAGGATCCCTCCTTCTCACCATGTTTCCCAGAATGTCCCAGATATGCTCAATAGGGTTCATGTCAGGGCTCCTTGCTGGCCATGGTAGGGTTTCGATGGCATTCTGGCGGAGGTATTCATGCACAGCTCTAGCACGATGTGGTCGGGCGTTGTCATCCATGAATATAGGGTGGGTTCCAGGTGCATGATTTACAAAATGAGGGACCACAACTCTATCCAGTATGGAATCTTGATATCTTTGTCCATTTAGTGTTCCAGGTACAGTCAACAGATCCAGCTTACAATCAAATGAGATTCACCCCCATATCATAACGGAACCTCCACCAAATGGAACTTCTTCCATGATGCTACGTTGGTCGTACGCCGTGCGTCTGGACCTCCATACACGAGTTCGACCATCTGTGGCATGAAGCAGGAACCGACTTTCATCGGACCAGTGTACCCGTCTCCAGGATCTCATGTTCCAGTGTCTTCTTTCGTTGCACCACCTCAGACGCTCCTCTTTGTGGTGTGCAGTGAGGAGAGGACGTCTGACAGGTCTCCTAGCTTTCATGCCAGCAGCATACAGTCTCCTTTTGACGCTAGACATTGACACTCTATTGCGCGTTTCCCATTGCTGGCTGAGCACTCTGCTGTTGGTGAATGGAGATCTCCTAACAAGGCGTACTAGGGCTCGATCATCACGGGCAGTAGTCTTCTTCGGTCTTCCAGATCTAGGCCTGTCCTTCACCTCGTTAGTTTGCCCATGTTTTGCAATCAAACGACTGATTACAGTATGGTTAATGTTCAGCTGTCTGCCAATCTCTCTGCATGACATACCAGTGGTATGCATGCCTATGATTTGCCATTTCACACGATCACTTAACCTTCGTCTTGCCATAGCGGTTCACAATCAAGAGCTAATTCTCTCTGTACAAGTAAACCACGGTCATGAACACAAAATTCCTAAACTTGTCGCCTAAATCTGTATGTAATGTTCTACACCTCAAACTGGACTTTTACATAACTGAACACGTGTGCTGTTTCCCGCCACGCACGGACATCAAGCGGCGTGAAGTCATGCATGCATGTGCATTTCGTACTTGGAATTATGTCAGCTAACGCGGGGACAAAAAGTATGGCAGCCTAGTTGTACCATCATGTTTCTACGTTCTATTGTTTTTGCTGGTGCTTAACTTTTGCACAGGTGTATATAAGACTCAACCTAAACAGTGTTTCTCTATTCGCTAACGATCCACACCATCCACCCCTTGTCACTCGCCACGGCCATACCTCCACAACCCTCACCCCCTCTCAGAATTATAATTTTGATGTAGGTCCTTGAGTTACACAAATGTGTGACACGGCTGGCTAACGCACATCCCTCACATGTCAGGCCACTCGCCACGCCCACATAACCAGGATTATGAATAGCTATCAGCAAACATCTCAGATGAGCAGTTCATTCAGCCCTTTAATCTGGTATAGGTCATTAGCCAGCTGTGCCAGTCATTGGGGTAACTCTAGGACCTACGTCAAAATTAGAATTCTGGAAACGAACGGTGAAAATAGTATTTGAAATGTATTTTAACCCGAATATGGTTTAAAAAATCCCAAGCTTAAAGCATGTTGTTAAAACATCTGCAGACGACTAACATGTAAAAACAAACACAATTAAGGTGAACAGCATTTTTATTGCAACGTTCCACATCGAAACGCTATAAGGTGTATAATCTAATAATTTATGGGCTAAGCTTTGGACGATTCTATCATTTTTTGTTGAATCAAATAATGACTATAATTGAAGTCATTGTCAGTCCATGAATCCTATGATACAGATAATATATGCAAAACTATCTGCAACGAGTCGATAATAGGGATTGCACAGTAACGCCAGTATTTGTCTTGCAAAAAAACAACATTTATCTGTACTGTAACATCTTTCAGCAACATAATAATAAACACTTTCTTTAAACCCTTTAAGACTTAATTTGTTTCAAAAAAATAAATCAAAATGTTTACTTATTGAATATCAATTTGCAGACCAAGAGAAGGCTATCTTTAAAAGGTTACCACCGAAATGACTGGCTTGGTTATCTACCCGGTCACTCCAGTGGTAAAAAAAACCCCAACAGCATTTCTCTTGGCCTGCACATGTTCATTCCTCACAACCACTACAGAGGCCAGTTTTAGCCAGCTTCGTCGTGAAAAGGTTTATCAGTGCGCATCAAAGCCCATTTTTTTTAAAGAAAAACATGATACGGTTAAAAAGATTTGTAATGAAATCGAAGGATTAGATCCTAAGACGGTTTTAAACACTTGCGAAGTCTAGGACATAATGCTAATTAGCAATGAAACGTTACGCTGTCAGATATAGCGCTCTAGCTGATGAAGAACATTTTCAACATCAAGTTGTTGCTATGCAGATTTGCGGCCGCACATTTATACATGCGACCGAGTGTGGTGGTGGTGGTTGCCCATACATACAAATCTAAATCTTCACGGGCATCCATGTGACACACGCGGCCACCCAGATTTGCAGCCGGACATGCGGTCGTACATTTATACATGCGCCCAAGTGTGTGCGTCGCTCATACATACACACCTATATATCCTCACGTGTGGCCTTTCGGCCACATATGTGGCCGCCCAGATTTGCGGTCGCATGTGCGTGTGAGTGTGGGGTTCGAGCATACATACAAGTGTATACCCGCACATGCGGTCTTGCGGCCGTATTTGCGCCCACACCGCTTTGTGGTCACACATATGTGTTAGTGTGGGGTTTTAGCGTACACCCAGTCCTATACAATGTCCCAGATTCAATCACTTTTCACTACAGTTTAAACAACCCAAAGGGTCGGACGTGTATTTTATCTACATAGCAGTTAGGGAACCTTAGGCAGTAAGAGGATTTCTACAACTACAACCTGAAAAAACCTTTACCAATAAAATTTAGATTAAAATAATAGGTTTATCCTATAATCAATATGCCAAGACATAAATATCTTGAATGTGATTCAACTTTTACTAGGTCGCATGACCTAAAGCGACATAAGACCCAATTCCTTAGCAACAAAGATAGCAAGAATCTAGAGCGTGAAGATAAAGAAATGACAGAGATGAAGTGCGAAGATGATGAGCCAATGGATTCGGAGAGTGAAACCTGTGATGACTCAACATAGTCTGAGAGCGATGATGCCTTAACGAAGTCTGAGATGGATGATGTAGGTGATTATGTAAAAGAGGATATAGACAATGAAACAACGGAGTCTGAGAGCGATAATGAATGTGAAAATGAAAAAGAAGTCTTAGGCAATCGAGAGCTCTTCACCATATTCCAAAATATTAAGCAGGACTTAGATGCTGAACAATCAGGTTTAGAAGATGAGGGTGGTGAAGCGAACATAGACCACACAGGTGTAGACAACGAGTCTATTCCGTATATACTGATGCCTTAGTTACAAAGTGTACTGACATAATGCACCAGTCGAGAAGATCACAGAACGCTATGCTCATTAAAATAATTTGTAGGAAAACTAAAGATTTTTTCACCAAGGGGTACATATACGATGAAGCAGTCTTCGCAGCATTTCACAAAAGGGGGTTTCTGATCACGGAGCATGTAAGGAACAATCTAGATGCCGACGTTGATGATGATGATGATGATGATGATGATCCGCTGGTGATGATGATGGATCTGATACTGAAAGTATTGATATGACTGATGCGTAAGGTATCAATCAGTCTACCAATAGACGCGTGGATTGACTTCATTTAAGCTAGTTACACAACTCATATCCTATGTAACATGCTGAATCCAATAACATTATAAGAATTGACAGCAATCATAATGTGACCACGGACTACTAACACACGCACGCACGCAGGCACGCACGCACGCACGCACGCACGCACGCACGCACGCACGCACGCACGCACGCACGCACGCACGCACGCACGCACGCACGCACGCACGCACGCACGCCCACACACACACACACACACACACACGCCACACACGCACACCATGACGCACGCACGCACGCACGCACGCACGCACGCACGCACGCACGCACGCACGCACGCACGCACGCACGCACGCACGCACGCACGCACGCACACACACACGCATTCCCGAACGCATGTACGCATGCATGCATGTACCCAAACACACCCGCACACACACGCACGCACACGCAAGTGTGTGCATACGAATGTATAGTTATTTTGAAAATGAAAGAAAATATCCAATTGTATTTGTGTATTTGTATTTTTCCAATTGAACCGCATTTGACTGAAACAGCTGTTACCATGAACAATGATAGGTCCCTGCGTCTTTTTTAACCACATTACATGTCGTCAAAGCACTCACTGTTAACTGTTCATGATGAAGACAGACAAAACTGACTTATACAGTTGTCTTGAGGGATGTCCATTTGTAGCCCGAGACAAGATCATTCTTGCAAATTTAGCATTGGAAAGACTGGGTCAATAACTGAGACAGTCATTCCAGTGGTAAATTTTCAAAATATTCTTGTCTCGGTCTGTAAATGTAAACAATCAATAAACATATATTTTAATTTTCTTGATAAAATTTGGCCATTAAAGGGATAAAGTAGCACGAAAGCCAGAATTACAGCATGAAAACAATGTTGCTAGAAACAATTGCTGTCTTAGAGAAAGGGTTTGCAGCAACATTGTTTCGAAAAAACCCAACAATACTTATTGTATAAAGTGGAATGGAATTGGGTATTATACCGTTATAACATCTGTATCATTCCATCTAATAGAGGGATCCATTCAGCTATGCCCCGCCCGCTTCTAGCTATGCCCCCCCCCCACCCCTCATTTCTAAATATGCCACGTCCATGTCTAGCTAAGCTCAGCCTACGTTTTAAGCCCACTGGCGGTAAATTTCTATACTTTGAACCCTGACTTCACAGAATCCCAATTTCAATATAACTGGACGCGTCATACTGTCAAACTAGCTTCTGCGCACCAAAATTTTGTCTCCATTGTTGTGCATGACCCTACCCATCCCGGACCCACACCTCTGATCACTCTACAGCTGCTACAATTCAATTCAATTATAATACATTGCGCATCTGTAACTAAGTAGTTTAATCATTTATACATTAATTTATATATTCGTGTACTTCAAAGAAGTTATCGAAATAAACATGTATTGAATTGGTGTCGCCTCGAGCTGTACACACAACCCACGTGGCTAATAATGCCAACCAAACATAAAGCTCTGTAAGAACAACCGATAATGCCTGCTTTATATCTGGCTTAGGAATAAATTTAGAGTACAGTCCAGCACAGAAATAACCCAACACGTTTACAAAACACGATAAAATGTTCTGTCGAATATTTTGACACATAATTGGATTGAAAGACATTGTTGCCTAAGGCAACCATTGTCTTTAAATCAAATTACGCCCAAAATACAGAAGAGAGCAGTTCTTATGAACATGTTTTCTGTTAACGTTTATAGACGTGTTATCGTACCCCTGAGATGTACTGCATATATGCAATGCTATGGAAAAAAGAAGTTAATGAATTAACCAATGACGCAGATGCCTAATTACCCATCCAGAATTAAATTAAATTCATAACACCGGTTGCGGTGGAGTGGGATGGGCCATTGGTGACTAGAGAAACGTGTAGTTCTACTAGCCCAGCTGTTGCCAATATTGCCTTGGGTGAATGCTAAGCTAGTGTATGTCTACTTGAGTCATTACGTTTTTAATAACTGGAATGTGTGCATCGTTATAATGACCCGGGAGTTTTACTTCAATTGTGTTAGCGACTATACCCACTTTTAATATCGGTAATACATGTGCCTAGCAATTTCCAGAAACCTATGTTGGTAAGCGGTTGAATATTTTGAAATTAAATTGACTGGGCGATGTTACTGCTTATGGCGGCAACAATGCCCAGTCAATTTAGTTTCAAATTATTCGACATCATGTTTATTAAATAGTAAAGACATACAATTCGTACAACTTGGTGGTCTATTAAGCCATTATAACTGAATATCCGATTGCCCTCAGCGCACTAATGGATCTTTCCATTTTTAGCTATGCCCCGTCCAGCTCTAGCTAAGCTCCACCCACACCTCGATCGTGTTGCGTTTGAAGACCAATAGAAGACCATCCATGGACTTTTAATCGTGAAATGACTTGCTAGATAACGTAACCAGTCATTCCAGGGGCAATATCCCGAAGATAAGCTTCTCCTGGTTCGCAGACGCTCTCCATAACAGAATCAAAATATGTATATACAAATCTGACTGCAAAAAAGTGTAAATATAAGCGGAATATTTTACAATTTAAAGTAATCTTAATGAAAACCATATCACAAATTTACTAGCTGTTATGGCCATGCATTATGTATCACGTTAGACATTTCACTATAGTGTGTGCATGCGTACATATGGGCTTGTATGTATATGGATGGGCATGCGTACATACGGGCTTATGTGCGTGCGTGCGTGTGGGCATGCATGCTGCATGCGGACTTGCGGAACTGTGTGTGTGTGTGTGAGTGAGTGTGTGTGTGTGTGTGTGTGTGTGTGTGTGTGTGTGTGTGTGTGTGTGTGTGTGTGTGTGTGTGTGAGTGCGAGTGTGTGTGTGTGTGTGTGTGTGTGTGTGTGTGTGTGTGTGTGTGTGTGTGTGTGTGTGTGTGTGTGTGTGGACAAGATCTCCTTATCACAATTTCAGGTTATGCAAACAGGAAAGCAGTTAATGTTTGGAATTTTGAACCGTTCCATTTTAGCTATGCACCGCCCATCTCTAGCTAAGCTCCACCTACACCGCGATAGTGTTTGGATCGATCGATCTCTGAACTCCCTGGCTAGCAATTTCGAGAAAACTATACATGTACGTGATTGAATATTTTGACACTAATTTGACTGGTTGTTTTTGTTCTAATGGAAGTACGATAGGATAGTATAACCACGTCTCCAATACGCATAAACATATAATATATTGAAAACTGAAAGAATCATAGCCTATAACCCGTCCAAACACTGAGTCAACTTAGACTGGAATTTGTCCCCACTATTGCGTGACCGCTCGAGGCAGGATAAAAATATAATCGGTTGTTATTATTAATCTACCTCAATTGAAAATTGATTCGTTTAAATTTGTACGACTCCGATGATCGTTACACACAGTCGGGGTTGTTTTAAAGCTCAACTAGTTAATTTTAATCGGTTTGGAGTAATAACCAGCTGATTGTCCTTACGCGATACATTGACCCTTGTACATTGTCACAGATAAAAAGAGCCAAGGCTCAGAAGTTTAATGATCAATCCAGTAGACTAACAGAGTCGTCTTCCATAATCGCTCGACAATTGTCCTTACGCTATAGATTTGCAATTTAGAATTAATCTCTCAAGATTGAATGAGTTCCCGGGAAAAGACGAGTCCAGACATGTAGCCTGTCAATCATCCTTACACTATGCATTAACCCTTGTCAATCATTACGCTAATTATTCTTAAGCTCACTTTATTGGATGCCAGGAGACACGTGATTTAATGGGGTGGGGCCTCATGATTGAACGAGTTCCCAGGAAAAGACGAGTCCAGACATGTAACCTGTCAGTCATCATTACGCAATGCATTAACCTTTGCACGTTTGTCATGGCTCCAAGAGATTGTCGCTTAATTACACTCATTAACGCTTGTAAATCAGCATTATGCTAATTACCCTTTAGCTCACCGCATTGGATGCCAGGCGACACATGATTTAATCCGGGGGGGGGGGGGGGCGGGACTTCGTAATTAAATGAGTTCCCAGGAAAAGACAAGTCCAGACATGTAACCTGTCTATCATCCTTACGCTATACATTAACCCTTGTCAATCATTACGCTAATTACTCGTTAGCTCACCTCATTGGATGGTATTAGTTGCTTGATTTAACGAGGGGGTGGGGCTTCGTGATTGAATGAGTTCCCAGGAAAAGACGAGGCCAGACATGCACCCTGTCAATCATGCTTACGCTAGACATTAACCCTTGTCAATCGTTATGCTAATTACCCGTAAGCTCAGCTCATTGGATGACAGGAGCCACGTGATTTAATGAGGGAGAGGGGCTTATGGCCATCCTCTACATCTAATATCCAATCAGAATTACGGAGATCTTGGGCCGGATTTTAACATCTTTTCAAAAGGCGGCGGAGATCAAAGAAAAAGAAAGGCGTCAAAATCAATAATCATAACATCATTGACACCTAATTAGCATAATAAAAGAGATTGCCCCACCTTTATTTATGTCTCTACTATTTAATAAACATGCTCTAGGCATAGCCAGCAACAGCGCTCAGTCAAATTAGTTCCAAAATATGCAATAGCTTACCTGTATAGGTTTCTGGAAAGTGATAGTCAGGGAGTTCAGAGATCGATCGATCAGAACACTAGCGAAGTTTGGGTGAAGCTTAGCTAGCGGTTGGCGGGGATTAGCAAAACCTGGAACGATCCCATGATTACAAATTTGTTTCTCATGCGGATAATTACGCCACAAACAAAACAAATAAAACATAACATTAGAAAATAGAGAATGATTCCGTTCAACAAGATCACAGCAACCTCAGTACTGTATACAAAATCATACACGGTTTCGAAATGTAAGAACGTTTTGTTTCGCCATCGTTAGACGATGTAACACCATTACGCATCCCTTCTTCAATGGATGAATCCACTTTATCTATGCCCCGCCCATCACTAGCTAAGCTCCGCCCATGCTTTGTGCGCGTTGGAATCGGTTTATTACTTTGAATCATGAATTCCCAGAATCCCAATTTCATGGTAATTATACGGTTAATCTGTTGAATATTTTGAAACTAATTTGACTGGGGATGTTAGCGCCTAGTCAAAGTATTTTCAAAATATTCAACAAAATGTTTAATAAATACTAAAAACATATAGATCGTACAACTGACGGACTCTTCCAGGTCCATGACGGAGTATTTTTTGTCAATTATGATTGTGACGTCAGCCTACATGTGACGTAAATGTTTTTGACGTCATATACTTGACTGACAGATCAGATTCATCCATTCTAGTCTAAGACGCCTATCTATTACATCCGCACGCATATATATTACATATCATAACATTCATTATGCCATTATATATCATTTTATCTCTCACAGATGTAGCTGTTAATTATGTGCCTTCCATTCGTCATATACACATATCATACTAATGACTGGCTCGATAAGATAATTAATCTTCTCCTGGTCTGCGAATGTTCCTTTTCTTTGAGAAAATTTAATTTAAAAAAAATAAATCTGAGTGTTAAAGAGATAAGCAGTGTGAATCAGGTTCCTTTTCAAAGTATGATCACAAGACAACTGCACACAGATCTGACGTGTGTGTGCCGACTGTGTCGTCTCGTCTATGCATAAGTAGCCTTCATATTAGTGCATAGCAAAATGTTTGAAAATAAAATTGTTAAAATTGTTTACTTTTAGATAAGCTTGCACGATTACGTGATTAAATCGAAAATCGTGATTATGTTTTAAATCGTGAATTTATATGATTAAAATTCAAATAATCGAATAATCGTGAATATTTTCTATGGCATAAAATATTTCAAAACCTAACATTTTGCTTAGTGAATGTATGTACATTTGCAGGGCAAGAGAAGACTATATTTGAAACTGTATTACTAGAATGCCTGGCTCGAGAATTGTTGTTATGTCTTAGTAATTTGTGTCCAAGCTGATTAATCGAGTAACCACGATTATTTTTAAATAAATCTTGGCATGATGATTTCATTGTACGTATTAATTAAAATAATTTTTTTGTTGCGAAGTTGAATTAGAGACTGGTGTCACTAATTCAATTTCGCAAAGTAAAGATTTTATTATTTTATGCGTACTGAAATCATACATTAAAATGTTTTTGTTTAATTACATCTAGGCAGGCAATTTAAAGTTCTAAAAGCATTGAATTTTAAAGGATAACTAAGCTCATCTCTTGACAGCTATTCAGCTGATCTAATACACCACTCTTAAACTATGCAGGTAATTTAAAGCTTTTTATCACGCCGTTAAAGAAAGATATTCAGGCTTTAGTAGCTAAATGTTGGTGGGCTACATTTCTACACCATATGATGGCTGTCATGATTTACTTTTCAACCAATCAGAAAAAACCTAGCGTGCCGCCCCCCCCCCCCCCCCCCCCCCGGCCCCCTCGTTATACCACTCGGTATAAAGCTTTCGTAATCAACCTTCTGGCAACGTATCAATGCGGCCAAAACATACAAAATGATATTCCATCCATGAGTGAAGACGCATATGCTGATCTCATCGTAGACAGGGGGTGAAATACCTTCTAATGTCGTTATTTAAATCATTGTAATGGGGAATAATTTTAGCTATTCCCCGCTCCATCCACGCTTCGCCCGTGCTGGGCTTGATCGATCCCTGCACTCTCTGAATCTCAATTTTCAGTAAACTTCTCAGTCGCAAGGTATATGTAATTTAGCCTGGTTCCTTGTCTCATTTTTCGTTGATTTCTCCTCATTGCACTTACATGTTATCTATATACGTTCACTGCGTTCGCTATGAAAATAGGCGTTGCCGATAAGCCAACGCAAACCCCATTTAATGCTTAAACCAGTACACATATTGATGATAGGCATCAATGGCAAATAGCGTGGCCGGAGATTATTATAATTCAAGTTGAGCTTCAAATTCATTTTTATATATAATATACAATTTGCAGTAGCACAACAGGTTGTCCACCAAAGACAGTGACTATATCTAGACCTTGGGCCCCTCATAGAACAAAAAATAAGTTATACATGTAGAACTGGCACAGGCACTATATAATATAGGAAGACGTGGGCTTCAAGCTAAAGTCAATGCACTATAAAGATATAGCCATTAGACATGTGATAACTTGACAACATATTTGCAGGGCAGAGAAAAATGTGTTTATCTTGTTATATTAACATTCAATATTACATAGGTTCTTACTATCATTTACAGTTTCTTACATGCCCCATGTAGTGCTGATGGTGGTTGCGATTGTAATAATGATAGTTTCTTGGCAGTGTCATATCTTTAAGATGGTTGTAATGGTATCGGCCTTAGATGGGATTAGCTATGGACCATAGGAAGAAGCCGATTATATTTTAGGGCAGTCCGTCCATCTTTCCATCCATCTTGTTGACCATATGCGTAAATTCTGGGTGGGGCGGGGTGGGGGTGTTTGATAATTCAGATTCTATCTGGAGTTAAATTATAGGATATATAGAAAGATTTTCACATTAGTGGAAGACATATTTGATGATAGAATCGTGCAATATCTAGTGAGTTCTAGATTGTATTATGTTCGAAGGCCTGGTTACAAACCAATTCTGATATTGAATATAGAGTAAATTATTAGCATTTGAAAAATGTAAGTTTAAATTAAATTGCGTAATTCGAAATTACTCCATAATAGAAATTGTTTAAACTATGCTTTATTAGCGCATTCGTATATATCTATGTAAACATATGGGTGAAATTCTGGAGCCGAACCTATTACAAGCGATATGCCAGGACATATCACCATCTGTCCGATTGTGGCTAATGTGAACCAGCTATCTTTGAATGGGGACATATTGCGAATAAGTAACTACATGGACATACTTGGTAATTATGATATTATTTGATGGTAGAATCGTGCAATATTTCGTACAGCACTAGTACATAATAATACATATTGAGTTCAGCATGGCTAGATGTTCGAAAACTGGTTACAAACATAGTACATAGATATCGATACGTAAATTATTTTCATTTGACAACGTTTGGTCTATTACTATAAAATGATGTTTCGTTGGAATTTTTTTAAATCGATATTTCATTAGCGTATTTATATATCTATCTGACATTTTGGGTCCAAACTTATTGCAGATAGTAGGCGACCGAAAACCATGGATCTGCCAAAACGTGTGCAAATTTTTGCCATGGAATTGTGTACTACGAAATTACTTCATGGTAGACATTTTAAAGCTTGATATTTCATCAGCGTATTCATATACCGATCTGACCATATGTATGAATTTCGAACCAAATATGGGCTGAACTTATTGCAGACAGTATGGTACTGAAAATCACTGATCTGCCCAAATTTAAGCCAATTTTCAGTATGGAATTGCGGACTACGGAATTATTTCATTGTAGAATTTGTTTTAATAATGAATATAGCTAGCAATGATATAATATTATATTGTTTACAGCTGAAAGTAATTTAGGCTAAATTATACTTTTTAGACTGAAGTTTATGTGGGTGAAAATCTGGGAACGAGCATAACCTACAGACAATAGGGCAATGAAGACTGTGAATTGGCTAAAATTTCAGCCAATTTCCAGTATGAAATCGTGTACAACGAAGTAAATTACTTCATGGTAAACATTTTTTAACTCAATACTTCACTAGCATATTCAGATACCTATCTCATTGCAGGCATTAAGAACTTGGCAAATACACACCCTTTCTGTTGGTTTATGTATCTAACCACCCGCTAAAATGTTATTAACAGACGTTTTGACTGGAAATTTGGAACATCAGTTGTCTATACATAGTGCTAAATAATTGCATAGTTTTCTGGAAATTGATAGTCAGGTATTTCAGGGATCTATTGATCCCAACACGAGCGAGGTGTGCGTGGAGCTTAGCTAGAGATGGGCGGGGCCTAGCTGAAACTGGAAAGGTTCATTATACGTTCGTGACGTACTTGTCTAAGTCATTCATGACGTCATTGATTATGATGTCATTCTACACGTCACATAGTTGATTACGACGTCATCTGATGGATGGATCATGTGGAAGGTCCATTCGAGACACACCCAAGTGAATGTGTAGCGCTGAGCGGCCACGGAGAGACGATAGGCCTACAAGCAGTAGTCGTGATTTATATACATACTTTGAACCATGACTTCCCAGAATCCCCTTTTCACGGTAACTATGGAGGTGAGCTGTTGAATATTTTAGCACTAATTTGACAGGCTGCTTCTGCTTATTAAATAGTAAAACTCTTCAATTCGTACAGCTGAAGGACTTTTCAATGTTCCTGTTTGACATAGTGCTACGCCGGTCATTACGTATTTTGACTCTGACGTCACCCTACCTGGAACCAATTGATTATAACGGGATAACGGCAAGGCTCTGCAATATCTTACTGCTCTTGCTAAAATATGCGCTCACTTATTACAAGTGATTCGACGGCTTAGGTTACTTTATACAGCTCATAAATAAGTCAATATAATTACAAAACATAAACAGAAATTCTGTCTTGTTTTGTAAACATGTTAATTTATTCTTTAGATGTTCTATACCATCGAATCGGTGGTTTTACAGTACAGCTCATACATGTAAATAAGTCATTATAGTTGCAAAGACAAACAGAAATTCTACCTTGTTTTGAAAACGTTTAAATTTATTTTTGAGGTCTTCTATACCAAACAGTGTCAGGTTTCATGGAAACAGGGAGATAAAAAAACAACAACGCGCTTTAACCATTATCTTGCTGATTTCAAAGGCGAGGCCTAGTTGTTTCACGGTCAGTACAAGAAAGATTGTGTAGATTATGTAAACAATAATGCTGAAAGTTGTCTATGTGTGCAGCAACGGTTTACGACAGCAGTTTCCAAAATGAATAGAAGTTATCATATAGTTATCATATTGATATGTGCATAAATGTTTGGAATTTCAGCGATGTATGCGATAATGTAGGTTTTAACGCATTTCTGTAATTCTTACCGCCTCTCCGGATTACCGTATTTCCCCTATTTATTTTTATCGTAATTTTGTAGTTCAGTATTTTGCATGCTATTTAAGCAGAATTTCTATTCCACTTAGCAAAAAAAAGAATTTACTGACTTTTGGAGACTATATACATAGCTGTATATTACTTTCGGAGGCTATATACATACCTGTATAGAAGCTATATATTGTATATATGGACGCTATATACATAGCTGTATACATAGCAGATGTCAGTCAGTCAGTGAATATCCAGCGGTCGAGGGGGGGGGGGCGTTGTGGGGGTGTGTAGGGGTGGCGGGATGCATAATACACCAATATATAATTGCACTAGTCCAATGACGTTATAAAACAAGTTCATAGTAACTATGACGCCATAATGAAAATATCGTCAGCTAGAATTTTTAAAACGCGTTTATCCAGACATAAGCTACAAATAAACAAGTAAATACATGAATGTGCATTCCATCTGGGTGAGAATGACGTGGTACCCGGCCTTAAATTTCCTGCTATTTAATCGTTTAACATTCTGAAGTAAATGTACGCTATTTCGTGATAACGATATCACACACATTTTGGACATTGAAAATGTGCAGTAGGTTGCCGTAAAACAACTAGGGGAACATACGCATAATGAAGAATAATATCCCATAAAGCAATAGGGGCCCCCATGAAAAAACCACAAAAGCTATGTCATAAGCCAAAGCCGGAACCAAGAAAAAGCTAGCGACCGGAAACGAAGCTTTCTCAGTTGGTTTACCGCACTCGGAGTATATGATTTTACCATTCCGAGTAGTAGAATCGGGTGCCGGATGCTCGTTAAAAGTAATGACAGTTGCCAATCAAATTGTGTACACCAAACGCGTTTAAAGGAAAGGGGAATGGAACTATAGGTGTGTTAAGTGATGACGTCACTCAGAACGCGATTTTCCTCTTGTGGTCCCTAGGTCAACTTTTTACGATAAATAACATGTGTTGTTTACATATTCGCTTGATCACTTTTCTCTTTTCAATTCTGCTTGGTTTTGTATCACAGTGTACAAAACTGTCTAAAACATGTTTGGAAGCTTCATTTTCTAGATTTTCAGGTTATTAAAATGCCCGTAAAATGTGTCTACAACTGATACAGTGAGGATCTAGTGAACGTTAGCAGCTTTCGCAAATATAAATAGTGTGATGGCCTGGTACTTTGACTGGCAATTGTGTCAATTGTTTGACATATGTTAACTTAGAATATAATGTTTTTTGTGATACAGCATATATATTCTTCGATTGATACATGACTACCTGAAACTAAAGAGGATCTTATTTACTTAATAAAGCATTTAAATGACCAAACCTGGATTCTACAATAAGCTTGAGAAAACTTTGATTTGCAGGCCACTTAAAGAGAATTTATGAACAGTTGTGACTGGAATGATTGGCTCGTTAATGCAGCTAGCCATCCCAGTCATAAAATTGTCTTACTTAAACTGGCAGATCTCCAGACATATATAAAACCAAAATCTTTATTTTGACAAATTCTGACCTAAAGGGTTAATTCATACATAAATACTGGCAAAACAACAATACATGGATTCGATTGAAACACATTGCAGTCAAGTTAGATTCAAAATATTCAGCATCCATTATGTCTAAAACCAGTCCCACCATCTTGAATTTCAAATGAAGTCTTACCTATCAGCAAAGTCAAAGTAGCACAAGTCTATAGCATGTACATCTTCTGCAGAATGAAATTCTATACCTTTTGCAGACCTAATTTATCAACTTCCATGACCATTTTATGATTCATGCTTTGTAGATAGGTATATGTGTGTGAACTCTGTTTTGGATTCATTTATAAAGAGATTTTCAATCTTTAGTTTGCTTGCAGCTATTGGGAGAAGTTCGTCAGGCGTTTCCTTCCTCGTCTATGAAGTCCACATCGTCCGCATATTCAATCTCTAGCGGCATACCCAGTATTGACACTGGGGGTGGGGGTGGGGGTGGGTGTGGGGGCGGGACTTGGTATTGTGGAACTTTCCCGCACAGATTTCAATGCGGTAGCAAGGTAACAGGTGAAAAGCAGCAGCAGAGAGAGACCATCTCCCTGTGGGGGGGGGGGGGCGATTGATGTCTCAAACTCTACAGACTTCACTGACTTGCCTCGTACTCTCAGCAGTAGCAAGCAGTAGTCTCACTAGTCGTGGCTCATCTTCATTGCAACTGGCCTGGCGTAGTACATCTATTATCTTTGAGCGTTTAATTGTGTCGAAGGCTCGTGACATGTCAATGCCCATTTTGTGAAAGTCCAAGTATTTGGACATGACTACCAACACTAGCATGCGTTGAGCCCATACAATGTCTGTGCAGCTGCGTCCACGTATGAAGCCACTTTGGCATTATCCAGTGAAGTCATCGATCGTGTTTCGGATGCGGCATAGAGTAACAGAGGATAGTTTTTCCGTATGCTGTTGAGGAGCACAATGGGCCATTGATTGGCTGGTGCGTCATGTGACTTCTTGGGCTTGGGTAATGCGATAAAAGTGCGTTGGCCTAAAGCGTCTATGGGAAAGTGGTGCATAAAAGCTGAATTGATTAGGTGCGTGGTCGTTTTTTTAGATGATGTCACTTGCATATTTGAATAGGTCATTGCTCATGCCATTGGGTTCAGATGCATGTACATTCTTCAGGGCTTTAAGTGCCTTCTCAACTTCTGCTGTTTTATTTGGTGTTAGTAATGGCCTGGGGTCTCCTGAGAACGGGTGCAACGGCTCATCATCGTTGTCAGAGAACTGCTCCTTTAAGCATTATCGGATCGTCTCAGCTTTTCTCTGTTCAGCCCCGATAAAGCGTCCTTCAGAGTTGTGCACAGTGAGTGGTGGTGTGTAATCAGTAACTCTCAGGGGTCAGACTGCCCGACACCTTTTGTGACAGTCATCCGTGGCAGTGATATCATCTGCTAGGGAGTCTACTTGTTGAATAGCAAAATCTTTTAAGCATTCGCTAATGTGGCGCAGAATGTTATTGCGCACCCGGCATAGTTTGGTGCGGTATTCACTTTGGTCAATTTGATAGATACACAGCCGTAATGCTTTCTGCTCTGCTGACAGTTTTACTACTACAGGGTCGTCAGTATACCTAGTTTGGTTGTTTTAAGAACATCTATTGCTCTGGTAGCTGATGATCCCATAGATTTCAGCAGTATGGTTAGGGCTTCGTTTGGATCAGAGCTGACGGCAATGTTAGCTATCTGCTTCCCGAATGCCTTTTAGTATGACATTTGAGTGTCAGTGCCGCTGATGAGCTTGGGTAGGTTGTAGGTGATACAACCGTCTTACCTGCTAGGACGTTTATATTTTAGGTAGAGATCGTTCATCTGAAGGCGTGTAATGACTGGCTTATGGTCAGGATTGAGGTCTGTGCCTCCATACGAACGAGCGTTCCGAAGTATGGGTTTTGCTTCTGCCTTGTATAGTATGAAGTCTATTTGGTTGAAGACACCTGTTGTAGCCTTAGAACCTCTTGGGACTTTGCGATTAGCAATGTGTCCAGTCCATGTTGTCCGGTGACGGTATTGGTGTTTTAAAGCCGTATTTATGGCATGTAGGCCATTGGAGCTAAGGAATGCAACCAGTGCATCTCCATTGCTGTTGCGTGTGCCCTCTCCATACGATCCCATGCATAAGACAAGTCCTGAACTTTTGTCTGCAATTCCTTGTTTACCCAGCTTGGAGTTGAAATCTCCACACACGAACAGTTGTCATCTAGCTGGGAGTATTATGGCTGAGCATCATTCTGCATAGAAGGAATCTGATATTGCTGGATTCTCTTTGGCTTTTTCGGTAGTTGGGCCATATGCGTTGGCAATGCGACACTTAGTGGTGGTGTGTTTTCCTGTAGGTATAGCCAGATCAATGTATGCAACGCGATCACTGATGTATCCAAAACTAATGACATGGTCCAAGACCTTTGGTCCGATTACGAAGCCTAAACCCCAGTATGTGGCCTGTTTTTGCTCCATGAGCACTAGCTTATAGCCTGTCTGTAGTGTCCGCTCTGAGTGTTTAGCTACTTTAGTCTCTTGAAGGCATGTAATATCGATGTTATAGTGTTCATAGTCTGCAATTAAGGTTTGCCTCTTTGATGTTGCTCTCAGACCACCTACATTCCATGTAGGTATGGTAAGCTCCTGGTCAAGATCGCGTCGTTCGAGGATGTCTAACACAGTTTCCTGTTTGAAGAAGGTTAGACATAATCAGAGTTGCCTCAGGATGCGGATGTCAGCCCGCAATCCTTGATGATTTAGTTTCCCAACAAAGTTGGTACTTACGAAGGAGACCGGTGTGGAGGTGTCATCTTTCTCCCCCTAAAAATTGATTCATAAAATGTTATTAGAAATTATTAACTATCTGGAGGATCATGCTAAAATGTGGCACCGGATGGACCAGTATAGCCATGTACCGATAAAAGTAAGGACATGGTTGACGAAAGAGTCAAACAAGAAATCAATACCTTAACATCGCAACTCATACTTGATCCCCGTGACAAACAATTGTAAAGAACTAACTTTTGATGGAATGTTACTTATTAAGCAGCTTTCAGTAAATCAACTGGACCTTTTCAGCTTTATCTATGCCACACTCATCTCTAGCTAAGCTCCACCCACACCTCGATCATGTTGGGATCGATCGACTATCAATTTCCTGAAAGCTATACAGGTAAACTGTGGCAGCAACAGCACCCAGTTAAATTAGGTTCAAAATAACGTTTATTAAATAGTAAAGACATACAATTCACAATGTTTATTAAATAATAAATACATACAATTCTTAAAACGTATCGGACTATTAAGGGGTTAAGCTGGACTAAATCGAGTCATTCGTGCTGTAATTGATTATGACGTCATCATGCACGTCACGTAGTTGATTATGACGTCATATGTTGGATAAACTGAAAGGTCCACTGTAGAGCATTAATTGTTGACGGAAAGGTACTTGTTGAGCAACTAACATTAAATCAAATTAATATTAAACATTGTAATGGCATGGCTGTGGTTGTTATAGCAATGCTAATGATGCGATTGCGAGACTATGAGTCACTTGTTAGACCCATCCTGGAATACGGTAATGGTGCCTGGTCGCCATTACTCAATAAGGATCGTGCTATACTAGAAGCTGTACAGCGTAGAGCCACGAGAATGGTACCTGCACTAAAAAACCATACCTATTTACTCAGACATCAAATTTTAAATCTCCCATCTCTATATTACCGCCGGTCGAGAGGGGATATGATAGAAACTGTTAAGCATCTTCACAAGTCTTACAATATCCAATGCCAATATCTAGAATTAGATCGAAATTTCAATACACGGGGTCACAATCAAATAAATCAATAGGACAACACTTTTTCTCAAATCGTATTATCAACAGCTGGAATAACAACATAATTTGTAGTAAATGCGCCTTGTCTAAATTGTTTTAAAAACAGACGAGACAAATTCTGGAGTAATTTCTGGTATATTCAAGAGCCCATGCACATAAAACATTCTTCTATAAACAGTGCCTACTTACTTACAAAACCTAAATAAGTCCTAATTACGATCTACCTACATGATTAAAGCCTATTGAAGCTGCAATGAGAGAAGTATAATTATAGGTATAAGTATAAAGCACAGTAACTTTTCACAAGTTTAAGCTAAACATATGCCGCGTTCTCACTGGAGAGTTACTCAGGAATAACGCCATACGTCAGTATTACGCTTGCCGGTTAAGTCTCTAGTACGAACCACTGTTTGTGGCTTAACAAAATCCATACTATGCAGAAAAAAAATCCGCATGCTTGAAAGGTAGATTAATTAAACCTGTGTATGTTAACCTGAGGTTAAACTTAACCATAGTTTACAATTAAACCATTGTTTAGCGTCCTACAGATGTCAATTTCGCGGCAAGATACATTTCAATGATGGTCAGCAAAGAATGCAATGCTGTGCATTTATGTCTACATGTTTTCAGTTAAGCTTATCGCAAATATGAAGCCACCGGGCAAATATACATGTACCAATTTGTCATGTTTGTAAATGGTGCAGACCAATAAGCCAATTTATTAACAGTGCGACTGTTTGTAAACGGTGTACAGCACACCTGACAATTTGCTTTTGATCCGTTCATATCGTCGTTGAATACATGAATTATGGTTTTATGTTATTTTGTTCGCAAGAGTTTTTGATATCCTATTGCCTGTTGGCGCAAGCTAAATATTGCCATATGTGCTGTGCGCCGTTTGCCAATGGCCAAATTGGGCATGCGCCGTGTATAAACTTGCACGGCGATAACAAATTGGCATATGGGTTTGTGCTAGTTGGTAAAAGTAATGACCTGTTTACAAACGGTCAAAATTGCTTTTTTGATTGCTACCGTAACACATCACTACCGTATACACGCGTACGTGCGACAGATTTTGAAGAGATTCGGATGAAAACCACTCCCCACACCCCTCCCTCCCACTATACCCAGTAGATGCGATAACTTCTGCGCGGAAGGCTGACCGATTCCGAATTTCATTACAATATATATATATATATATATATATATATATATATATAGCCAGGGGTGTGACCATATGAGAAGTATTACAAAGGACAAGTGGTCTGATTGGTCAATATTGACGATGACGTCACGATGGACGTACGTGACGTCACTGTTTTCAAACGATCTCAATATATACTACTAACTATTCGATATTGGGTCATATGAGACTACACGAGAAACATTGGCAGCATAGCTTTAACAATTAGGCTTTGTATCCTATGTTTCAGATAGGCTTAACATGATGCTGCAAACTGTCCATTGATGTGGTGCTATACTTACTGTCCCGCTCACCAGCATCGGTGCTAGATCTTTGACATAGCTGATCATGTTGTGATGTTCCTGGCATTTCAATTGTATGTTGTGTTATACTTCTATTCTTGTGAATTGGTTCTGACTCGCTTGTCGTGCTAGTGACTTTCTGTGAATTATTGCAGGAGGTAGCTGGTCGTAAGAGGCTGGAAAATACCACGGTCTGTAAGCACAGTCCAGCCAGAAGAAATGTCGTGAAAAGTGGCATTAGCAGATACCCAATAGACCGCCCCCCAAGGAAGCGATCGATGTTGTGAAGGCACGTCTCTTCTGGAAGTACTGACCCACTATCACCGTCGATGATAGGAACATCATGCAGAGGCCAAAAAACGTATTAAAGCAGAACAATATAGACCAAATATTTATTTATCCAAATATATTATACCTATCTCCGGATACATAAATGGACACTTTGAAAACATTTGGAAGATAATCAAGCAAACTAGCTTTAGGTATGTTGATTAAATGGAGTGTCTATGGAAAAACTGAGTTTTATTCATATCCATATGTTTGCCAGGTCATATTCTCACCCGCCCACCCACCCTCCCCACACCCATCCTCCCTTCCGGTCCCTCTGCCCCTACTGCTCTCTCTCCCCCTCTCTCTCTCTCTCGCGCTCTCTCTCCTCTCTCTCTCTCTCTCTCTCTCTCTCTCTCTCTCTCTCTCTCTCTCTCTCCTTCACTGTAGCACACTCTACTGAGCACACTCCGACGCACACAATCGCTTCCATCCCTCTCCCTCCCCACCCCTATCTCTCTTTCTCCTCTTCTATCGACTCCCTCTCTCTCCTTGCCGCCCTCCCCCCTCCCTCCCTCCCTCCCTCCCTCCCTCCCTCACTCACTCACTCACTCACTCACTCACTCACTCACTCACTCACTCACTCACCCAACACTCACTCACCCACTCACTCACTCACTCACTCACTCACTCACTCACTCACTCACTCACTCACTCACTCACTCACTCACTCACTCACTCACTCACTCACTCACTAAATCGCTTGCTCACTCACTCACTCACTCACTCACCCACTTCCTCACTCCTGCTAACCCGCCCGCCCACCTACCCACCCGCCCGCCAGCTCGCTCGTTCGTTCGCTCACTACTCACTTCATTCCTCCGTCCCACTCCCTCCCTCCCTACCTCCCTCCATCCCTCACTACATTCCTACCTCTACGTATTGAATATTAGCTAACCATGTTAGTAAATTTCATACTAGCTTGGAATGAGCCTGAGGATATATGTTTATATGAGATAGAACGCATACATGCTTCTATTGCTTCTATATAGCATACGAACTCGTAGACTTGCCCATAATCACACCGAATGTGATTGATAGATGAACTACGCTACTCGCAAACAATGACATAACTATGCCGAATGTGCTGACCATCCCACCAAGACATGCTGTATGCCGCACTGATGTTCTGTCAATTATCACTGCAGCCATGGGCCTGTGAAAACAGAAAGGAAATCCATAGTTTAAGATAGTGATGCAGATATGTTTGGTTGGAGACCGGTCAAAGATCTGGTTGGCCGGTGGTTATCCCACAACAGGGTGCGCAATCCCCCATCCTAGTCGGACCGAGGATTGCCAATCTTGTGACATACCTGGCCGTTTCTCAACAATCTTGGATTTTATTCACCCACCTCTCGCTCCGCTGTAATGAACTGTCAGTACTATCAATATATATGAATCCAATCTGTCACTCAAGTATATGACGTGATAATAAATTACGTCACGCGTGTGCCGAGGCCATAATCAAAATAAAATGAGTAATGAATGACGTAGCTAAATTCTTCATGAACTTTTAACAGTCCGTCAGCGGTACGAATTGCATGTCTTTATTATTTAATAAACAATATGTTGGCAACAACAGCGCCCAGTAAAACTATTTTCAAAATATTCGACAGAATGTTTATTAAATAGTTAATTTCAATTAGTTTCAAAATATTCAACATCTTACCTGTATAGTTACCTTGAATTTGTAATTCAGGGAATTCAGGGCTCAAAGTATATAAATCGATGTCAGCACGTGCAAAGTATGGGCTGAGCTTAGCTAGAGATTTGCGGGGGAAAGCAAAAAGTGGATTCATCTATTCCATTCCATGTGTGGGCTAGAGATGTTAGGTTTCCAATGGAGAAAGGCTATTGGTGAGACCGCAGCATGCTCTACTTAGGACACGTTACATTCATACTTAGTGTTAGTCTGCACACTAAATACTGAATACTAAATACTAAGTGAGCATTTAATTAATCCAATGGTTATAAATGACCAGTTGACCCATACATGAAGATATTAGATTACGGAAATAAGTCTACAAAATAACCAAATACCAATACTAAATAGCAGTTTCTTTTTAATACACTTTCTGGCAAACTCTTTCAATGTAGTAGCGTATGCATATGTTTAAATTTCACGTTCTCCAGATTGTTGCTGCATGATCCCAGAATGCAGGACAGGTTCTTGCATAGCAATCGAACCTTTCCAATTTAACCATCCATCATAAGACATCATAATCAACTACGTGACGTATAGGATGGCGTCATACCCATGCCATCAAGCATGACTCGATTTAGTCCGTCTTAAACGCTTAATACCCCGACACGTTGTACGAATTGCATGTATTTGTTATTTAATAAACATGATGTTGGCTAATTTGCAACTAATTTGTCTGGGCGCTGGTGCAACAACACCAGTCAAATTAGTTTCAAAATATTCAACAGCTTACACTGTAGGCCTACAGCTCTCTGGAAATTGATAGTCAGTGAGGTCAGGGATCGATCGAGCCCAACACAAGGGAGGTGTGGGTGGAGCTTAGCCAGAGATGGCAGTGGCATAGCTAAAACTGTAAAGGTCCATTACACTTTCTGATTAATGAGATTACCCAGAGATGTGACGCTGTGCTTGAGATTTCGTAGTAAACTGTTCTTATTTCTAACATTTCCTGTACATGTGTTTGTCAATAATCCCATGTTATAGAAACAGTGGCAATGTGTCAAGTCTGGGAAGTCAAATTTAATGATGCAGCTGAAAGGAATCTATTCAAAGATAATTCAAATAAGACCCATTTCAGCCCATTCATGAGCAGGTGTGTTTTCAACATAGTTATCTGCTCGTATCTTCCCAGGTGCACATGAGATCATAGAAATTGAACATGTACAATGCAGATAAGCTAATTCCATTTATATTCGCTTGAATTTTTATTAGGATTTGATGTCATAACAATTTTATGTTATTTAGCTTGAGAACGAGTGAACTTCCGAACAGAGTTGTACACAATTCGTGGGCAGCTATTATATTTTCTTTCTGTCTTTCGCTCATACCACACTTTCGCTTCTTTAACTGCCGTATTATACTTTATTTCATCGTCGTCAAGATTCTGTTTGTGGATATGGAGATCTGAACTGAACACCTTATCGCTAAGCTTTCTTTTTCGCCTTCTAGCCCGCTTTAATTTCCTACGGTAGTAGTCCCAGTTGTAGTCACTCACACTTTTATCAAATGAGGTAAAATAACCTCGTGAGGCAGATTGAGCTGTTTTTGTAAGAAAACTTTGACAGATGCAGAAATTATCTTATGGTCACTTTTATGGAATTTACCACCAACGGTAATGTCTTGAATGAGAGTAGCAGTTTACAGTTATACAAATAGTCGTGGTATTACTGTATATTGGCATTGACAGGGAATCGAACCAACAACCAACGAATGCGCCAAGCATCATAGCCCACAAACACGTCTACCACACCAACGACGCAAGACAAAAGTCTTACATTGCCGGTAAGGCTTTCACAATGTGAAAGTGTAACAGGCAGAAAGCCTCACCAGCAAAGTGAGACATTTGGCTTGTGACGTTGGTGTGGTGGAATCGTTTGTTGGCTATGATGCTTGGTGTTTTCGTCAGTTGTAGGTTCGATTCCATGTTAATAAAAGTTAACAGCAAATCATTTATATATTTATCTCTTTTAGGTTCAGTAATTAATTGCGTAATGTAATTTCCTTCAATCGTATTACAGAATTTTTCTCTGACTCGAGAGTTAGCACAGTTTGAGGTCCAATCTATATCTCTGAAGTTAAAGTCGCCGAGCAGGATACCAGTTTGGTTGTCTATCTCAAATCGTATTCACGTGTTGTTCTCTTGCAAATTCAGTTCTGTAGCACGCTACTAACAATATTTTACAGTGCTTACTTGCTTGGCAGTCAATCCATAACATTTCGACTTTTACCGTACTTAGTTCAGATTCAGAAGGGTGCAGTACGGTGGTTAACCTTGGATAGCCTCGACACAAGCAGTCATGGCTGGTATGACTGAACTCGAGTTAACCCAACATCAGCATACTTTAATGAGTTCACTCAACCTCAGTATGTTAATGACCCGACTCGACTGGACCGTGATATATTAATTACACAACTCGTCTCGACTCCCCCCCCCCCTAGGCATTTTCCTGTGACGGAGGCCCACGCGAGGCATTTTCCTCTCGCAATTTATTGGCCCGCTTGAGGCATTAGTTTATATTAAACTTGTTAGCTGCGCTACGACTTTTCCTTTGCCGGGTTACCATCCGTATATATATATATATAAGGATAGGTTAGGCATATTTGGCGAGATACAAAATAAATGTTGCCAACAGGTCACTTTCATTAATCGCAGAAAATGGACCACTTTCTTAAACCATGTGCATTTATCTTTTCAAGAAACTAGCATTTGACTCGCTGTGCCACATAACATAAAATAAAAAAATGTACAGACACACTGGTTATTCAAATAGCCGGAATGACATGGTAGTGTTCGCCATTTGTGGCATCCACTGGCCCCCGAGGTTGGTCTCTGTGGTCACTGGCCGCTCACGGTCTCTCTTCAGCATCCCCGAGGCCAGCTACCCAGCATCGTCGGGCCTGCATGTACCGTGCGTATGAGTCAGAAACCAAGGAAGAAGCAGTGTGGCGTGGGGCCAGAGCTACAAATTCAGCAACCGGACAGTTAATTACTTGTTTTGTACAATCTAACGTTTCTACTAGAGGTAAACATTCTTGCCACAATAGATTTACAATAACTGAAACTCCGTTTGTCAACATACAGCTGCAATGAGTACATGAAACATAAGAAAATCGTGTCCTAGTCCGAGAAAGCTGTTATTTTCTTTCAGAAACATTCTAATTCTCTCCTCATAAATGCGCCTCTCGGTTTTATGAACACTACCTCAAATTCCAGTTCCTTCTCTAGGCTCACCACAATTTTATTTGAGTATCCGACAAAAAAACTGACTTTAGCAAATTCTGATGATATGTCAATATAGTTTATGATTGAAATTTTGTTCCAGTCAACAGGCAAATTGAAAATGATGTAGGACTTCTACGTGTATAGCCTTTTTAGGCAGTAGACAATACCGAGTCACTCATATCAGGTGCATTCATACATTAGTTATTTTGCTTGACATAAGTAATGCAATCTAAAAATAGAGTTGTGGCTTCGCTCTTATGTAATGACCAGCAATAGTATTACGTCCATGCAAAGACTAGACCATTACCCAGACTCCACTTCTGAGATCAGACAGGTAGGGACCAAGTCTATCTCCGTAGGATAGTGTCAACGCAACACTGTGGGTCATGTTTATTTTGGTATCATCTTAACCTCTGTATCACACACTTGATACAGACATTAAAATCCACTTTATCCATCCAGTGGTTCGCGTGATATCAGTATCTACGCAATGTCAGCAAATTCCTGAGCTCATTTTGTGTCCGATCGATTTGAATTGTACCACGAATGCAGAGGGACTATTTTTCTGTTAGCTACTTATCATACAGACTACTATAGGCTTTTTACCATCTCCTTTTACGTGATATAATATTTTCTGGTGTGAAGAGAGTAGCTCTTGTGCCTTTTAGATTTAAATTTTCTCTACTACCATATCCTGGTGGGAATCACTACGCCAATGGCTACTCAATACCTCGTATCGAAGGAGATCTCGCGAGACACGAATAATAAGTAATGTACAACACGAACGGCTCTAACGTACTCGGCATCTCTGTTCAAAGGAACCGCTATGATGCTTTATCAGCGCAGCCACCGCCCTCCCATCACCCCCAGCTCACCCCCGTCCAATCACGCATCATCAAGCGTGCCTCTTCTTTCATTACATACAATAGCGTAATGCAGTCAGTCAATTATATGACATCATCATCAAATAGACCATGAATGGCATCTAAGTCGCTAATAAAGCCTTAATATTTGGTCAGATAGTACGAATTAAGTCGTTCCTATTTAATAAACATTCTTTTGAATATTTTGACAAACAAATTGGCCGGGCGCTATTGCTACCATAGGCAGCAATAACAGCCAGTCAAATTACTTTCAAAATGGCCAACAACTTACCTGTCTAGTTTTATAGAAATTAAGATTCAGGGAGTGCATGGTTCGATCGATACCAACATGGACAAAGCGTTGGCGAAGCTTAGCTAGGAATTGGCTGGGCCTAGCTAAAACATGATGCATCCATTGGTCTGCAACATGGCTCAGTTCCTCGTCATCGTCCTGACCACCTAGAACCATTGAACGTCATCGTCCTGACAACCAAGAACCATTGAACTTCATCATTCTGCCCATTTAGCACCATTGAACGTCATCATCCTGACCACGTAGCACCATTGAACATCATCGTCCTGACCACGTAGAACCATTAAACGTCACCGTCCCGGCCACGTAGAACCACTGCACGTCATCATCATGACTACCTAGAACCATTGGACGTCATCATCCTGACCATTTAAACCATTGAACCTCATCGTCGTGACCACTTAGAACCATTGAACGCCATGGTCCAGCCCACTTAGAACCATTGAACCTCATCATCCTGGCCACTTAGAACCATTGAGCCTCATCGTCCTGACCACTTAGAACCATTGGACGTCACCGTCCTGACCACATAGAACCATTGGACGTCATCGTCCTGATCACCTAGAACCATTGAACGTCATCGTCCTGACCACATAGAACCATTGAACCGCATCATCCTGACAACGTAGAACTATTGCACGTCGCCATCCGGACCACGTAGAACCATTGCACGGCATCATCTTGACCACTTAAATCCATTGAGCCCCATCATCCTGACCACTTAGAAACATTGAACCTCATCATCCTGACCACTTAGAACCATTGGACGTCATCGTCCTGACCACATAGAACCTTTGAATCGCATCATCCTGACAACTTAGAACCATTGAACGTCACCGTCATGACCACTTAAAACCATTGAACGTCATCATCCTGACCACTTAAAACCATTGAACGTCATCGTTCTGACCACTTAGAACCATTGAACGTCTTCGTTCTGACCACTTAGAGCCATTGAACGGCATGGTCCAGGCCATCATTCCGTGATTTATTACTTACTTCATCTGTGAACGTGATTGTTTAGATCAATAAAGTATTACTTCAAACTTTAATCTGTTGGTCTACTTTTGAATGGCGTGTAAAGCGATGGAACTCATAAACCCACATGCTAACCGTGACTCGATGATAATAAGGAAAGGTTACTTACCTCCCCTAGATGTAGAAAATACTTGAGTGTAGCTTTCGCGGCCATCTCGGTTACTTCGCAGCACTAACTGACAGTCGCTGGCTACGTCACTCCGGTCAGTTTTTGTGGAGTCACGTGACAGCATTGATCGGTAGACCGCTGGCTTATGTAGAACTCCACAAGAACTGACCAGAGTGACGTAACCATTGACCATCAGTTAGTGCTGAATGAATCACCGAAAAGTACCCATGGATCCATTCATCCTCAGCATTGTCATCGTCATCGTCACCGCTACCGCCACCGCCATCATCATCAGTGAAAAAGTGATTATGAATATCTTTGCTGCTGGGTTTTATGTTGAGCTTGAATCAATGTCCTCTGGTCTGTGTAGTCTCGCACGGTTAGAAAAAGCAATTTTATGAATATTATATAGAGCCTGAACGGTTCAATACCGGTAAAAGCATCCATATTTCAGTGAAAGCGGTTAGGGATGTAAATCCTTCGGTGTAGCTATGCTCCTTGATTTGTTGGACGAATTTTGTTGGTTGGAACTGAACACTCACTATCATCACTAACATGTTTTAAACTAGGTGACCATGCCGAGTTACAGTATTTGAGAATATGTCTCTCTAGAGACGTGCACAAGAGAGTGAATGTAGATGGTCTATGCTGGTAACGGGTAACTTGATTAGTACAAATTGTTCTCACCTTGGATACTATATTTCTTATATGTATATCAAAAGATAGGTATCAATCAATCTACCGTCCCAACTCTAGGCTGCACATCGGTAGTATCTGTCACATAGTATTTTGTGTTATTTGCAAATATTTTGAGTGCGCACACGTGTATGTGTGACTCTTTGAGCCATGAATTTACTTGGAGTCTGAGTTAACATACCGAACTGCTTTGTTCAAATCTCATTCTCAAGTTTTACTACTGCTTTCAAATTCATGCAGACGCATTCGTGTTTTATAGCAGGGTCTGCATTTGTTTAATATGCGGCACATTGTGCCAGCACCATGTCACATAGTTCCCTAGGCTAGCGGGTACAATGTGACAAATAAAAAGTAAACACTACTTCATCTCGGCCGTTTTAGTTTAAAGGGAAAATGCTTCATTAATTGTGTATTATTATAAAGTATACACTTTACTGAAGCAGCAAACCAATTGGCAGTGCGCATTAAAACAAATGGTATTAGCGATTAAAAATTTCACATTGTGCCCCGGTCTCCCCTATGTATGATTACTGTAGTCTGCAGCTGTAGTAGTAGAAACATCCTACAGCTGCAATCAGTCCTTTTTTGCTTTTTCTCACTGTGTTTTGTCCTCAGCCGAAATCCTAAGCTTCCAGAGGTCAATTCTTGATTTGAGTGTACCGAGTCCTGCTTTTTTTAGGTCAACTCGTAGGACACTTAGCAGATGTATGCAGTGACGTCCTCACCTGGCTTTGTATTTGCTGGCTTCCAGTAGGTCGAATTTTAAGGCTCTCTGTGCTGGTGTGTCTTCTGGTATCATTAGCACATGGTCAAACATGGACCATCTTTGCTGGGAGAATTTTACAGACAGGGTCTGTATTAAGCATCTTGTATAGTGCATCATTGAAAATTATGCTGTCTGGCCATCGGTATCCTGTGATGGTTCATAAGTGGTTGCTGAAGCAGGCATCAGGTTTGTCTAGAGTTGCCTTTGGAGCTGCCCAGCTGTTACAGGTTGCTGTGTATAAACGTAGTCTTTTGTGAAAGTTATCTTTGACCTACGAAGCCATAGCCTCCAGAAGGACTGGAAAATCTACGTTCCCCATGACGCAGCGTGCAGCAATGCCAGCAGTACTGTAAAGCAGCCCAGGATTGTACTTTTCCTCCATGGTTCCCCGCCACGAAGTAGACCGCCATTGTCTTTAGTTCCATGCTTTGTAGATAGGTATATGTTGGCAAACTATGTTTTGGATTCGTTCATAAAGAAATTTTCAATTTTTAGTTTGCTTGCAGCTGGTGGGAAAAGTTCGTCAATGGGTTTCTTTTCCTCGTCTATGTCAACATCGTCGGCATATTCCATCTCTAGCGGCATACCCAGTATGGACACTGGGGGTTTGGTCTTGTGGAATTTACCCACACGGATTTCAATGCAGCAGCAAGGTACCAGGTGAAAAGCACAGGAGATAGACAATCTCCCTGTGGGGAGCCGATTGAGGTCTCAAACTCTACAGACGTCATTGACTTGACTCATACTCTCAGCCTGGTGTCTGCAAATAGTATTCTTAGTAGTCGTAGCTCATCTTCATTGCAAATGGCCTGGCGTGGTACATCTAGGAGCTTTGAGCGTTTAATTGTGTCGACAGCTCATAACATGTCAATCCCCAATTTGTGGAAATCCCAGTGTTTGGACATGACTACTGACACAAGCATGCGTTGAGCCCATACAATTTTTACGCAGCTGATTCCACGTTTGAAGCCACTTTGACATTACACGGTAAGTCATCGATCTTGTCTCGGATGCGGCATAGAGTAACATTGGGTAAGATATTCCATACGCTGTTGAGGAGCACAATGGGCCGCAGATTGTCTGGGGTGCCAGGTGGCTTCTTGAGCTTGGGTAGCGTGAGCAGGTTGCCTTAGCCCACAGCGTCGATGGGAAGGTGGTGCATAAATGCTGAATTGATTAGGTGCGTGGTCGGTTTTTAGATAATGTCACTTGCATATTTGAATAGTTCATTGCTCATGCCATCAGGTCCAGATGCACGTCTATTTTTCAGGGCTTTAAGTGCCTTCCCAACTTCTGCTGGCTTAATTGGTGTTAGTAATGGCCTGGGGTCTCCTGAGAACGGGTGAAAGGGCTCATCATCGTGGTCAGTGAACTGTTCCTTTAACCATTCTGGAATTCCCTCGGCATTGCCCTGTTCAGTCCCACGAACGTACCCATCAGAGTCGTGTACGGTGAGAGGTGATGTGTAGTTAGTAACTCTCAGGTCTTGGGCTGCGCGAAATATTTTGTGACAGTCATCCATGGCAATGATTTCATCTTCTAGGAAGTCTGCTTGGTGAATAACAAGATCTTTTATGCATTCGGTAATGTGGCGCAGAATGTTATTATGTTCTTTGTGTAGTTTGGTGCAGTTTTCAATTCGGCCACTTTGATAGATGCATAGCAGTATAGCTTTCTGCTCTGCTGATACTTTTACTACGACAGGGACGTCAGTATACCTAGTTCCATTGCTTTTTTAGAACTCCTATGAAGCTGATAGCTGATGATTCCATAGATTTCAATATTTTCGTTATGGGTTTCGTTTGGATTCGAGCTGACGTCGAGGTTACCCATTTGATTCCCGAGGGCATTTTGTATGGCATTTGAGTGTCAGCGTCGCTGATGAGCTTGGATAGATTGTAGGTGACCTTACCCTCTTGCCTGGTATAGCTTTTATACATTAGGTAAGATGGTTCATCTGAAGGCGTGTATTGAGAGGCGTATGGTCAGAATTGAGATCTGCGCCTTCATAGCAATGAGCATTACGAAGTAGGTGATTTGCTTCTGTTTTGCAATGTATGAAGTCTATTTGGTTGAAGACTGCTGTTGTAACCTTAGAGCCGTTTGGGTCTTTGTGATCAGCAATGTGTCCTGTGCATGTTGTTTGGCGACGGCATGGGTGTTTGATAATATAAGCATATGTTTGGTATTATTACACATATTCTCAATATTGTCAGTATTATTATTCTTGTGTGAACAGCAAAGCTCTCAAAATGCTACTTATATCAATTAACCATTTAATTGTCGATACTCCAAAAGTGTATCTTTATAATGCCCATTAGCAGGCCACGGGAAGACTTTTATTGTAAATTTACCATTGAAATATGTATGAAGTAAATGTATATTGTTGTGCAAATATATATTTCTTGTGAGCGGTGCTAATTCCGTTTTGGTTGGCTTGATCATTAGAGACTCGATTGTCAGGAAAATTAAAACTTTTCTTTGGTTCGTTAGTCGCCATTAACTCCATTTGAAAGCAAACATAAGAATATCTTTTGAAAATTTACCATATGAATAACTGGCTCCTCCTTATGTTTTATTCAATTAACCATGGGCAGGAACGGTTAAGAATATTTACATTTTCTTCAATTAATGCACATTTGGTGGTCTAGAGAAATACTGCTTCCGAAATTTTGCCACTGGAATGGCTGGTTCGCTTACCGAGCCAGCCATTCCTGTGGGAAATTCTCAAAACTGTATCCTCCTGGCCTGCAAATGGACATTCCTCAAAACCACTGCAAATGAATTTCTTGGCCGTCTTAACTACGAAAGCATTAAACAGGTAGGGAGAGAGAGAGAGAGAGGAAGAAAGTGAGGGAGATAGAGAGACAGGTGGACCTATATAGGGAAGCGGGAGGGAGAGAGGGTTGGAGAGATAAATAGTTAGGTAAGATATTTTAATTTATTTTCAAGGCATTTGATCATAAATTCAATAAGTTAGTAAACACCTGTTGGCTGGTCAGAGAAGAAGGAAAGTCTTGCACACACGCGCGCGCACACACACACACGCGCGCACGCACGCACATACACACACACACACACGCAAGCACGCACACACGTACCCACACACACCTTCCCACATCAAAGAATGGGGTTGGGTTTAGCTCGCAACTGTAAATATCAGCCAATAGTTACTCTCCTCAAAGCCATCTTAATGTGGCTTAGTTCATGAGTCCGTTGTGTCATTTTACTTGCAAGCTTTTATGTGACAAAATCATACACTGTTTATGCAACGCCTTATTTTGTTCTACAAAGGTCTACAGCAACAAGCACAGCTATCATTGAGCAGTCTAAAAAAACAAATTCGGAAAACCAAAAACATGCACAACAGCCACTTCAATCAAATTCATGTGAGAATCGACACGTTTAAATTTACATTTATTCCCAATATGATAAGAGATTTGAACAACATATCACAATATCTTCTAAGCAGTTCAATAAATCCTACTACTAAATTTACGGAATTAATCAAAGGAAAACAACATATCTAACTTAGCTACTTGACGAATTGGCGGCGAAAGTATGTCCTGTGGACGCGTCGCTAATCATGACAAATCATGATCAGGAATGAGAAAAGGCTTACATTATTGAGTATATCAAAGTCCGACATTCATTTGGTTTGTCCCAAATGAGAGAGGGCTTAGATTACTAGGTATATTATGTAGAGATTAGGCGTGCACCATAAAGTATTTGACATAAAGAGAGGGCATATGCCACTTAGCACGTGACAAACATAAAGTATTATATAGTTAAAGGAAGGGAAAAGTGAAATAGCAAATGGTGTTTATTGGTAATTTCATACAATATTAAATAAACTACCACTGGTAAAAATGGAAACGAATCGGGATTATGTGAGAAAAGCATTTACTGAATCTAGAGCGCTTAACTTGGAACCATTTAGTGACGTCGCTGGTGCTTCGCACTCAGTCGTGTGTTGATTGTATACCGTGTACTCGAATAATAAAGGCAAACCTGAATATAGTTTCGTAATCGATATGAATAGTATTCTCTCTAGGCGCCGATGTGGACTCGTAGAGCGATTAACTGGCTCCTGTTAATTCGCTAGTGATCCTTTTGAAAACAGTATACTTGTAAGTCACATTTTTGGACAAAATGATTTCATAATACACTGCTTGTTTCCAAGGTCGCAACATGATGCCTACTGAATATTTTGAAATTTGTGTGCTTGAATGTAGATCCCGTCTCTGAAAACAGCAGCTTTCAGACAAATTGTTTTCAACTTAGACCGTTTTTACCTTAGGAAGCAGCGGCTAATCAGCTTAACGCTAATATAATGGAGGTTATATGACCGGCTGTGGCGGGTATTATTTATTCGCTCAGCATACACCAGAGCGCATATGACCAGCTGCGTCACTAACTGGCTCCTGCCATTGTTTTAGTGTTTTTTTCAAATGATTCTGATTTATTTTTGGTTTTTACTGATGTCTATACTTCGATTATTACATAAAGTTATCATTCAAGAACATATGGTAGATCCCTGGTCTTTTCCTTTAAAAGCCATACAAGTTAAGTTTACTTCAGCGAAATAAACCTGAAAATCTTTACGGAAACTCTTATTTCGGTGTTGCACGAAATTGATTTTTATTATCAGGACTTCAAACCAAACATTGTAGTGGGAATTAAATTTAAATTGAATAAAGGTGATTAGCTAGAGCAAAAAGAGAACAACTTAGAAATTCGTAAGATGTATTTAATTATCAATTTTTCTTTAAGGGAATAACTTATCAATTGGCTTCGTCCCTCAGAGTTGTTATAAATGTTGGCAATATTTTTATATACTTTTGCAATCAGTCATATTCTGTTTTCAACTAGAATGGCAGGCACTCACAATTGTAATTCCACTGGTTTATCCTCTGAAATGGTAATACGAATTTGAGCTTGGAGCACCTGAAGGTTTATGTAATATCTACAATATTGATTTTGTACATATTCAAATGTTTATGAGTGTTCAGTATGATTATTCAGCGTAGATGTTTGTTGTTGAACAGTACTGCTAAATTGTGAGAGAAAATTCATTCATTAAAATTTCTAACTTAATTTATTTCTTATATTATTACTGATATTACCTGTCACTCATCCTCATCAAGCGTGTAGATATTTATTGATATTAATAACACAGATGAGATTCAATATAAAATAACTGGCGACCAATAGTAATTGAACATTTTGTGGGGCTTAATTCTTTCCTTGACCATAGCTTTAAAAAACCCTTTTCTCCAAACATAGTTTAATAACTCATTTAAAATTAAGCCTTTTCGGCTATGCAATTAACATATTCTTGTGTATGGATAAAGCGGGTGGTGGACTGTATGATATGTGTTTTAAGAATGCTATGAAGCGTACAAGCGTTCCACCCCCTAGTCTAGGTGCGTGTGCACTGTGTCGAGAGTGTAACCCTCCCACACCAAAATCAGGGCCAACAAGTGTGCTTCTGTATTAGACTGTATTAATGTCTTTTTCCTTCCCAAAATAGCCCATGCGTTGATGGTGTTAATTTGGAAGCAAAGCTTGAGCAATGTTGATATGTAGGGCGAACGTACTAGTGGAGATTCCTGCCACTAAAGGTAATGGACCTTCCATTTTTAGCTATGCCCCGCCCATCACTAGCTAAGCTCCACCCACACCTCGCTGTGTTGGGATTGATCGATCTCCGAATGCCCTACCTATCAATTTCCTGAAAACTATAGAGGGAAGCTGTTGAATATTTTTCGGCCAGTCAAATTAGTTTTAAAATATTCAACAGAATATTTGTTAAATAGTAAAAGCATGCAATTTGTACAACAATGCATAGACCTTCAAATATGCGTTCGTGACGTACTTATCGACGTCATTCATGACGTCATATATTATAATGTCATTCTACACATCACGCAGTTCATTATGACGTCATATGATGGGTGCGTACTCTGGAAAGGTGAATTGTCTCCATGCGCATTGCAGCTATCAAGGACATAATGTCGACCACGGAGTACGCTAATTAATTCACTTTTCATAATTGAATTGATAAATAGGAGTTTACTTGATTCTAATAAAACGAATGATGTTCCGCTGCTAAAATTATTGATGAGCGTTTCAATTTAGGATACATGTTAGTCCGGGCGTAGGCATGCGTTCTACACTACGTTATCCCATCGCAAACTTATAATAAGCTTCTCTCCACAATCATCGAAGGCCAATTAACCTAGTTATCATTCAAAAGATGCGCGTGTGTATGCCAGTTTTATCTATATCAGTCTGTATTTTACTGCTGCTAATATGTGGCTATGTAAGTTTATTTTAGGACAATGTCATTGGAAATAAACACCATGCTTCGTACACCATGACCTCGAATAACAACTTACGTGTAAAATTTGATATAATTTTCAGATCAACGTGAGAGACACGTCTACAAAATGAGGTCATGCTGGTTCATTGGTTCTCACAATTTAATGCATTAACCAATCGACAACGTATGAACATTAGATATGTGTAATTAGAAACCATTAAGTACACAAATAGACGCTTACGCGAACCTTGTAAGGCCCCTAAAAAATTTTAGTTGAGACAAGCGTTTTGAGACCGCAAAGAACATAATCTAGGATCACTGCCGAGAAAAGCTAAAGTAAGACGTTCGCAGTGCACAAGGCACAGTGCAGAATCTTGAAAAACGAATTGCGGCTGAAAGAAGTTCATCAAGCGTCATCATCATCATCATCATAAAGGGGCTCTTTAATACGCCTGTTTAATCCTGGATGGAAGCGATTAGGACCCCAGAAATTGACGAGAAGCTTCGTTTAAAGTTCTCATATACAGATAAAAGATATGAATCCTAACTAAATATAGGACTATTTGTTACTTTATGGACCCTTTAACTAACTAGGTGTGTCGCTCCGATTTTAGTAGCCATTTGCTAGCGCCATTATTTCAGACTATTGTCTTCCGCGGTGAACAAGTGTTGGTATACAATCATTCTCGTAATGCTAATGCTAGTCATTTTTCTGCTGGCTTGCACTGTGAGCACATAGTAAGTGCATAGCATAGTTAAATACTAGTTGCATAGTTCAGTTGGTGCAAGTGACAAATATATATTTGTAACAAGTTTACTGTATTTCAGCAACAGCCTTCCATCAAAATGTTGTGAAAATAATCAGCTGATAATAATAAGTGTTAATTAGTAATGAATTGACAACAATTTTTCCGAAAATTGTTGACAGAACAAATTTCGATCAAATTGCTCTTAAAGTAATCAGCAGGGCAGTCAATGTTACAGGACCTGCTGAAGATATTTCTACCAACTTTATAGACTGACATTGCTGACCAAAGCAGCAACAGCTTTGTCAAACCTTTCTCAGAATAATCAGTGGGTTTTCTGTTTTGTTAGCTGAAATGTACATGTAGAACTAATTAGGCCTATGTGATATCAGAGGCGGTCATGCACGTGAGGCTGAAGAAATTGTCAGCAGGAGAGAGTTATTGCTAGTAAATGTGTCCCAATGTACAGTGGCCACAACTTATATCTCGTATTCTGGAAACAGTGCATGGAATAAATGGATAGCAGACCTGACTACGCATCATAAATCTACAGCAGCCACACGTTATATATAGTGGATGTGCTCAGAGATTAAGCCACACCCACGCAAGGGATAGTATTAACATTTTTAAGATCTCTGTTACCCTCGCCCATGAGGGAAGAGGGTATTTCGATCGTGTCTCTCTGCCTGCTTGCCTATCTGCCTGCCTGCCTGTCTATCTAATGGTTGGCCGGTTGGTCTGTCGGTTGGTCGGTCCGGAACTGTATCACGAACACTGCTGATCTGATTCGCTCAACTCGAATTAAAACGAAGGAACTTACCGTAAGAGCGGATTTCCAGACTTTGATAATGATCCGACTAAAAGAGCCCGGATCCCGATCAGATACAATTCTTGATCTGTGAATATCTCGGAAACTACTTATCTGAGTTCTCTCAAACATTAACACAAGACATAGTGGGGCAATACACTATGTGTCCATAACTTGTGGTGTGATCCAAAAAGAAATCTGGAAAACAGAAATATCTGGAAAATCCGAAATATCCGGAGAATCCGAAAACAGTTTACAGTGTGGCAAGACAAAACGGCATGGCGAGGGGCCGAATGCTATTGCTTCAATTGCCCCACAATTGCATATAACTATTAGGATTTATTGTGCATTTAATGGTGTCTACCCGAAAACACTAACCAAACACGTGTCCAGACCAAACACGTGTCCACCATCAATACGGTTTCTTACCCGGGTATGCATCACACAGCTCATTTATACACTAGAGGACTGTACCAAAGCTGTTGACGAAGGTGGTACAGTCGATGCCATCTACCTTGATAATGCTAAAGTGTTTGACACCGTTCCACACCAAAGACTACTTAATAAACTCCACAGCTATGATATTGGAGACACTCTACGATGGCTTCATGCATTCCCAAGCAGCAGAAAGCAGCGGCTATCCACCAATGGCTCACGCGCCAATTGGGCCTCGGTGCTAAGCGGCATTCTACCGAGCAGTGTCCTTGGACCAGTGCCTGTCATCTACTTCATTAATGACTTGCTAGGAGTAGCAGAAAGTTTGATAAAGCCATTTTCATACATAGAAATCTACATATATTAGCTAGAAGCCTCAGTTACTCCAGTTTTGCATTCACTAGGCGACCTGGTGATTCCCCAAAAAAGCAATTTCTTCACTTAAACCAATAGGAAAAATCCATATCACCCTAATGCAAACCCCTGCTGCATAAGAACTGCTTGATATTTTAAAATCGAATCTAGAGAATCCATGTGGCAATGTGTGTCTCAAATGATACCGACTTTTTTTAGTGTAAAATGCTTTATTGTTTAGGTACTATGGCAGATAGAGCATGGCAACTGCTAAAACACTACACAAACATCTGTATGTAATACTTAATTTGCCAATAAACAACGCGCCCTCTCTGCGGTGTGATAGTGAGCCAATGACTCATTTCATTCTGCACAGATACACATGATGAGGTTCCAACTCACTGCGAGAATCCTGCTAATTATTTTTAACACAATTTGATTGAAAGTTGTTTTCACTAAAAGTAGGAAGCGTTTCACTCGAAATGTTTTCAAAATAAATATTATATTTCATACATTTAGCTCTCTTGAAAATAGGTTTCTAGGGAATTTGGCATGAAATGTCTATTTCATTAACCCCTTGCAAATTAACAAACAAATGTATGGCTCCTGTGGCTGTAAGTTTATATGATTAATGATATGGTCTATCAAATAATCTGTATTAGATGCTATTTATCCTTAAACACTCATATCAGCCAAAAACGGTTTCTATATCAGGGTACTCTTTATATCAGTGTTATGGTTGCAACCGCTTTCTGTCATTTAATCAATATTAAGACACATACTTGCGGACAAAATGTTTTTTAAAGTAACATGTATGTATCTACGTATTAGATTTTATGACATTTCATCATTGATATAATAGATATAGCTTGTGCAGCCTGATTAGCATGCTGAGTTTTATTACTATTTATTATGAGCTGCCAGACTGAGTGGGAGCACCAATGCGGTGGACCGTGCATTGTATAGAGCCGATTCGCCAATGCTCTTTCTGTGTCTAAGATTTCTGTTTGCAGATCACACCAAGCTGTACACGCCAGTTGAATTGACCATGATGCGCTCCAAAAAGACCTGAATAGCCTAAGAGATTGGTCAAATACACGGCAGCTCCGTTTTAATGCGACAAAATGCAAAGAGGCAACGATAAATTCCAAATACAGCATGCAATAAAGTGGCCAACCAGTTGTACTAGAGGAGACCACTTGTGAGAAGGACTTAGAGGTGTAGGTAGAACATTTCCTAAACTTCAATCAGCATGCAGAAGTAGCAGCCAATAAAACCAACAGATTAGTCGGCATGATCAGGCAGTCCTTCGCCTTCATCGATCCTTGTACATTAGGCTTGTTGTATGCAACGCCCTTTAAATAGTTCATCTCTCATCTCTAGGACAATAGGTGCTGAAACTATTTCACCAGGAGGCGTAGTTTAGCGACACTTGACAAGGTCTTAAATGTCAATTGTGTGAAGCCGGGCCCCACAACGACAAATCACAAAATCCTCCCAATACCAAATCTATATCTTCAGTGAAGGAAACAAAGAAATGTTAGCTCTAATATATGCTGTATTATTTAGTGAATAATTATGGATGTAGATGAGAGTGAACAAGAAAGGAAATGTAATGAAATGACTAATGATAATGACGATGATAAGAGGAGGCAACAATAATAATGATAATATGGCGATGATTCTAAGCAATCAAAAGGTAATTAGGCAAGAAATAATGAGCTATATGTGCTGTATCGTATTGTGTGAAATCTGGTAATGTATATAATTCTCAACAATACATACAGTTTATGTTCGATTGCGCATTCCCCGTGGAATAAAGAAATACTAGTAAATCGGCGATCCACGAAACACTAATCCACAAAGTAGGCGATCAACGAAATAGGTGATCCACGAGTCCCCGAGTCCACGAGTCGACGAATCCACGAGTCAAGGTAGTGACACGAGTCATTAGAACACTCCGACAGCCTACGTATTCCTACGACCGGTAATTACGATGCGTACACAGGTGACCGTGATTACACCTTAATGCATATGATAGTTCATCTCATCACGCATGGGCGGTACTCCGACATTACACGAATGTGATAATTCGCATCACATATAGGTGGGCAGTCATCAAATTAAACAAGGGTGATAGTTCATCTCATCACATACGAGTAATAATCCAACACTGGGTAATTGATTTCGAGTGAAGATACAAACCAGTGTGATCATTATCCACATTATACGTGGACGAGCGGTAATACATGAGTTATGATGCCACAACAATTGGTCTGTCCGGCACAACACACATCCCTCACTTCATTACAACCTAGCTAGCTCCACTCGAAATCCACCTCACTTGTCCAATGTCACCCCTCTCCAACTCATTGCGTGGGTCTGTCCGGCCCAACACACACCCCTTACTTCATTACAACCTCTCTATCGCCTGGCGATCACAAAGGTTTATCGAACGGAACTTCACATGGCAGCACTTGGCAATAAGGAGTTAGTTTGGTCCAGTATATTTGGCATGTATTGTGTTTAATTGTCACAGTGTCTCAGATCTTCCTTCTATCAAAAATGCCAGCTTTGTTTACACGCAGCACCCTCATAATTTCAGTTTCCGCACTCATTAGCCAAGCCAGCCAAGCGTTGTGCATTCCACATACACACTAAAAGTCATTAAACAACCCTTTCGCCCTTCATCTCACATGTACACCCACATGCAAAAACACACCAACAATTAATGACCAGAATATTATTTTAAAATACTCAAAGGCAAAATTATTATAAATTAATCAACAAAATCATGGTTACACATAGTCAGACAACAGTTAGAATATGGCAATGTTCTACTAAAAAGACATCCGACTATTTGAAATTGTTAAGCGTCAAGCCATGAAATCGGTTCCAGGACTCAAACAAATGCCATACCAAGAGCGCCTCACATCACTAAAACTGCCGAGTGGACAAATATCTACACTATGTATACAACGTAGACCACGAACCCATTCTACGCCTCGACAAAGGTGACAGAACAAGAGGACACAGTGTCCAACTGCGGTAACAACGTTTCAATACATCAACCAGGGAGCATTCATTTTCAGTATCTTCTTCTTCTTTTCGATCGCTGGTATCACACTTGGAGAGCCGTTCTCAAGATGAAATCTGTGGTTTTCTACAGTTCTTCCACAGGCCCATACAGCTTTTCAAGAAGAGGTTGACAAAGGCCAGATCTCTTCTCTCAGCAGCTGATACGTACTGCAACATTGAAGTATGTGCTCTGTGGTCTGTTCTGCTTCTCCACAAGGACAAGCGGATGATGTCATAAGGTGGAACCGCCTGTAGATGTGTTGGTTTAGACTGTTGTGTCCAGTTCTGAGACGAAAAATGGTCACTTGCTCTGGTCTCGAGAGATGATGGTAGGCATCTTCTGATTGAGGTGTTCTATAGAGTGACTTGATGATAGTCTTCATCTCTGTATGGGTAACCATGTTTTCTGTCTGATTCTCTTCTGCACCCACCTTTGCCATCTGGTCTGCTTCCTCATTTCCTTGGACTCCACACTGAAGTGCTATCCGAAGGCAATTGATGGTGTGTAGTGCTTCTTCAAGTTGTGGCAGCTTACCTTTGGTGATAGCCTCAAGGACGGAACGGGTATCAGATAAAAAGACAATCTGTGCAATAGGGTATGCTGTTCTGCTGATGGTATTAGCTGCATGAACCAGTGCTTCGACCTCAGCGCTGTAGTTTGTGCAGTGTTTGCCTGTCGGTATTGCAGCTGACTCATGTTGTCAGTTTGGATACTGTATGTGCAGTCCGGCACCTCCGCTCCTAATTGCATCTTTGGCTGATCCATCTGTGTAGATCCTTATCCATGTCTCCTGAGGGTACATTTCTTCCAGCATGGCTAGGGTCAGGGCCTTCTTGCTCACATCACTGTGTTCATCTTTGGTTGTGAGATGAGGCACTGTGGTGCGAATAGCTATGCTCTCTAGTTTGTTTTCCCAGGGTGGAGGATCAAGGGCGCGGTTTGGGTCTTCTATTTGTGCTGGCAACATTTCTTGGTGTTTCCTTTGACGTGCGTTTGTCTCTTTCACAAAACTTGATCTTTTAAGTCTTCCTGATGACAGCTGTGCTTGCCTGATCTTCATCGGGTGGTTGTTGAACGATTTGAACTTTGCAGCTTGGATCAGTGCTTTGCATTCCCTTCCTTTGCTAAGTGGGAGGTGGGATGCCTGCTGTCTGCTCCATTTTTTCTATTGGTGTTGATCTCATTCCACCAGTAATGATGCGCAGTGCCTGGTTTTGTACTCTGTCGAGGTTCTGTTGATGAGATTTAGCTGCTGTCATCCATGAGCTGAATCCATGCTCAAGGTGTGGTCGTACGGCACCTAGGTAGATGGTCTTGAGGATCCTTTAATTGGCACCCCACTTTGTTCCTGCCAGCTTCCTCATGCTGTTTAGCTTTCTTCTGGCCTTTGCCTCTGCGTTCTGGATGTGCTCCTTCCATGTTAATCTTCTGTCATAGGTGACTCCCAGGTATGTCCTTTGGTCCTCGTACTCGTGTGGAGTACCGCCCAGTGTCAGATTGCCAACCTTGGTTTTGGTGGACAGTGAGATTAGCATGGTTGATGATTTTTTTGTTGTTGATGGTAATACACCAGCGATTGTCACAAGCTTTAATTCTGTCCAAGGCGAGCTGCAATATGTACGTGGCAGTCGTTGTGTACTCCTCGGTGCACCAGCCTACGAGGTCATCTGCATAGAGGGCTGCTTGGATCCCATTGAGCAGCTCTGCTACAATGGCATTAATGAACAGTATTGGTGATAATACGCCGCCTTGTGGCACCCCTTGTCTCAGCAATACATTCTGTCCAGATTGTCAATCCACCAGCACCCTAGCTCTGCGATTGTGTAGGTATGACTTCGTCCATTGGAACATGCCACCGATGCCTGTGCGCTGGAGCTTCACGTGGAGGCCATCCTTCCACACCTTGTCAAATGCCTTCTGCAGATCGATAAAGGCAGCTAGCATCACCTTCTTGGCTTGAAAGGTGTCCTCTATGACCTGTGCAAGATGTGTTGTTTGATCTTCTGTGCTCCTGTATCTTCTGAAGCCAGCCTCTCTGAAACTATAATGTTCTCCGACTCCAGGTACCACTGCAACCGCTGGTTGATGATGCGCTCCATGGTCTTGCATATACAGCTTGTAAGACTGATAGGATGGTAGCTCAGCACTTTCGTCCTGTTCTTCCCTTTTTCAGAATAGGAGTCATTCTGCCTTCCTTCCAGCACTGAGGAGCCTCTCCATTGGTCCAACTGAGATTAAAGATGTCGAGCAGAGAGAGAGATGCATTACCAAGGTGTTGGATCATTTCATTCGTAATGCCATCTGGCCCGGGAGATTTCTTCTTCTTCAAATGGCGGATAGCCTTCTTCAGTTCTGCTAAACTAATGTCAACTTTCATTGCATCGTGAGTATTGGTGTCTGATCTTCCTTTTGCTCTTTTCTAACTTCCTTTTGACGCATTCGTGGTATAGAAATGTTTTATTTTCTTTCTTTTGCATATGTCTTCGCAAAGGCATCTGCAGCCATCTTTCCTGTCAGTGTTTGTCCATCTTCTTCAAGAGTAATCTTCTCTCCCCCGACACCCTCATCATTCAGTGCTTTAGTCAGTGTCCATAGCTTTGTGGTGTCTCTCTCTCTCTCTCTCTAAATTAAACCCTGCCGTCTTTTCCCTCCAGCTTCTTCTTTTGGCCTCCAGCTTGGTCTTTAGATACCTGGCTTTAGTTTGTTGTAGCATGAAGTGGTTTTCATGACAGGGATTACCCTCTGCATCTTCTCTGGCCTTGTCTAGTTTATCATGTGCTGCTTGCAGTTCTGTTGTCCAGTAGGGGCGGTAGTTTTTCCCGAACCCTCGAGGAATCGCTTCGTTGGCAGCCTTGAGGATACTTGAATTAAATTCCTTGACACATTGTTGATGTTTCCCCCTTCTACTGCTATATTTTGGGTAAGCTCATTGGAACGAATGCCGAACAGACTCCAATTTGCCTTTTTGTAGTTCCACCTTTGATGTTGAGGTTAACTTGTCAAAATACTTCCAAAAAGAGAGAGGAGGACTGGGCGGTGGTCGCTTCCTCCTAACTGCGATCCGACCACTCTACTGAGGTTTCTGTGAATGTCTTCTGTACAAAATGCCAAGTCCGGCGTTGTTGTCGAGTGCCACCGGCGCAAGTAGAAGGTAGGCTGATCTGTGGGATCGTTGACAAGTAAAAGGTGCTTTTCATCTTGCCATGCTTCAATGTCTTCTCGTTTATCAAGTGTTCTGTATCCCCAGCTCTGGGACTGGCTATTAAAGTCTTCCGCAATGAGGAAGTGGCAGTCCGGGACCTGGATTGTGTCAAGTGAGAGATTCTTGTCATTAGGGCAGTAATAATTGACAATGTCAATCACAGAGTTGCTGGTTGTTACCTTGATCTTGATATATTTTGCCTCTTCCATAAAGGTTTTGATCGGGCTGGAGTTCACACTGTTTCGGACCAAGGTGCTCACCCCGCCTTTCTTTCTTCCTCTTCGATCACACCGGAAAATCCGGTAACCTCTGGTCTTAAATGGTTTTCCGTCTTGCTGGCGTGTCTCTTGGATGCAGCAGATATCAATGTTGTTTTCGTACAGGAACTGTTCGATCTCTGATTTTTTGTTGATAACCCCTTCTGCGTTCCATTGCATGATGTTGATACTGGGGTTCTCTTTGGGTTTGGTCTTCTCTTTCGGTTGGCCAGTAGCTCTCCATCCTCGTCCCCTGGCTCCACAAGACGAATTGATGGGACCTCCAGTAGGTGAGAGTGGGCTCCTTCGAGGCGTGGAGCCCGGCGCTGCACCTGCCTGGCGGATCCTCACAGGGCGAGCACCATTTCGGTTGATTCGATCTCCAAGTATCAATTCATTAGCGTTATGCATAATGTTCTGGTTAGCCCCTCCAAATGTCTGGATTGACACCCAGCGGGTTACACTCCTGCGATACGTTGAGGCCTTGCTAACCCTAACCCTGTCTTAAACAGGGGTATTTTTCAGTATTAGCATGACACACCACTGGAACAGTCTACCGGCGTCAATAGTGACAGCTCCTTCAATCAACACATTCAAAGCGAGGTTGGGCAGACAATACAGCGAGGCCACATAAACGATCGATTCCCCGATCATGCCCGTCCGTGCCCGACCTAGGGCGAATTCCAAGGATTTCTGTGCTAGCGTTTCTTCTGGCATTCATAGCACATGGCCAAACATTAACCATCTTTGCTTGGCCGACTTTTACAGACAGCGGCGACGTATTACACATATTGTATAGTGCGCATACCCAACAATGGACTTTCAAATTTGCCAGTACGAGTTATCGCACAAAATTCTTTTTCTCCGACAGGGCTAAATTCCTAACACCGTATATTTTGGATAAACTGGCAAGGCCTTTGGAAAACCAGTCTACCGTGACGACACGTGGACAGGTATTTTCACACATTCTCCGGGAAGGGATTACCTTTTGTTTGTCTGCGAGAAAATTCTTTCCTACAAATTTGATTTTTATATAGTTAGAATCTAAACTAAGCCTATATGTTAATTTGTTGGCAAAAATTGATTAATGGGAAATATTTTGATTTAAAGTTGAATAATACCCCCAGTTTTTCCACCCTCACATATATTCCCTATGGGACAGACCACTGTTATATAAAACAATAAAAGAACGTAATTTGCACCTTGGCGAGATTATAATAATCTGCATCATTAAAAAACTAATAGATTTTACTTTCTAGTCATATGTGTTAACCCTTTATTGACGATACCGGCCAAACCCGGCTTCCTTAGTGGTCTAGAGAAATGGCCATTTGCAGACCAGAAGGTCTGATAACCGGGCCAGTCATTCGAGTGGTAAATCTTCAAAAATAGTCTTCTCTTGGCCTGCAAATGGACATTCAAAAAGCAAATATTTAAATTTTCAAGAATAAATTTACTCACTAAAGGGTTAAATTATAAACAAATCATAAATACAGCCGGAAAATGCCGATTTTATAAACCTCGCCTCTTTATTTCGTATTAAATTTCTAAGATTTTGTCTCCATTGTTGAGCTTGGTCAATGGAAATTATGCTGTCTGGCCATCGCTGTCGAGTGATGGTGCGTAGGTGTTTGTGGTGGCAGACATCGAGTTTGTCTAGAGCTGTCTTTGGAGCTGCCCAGGGGTTGCAGTTATACAGCATCAAGGATGCGCACGTTGAATTGTATAAACATAGTCTTTTTATCAAGGACATCTATGATCTACGAATCCATAGCTTCCAGAAGGAATGGAAAGCTATGTCCCCCATGATGCAGCGCGCAGCAATATCAACAGTAGTGCAAAGCATGGCTCCCAGGATTAAACTTTTCCTCCATGGTTCGCCGCCACGAAGTGGATCGTCATTTTCTTTGGTTTCATGCTTTTAGATAGGGATATGTGTTCTGCTAGTCTCCTCCAATATTTGGAAATAGCATTTTAAAATAAAATGTTATTAATAGACAAGTTATTTCTTTGTTGTCAAAATGTGTTGTTATTATTTTAAAATGTTCATTTTATTCATGTCACTGGTGTTTTGTTTAGTTTTGGTTTTTTTTATCTCTATGTCTCTCAATCGCAAGGCAAACCATCTGCCTGCGCATCTCTCTATCACCTACCCCACCTCTCTCTCACCCCCCCCCCCCCCCACCACCTCTCTCTCCCTCCCTCCCACCCTCCTTCCCTTTCTCTCTCCCTCCCCCCTCTCTCTCTCATTCCACACACACACACCTCTCTCCCCCCCCTCTCTCTCTCTCTCTCTTTTTGTCTACTCCTCTCGCTTTTCTCTGCTCCTTCTCTCTCACAGTATGCGTTACATGTATATATTAGTTGACAGTTGACAGAACGTGTGCCCACTCCCATTGTACATATATATTACAATAAAATACGTTAAAAAGGTATATGTGGGTGCCCTCTGTTTTGGATTCATTCGTAAAGAGATTCTCAATTTTTAGTTTGCTTGCATCTATTGAGAGAAGTTCGTCAATCGGTTTCTTTTCCCCGTCTATGACGTCCACATCGTCGGCATATTCCATCTCTAGCGGCATACCCAGTATTGACATGCTGCATTAAATTGTGTACTTCAATGTAATGAAACGAAATTAATCTTAATATATGATTATTTCATTCCGAATAAATTATTATAATTTTGTAGTTGTGATGTTGAATTAGGGACTCCTGTCTCTTTTCCCAAAGTATGTATTGAGTACGTGTTGTCTGTCAAGCCGCGGTGATAAGCCAGAAAAAGATGATTGATTTGGAATTTGCAGCGCCCCCTTGTGACCATCAGCAGCAAACGGCCCTGTTCGTAGCAATTGGATATATTGAGGAGCATCGTCCTAGTGCACGTTCCTCGCTCTCCCTTGACCTCAATAACAACTCATATGTGTTATTTGAAATAATTTTTTGATCAACGTGGGAAACACGTCTACAAAATGAAGTCATGTAGGTGAATTGTTTCTCATAATGCAGCGTATTAACCAATCGACAACGTATGCAAATAATGTATGTCATTGAAGACCCTTGACTACACAAATAGATGCGGACGCTTACTTTGTAAGGTCGCTAATAATGTGTAGTTGAGACAAACGTTTTGAAGCAGATTTGATGATATGAAATTTGATAATAAAATAAGAAAATGTAGTTAGGAAGAAAACTGTTCACAGCTGAGATTAAATCTCCGCTAGTTTCTCTTTCTACAACCCTATGAACAATGATGTCCTAGAATATCAATGGACGTTTCCAGTTTATCCTTCAATCATATGACGTCAAAATCAACTAGGTAACATGCATGAAGACGTCATAATCAACGACATCATGAATGGCATCATAGATAAGTTCGTCACGACCGCGTAATCGACGGCGGACTATGCGTTGTTGTACGAATTGTATGTCTTGACTATTTAATAAACACTCTGTTGAATATTTTGAATTTAATTTGACTGGGCGCTGTTGCTGCCATAGGTCATTTAGTTTCCAAATATTCAGCCGCTTACATATATATATATATAATTTTCTGAAAATGTGTGATTCAGGGAGTACATGGCTCGGCCAACCCCAACACTGGCAATGCGGGGGTGGAGATTATCAAGGAATGGGCGGGGCATAGCTAAAACTGGATTCCTCTATTATAAGACAACCATACAGGGAACCTGGTGAATATGACATGCCGTGGAACGACAGAAACAGTCATCTTCAAAATTGTGTTAAACTGTCCCACCAAATATTTAAAAAATATTTATAAAACTGGAAATGATGTATCGTCTTTGTCCGTTTGTATTCAGTGAGTCAAGCTCTCCATGTCTGATTGTCTAACCAAACCTCGAAATGGTTGGTGATAAAGTAATGGATGAATTCGATTTGTCATTCAAGTAAATGACGTCATACACAATTACGTCATATGTAGTCTGAAGGCAAAATACATAATGACATATTTACCTTCGTCATGAACATTGAAAAGTTCGGCAGATAAAAGAAAATATGTCTTTAATATTCTATTTAATAAACAGTCTGTTGAATATTTTGACTTTAATTTGACTGAGTGCTGTTTCTTCCATAGGCAGCAGCACCGCCCAGTCAAATTAGTTTGAACATATTCAGTATTTTGCCTATATAGTTTGGTTTGTATAGTTTGGCTTACCTTAAAATTGTGAATTTGCTAATTCAGGATTCAAAGCATAAACTTTGATTCCAACACGCGGAGAGAGTGGGCGGAGATTGGAAAAGTATCCCACTACTGATTCTAAAGCGCCAATCTGATCTATTTGTCCAGGCAATAGGCATTGCAACGATGAACTCTTTGAACTCACCAATAGGTCAGCCAGCCAACAAGTGAAATCAAAGTAAGATATTATAGAACTATACCGATCTTGGACAAATTATGGCAGAACATGATAGCGTAGTATAACTAGTTAGATTTGAGGATACGCAATGGACCTTTCGAGTTTTAGCTATGCCCCGCCCATCTCCATCTAAGCTCCACACACACCTCGTCCGTGTTGGGATCGAGCGATCTCTGAACTCTCTGACTATCAATTTCTAGAAAACTATACAGGTTAGCTGTTAAATATTTTGAAACTAATTTGACTGGGCGCCGTTCCTGTCATATAAAGCAACACCACCTAGTCAAATTAGTTTCAAAATATGCAACCACCTACCTGTGTGGTTATCTTGAAAATCGGATTCTAAGAATTCACTGTTCAAAATATTAATATCGATCGAAACACGCACAAAGTTGTTGGCGGAGCCTAGCTAGAAATGTGCGGAGCATGACTAGAAATGGGCGGGCATAGCTAGAAATGGGTGGGGCATAGCTAGAAATAGGTGGAGCATGACTAGACATCGGCGGGGCATAGGTAGACGTGGATTTATTTAATAAACATTCTATTGAATATTTTGAAACTAATTTGACTAGGAGCTGTTAGGCAGTTAAATTGGTTTCAAATATTCATCAGCTTACATGCATAGTCTTCTGTAAATTGAGATTCAGAGAGCGCAGGGATCGATCGGTCCCAACACTGGCAATACAGGGTAATTGAGAAATACTGCCGGTTAGTATAGGACATATGGGGTCGGTCGGTCAGGAGCTGTAGTTGCTGCGCAAGCGGATTTCCAGTCATTAGCCCTGATCCAGATAAAAGAGCCCAGATCCGGTTGGGATCAAATTCTGGATTTGTAAATATCTCTGAAACTACTGGTCCGAGTTGTCTCAAATCTTAACACAAGAAATAGTGGGGCGTTACACTATCTGTCTACAACTTTTGGGGTGATCCAGAAAAAAAAAATGGAAAACAGAAATATATTTAAAAATCCGAAACATGTGAAAAATATAACTACTACGGTTTGGCGTGCATTTAATGATGTGTACCCGGACACATGCTGTTGATATTTTCGCAAAGTGCTCAAGGTTATGAAACCATGCGTTTATTAATTGAGGATGAAACAGAAAATGTTGTGATTGGCTGTAGTGAATCAGGTTAAGATAAACTCTAAAACATAAAACAGCTATGAAAATGTCTAGATAATAAATCAAAATGATAAGATCTAGTTTGTCTGTGAAATTATGTAATAACAGATATCATAGACTTAAATTACCGCCACTTGTGGATAATGGAGCAATCCAGTTTATCTATCAATCATATGACGTCATAATCAACAACATCACATGTAGGCTGACGTTATAATCAATTAAGTCATGAAGGGCGTGATTAAGCCCGTCACAAACGCTTAATATCCCCCTCATTGTACGAATTGTATGTCTTTACAATTTAATAAACATTCTGTTGAATATTTTAAAAATAATTTCACTAGGTGCTGTTAGGCAGCAAAAGCACCCAGTCAAATTGGTTTCAAGTATTCAACAGCTTACCTGCAAATTTTTTCGGGAAATTGAGATTCAGAGAGCGAAGGGATCGATCGATCACAACAATGGCAAAGTGTTGAGATCGGCGTGGCAAGGTTAAAACTTGATTCCTCCATTGAACATTGGACGGAAAAAATCCAGGATGCTGTTATTAACCACTTTGACATTGCAATTCCGGTGTCAGTTTTCACTCATAGAAAACTCTAGGTGCCCTTACAAGAAAACTATTCTGACACTAATTTGAAGAAACCATCTTACTGTCTTCAGAAAACTACGCAAGCCCATACATGCATTCGTTTATCATTAAACAGCATTTCTTACTTACTAACGTCGTTCCGATTAATGCACCTGTGCTAACGTCCCGCACGGTGTATTGTATTTAGGGGAACTAAGAGGTCGATATGCGATTAGGTGGACATTTGTGCGAGAAGATGAAACAGAGAGACTTATTGTTACCTAGCTCCGGATTCATAAGTAGACATTTACAAACTACTCGGAGTTAGTTTACTAACTCTCTTGTAATATTTCACTCAGATCTCCTAAACTTCTATAGCCACACTGAACTCTGAGGGGTCTCATCTGCTCTGAGATTCAGGGAGATTGCGCGTGATCAGGAGAGTGTCACAAATTGGTGGGAGTATCAGTTCTTGGTCTAGGAACCAAATTACATAGTTATATACGGATCAACGCTGTTTGTAAATCACGTAGGTTGTATTTCGTGAAGAATATCTCATGTCTCAAGTGGGGTGAAACTTATATATTGACAAACCGACCGACCGACCGATGTCATTAATTGAGTAAATCCCGACCCACACTTATTCAATGATGACTGAGCCGACACAAGTCCATGATTCGTCCATGATAATCAGGTCAATATGGACAGGCAGTTGTATCAAGTTGACTCATGTTCATCCGACTGAGCATGTTCAATTGTATTTCGCCTATGGCCTGGGTGTAAATAAATTGAATTGAATTGCTATAGTCGCTACCTGTGCTACGAGTACGACAATGGCAACTTTTATAAACATGCATACATCGGTAGCAACATTCATACCGCATACCAATGATAGAAATCCAATAGTGTATTATGCGGCGACAACCTTTAGCTGAAATGTTTTGCAAAACACTGGTTTTCTAATATTTTCTTAAGAAGGTCACTAAGACTACAGTGCCGTATTTTCATTAGACACAACGGCTTAACAGGAACCATTTTGCTGTGTGGTGAGGTGAATACATTGACACAGGGATAGGAAGACGTATGCTTTGTTGCTGTGTAGTGAGGTGAATACATTGACACAGGGATAGGAAGACGTATGCTTTGTTGCAGTGTGGTGAGGTGAATACATTGACACAGGGATAGGAAGACGTATGCTTTGTTGCTGTGTGGTGAGGTGAATACATTGACACAGGGATAGGAAGACGTATGCTTTGTTGCTGTGTGGTGAGGTGAATACATTGACACAGGGGTAGGAAGACGTATGCTTTGTTGCTGTGTGGTGAGGTAAATGCATTGACACAGGGATAGGAAGACGTATGCTTTGTTGCTGTGTGGTGAGGTGAATACATTGACACAGGGATAGGAAGACGTATGCTTTGTTGCTGTGTCGTGAGGTGAATACATTGACACAGGGATAGGAAGACGTATGCTTTGTTGCTGTGTGGTGAGGTGAATACATTGACACAGGGATAGGAAGACGTATGCTTTGCTGCTGTGTGGTGAGGTGAATACATTGACACAGGGATAGGAAGACGTATGCTTTGTTGCTGTGTGGTGAGGTGAATACATTGACACAGGGATAGGAAGACGTATGCTTTGTTGCTGTGTGGTGAGGTGAATACATTGACACAGGGATAGGAAGACGTATGCTTTGCTGTTGTGTGGTGAGGTGAATACATTGACACAGGGATAGGAAAACGTATGCTTTGTTGCTGTGTGGTGAGGTTAATACATTGACACAGGGATAGGAAGACGTATGCTTTGTTGCTGTGTGGTGAGGTGAATACATTGACACAGGGATAGGAAGACGTATGCTTTGTTGCTGTGTGGTGAGGTGAGTACATTGACACAGGGATAGGAAGACGTATGCTTTGTTGCTGTGTGGTTAGGTGAATACATTGACACAGGGATAGGAAGACGTATGCTTTGTTGCTGTGTGGTGAGGTGAATGCATTGACACAGGGATAGGAAGACGTATGCTTTGTTGCTGTGTGGTGAGGTGAATACATTGACACAGGGATAGGAAGACGTATGCTTTGTTGCTGTGTGGTGAGGTGAATACATTGACACAGGGATAGGAAGACGTATGCTTTGTTGCTGTGTGGTGAGGTGAATACATTGACACAGGGATAGGAAGACGTATGCTTTGTTGATGTGTGGTGAGGTGAATACATTGACACAGGGATAGGAAGACGTATGCTTTGTTGCTGTGTGGTGAGGTGAATACATTGACACAGGGATAGGAAGACGTATGCTTTGTTGCTGTGTGGTGAGGTGAATACATTGACACAGGGATAGGAAGACGTATGCTTTGTTGCTGTGTGGTGAGGTGAATACATTGACACAGGGATAGGAAGACGTATGCTTTGTTGCTGTGTGGTGAGGTGAATACATTGACACAGGGATAGGAAAACGTATGCTTTGTTGCTGTGTGGTGAGGTGAATACATTGACACAGGGATAGGAAGACGTATGCTTTGTTGCTGTGTGGTGAGGTGAATACATTGACACAGGGATAGGAAGACGTATGCTTTGTTGCTGTGTGGTGAGGTGAGTACATTGACACAGGGATAGGAAGACGTATGCTTTGTTGCTGTGTGGTTAGGTGAATACATTGACACAGGGATAGGAAGACGTATGCTTTGTTGCTGTGTGGTGAGGTGAATGCATTGACACAGGGATAGGAAGACGTATGCTTTGTTGCTGTGTGGTGAGGTGAATACATTGACACAGGGATAGGAAGACGTATGCTTTGTTGCTGTGTGGTGAGGTGAATACATTGACACAGGGATAGGAAGACGTATGCTTTGTTGCTGTGTGGTGAGGTGAATACATTGACACAGGGATAGGAAGACGTATGCTTTGTTGATGCTTATGACAGCAAAAAATTGCATGTAAAATTCTAATCATATAACCATTTGCAAAACTGTGTTCCCCCTCTCCCCCCCCCCACCCCCCAGATGCACGCATGGATTTACACATGTACGCACGCACGCGGACTCGCAGGCACGCATTCACACACATGGATGGAAGAAACTTTTTAGCGTAATGACGTCACACATCTAATCAAGCGATCAAAGGATAGCAGACGGGTAACAAAGATAAAAATAATATTGCGAATGTCTGAATGCATGGACCTCATGAATCCATCCATTTGTGTATTCAATTTTAGGTCCCAGATAGTGAGAATAATGTATACAGGCAAAAATCGGGATAGATAGCTATCGAGTCCTCGCATTGACAAACACATATAATATCGACAAATGCGCCAGGATTGTTAACATAACTAATTAATTTCCGTGGTGAGCCCGACTCGACGATCTCCGTCAGATTGGCCTAAAATCGGATTAAATTATTATTTCAGAAAGATCCGACAATTTGGGATTGAGATATTCGTATTTATTGATCAAAAGCATTATGTAACCGATCACCGATGAAGTAGTCACTTCGTTATTAATATTAGAGGGATATCGCCAATCAGCACAGTTGTCTTTACACTCGCCAATGTTAAACTGGTAGATGTAATGAGCCATGAAACGGTGAGGAGACGTGGGAATAATTTGATCATTGGTGACGTCATAACTCGACTTCTATCAGAGCAGCCACCCCAATGGTTGCCAATGTTTGGCTGTGTGGAGTTAATGAACTGATTAGTGGTCTGCGTGTCGGGATGTCTCTAGAGTTATAACAGGATCAACCAGGCGTGTAGGCTACTGCAATTACTACTAGATAAGGAATATATAAATGACAATACATGCATGCCCAACCCCGAGTCGCTCTTTCTCTTCTTCCATCAAGAAACCCGAGCTTTTCAACATAAGCTAGGAGATCCTGCAAAATGGCTGTACTGAGTTAGCGCTGAACTCTAAACGACAGCCACGCCTAATTATAATAATATTAATTATTATTATTATTATTATTATTATTATTATTATTGATAATAATAATATTAATTATTAATAATAGTATTAATAATAATTAATAATAATAATTTAGTAATTTAATACTATAATAATAATAATAATAATAATAATAATAATAATAATAATAGGCCTAATAATAATAATAATAATAATAATAATAATAATAATAATGTCCTCGCTCAGTCCTAGATTTACACCCTTGAAAGCTGACTACTCGTTATACGGGGTTTGTGGAACTACAGACGATTGGGGAATGCAGCAAGTCAAAACATTTTCAAAATATTCGTCAGACTGCTTATTAATATAGTAATGGAAATCGATGTATGTCCTACCACGGGTCTCTCTCTTGTATTAAGAAGACAACGGTTTCAACCTAAGGTCCAGAAATGACTCAAAACATAATAGCGCTACCTGATACCTACAACTCTAATTATAATAATATTGATTATTATTAATAATAATATTAATAATATCAATACTGTTAATAATAATAATAATAATAATAATAATAATAATAATAATAATAATAATTATAATAACTAATAATAATAATAATAATAATAATAATAATAATTAATATTATACTAATAAGTCCCAGGGTTCAGCCCCTAGATTTGCACCCTTTGAAAGTTGTCTGATGCTTTACGGGAAATATGTTGCTAACTGAGACAGTTCAAATATTTTCAGAATATTCGCCAACAGACGTATTAAATAGACGAGACATTCGATTGTACACGTGCTTGCCTATTCCTTGCAAAGTCATCATCATCATCATCATCAGTGTTACAGGACATCCTAGGTAGCGTACTGCTACCAAACTACAGCCCTTGTTGATGTTTCCCGCAAACAGCTCACATTTCGACCCGAATTTTGGATTACGCTGTTAACCAATCAAATTCGTCACAGCCTTTACAGGCCCACATTAACACCAGTATAATGGAAAATAAAGTTAAACCCATAAATTAATTACGCTATAAGCCAATCGCAGGCCGCATAAGCAATACACCAATTTCATTGGCCATGTAATTTGCATTCTACACGTTATAAATAATAGTTCTCATTATATCTTGACAACGTTCATTTACCAGCAGAACCCGACGCCAAACCAGATTCTTTGAAACCTAGAGACAAAGTTGATCAACCATTAGAAAAAAGTAAGGCGAATTAATTTAACTTCTAATATAAGTTATTTTACAGAAATAAAATGCAGATACTGTCTAATATACGATAATCAAATAATTTAATATACTAAGTTATAAATAAATAAATTATTCGTAACAATGATAATAACCTAATAATAAATTCAGCATTCTTAGTAGTAATATAAACATTCAGCATTCTTAGTAGTAATATAAACATTCAGCATTCTTAGTAGTAATATAAACATTCAGCATTCTTAGTAGTAATATAAACATTCAGCATTCTTAGTAGTAATATAAACATTCAGCATTCTTAGTAGTAATATAAACATTCAGCATTCTTAGTAGTAATATAAACATTCAGCATTCTTAGTAGTAATATAAACATTCAGCATTCTTAGTAGTAATATAAACATTCAGCATTCTTAGTAGTAATATAAATATTCAGCATTCTTAGTAGTAATATAAACATTCAGCATTCTTAGTAGTAATATAAATATTCAGCATTCTTAGTAGTAATATAAACATTCAGCATTCTTAGTAGTAATATAAATATTCAGCATTCTTAGTAGTAATATAAACATTCAGCATTCTTAGTAGTAATATAAACATTCAGCATTCTTAGTAGTAATATAATCATAAGTTTCAAACTTTTTAATTTTATAATCCCAGAGTCACGTCATGGCATAGACCTATGGAGCATGATACACATTGCGAGTGTGAGATACAATAATAATAATAATAATAATAATAATAATAATAATAATAATAATAATAATAATAATAATAATAATTGCGAGATAGTTGCTGGTCTGTTTAGTACTTAACTCTTCCGCAATATTGGCCTAAGTCATATTATTTTATTTTTGTCCGCTCCAGAAATTTTTTTTTTCAAACTAAGCGATCGTGCCATTCCTGCAGTTATACCGATCTGTCAGCTTATGTAATGTTCTGGAGGAATGCCTATTTTCCAAGTCAAACGAAAACTATGTTGTTGAATATTTACCACTAGAAGGACTGGCAAATGGACAGAATTTCCCAGAACATTTAACCATTTCATGCTCAAGCCAGGCACACAGACATCTGTAATGGTCTTGAAGGATGTGCATTTGTAGGACAGCATAAAGCTATTCTTTTGTAAATTTAAGAGCAGTAGAAATTGTATTTTTTTAAACGCATGCTATTAAAGGGCTAATTGCAATGAGTAGTAATTTAGCACAGTAAGGCGTCATTGATACACGAGCGTGTTTATTATAGACCTACTTTTAATCCCTAGTGCTTAAATACTACTCATGTATATATATATATATATATATATATATATATATATATATATATATATATATATATATATATATATATATATATATATATATATATATATATATATATATATATATATATATATATATATATATGAGTAGTATTTTAGCGCGGTTAGCACTAGGGATTAAAAGTATGTCTATAATAAACACGCTCGTGTATCCCCCTCTCTCTATAATATATTATAGAGAGAGAGTGGAGGGAGGGAGGGGGGGAGGGAGGGAGAGGGAGAGAGAGAGAGAGAGAGAGAGAGAGAGAGAGAGAAAGAGAGAGAGAGAGAGAGAGAGAGAGAGAGAGAGAAAGAGAGAGGGGGTAGGGAGGGAGGGAGAGAGAAAGAAAGAGAGAGAGGGGGAGGGAGGGAGGAAGGGAGAGAGAGAGAGAGAGAGAGAGAGAGAGGGCAGCCCTCATAAGCAATAAGACAATCTCATTTGGCATGAATATATATATATATATATATATATATATATATATATATATATATATATATATATATATATATATATATATATATATATATATATATATAATCGATGTGTTGATGAGGGATAACCGCCATAAATACAAGTACATTGTACGTCTATTCCGTGTATATATGGTTTGTGCAATTATGAAGAAGTTACTGAATAAACTTGAAAGTTGGTGATCTACAGGGTTGCGTGTTGGCCGGTGACCATTGGTGGCGCTTGACTTCCGCACCATCGCTTTGCGTGCCACCGTCTTACACAAAAACAAACCGCGTACGAATTGATTTGTTGAGCTCTACATTCCCTACTCACTGTAACAATATATTCACATTTTAGGATTCTGTAGTACTACGTAAGTGATTTTCGATAATCAGATTGAATATAGAACATAAAGAGACCACTAAAGTATCATTCATGTACCTGTATTCGTATACTTCAAGAGAAGTGAGCCGAATAAACTGAAACTGAAACTGTAAAAAAGAGGATTTCAATTTATCCTTGCCTTATTTTCTCCAGAGACTCAGTCAGACTGGCCTAGTTCTTTTAGAGCTGGTGGCGTATGCCCAAGGTACTATGTTACACAATTGGCCTCCATATTTTAGACAGGCTTTATGGACCATGATTTCATGTTTAACCTTGAAGCAACTTCATATTTGAAATGTAGCTCTTAGGTGCCACACTTCTTGATATTTCGTATTAGGCAAGAAACAAACAATAAATGTTCAATTTCCATTGGTCGATCGGGGCCATTTTGATATGTAACACATTCTAGCGAATATCTCTCAATCTTCCTCAGTTCTCATTAAAGCTTTCCAAGTTTTGGTCTCATCCATTCAGCGTTTCTGCCGAACTTGTTTTTATGAAGAGATTTTGTCAACAAGATGTCCGCCGGACAAATAGACCAATCAGATTCTCTTTAACGCACTTGATTCAGACAATGCCCTATATTATGTTTTTTGAGTTTCAAATTATTTGGCTCAGTGTTTCCCCAAAAAAGCGTTTAACGATCGCTCTAGAAATAGAGTAACATTGAAGATGACCTCCATCCAAATCGACGAATCACCCTCATTTGAATAACCTTGTATTTCTATAACCCACTGACGCTTCCCGCATGAAAGCATGTGCGGACATACAATATACATATGGACGCCGGACGGTCCCCGTGGCATAAGTTCACGTGCCACGGACCCCAAGCCAGCTAACCCCATACAACATCACACATCCAGTTTTGCCGCCTTCCAATCGTACACAAATACACAACCAGGTATCATCACCATTCCGATCGTACATAGAGACACACACCCCACCTGTGCATAGCTCATCGTACAATACTAGCTGTCTGTTAGTTAGGTGCAATCATAACATACCCATTTTGGTACAATCGATGATTACTCCCATCAATCAATGTTAACTTTCAGATCCAGCATGCAGAAGGTAACCATTTTGCTGTTAGTGTGTCTGCTTGTGGCGGCAGTGTCTGTTCTAGATGGTGCTGAGGCGGAAGATGTGAAGGCAGATAGGCCAGCAGCTAATGCATACCTCAAAAGCGAGGTGCATCGTCGCTACAAACGTGGCGAGGAGGAAAGGGAGGAGGAATCGTGTTGCGAACGACACGAAGAAAGATGTCCGTCGTGTGAAGAAGACAAATAGAGGAAATTTATGGAGACAGAGATGGACGGGGGAATGGTATGTAGCATTAAATTCTGATTCCTACCTGAGGAAAATAACAGTGGTGATTTAGCATGTGTTGATGAACGTAAAACGTGTATGTATTTTGTTCATGACTTATTAAATTGAGTCAAGCTTGTTTATAACCGTTACTCTTTATTCCACCAAAGGTAAGCTGTGGAATGTTTTGAAAATAATTTGATTGGATGCTGTTGCAACCTATGGAAGCAATAGCGGCCAGTCAAATATCTTACAAAATATTCAACATTATTTTTGTTATTGTGCATGTATCACATATAAATGATTATTACGTTAGCTTGTCAAAACATGTATGCGTCGCCCATCTCAGGGCGAAGAGAGCGACGACACCATTTCAAAACATTCCACAACTTACCTGTATAGTTACCCTGAATTTGGGATGTTGGGAATTCAGGATGCATAGTATATACATCGATTCCAACACGCGTAGAAGTGTGTGTCGTCAAAATACTTTGGTTCTTTAATAAAGCTGGTCGGTACATTTGAGAGTTTGCAAATCCACAGACACGCTCCTCTGTACCAGGTTGCTAACATTCCCAGAAGAGTCCACATATAAATACGGTTTTCAGTCCATTCCATGTTGTGTGTAATATTCAACGAATGATTTTCAGTGGTTAGATAATGCGTAAGTAGTGTTTTCATTGGTTAGATAACGCATAAGTAGTGTTTTCATTGGGTAGATAACGTGTAATAACACCACGCCCCATAACGCCTCAAATATTTCCTAGCAAGGACGATGGCAAAAATGTAAACAAGACGCGCTACGTTATGGTATTGATTTAAATTGTGTAATACATATTATATCTAGTTAGTATATGAAATACCCGTTTGTAAATTTGCATGATAGATGCAGAAATGTTAAAACTGGATTAAAAGTGAATTCAAGTCCGAAATAACGATGCTTTGTTTGTCATTATATTTTGTGTCGCGTTGTTCAGAGCTCTTTGCTCATAGCTACGAAAATGAACAGGGCAAAACGGTGCGATCAAACAGGTTACAGGGAGGATCGACTTTATTGGAAAATTTGTCAAATAATCAGTTTATCTGATAACTAAAATCTCAAACTCGTCGAAAATTATCACTTTCGACTCGGTTAACGGCCTTTCATGACGAAGTCGGCCAAAACCGGCCTCTGCAGAATGTTCATTTGCCGGCCAAATGAAGACTATTTTTGAAAATTTACCGCTGGAATGACCGGCTCGGTAACCGAGCCAGTCATTCCAGTGGAAAACTTTCAAAAAATGTCTTCACGTAGCCTGCAAATGGGCAGTGAATAAGCAAATAGTTAAATTTTTTGGCAAAATTTAGTCATTAAAGGGCTAATACTAGTAATATGAAATGGACCGAGTTCCTGAGTCTCTGTGTCATCAATTATTCCATTTTTTTCTACGGAGCCAATCGCTGTTATTGTTCGTAAATGGCATCTAGGTCCGTCAATCCTGGTCTCCCTTGCTATGGCTTTGAACCCGAAATATTTATTTCGATTATTCATTTACAATCTAATTAGTATTTTGTTGCATATTTTAAAACTAATTTGACCAACCTACTCATTGCCATCGAAACTATTACTTCCAAGACTAAGCCGACAGTATATACACCAGACTGTGAGACAGATTGGTTAACAAGCCGGGTAGGTGCCCTCCAAGGCGTAACTCCTGTCCTTTACTTCTTCATTATTTCTTTGGCCGTGTTCTCACCAGATAGTTAATCAGGAATAACGCCATACTTCAGTATGGCGTTATTCCGGATTAAGTCTCTAGCGAGAACACGGCCGTAGACTATATAATGAGGAATGCCGTGAAAGACTGTGCACAGCTTGACTTCATTCATTCATTCATCCATGCATCTATCCATCCATCCATTCATTCATTCATTCATTCATTCATTCATTCATTCATTCATTCATTCATTCATTCATTCATTCATTCATTCATCCATCCATCCATCCATCCATCCATCCTCCATCCATCCATCCATCCATCCATCCATCCATCCATCCATTCATTCATTCATTCATTCATTCATTCGTTCATTCATTCATGCATTCATTCATTCATTCCTTTGCTCATTCCTTCATTAATTAATTAATTTATTTATTAATATATATATATTTTTTTAACTTTTAGAGTTTGATAAGATCACGAAGGTTGGAAGCGATCGTGAATTAGCTGACATGAAAATGAACCACACCTTATGAAGATATACACATAATATGTTGCATTGTTATTTTCAAATATGAATCGCTGTCATGTAATGTCATTCATACTTATTTACTATTTGTGTTGTATTTTCTAATCTGTCACTCCTTTGCGAGTATATCACTTTGCATAGAACATTAACACATTTACTTGTGTGTTTCCTCACGTTCCTAATACAACATCTCAATATCTTTTGCTATATTCTGACTAATTCTGACAGCTGTCTACTGCTTAATGACTGCCAATATACTGATGAATAAATACTTCTAATAATGTCACTGATTTTGTTATTTGTCAGAAGGTAGGCTTTATCACCGCAACCCTCGGATAGTTACTTTGAACCAGCCATGCCACAAATACTTTGATAGACATGATTGGACGGCCCATCATATTGTCCAACATTTTAGCAAATGGTCATAGCAGACTCAAAATACCCAATAGAGGGATCCATTTCTACCTATGCTACGCCCATTTCTAGTTAAGCTACGCCCATTTCTAGCTAAGCTACACCCATTTCTAGCTAAGCTACGCCAATTTCTAGCTAGGTTACGCCCATTTCTAGCTAAGATATGCCCATTTCTGTCTAAGCTACGCCCATTTCTAGCTAAGCTACGCCAATTTCTAGCTAAGCTACGCCCTTGCGTGCTGGGATCGATTTATATACTTTTAAACCCAAACTCTTAGAATCCCACTTTCAAGGTAACTATACAGGTAAGCTGTTGAATATTTTGAAACTAATTTGGCAGGGTGCTGTTGCTGCGTATGGCAGCAACAGAGTCCAGTAAAATTTGTTTCAAAATAGTCAACATAATGTGTATTGAAAATAGTAAGTCCATCAAAGACATACAATTCATACACGTGACAGACTATTCCAGTTTCCTGACTGAGAATGCCAAGTAGGATTCTAACGTCACATGTAACGCAAATGTCATATAATTGAGTGACAGATGAGATGTATCCACTTTATAATCAACAAATCAAACGCATTATTAGAGCGTCTTCTCGGATATGAGCTCAGTCATGTGACCACATAGGAGAGGCTCGGTCATGTGACCACACAGGAGAGGCTGAGTCGTGTGACCACACAGGAGAGGTATTTCCTATGAGACCTGACCTGAATGGACCTTTCCACTTTTAGCTATGCCCCGCCCATCTCAATCTAAGCTCCACCCACAGCACGTCCGTGTTGGAATCAATCGATCGCTGAACTCCCTGACCATCAAGTTCCAGAAAATTATACAGGTAAGCTGTCGAACATTTTGAAACTAATTTGACTGGGTGATGTTGCGGCCTATGGCAGTAACTGCGCCCGGTCAAATTAGTTTCAAAATATTCGACAGAATGTTTATTAGATAGTAAAGACATACAATTCGTACAAGGTGTTGGCGCATTAAGCGTTAAAGACGGACTATATCGAATCATTTGTGGCGTAATGATTATGACGTCATCATACACGTCACTGAGTTAATTATGACGTACTATGCCGTCAGATGATCGATAGATAAACTGGAAGGGTGAATTGTGAGATGTGTTGCGTTAACGACCCACTGTGGACCTGATTGTTTGGATAGTTTCACCCCGATATGCATGTGTTTTCATATACGAGGCCTTTGCAACCTTGAAAGAAAATTAAAATATAAAGATCTACGTAAGATCACAGTATGTCTTTGCACAAGCTTAAATAATTTCTGCTCACCGTACCTTTTCGCACAGTCCATGCGTTATCAAGACGAAACTCTGAAAAATAAACTCTTCTTGCAGCATGTGCGCACCTAGCTGGTAAGCAACTGTAATCATCTTTACATTAATTAATGCGTGACACTACTGGCCACCAGAGAAAACTCCAATGACGCATGCGGCACACATAACAACTGCCATTCACAAATGGGACAATGATCACACGCAAAAAAGAGGAAATGCAAGAATATTGGCATCCTTGACATTATTTACCAACAGGAAAAGTAGCATTGATCAATGGGCCAGCCAGCCCTGACACTATTAACAAATAGTTACAGTGTACAAATAGATGCCATTTATATTTACCACATTCACCAATGGGAAAAGTGCCATTTATCAATGGGACAGCCATCCCTGATACTATTGATAAATAGTTCAAGTGTCACACCACTGACATTTACTAAAGGGGCAATGGCGAGGTCACAGTACAAAATTTGGATGGGGAAATGCAAGGCCATTGACATGATTAACGAACAGGAATCGTACAATTAATCAATGGGGAAGCCATCCCTGACATTATTGTCACATGATTCAAGTATAGGAAACGAACATTTCTGACAAATCCTTTTTAATCCATTAACAATTTATGAAACATGACACAGATAACTTTCCACGTAGTGGTCACTACTTAACACGTCTTAAAGAACCAAAGTTATCGCCCTTATTTGAAGTTGTGGATTCTGCATATTCATAGGGCAAATACATATTTAACTGATAAAACATATCTGCTAAATTTCGTTTTAATCCATTAACAATATTTTAAGACTTAATGAATCAGAGTTATGGCCCGTGTTTAAAGGTGCAGACTCTTTATATCCATAGCTCAAATGGATATTTGACTGAAGGAACATATCTGCTAAATTTCGTTTTAACAATTAGCGAAAATATGCATTTTCACCATAGTGTTACACATTTTAAAATGCCTTAACAAGCCAGCCGCGGGTGGATAGCGACGGTCTTGGATTTCGGATCATTGACGATTTCGATAGGCTTCCTCCTCAGACCTAGTCTAATCATCCTATGACGTTCCAAAGCGATCCGATAAATGGTAACAGAATTATCATCCAGAAACCAATTTTCAAGATGGCCGCTGAGGCCTGGCGGCCATCTTTGATTTGATATCATCACCGATTTCGATAGGTTTCTTCTGCAGGCCTAGTCCAATCATCCTATGAAGTTTCAAAGCGATCCGATAAATGGTAACAGAATTATCATCCAGAAACCAATTTTCAAGATGTCCGCTTAGGCCTGGCGGCCATCTTTGATTTGATATCATCACCGATTTCGATAGGTTTCTTCTGCAGGCCTAGTCCAATCATCCTATGAAGTTTCAAAGCGATCCGATAAATGGTAACAGAATTATCATCCAGAAACCAATTTTCAAGATGTCCGCTTAGGCCTGGCGGCCATCTTTGATTTGATATCATCACCGATTTCGATAGGTTTCTTCTGCAGGCCTAGTCCAATCATCCTATGAAGTTTCAAAGCGATCCGATAAACGGAAGCAGAGTTATCGTGCAGAAACCAATTTTCAAGATGGCCGCCAGTGGCTTGCGGTCATCTTGAATTTAAGATCATCGTCGATTTCGATAGGTTTATTCCTCAAACCTAGTCCAATCATCCTATGAAGTTTGAAAGCGATCTGATATTCGGTAGCGGAGTTATCATGCGGAAACCACTCTGACGCCCGGCCGCTCACCCGCCTGTAAACGTCATCACATAATACCCTGCCAATTCTTTGGCCGGGGTATAGAAATGCTTTGGTGACCAGAGTTATGGTCCTTATTTAAAGGTGCAGACTCTTTATATCCATAGTTCAAATAGATATTTGACTGAAGGAACATATTTGCTAAATTTCGGTTTAACAATTAGCGAAAATATACATTTTCCTCATGGCGCTCCATACTTTAAAACATAGCACGGGACATAACTCTGCTATATGTAGGCTGGCCACTTCATATTCCTAGCCCAAACAGATATTGCCTAAAGGAACATATCTGCTGAATTGGGTTTAAATCCATCGATAAATGACGAAACTGGCATAATGTATTTTCGCCATAGGCTTCTAATACTTAACCAGAGTTATGGCCCTGATTTCAAGTCGATACTACATTATTTTCATAGGGCGAATGGATATTGCTTGAAGGAACATAAATGTATCCTCTAAATTTGTTTTTACTCCATGAACAATTGACAAAACAAATGTATTTTAACCAAAGGGTTCAATAGTTTCCAGTCTTAATGAAGCAGAGTTATGGCCTCATTTGAAGGTGCCACCCCTTTATATTCATAGGCATAATATATATTTGACCGAAGAAACATCTCTACTAAATTTGATTTTAATCCAACAACAATTGACGGAACAAATATATTTTTATATATATAATAATATTTTAAGCCTTAATGAACATGCGTTATGGTCTTTGTTTACAAATGCATAGTCTTAAATAGCCATAGTTCAAATAGATATTTGACTGAAGGAACATATCTGCTAAATTTGATTTTAATCTATCAACAGTTGGCGAAAACATGTATTTTTCGCATATGGCTCAATACTTAAAGACACATCAATGAACCTGAGTGCCTTTGTTTAAGGGTTTGGTCACTTCATATTCATAGCTCCAATAGATATTGCCTAAAAGAACATATCTACTGAATTTAGTTGTCATCTATCAATAAATGAGGAAACGTGCAACAAATGTATTTTCCCCATAGGCTTCAATACTTTGACAATAGAGCAAGGGACATAACTCTGCTATTTGTGGGCGTAGCCACTTCATATTCATAGCCTCTCCCCTCATAGCCCAAATACATATTGCCAAAAGGAACATATCTGCCAAATCTATCTGTTTTAATCTATTAACAAATGGCGAAATGTGCCACAATTGTTGACACACGACGGACGTCAGACGTCAGAGGACAGACAAATCGCGATTGTATAAGCACACATAGGTGAGCTAAAATGCAAGTGAATAGCTTCTTTCGCCAGACCGAGACATAAAAAAACGAAAGAATAAAGGGGTTCATTTTCTTATCAACAACTGAGCAACAACTCCGAGTCAAATTAGTTTTAAAATATTCAACAGAATGTTTATTAAATAGCAGACATACAATTCGTACAACTTGACGGATTATTAAGCATGTGTGACGGACTAAATCGCGTCATTCATGGTGTAATCTTCTATTAGTGCATAAAACAAGGAAAAACTTGAAAACCAATTGGAAAAGAAACGTAGCATCAAATAAAATGGTTGAAGAAATGCAAGGAACGACGTCATGTGTCAACCAATCGACTCAGTAAGATGCGAAATATAGCTTGGTTAGAGGAATACAGTTTATCGATCAATAATATGACGTCATGTAATAGTTAATAAACAATGTGTTGAATACTTTGAAACTAATTCTGCCCAGTTAAATTAGTTTTAAAATAGTGAGCAGGTTACCTGTATAATTACCTTGAAAAAGGAATTCCGCGAATTCAGGTTTCAAAGTATATATATGTGTGGAGCTTATCCATACATGGACGGAGAATATCTCGAACTGGATCTCTATATTCAGTAACAATTAGACTGAAGTTGGAATTTGCTTTTGTTCTGAAAGCTCGTGAAAGTATTCTGGCTCTGGAGAAATTCATCTAACTTGCACCTTTTCTTTCCGCAATTGCGAGTTTCGCTTACACCTATAATCGGATAATTGTGAGAAATTTTGGTAGGCCGATGATTTGAGGCATTATCTGGAATGGTTTCCAAGCCAATGTTTCAGATTTGATTTTGTACAAGAATCGCGAGAGGTAACCTCGTGGTTTGAGGGCTTTGAATAGGGTAGAGAACGCTTCTTCAAAGTTTTTCCTATCACGCGAATTCTTGTGAAAACGGATTATTTGCGATTTTACAATTCCTTTAAAAGTATGCGGTGGATGGAAAGATTTTTTGTGTAGTAGCTGATGCGAATCGATTGGTTTGAAATACACTTTGTAGTCTAAGTGGCGAGTTGTTCATACGTTAGACATTTATATACAGTTACATCCAGGAAATCTACAGACATCTCGTCAATGGTTGCTTTTAATTTGATATTCGGATCGTGATTGTTCAGAATTTCGAAAATTTTGTCAAACTCTGCCTTTGTGTGTTGCCAAATCTTGAAAAACGTCATCAAGGTACCAGCGATAAATGAGAGGCTGTTTCGGACACTTTTAAACGCTTCCTCCTCCCACTCTGCTACGGACATATTGGCAAAATATGGGCTAAAGCGCATACGCATTGTGCAGCCGCAAATTTGTTGGTAAATTCCGCCATCGAATTCAAAATCAATGCCTTTCAAACTCAGCGCGAATAGAGCTATTACTTCTCTGTCTGGCCAGTTGGTATCTGGGTAGTTCACGAATGCTTTACGAATAGAATGTATATCCTTCTGTATGGCAATCTTTGTATACATAGCATCTATGTCAAGCATGACCAAGAATGAATTTGGAGGTACCCACGTCTCAGATACCTGGGAAAAGAAGTCTTCTGTGTTTTTCAAGAGGCTGGGGTGTCTATTTGTTATTGGCTGTAGATGGTAATCGATGTATTCACTGATTCTGTAGGATTCTGAACCACAATCTGAAATTATAGGTCGCCAGGGCGGTCACATTGGGATACTTATGTTGCTTTTCGGTGATCTTCTTGCTATCGAGCAGTTTTTATAGAATCTCATTAAATTTGCTGCAATTATTTTGCCAAAGTGGCTCGCCTAGTTTCTGGTAATGTTTTGGGTTACTAAGTTGTCGTTGTGCTTCACATTTCTAGTTATCTTTAAGCATTATTACAATCGCCGATCCTTTATCTGCAGGTTTGATGACAATTTCGCAGTTTTTAGAGAATTCATTTGCACGTCCATCTTTCAGGGCTTTAAGTGCCTTCTCAACCTCTGCTGTATTAATTGGTGTTAGGAATGGCCTGGGGTCTCCTGAGAATGGGTGCAAGGGCTCATCATCGTGGTCAGTGAACTGTTCCTTGAACCATTCTCGAATTGCCTCAGCTTTGCCCTGTTCAGTCCCGATAAAGTGTCCTTCAGAGTTGTGTACAGTTAGTGGTAGTGTGTAGTCAGAAATTCTCAGGGCTCGGGCTGCCCGAAACATTTTGTGGTAGTCATCCGTGGCAGTGATTTCATCTGCTAGGGCATCTGCTTGTTTGATAGCAAGATCTTTTAAGCGTTCGCTAATGTGGCGCAGAATGTTATTGTGTTCCTTGCGTAGTTTGGTGTGATCTTCACTTAGGCCACTTTGATAGATGCACAGATGTAACGCTTTTTGTTCGGCTGACCGTTTTACTATGAGAGGGTCATCTGTATACCTAGTTCAATTGTTTTTTAGAACACCTATGGCGCTATTAGCTGATGATTCCATAGATATCAGAATTTTGGTTAGGGCGTCGTTTGGATCGGAGCTGTCGTCGATGTTAGCTATCTGCTCCCCGAGGGCCTTTTTGTATGATATTTGAGTGTCAGTGTCACTCATAAGCTTGGGTAAGTTGTAGGTGACTCTACCCTCTTGCCTGGTATGGCATTTATGCATTAGGTAGAGCTGGTTCATATGGAGGTGTGCAATGACTGGCCTATGGTCAGCATTTAAGTCTGTGCTTCCATAGGAACGAGCATCCCGAAGTAGGGGTTTTGCTGCTGTCTTGCATAGTATGAAATCTATTTGGTTGAAGACAGCTTTTGTAGCCTTAGCACCTGTTGGGGCTTTGCGATCAGCAATGTGTCCAGTCCATGTTGTCCGGTGGCGGCATGGGTGTTTGAAGGCCATATTTGTGGCAAATAGGCTATTGGAACTAAGGAATGCCACCAGTGCAACTCCGTTGCTGTTGTGTATGCCCTCTCCCTACGATCCCATGCATGAGCCAAGTCCTGAACTTTTGTCTGCAATGCCGAGTTTACCCAGCTTGGAGTTGAAATCGCCACACATGAACAGTTACCATCTAGCTGGGATAGCAATGGCGGAGCTCAGTTCTGCATAGAAGGAATTTAATATAGCTGGATTCTCTTTGACCCTTTCGGTAGTTGGCCCATATGCATTGACTATGCGACACTTAGTGGTGGTGCGCTTTCGCGTTGGTGTAGCCAGGTCAATGAATGCAAAGCGATCACTGACATATCCAAAACTTATGACATCGTCCAAGACCCTTGGTCCAGGTACGAAGCCTAATCCATGGTAAGTGGCCTGTTTTGGCTCCATGAGTACTAGCTTATGGCCTATCTGAAGTTGCTGCTCTGAGTGTTTAGCTACTTTAGTCTCTTGAATGCATGTGATATCGATTTTATAGTGTTCACAGTCTGCACCTAAGGTTTGTCTCTTTGATGTTGCAGTCAGACCACGTACATTCCACGTAGCTATGGTAAGTTCCTTGGAAGACTGTCGGGCAAGGTTTCTTGTTAGAAGGGTAGACACAGCCAGAGTTGCCTCTGTATGTGGATGTCAGCCCGCAATCCTTGATGACTTTGTTTCCCAACAAAGTTGGTACTTACAGAGGAGACCGGCGTGGAGGTGTCATCTTTTTCCCCCTCTGCTTAATACGGTGATTGAATTCAGATGTTTCCATACAGCCATTATCTAAAAGAGCATCCAAACCTGGTTTAGGTTTTGGTGTTGAGACAAACGTAAGACCGAAATTAAGCAGCGATTGCTGTCAGTGATCGCACTGCTTCACCTAATGGGGAGCCAGTTAGATTGACAATATTACTGCCCAGTCCTGTTTCCGGGCGAATGGTACCTTGGCCCCTGTCTAGTTTAAATTTAGGAATTTAAGCCAGGCAGAATGAGAGTCACAGTTCTTGATGATTCAGTCGTCGAATTGAAGGACTGAATCGCCAACCTCTTCTGAGCCGTCAACCGACTTGGATAGTTAAGCTTTGTGAAATAAATCGCGGTCTTTGGGAATTTGGCCTTGATCGCACTGAAAAACAGCATTAATCTATTTTTTGAACCAGTGATGGGTTCATTCATATCATTAATACCACTGTTAATCACTATTTTCTCTGGTTTTAATGATCCGGTGTACGTTTGAATTAGTCTTCTAGCATGACACAATTTAGCTCCTGTGTAGCAGGCAACTTGTGTTTCAGGGTGGGGCTTAACATTAATGCGACTCAGGTTCGAAGCTCCAAATATGAGTACTTTGTTCGTGAGAACAGGCACTCGCCAGCAGATTTTATTTTCGATTTCATGACGAAATTTCCAAAATAGGTTTCTCTCCAACATGGGTGGCTGTTCGGGCCTATTTGCAGATTTAATAGGACGCACCTCCAGTGCATTACTTGGACCTGGAGTTGGAGAGAATCTGGGCTGAGACAGTTTCCCTGTTGGATATGGGGACTTGAGACCTGATGGTTGACTGCTCTGAGGGGATTTCCGAGACGCGCCGGTCCATGGACAAGATTTGCTACCATTAACCCTTTCCCCTGAGTTAAGGGCAGATATTCGTTTGGGTCATTTAGATTGCCTAGTGGAGAATCATGTAGTGGGGTTAATGCTTCAAATAGCAGATCTCTTGGGCCAGAATCTAATGGTAGCAATGGAGAAGTCTTATTGTCTACTCGTTTTGTGACTGGCGACGATGTTTCAGTAGGTGATCTGAGACCTTTTTTCATTTGTGATTTGGGTGCCACAGTTGGCATCATGACCAGAGACGTGGCTTGTGCGAGATTCTGAGTTGGATCTATCGGTCTCACAAAATCGTAAAAGGAACTAATCGCATTAATGTCGAGATTTCGATTGTAATTTTAATTTTTTTTCTGCCCAGGGCATAGCATTGGACCACTTCAGTTCTAATACTACCAAGTTGTTCACTATAGTGATTTACATGGCCTTAATGGTAGATTTTGCCCACTCAAACTTCACATTCCTGATCGCAAAGTAGATGTCATCATCTGGCATAGCTGGCTTACAAAATCCATTCAGTTCTTCCACCTTCCTGCTAAGCCCATCAGGGAGAGTTTCTGGATTTAAATGCCTATGTAGCGTAGCAATATTCTGGAATCACTGAATTATTTGGTAATGCAACTTTACCAGGCGTGCATGCGCAGATGAACCTCTTTGACGATCGCCATTCTTCCTACGACCAGTCTTTCTCGCAATAGCCATTCAGACAGGCAAGCGTTCAATCTAACTAGCAATGAAACAGGCAATTAAGTAGGCAAGAAAAATTCGATTAGACAAACTCAAATTCAAGCAGACAAAATCATACACATCAACTACAAATTGAACCAATATATTACTTACACTTGGAAGACAAATTCTAGTATTAACATGTTATACACAATGTTTAACAATACAACAATACAATACGCAATATTATAAGTTACTCACAATAATTATGGACATCGTCAATTGGCTAAATGCATTTCACAGGGATGCGCTTCATCAATAACCTGCATGACACATATCACAGTCCTTCAGTCTAGATAGTTATATATACCTTTACTGAATTACTCAACCTCCTTTAAAAATCTGCTCTATGGTTTACTATGAAGGATTGAACTTTGTGCAAGGGCTGAGTTTCCTTTGATCCGTGTTTATTACAGACATTATTAATACACCACCGATTAGTGGACTGGTTTCACTCAACACAGATTAGTGAAATTTTACTCTTCCGAATTGGATTGATAAGTAAGTAGTGTTTCCTTCACGAGATCATGAGCCAATCATTCAAAGATGTTATATGCTTTTGGTGGGACACTCAAATTTGCCTTTTGATGCCTTTGATCATTTGAAGCCGAAAAGATGAATCAGGTTTAGAGGACATATTTTGCCATTTGATAGAATTTTGTTCACTGCCCCAGAAGGCCACTCCAGAGTTTATAATTAAACTTTGTTCAAACATGTAGAAAAAGTAGTATTCAGCTCACTTAATCTTAGCTGAGTGACACCGTATTGGGTGTAACATTACCAAGTTCACTGTAGAAAAGTAATAGTTGTTTCTGTCTTACAGAACTTTCATTTCACTTTATATTACCACACATTAGTGCGGGCGCTCCAACCAATTGGAGGAATATCCGGACAAGAAGAAGAAGAAGAAGAAGAAGAAGAAGAAGAAGAAGGTGGCGCTACTTGCTCCCCTCGTATGGTGAGAATCATCTTGTCTACGACTGAAATACTGCACATTGACTTGTTTAAATACAATCTAAAACAGTTTTGAACCTGACGTGAATGGTACCGTTTTAAATTGAAAACCGAACTAGACGCCATCTTACTAATTAATCGACATACCTACTTCAATTGAACCAGGAGCAACACTGCAGATTGCAGACCATAACCCTCCCGTTTTTGTCACGTTGCAAGAAGTTTTCGGACTTTCCGAATTTTTTCGATTTCTTCGGATCACGCCACAAGTGGAATCCTACTGTATGGTCACACCCTTTCTTGTGTTAAAATCTGAGTAAAATCTGACTAGTAGTTTCCGCGATTTGCATAGATCCAGAATTTGATCCGATCCGGACCCCAATCATGGCCAGCGCCGGGCAACTCTTTCACACGACAAGTTCCTTCCTTGTGGTAAATTTTGAGCCAAATCAGAGAAGCAGTTTTTTAGATACAGGTGCGGACGGATGAATAGATTTATCATTATTATTTATCCTACTTATGTTTCATTTTACAAAATAAAAGACATCACGTGGCATAAATGCGCCCTAGAATTAGCGACCCGGTAAATGCCAATCAAATATAATTAACGACGACGACGAGGGCGACGACGACGACGCGATTAATTCGTTAAAATTTTGAAATTAAATTAAAACGAATGCACACATCGATTGACAATATCGTGATGTTTCTTGCGACGTATAATGACTGACATTAATCGGCACGTGAGTTTAGTCGATCATGTCAACAGCTTATTATGCACTGTTTCTGGGACAAATTGTCCCGAAATAGTGCATCGACTAATCCCGGCGTAATGAGGTCAATGCCGGACATGTGTATTGTTTGAATTCCAGCGGTGTGGCATCATCGTTATAAACGTGTGGAAATGTCATCCACAAGATTGTCGGATGCCTGTTGAATCGCCAAGCCAACGATAAATCAAATTCGCTCCAGAGGATTCCAGATTGAAAACTCCAAGTAGTGTACTCAAATGCTCACAATGATGACAAAATTAATTGAAACTCATAATATACCCCTCCCCTCGGTCCTCACACGGGCATTAAAGGGGATCGCAAACGAGAATTAGATTTAAATAAAAACGCCAAAAATAAAGGTTTTTATCATATTTTATGAATTAAAAATAATTGGACAAAATTTCACAAACTATCAATTCGGTTAATGTCATGAAATTTAACACATACCCACCCACCCAACCCACCCGCCCAGACCCAATCATAAAATTCCCGTTATGGTTGGCGTCTTTGCGTGAATCGTCAGTAAACTGTCATAGTTTGGACATAAGCTCAGATTCAAGCTCTTGTTTATCAAACGCTAGTATTTCTCTTGCATCGCATTAATGCGATTGTATATGTCCTCAAAAAGTTATTTACTCGATGACGTCACTCCCTGATTCTCATGGGAAATGGAAGAAAAAATTGTACTGTTTAGGAATACAAAAATATTCAAATAGTATATCTTATGTTATCTAAATTATAGAAAAGCATCATTTGGCGTGCTTTGACAATTTTCTGTTTGTGTTCCCATTTAATAAATATGCTGTCAATTGATGAGTATAGCCTACATGCTATTAGCTGTTACCACACGTGCACACGCTGTATTTCCCGAGCGCAGCGAGGGAAATATATGTTTGCGCGTGTGGTAACAGCCTGTAAGCCCGCCAAAACACTTGTGTAACGAATTTATTACCCCTCAAACGTCAGCGTGTGTGTGTGTGTGAGAGAGAGAGAGCGAGAGAGAGAGAGAGAGAGAGAGACCGAGAGAGAGAGCGAGAGAGAGAGAGAGAGAGAGAGCGAGCGAGAGAGAGAGAGAGAGAGAGAGAGCGAGCCAGAGAGAGAGAGGGAGAGAGCGAGAGAGAGAGAGAGAGCGAGAGAGAGCGAGAGAGAGAGAGAGAGAGTGAGAGAGAGAGAGCTAGAGAGAGAGAACGAGAGAGAGAGAGAGAGAGAGAGAGAGAGAGAGAGAGAGAGCGAGAGAGAGCGAGAGAGAGCGAGAGAGAGAGCGAGAG